>OX463231.1:117738970-118338970 GCA_949820135.1 Sylvilagus floridanus | reverse complement strand
AGGCTGGTGGCCAAACTGTTCCTTTTTGTCGTGTTTTTCCTTCTGCTCGTGCTGATGGTGAGCTGACACTGGGGGGTGTGGGTTGTGCTTTTTTCCCTCTCTTTTTTTAGAAGGGGAAAAATAAAACCTGGCTGCTGTCGAGGCCCTCGTTCCCCAGGAACCTGCTTGATGTTTGATTTCGCTCCTTGCTGCAGAAGGTGACGGGGGTCCCACCCAGCCACAGCCATGGCAGCCCAGGGGCTCAGAGGAGAGGGGAGCGGCCCAGGTCCCCCGCGTTTTGAAGGTGATGAAAAGCCGACCTGGGCAAGGTGCCAGATGTCACTCTCCAGGCTCCAGGTGGCCTTGCCCCTGGCGCCTGCTCCAGCGGATGGCGCCGGCAGAGGGCGGGTCCACTGAGGGCACAGTGGGGCGTCCGGGCCCCCGGAGCAGTTCCTGGCGGGGACCCCTGTTGGGTGCTGGCCTAGAGCAGGGCACCATGGAGACGGGGGAGCAGGCAAAGATGACTCACGTGGCTCAGAGCCCAGGGAACCGGTGCTAATGCCTCGCACAGACCACGTAGGATTCCAGGGAGCCGGGCCTGGGAGAGTGCACAGTCCCAGATGGTGCTTTGCCGGGATCCATCCACGTGTGGACTGCGTGATTCGCCTAGATCCAGGGTCCAATCAGAGCCATCACATGGGTCAAATTCTTTCCTAAGTCAGGCCTGCCCTCCCACACCCCATGCTCGCGGCTGGAGCTCACCACTCTCCCCACCCCGACTTCCCGCAGGCGCACGGAGGCCTGACCCCTAGCGCTCAACAGCACACCCACACCCGTGCGCTCGCAGCCAATGAAACCTGAGGGAGCGCCGGCGCCCCGTGCCGCACAGTGTTTGAGAACGGTCGTGGGCTTGATGGTGACAGGAGCTGTGGCACGGCCCCGTGGGTCCGGATGACTCCGAGGACGGAGCCCCCACCCGCAGCCCCGAGGTTCAGGGGCCGTGGGGAGGCTGCCGCGTCCAGCCGCGAGGTGCTGGTCTTGTCTGGCTCAACGGATCCCACACCCGACACCTGCTGCCACCACCTGCTTAGACAGACACTCCCAGGTCCCGACTTCCTCTAAACACCAAAGACAGTCACACCTCAAGTTTCCAGCCAAAAAGAAAGAAAATTGGGGCTGTGAGAGGAGCTGGCTGCTGACTTCTGCGGGTCAGTGCACCAGGAACGGACCCCCACGGGCTCCACACGGGACATTCGAATTTGGAATAGAAACACTCGAGTGAGGGGAGAGCAAAAGAGGGAGGGTCCCAGGAGGGAACACGCTTTAACCACAGCCCCGGGGCTCGAGAGAGCCCCATCGCCGCTGTGGGTAACAAAGGAGCCTGAAGACACGAGTGGAGCTTGCTGGCAAATCTCCAGTGACTTACACCCTGAAGTTAGCCTCATTGTATCCAAACACCCACAGAATCCTGGCTCAGTGCGGTAGGCAAGGGTTGGTTTCGGTGCTCCCACACACACATCCCAGTGCACGCTCACACCATACTTTTCTAACTTTTGTGAATTTATTTAATGTATTTGAAAGGCAGAGAGAGACTGGAGACAGAGATCTTGCACGTGCTGGCGCATTCCTCCACTGCTCCGGGCAGCCAGGGCTGGGCTGGGTCCAGGAGCCTGGAACTCCACCTGGCTCCCTGATGTGGGTGGCCGGGACCAAAGCACCTGAGAATTCACTTGCTGCCCCCCCCCCCGGTGTCCCCCTGGGCTTTACCCCAGGATCTGCGAGATGGGATGCAGGTATCTCAGGCAGTGGCCAAAAAACCCTGTGATCTGTGCACGGGTTTTCATCACACATCTCTTCCGTGGCCAGTCCGCAGATCCCTTGTGTCTCCCAGGAGACCCTCCCAACCGCACGGCTACAAACCAAGAGAAAGGAACACACAAGCACACACAAACGGGCGAGCGAGCCTGCTCACGCCAGCCAAGGCCTGGAAATGACTCCAGTGTCCATCAACTTGGAGGGGCGGGGGTTAAAAAGGAGCCTGGCTTTGGGGGGCAGTGGGTTAAGCTGCTGCTTGTGACACGGCATTGTGGATCAGCGCTCTGGTTCCAGTCCAGCTCCCCGCTGATGCACCTGGGCCGGAACCAGAAGATGGCCCAAGTGCCCAGGCCCCTGCCACCCATGTCAGAGACCCAGATGGAGCTCCTGGCTCTTATTAAAAAAAAAAAAAAAAAAAAAGCAGCAAGTGTAGCCATCCTATGGAACACTATTCAGTAACAGAAGGACCAAACTCTCCATACACACAGAGAGGCTGGCTCTGGAGGGGTCAAGGAAGAAATCCGGGGTGGGGGGGTCACTCCTTATGTCCTGGGGCCAAGGGCATCCACGTGGACACCTCGGGGAAAGTGGACTTCACTGTGTGAGCCTTCTGGAATAAAATTATTTTTTAAAACCTTCTTGGGTTTAAATTGGAGTTTCAGGCTCCGAGATCGATCCCCTGAATCAGAAGCTCTTTGAAAAATAATTGGATGGTCCTGTTTTATTAAAGCTGAATCTTTAAAGAAAATATGCATATTTAATTCTTGAGGGAGCTGAGCCCCTGGAGTGCTTTTTTGAAAGTAAAATTTACATGAAGCATTGATTTTATTGGCATCCCGACCAATTAGCATAGTTCATTAGGGTGATTGGCGCAATGCTGATAACTGTAAGTGTTTATTTACACAACTAAATATATATGTAAAGGAATCACATTTCAGGAAATTATGGAAATGCGGTTTTTGAAAACGAAGGTGATTGATTTATGCAGCTCATGCTTCATCACAGCGCCGAGGCGTCAGAGCCGCTGCGGGATTTATGATTGCGCTGCCGTCTCTGGAACCAGACACGGCTGAGCATAAAGTCTCGCTAGGCCTTGGACTTCGGTTTGAATGTTCAACGACCCCTAAGGGCCCGTGTGTTAAAGTCTTGGTTGCCAAACTCTAGTGCTAATGGTGCCCAGGAGGTGGGAATATCATCCATCCAGTTATGACGCTGGGAGGCGGGGTCTTTGGGAAGGGATGGGATTGGGCTGGGCTGTGGGGGCGGAGTCCCTGCGCTTGAATCCCGCTGGGTTTGTAAGAGGTCACAGGGCGGTCATAGGCACGCGCACCTGCTCTCTGCCCCCCCCATCCCTCCACCGGACATTTCAGAGGCCAGGCCAATGTGGCCGCTCCATCTAGGACTGCACCCCTGTAAGCACAAGTCAGTTGTGTCGGGTTGTTTCATGACAGTAACAGAAAACTCACTGCAGGGTTTAAGGGCGGGAGGAGGAAGTGCTGTAGGACTGGAATGGGGTTGGTTGCTTTTATTTTGTTGGGTGGATGTTGGAGATAAAAGTCCTTGCATGAGGAAGGGGGAGGAGCATCAGCAAGACAGCAGAGCACAGTGTGGAGAGACTCTCCCGGGCTCAAGTCTGAGCTCCTGGTTGCCTCGCCTTACTCCTCATCACCGGAACCCTGGCGCTGTTGGGAGAGGCCGTAGTCCCAGCTCAAAACATCTCCAGGCTCTCTTGCAGCTAATCTCCAGATGACACAGATGGAGCTAACAGTCACTAGACATCAGCTCGGGCTTAGAACTTCCAGGAAAACCCTCTCGAAGGTGCCAACTCGGTAGGGAGATGCCCTCTCCATTCCCTGTCATGTTGGCTGGAGCTTTGGCAGCCATCTTGAGAGCATGAGGCCAGGACCCACAACCTTGAGAGAGCAGGGGGAATTCAGAAAGAACCTGGGTACTTGATGCTATCATGCAGCTGGATTCGGCCCGTGGATTACCTAGCTCTACACTTGCTCAACACGGGGAAAGATAAATCCCTCAACTATTTGGAGAGGGATTAGCGTCTCTGTAACTTGTAACCGGAGCCCCAAGAATTTTTGTCAATTTTTCAGCTTTCCCTAACAAATCACCTCCCAGTGGGATGGTGTGTACCTCTCTCCTCTTTCAAGGTGGGCTCTTCCTTGAACTGAGGTGGCACGCAGTTCTGCTACTTTTCCATTTGCATGGAAAACAGCAAATTATAATGTATCATTTTCACTTGCCCATACTAACAAATCCTCCTTTGAAGTCAATAACAAGAAAATCATCCCAGGAGTAATTTCCTGATCATCAAATTTGTGAATATATATTTTAATTTGCCACCCCTGCTGGTGTGCCAGTTGGTGGGGGTGCTGAACCCTGGAGGTTTCATTGTTATCTTTCTAAGTCAGATGCAAATCAATTCCCGGATAACCTACAGTTGCATGCACTTGTTAAGAGGCATCCCAGGGTCAGGAAATCAAAGAGCAGGATGGAACATCAAGAATAATTAGAGCTGAGATATCGCTTAACTCATAGGGTGAACATTTCCAAGAGTTGTCAGCAAAGGAACCCAGTGCACCCCACAGCTCTGCTCAACCCTCTGAAAAACCAAGACACCAAGACAGTGCCTCCACCAGTGCCCCTGCCCAGCTACCTCGGATCCAGGCTTCCCTGAGTTCCCATGTCCCAGGTGCTCACGGCTGTAGTTAACCTGAGGTCTGAGTTGCAAACGACAGTGTAGTCTACACTGTGTCGTAGTCTGGAATGTAGTCCACCCAGTGTAGTCTACACAGGAATTTATTTAGGGGTTCCTAGAATCCCTGCAAGACTAGAGACTGAGGCTTGGAGGTTACCCAGCCGGGAACAGGGACCCAGTGCTGCGGGCGCTGGGCATAGCCACGGCTCCCAGTGCGGACACTCCCCTGCAGTAGCTTCTGGAAGCCCCGATCTTCTCCAGAGTGGACTCTATGCGGCCACCTTTGCACACAGCTCTCCCTTCTGAATTAAAGTCTCAGCAGCCTCCATCCAGTGCTGCCGCCCACGCCGCAGTCTGCTCTCCGGCTGCGGGGGACCTGGGAGCCTGGCTTCCCGGCTGCCCCTTCAAAACGCACAGGCAATCAGAGGAGAAACCCCGCGGTATGGAAAGGTTTTCAAAAGGCGCAGGGAATCCACAGACTGTGACCAATGTCACTACCCAGTCCTTCTCCCCAGCAGACTCGGTCAGGGTTGCATCACTTCCTGGTTCCCGGCTAAAACTTGGAAAAGGCGAATGAGAAAAATATCCATGTGACGTTCCCAAATCCCTGCTCAAGAAACAGAAAGAGGCAGCGAGGGACTGGTTGAGAAAGGTCGTAACATAAATTCCAGATGTCATTCCAGGAAAAGGTGTTTGGGGCATGAACTTGCTACTTGAACGAGGTGAGAATCATTCGGTTTAGAAGAGAAGGTTCCCTTGGCCGGCATCACGGCTCAGTAGGCTAATCCTCTGCCTGCGGCGTCGGCACACCAGGTTCTAGTCCCAGTCGGGGTGCCGGATTCTGTCCCGGTTGCCCCTCTTCCAGGCCAGCTCTCTGCTGTGGCCAGGGAGTGCAGTGGAGGATGGCCCAAGTCCTCATGGGAGACCAGGAGAAGCACCTGGCTCCTGGCTTCGGATCAGTGCCGTGCGCCGACCGTAACAGCCATTGGAGGGTGAACCAGCGGTGAAGGAGGACCTTTCTCTCTGTCTCTCTCTCAATGTCCACTCTGCCTGTAAAAAGAGAGAGAGAGAGAGAGAGAGAGAGAGAGAGTTCCCAGTTTCCCAGCCCCGCGTGTGTATCCAGTACTACAGCGCCACTCGAAAAAGTCTGCGGAAAATGGAATTAAAAGAGAAAATTCTTTTGGTGCGAAATTACTTTGAAGTCATACAGACGAGGAGTGTTCAGAGAGTTCATCAAAACCCATATTATGCAAAAAAAAAAAAAGTACACATGGGTTTCAAAAGTTTTTCAAATTCTCAAATGTGAAAAGCGCAATTTTCAGAAACTGACGGCGTTTGTCAAATCTGCTTAGTAAGCAAGGAGTCGCCTGGATGGAGTCGGGTGGTAGCAGCCAGCGTCCTGCACGCCAACCCCCCACTCTTCAGAGATGCAAACTATTGGGGTCCTCATGCGCAGTAAACAGCAAGTCCAGCAAGGCAACCCTAACGGGACACTGTTTGTCCTTGACCCTGACCCGAGAAGGTCTCGCCAGCACCTTCAACCCTAGTCTCACGCTGTGAATTTTTTTTTAACACCCACGGCTTTCCTCCCGGCTTGGCTGGGACTCTCTGCTCTTTAGCGCACGCACGCACGCACGCACGCACTCATTCATCCATGAACATTGGGCTTCCGCGATGGGTCAAGAACTCAGGTGCACAATGAGGAAACAGTGATGAATTAAGCATCATTCCAGCCTGAAGAAACAACATGAAATTAACTCTAACGAGGCACGCTAATTGGGCTGTTAGAAGTAATTACAAAGGGTTCTGGGAGAAGGGGAGAGGAAGGGGGAGCAATTCTGCCTTGTGTCCAGCTCAGGGGTCACCTCCCTCTGCTTGCTCTTGCGACGATGAGATGCTGAGATCAAGTCACCTACAGAGAACGCCGGTTTGCTCGGGGCTGGTTCCGGAGGCCGGGAGATGCAAGAACTCAACACCTGGGGCGGCTCTTCCTGCTGCTCCGTGACGGGAGGCACCCACGGCAAGACGGGGCAAGTGCGCTTGCCTGTCTTCCTCTTCTCCGGAAGCCACGGATGCCATGCTGAGGTTCCCGGGAGCTCACCCAGCCCCAGTGAGCTCCCAACGCCCCCTCCAAACGCCATCAGCATAGGAAGTGGGTGATTAAGTTTCCAACATGCGCACTTCTGGGGGACCCTTTCGAACCGCCTAGAGGTGGAAGAGAGCTAGGCAGACTCAACCCTTCTTGAAGACCTACTAAGTGTCGGACACACCCCAGGCCTTGCTTGTGGGGCTGGACAGGAGGGGCCCAGGGACTGTGGGCTGGTTGGCAGCCATTCTCTGCTTTCCTCACCCAGGAATGTAAACACCCCGGAAGATTCCGTGCACGCTCTGTCCCCACCTCTATGGAGCAGGTGACTGAGGCGCTCTGGCCAGAGCGTGGACGTGAAGCTCACGCTTGGGCGTCTCCCCGGGAGGTGTCATCTTGAGGGCAGTGGCACAAGCAGGGAGAACGACCGGGCCAGCCCACCAAACACCACCTGGGAGGTCCCCCCCACCCCCGGCAGCCAGGTCTTTCCCCTCTGGAGCCTGGCCCCTTAGCCTTTTCATTGGCCCCTGAGGCCATCCACAGCCTGCCACAGAGTCCTGTGTTGTTTTTTTTTTCTTTAAATATTTATTTATTTATTTATTTGAAAGGCAGAATTGGGGGCAGGTAGTCAGAGAGAGAGGTCTTCCATCCACTGGTTCACTCCCTAACTGGCTGCAATAGCCAGAGCTGGGCTGATCTGAAGCCAGGAACCAGGAGCTTCTTCTGGATCTCCCACATGGGTGCAGGGGTTCAAGCACTTGGGGCATCCTCTGCTGCTTCCCCAGGCTCATTAGCAAGGAGCTGGATCAGAAATGGAGCAGCTGGGTCTTGAACTGGCGCCCATATGGGATGCAGGCACAGCAGGCAGCAGCTTAACCTGTTGGACCCCCAATTGTTGGGATGCCAACCTGTTCGGGAGGACGCCCAAAGACCCAGACTCCAGACAAGTTGATGCAAAAGCACGAAGATTTTATTGAGCATTTGTGCAAATGGGCCCTCCACCTCAGGTTGTGAGGAGCCCTGAAAAGCAGTTACACACCAATTTTATATGCAAGAATTAGCATATGCAAAACACAGGCATAAAATGCAGGCATAAAGTGCTGGCAGAGAATGTAGAGGTGTTACAGGATTGGTCGGTTGGGAGGAACAATTAGCATATTGGAGAATGCTGGCGGAGAATGCTGGAATAAAATGCAGAGGTGGCACTGGATTGGCCGGTCTTAGTGACGTCATAAGTGCACGCCTCGAGACTTTCTGAAGGGGAGGGGTAGCTCTGCTCTGGGCGGGGGTTGTTTTTCCTTCCCAGAGAATGTTCTGCCTGCTAATCTCTGAGGAACATCTTGCTTTTTATGACTTTAAGAAACCTCTGGTAGTTGCTCTCACCTGAGACCAGGCCTAATTTCTTGTCCCCCTGCAAGTATCCTTCAAACCTGCCACACCACAGCGTCGGCCCCATAGATTCCTGTTTAGATCAAGGTGGCCACAGTCAGCTTCCTCTGCCTGTGACCAAGGCCTCCTGGCTGGTGGCTGCACCTGCCCAAGGAATGTGCCAAAGGTGGCAGGTGGGTCTGGAGTGGCGCCAGGACCGGAAGTCCCTTCTCTGTCTCGTCCAAGATGTTCACAGTGCTTTCCATGGAGACCGAACCATAATAGGGCTCTTCAGGACCCCAGCTGGAAGAATTCAGCCCTGTTAGGGACGGAAGCCCCCAGCCCTGCCCTTGGAGATCTGTTAAACTCCCAGGAGGGACCAGCGTCCATTGGCCTCAGCTCAATGAGGAAATCCCCCTGCGGCGTGCCTTTCCTGCGGGGAGAAAGGTCTGCGGGGAACCCTCTGCCCACCGAGGCTCACGGGGACTCAGCTTCCCCTGGGTCCTCGCACAGCCTGGACGTCGCGTTCTCTGGGAGAAGGAACCCCACTTTGGGCAGGGCAGGCACCCAAGGCCTGCAGACACGGCTCGTGAGAGTCCCAGTCACCTGGGGCAGCGGGCGCCATCGCGAGTCTCCAGCAGCAATGGACGATTGCCCTGGAGAGCCGCTGGGCTCCGTGGAGCGTCAGGAGCGAGCCATGGGAGAGCGCTCAACGTAGGCGACTGCCGCAGCTCGCGTCCCCCTCTTCACCCGTCCAACAGGCGCCAGAGGGGCGCCCCTTCTACCTGCACAGTGCGCAGCGTTAAGCGAAACAGGCCCAAACCTGCCCCTCCAAAGGGCCCCCACCTCGGTGGAAGGAGTTTATGGCAACAGCTGGATTTCATTCCGAAAACTCCACCCTCCCCTGTCCAGCACGTGGTGCGAGGGAGAGGCACCCCTGACTCGGGCAGGGCCCAGGAGCCCTCCTGTCCGGCAGCGCCAGCGTTGCCCCGGCAACGGGAATGCATTAGCTGAAGCTGATCCATCCAGGGTTGACATGGTGCTTTGTGAACGCCCCTGGAAACCAGGCTGCCGCCGCCAGCCCATTGTTCATCAACCTTGATAGGATGGCTCCTGGGAGAGTGTTACGCTCAACCTGTCCTCAGGAGTTGACCCGACTCCAAGCTGTCCTGATCACCAGTGAATTTGATTCTGGACTAAGCCAGACCTGTGCAAGCCGTAAGCAACCAGATAACACGCAGCCCAACCCCAGTCAGGTGTGAGAGGGAAAGGGGTCCCTACAGGAGTTCCAGCTGAGCCAACACTGCCGGCCCCAGCGGGCACCAGCCAGAGCAAACCTGGTGCGCGTCCTGCCTGCTCCCAGTGAACGTTCTTGTCTCGCGAGGCCAGGGACTACTTTATTGCAAAGCCACGTACTGTTCTGTGGTGACGAATGTTCTCTGCTTGGGTGTGGGGGATGGTTTTGAGCTTTAAGGATCGGCAGAGGTTGGAAGAGGATGCCGTTGCCAACGGGGAAGCAGACAGGCCCACCTAGGACTCCCCCCACACACCCAAGGCTCTCCCAGCCTGGGCGGGACATGGAGGCTTCCATGAGGAACAGCTGCGGGTCCCTTCCTGGAGTGCACACCATCTCTGTGAGGGACACATAGGGAGAGCCACAGGTGGAGCCCACCTGCCAGCTGCCCTTGGAATTGTGGGTCACCTTTCCAGAGCCCACCTCTGTGCAGTAAAAACCTAGGGATGGTCAATCGCTGGGCAGAGCCACTGATGTGACCTCTGCACTTGCTCAGCCCTCGGAGGCCAGGGCAGCCCGGGTCCATCCTCCATCCTGGGAGCCTGACCTGGGGGTGGAAACGGCAGCAGGGATGGCCCAGAGAGAAGGTTCTGGAAGGGGAGGAGGGGCTTCTGTCCACGCCCACCCTCGATGAGACGTGTTGTAGACATGGACGGGGGCCTCCATCCCGAAATGATAACGAAGGCAGGACTTCCCAGAGGAGAACCGTGTAGGCGGCAGAGGCCCCGCGGCTGCACCTGCCCCACCCATGGCAGGAAGCAGCCCGCGGGGAGAGAACAAGCCCGAGGCGCTGCCTTGGCTCCATGGCCGTTCTGGGTCAGGAAGGAATGGCCCTCGCGCCTCGGCGTCTCCCCCACGCATGGCCCTGGGGAAAATCAGAGGCAGACCCCTGGGCTCCCCCTGAGCGGGAGGAGCCGTGGGTCAGGAGATGAAGTGTAAGACAGCTTTTCGGCCGACAGCTGAGTGCCTTGCTCCCTTTCCCGGGGATGATATTGGGTTTCACTGCGATAACATCAACAACAGAACAGCTCGTACCTAACAGCTCATTTCTGAGCAACATATGTTTCTGCTCAATTCCTGCACCTTTATTGCTCCGTGTGACACCGCGAGTACTTTCAGCGGCATCACAGCCCTGCTTTGGCTCATCTGTCTTCCATCTAATTCCAGTCAAAACCACGCAGGCGAGCCGACTCCTGGCCCATTTGTAATTCTTCCCCAAATTGTCGTTGTGGAGTCTCGGGGGCTGCAATTGTTTCAGGAACCAGATGGAAAGAAAAATGCTGATAAAGCTGCAGGCCTCGTTTTCTTTTCTGTGTGATTCTCCCAAAGGATGGAAAACCACAGTTTGAGTCCTAATGAGGTGAGATTTATCTGGATCAATAGTGTATTGTTATTTTCACTTTAAAATAAAAAGAAAACCACAAAGCAAGAGATTGTGTATACATTTATTTATTTATTACTTACTTAAAGGGCAGACTTACAGAAATAGAGAGAGAGAGGCAGAGAGAGAGAGAGAGAGAGAGAGAGAGTCTTCCATCCACTTTTCTCTCCCCAAATAGCTGCAATGGCCGGAGCCGCGCTGATCTGAAGCCAGGAGCCAGGAGCATCATCTTGGTCTCCCACAGGGGTGCAGGGGCCCAAGCACCTGGACCATCCTCTACTGCTCTCCCAGGCCATAGCAGAGAGCTGGATCAGAAGTGGAGCATCAGGGACTAGAACCGGCAGGCGGCAGCTTTACCTGCTACACCACAGTGCCAGGCCCCTGTGTATACTTTTAATTCCGTAAGTAATAGAAAGTGAATTCTTTGGAAATCTATCCATGTCTTGATAAACGTTTTTCCTTTTTGTAACTTGAGTTCCAGAGAGGAAGACAGACAGAAAGCCCCCATTGGAAACCTTCACAACCTGGCGCTGGGCCACGAGTGCAGCCAGGCTGAGAAGTCGATCTGATCGTCCCGAGTGAGGGCAGCGACACAAGGGCCCCCGGGTCTGCCCTGCCAGCTGGCGTCAGCGGGTGGAGCCAGGCCTGAAATGCAGGCACCGCTGGCAGGCTGAGTGCCTGCTCCCTCGCTAACCTTGAGAAACGCCCACAGCTCCAAGTTCAATTTTCTTAGACCGACCAACATGGAGCCAGGCTTCCTTGGTCTCATGCAAACCATTTTACAAAAGCACCTGGGCTGCTGAGAGCCACACAGCCAGGCTCCAGCCACTTGTGTTGCCTCCACGGCGACACCACGGTCACAGCCAAGATTCTTGCTGCCTCCTCACTGAGCTCTAGGGCTGGCCCTCAGTCCCCACCCCTCCCGTCGGTCTGTCCTTAACCCCGTGTGATCCTTTCAACCATGAGCCAGAGCGCTGACTGTTGTCAACAGCATTCTACGACAACCCCAGGATGCCGGCTCCCGGGGTGCCGTCCCCCCCAGAGCACAGGCAGAAGCTGTGGACGTGAAGCGGTGTCAGGCCATGGACAGGGCGGCGACTCAGCTGGCCTGAGATAACCAGAGGGGGGCCCCAGACGAGCCCTGGGAGGCCACACGGCAGGAGCTGGGAGCTGCAGCTCATGGCTCCCGTGGTGACCTCAGGGCCACGAGACAGCAGGGCCCTGGCCCGTCACCCTCAAGGAAGTGATTCTGCCAGAGACTCAGGCTGCTTGCAAGAGGCCCCTTCCCCAGCCCGGCTCTGGGTGGGTGGTGCAGCGGGGTGGGGGATGCAGCCAGCCAGCATCTCGACTTCAGCCTTATAAAGTCCTGAGCAGAGTCCAGCCCAGATGTGCTGGACAGAGACGATGAAACAGTTTGTGTGTTGTCTGTGGTCACTCGCCACACAGCAACAGAAAGCTGACACAGCCGTCTCGGTCCACACCCCCCAGCGTCCTCCTGCCTCGCTGGGGAAATGCAAATCCTCACAGCGGCCCCAGGCCCTGCGTGGGCTGACCCCCGCTCCTCCCTGGCTCTGTGTGTCCGCCTGCCTCGCTCACTGTGCTGTGGCCACGCAAGCGTGGTCGTGCCTCAGGGCCTTTGCACTACTGCCCTGCACAGGCACTCCCCCCACAGATCAGCCTGTCTCTTGCTCTCCGTCGTTCAGTCTCTGCTCCACCGTCCTCTGAGGAGGCCCCACCCCCTGCAGCCCAACCACACCATTCCCAGCTCCACGTGGCTTCCCGGCACCAGCCGCTCCTGATACACAGCACATCCCCTATCAGAGAGCCTGGGCTCAATCCAGACCCTGCTCTTGCTTCCTCCCAATGGGCACCCCGGGAGGCAGCGGGTGACGCCTCACGTGGTTGTCTGGGAGACCCAGATCGAGCGCCTGGCTCTGGGCTCTAGCCTGATCCACCGTGTTGAAGGCATTTGGGAATGAACTAGACTATGAGACACACACACACCCTCTCCTTTTTAGAAACATAAGTTAGGTCTTGACTGAGCGAATGAATGATGCATAGATTAACTGGGATAGCAGGTAAAACAGAGAGCACTCCTCGGAGTCCCAGTGCCAAATGAACACAACCCAGGAGCCTCCGGCATCCACACACAGGACGAGCCAAACCCCGGAGTGACAGGGGCCTCCCTGCTTACAATTGTAGGGCCCCTCCCCCCGGCTGTATCCCCTCCGAAGGGGCCAGCGGCACCCAGAGCATCGGCCTCAGTCGGTGTGCCTTCCCACAAGCCTTTGCCCACTCAGCAGCCGTGGGAGATCCTGTACCCCCCAGACACCCGCCTGGTCCCGGCCGCCTTGCCCCTTGCAGTAAATGAGGCTGACCCAAGGAGTCGCCACCTGTGGGAGCCAAGGCCAGGACACACGGCCCCAAGCAGCGGCCCGAGACAGGACGTGTAATACAGGGCCGTTGGCCGGAACGTTCTGCACAGTTGGAAGGCAAAGTTCACAGCCATACAGGGAATTAACGCGGAGTCCAGCTGTTTGCGAGACAGCCGCTGACAAAGGAACAGAGCGAGGGCGTCGGGGAGTTCAGCCTGCCGCCGCCACTCTTCAAGATCATTGCAATGACCACGTAGGGCTGGGTGCTCTTGGCCAAGGTCAGAGCTGCAGAGCCTTGGACATGGGGACTCAGCCAGGGTCGTGGGCTGACACCCAGTGCCGCCTCCGGCTGTGCGGCCTCACAGGCTCGCCCTGGCCTCGGCCAGCCGGGTGCTTCCCCTGCAGGGCCTGCTTTTGGGCCCTAACGCGCTCCCTGCATGCCGCTCACCAGCCCCAGGGCGCGGGGCCGGTGCCCTCCGATTTCCCACGTGTCACCTGAGCGGAAGCTTGAACCAGCCCCTGGTTTGCCAGGTGTCCTGGCCGGGCTCTCAAGAGAGCCTGAGGGGGGAACGGCCCCCGGCCTGTGTCCCCGAGTAAGGGCGGCGTAGGGTCCCCCGAGACGGGCACCCAGCCTTGGTCCCTGGAGCCCCCAGGGGGCCCGGCCAGATCGGCTCTGCTTTGATTGACAGCGCTTCTGCCGAGGACTGGCCGCATCCTAATCCCCAGAGTCCGGGAATGCATCACCCTCCATGGTGGGAGGGACCTGGTGATTGAGCCAAGGGCCTTGAGATGGGAACATCAACCCGGACTTTTCCCGGGGACCCAGCGTCTTCTCAAAGCCCTTGTTGGAAGGAGGCAGGAGGGTCAGCAGCCGCAAACGGGGACCCAGCCATGGGGGGTGCCACCCAGCTGGCTCTGCAGGTCGGGGGCGGGGCCGGAGCCCAGGACCGCGGGGAGCGTCAGGAGCCCCGGAGCCGCGAGAGCGCACTGGGAGAGCCAAGTTTCGGCTGGAGAACTGTAAGAGAACCTGCGGCAGTCAGATCCTAAACTCGCACTAACGTGGCATTGTGTGCCACGAACAGGAAGCTGACGCGTCTTTTGAGACAAATTCTGTGGCAATGAACGTCGTCTCCACACCTCTTCCCTGGTTCTCAAAATTCCACTTTGGGGCAAGGGCTGGGTCCTGCAAAGTGTGTTTCCTTCTGGAAGAGTTAACATGGACCTTGTGCTAAACGAGGCTTCATCCGGACTTCTCTGGGTCGTCTGGGCCTGGACACAGACCACCACCTAAGCCTGCACCCCGCGCCCCTTAATACAGGGCTCCAGGGGGCACCGTCTCTCGATTCCATTGAATGCAGCACAGCCGTAGCGGGTGGCTGGCCCAGGGACGCTGGGTTTTGAGTTGCTTGGCCTGGAAGAACTCACGGACAGCCTCTCACCACGAGGGAAGTTCAGAGTCCCCTGCCCCTTCCCCCGCCCCACCCATCAACACGCACCCAGGGTTCTGCGTCCATCTGCGGCCCAGCCACTTTGCAGGTGTCCCTGGCCTCAGAGACCCGACGTCACCGTCACCGTGCACTCGCCCCAGGACGGGTGGGGAAAGTCACAGAGCCGCGGTGCAATCGGCAGCCTTCAGCGCAGCCGCCTCGCCCTTGCCAGGCCTGTCTGTGTCCCCTGTGTTTACAGCACAAACTCAATATCCTTTTTTTTTTTTCTCTCCAGGACCCCTGAGCTGGAGCAGGCCGGGGATTAGGCAGGATTCCTGATGGCTGGGTTGATTGATCAGGTCTGGGCTGTGTTCTCATCTTGGTGTACAAAGGTTATGGCGTGGGGGGAGCAATCAATGGGCGGCTAATGTATTCGGGCGCGTTCTCGCCCCCCTTCAGACCTCAGCCGATCCACACACAGACTGCCAAGTCGTTGGCAAGCAGTGAGCACTCAGACAGCTTTGTAGCTGAGCCCTGGCTGGAGCGCGCTGACTTCAGGCCTTTGTGTGGCTCTGATTCCCTGGGAGCTGCTAATGGCTGCACCGGGAGACTGAAGGGGGATTGGACGGCTTCCACGGAGGACAGCGGCAGGGAATGCCTGGTAGACGATGCGGGTAGCATCAACGGGCCCAGTGACACCGAGCTCCTGAGAGGCAGAGACCGGAAATGACAGCTTTATTTTCACTTTATTTTATTTTTGAGGTTGAGAGACTTCCCATCCATGGATCAATTCCCCAAATGCTCAAAAGAGCCAGGGCCAGGCCAGCTGAAGCCAGGAACTCTTGACTTGAGCCTCACCTGCGGCGCCCCGGGATACACATTAGCAAGAAACTAGAGTCAAGAGCCAGAGCAGGGAGTCGAGCCCAGGCACCCTGGCAGGGGACACAGGTGTCAAGTGCCAGGCTAACTGGTGCCCCTGTGTTCGAGGGTACCCGGGACTTTACTGGGGCTTTATGGGGCTTCTTCGAGGCACCCCACCCTGGCCGCTGGTGACCCTACCCAGGCTGAGGCACCCTGAATTCTTACCCGAAAAGCACTCATTTCCAGGATCGGTGGGAGGCGGCAGCAGACAGGACCGCGGGGGGAGATGGAGTGTTGAGAAGCAGACCCGTCCGGCCATGTTCTGAACCCACGGGGTTCCTGCCAGCTGGGCGTGGGAGGGAACTGCGGGAGAAGCCACGGGGAAGACGGAGTTGGCATTTCTGATGGGGATGTCCCGAGGGGGGACCCGGGTCCCTTGGCCCTGGGACCCCATCACCGTGAGGAGCTCCCTGGCACTGTACTTGAACCACCTTTTTGCGTGTGCGTGTGTGCGGGAGTGTACGTGTGTATGCATGTGTGTGAGGGCGTGTGCAGGTGTGTACGTGTGTATGCATGTGTGTGAGGGCATTGCGGGTGTGTACGTGTGTATGCATGTGTGTGAGGGCATGTGCAGGTGTGTACGTGTGTATGCATGTGTGTGAGGGCGTGTGCTGGTGTGTGCGTGGGCATCTTGCTGCCTCGGTTCTGACCCAGCTCCCTGCTGTGGCCTGGGAAAGCAGCAGAGATGGCCCAAGCCTTGGGCCCCTGCGCCCGCCTGGGAGACCCGGATGGAGTTTCTGGCTCTGGCCTGGCCCAGGGCTGGCTGTTGTGGCTGCCTGAGGAGAGAAACAGCAAATGGAAGGCCAGCCTCTCCTCTCTGCTGCCGTGCCTTCCCGATAAATACATAAATACATTTTTAAAAACTTTATGCACCAACACAAACCTCAAAACAGCAGAACGCGGCAACAATTAGGGAAGTGACAGCATGTGTTTATCTATAAACTCAACACCCAAAATGCAGATTATTCTTATTTAATTATAATTTCCTTCAAAGTCGTACATGATGACAGGATGGAGGCCAGCGACAGGCACTGTAGTTCCTGCGGCTCATCTTCAGCAGCCTTGACTCTTCATCATCCTCATCATCCTCATCATCTCCATCATCCTCGTCATCCTCATCATCCTCATCATCTCCATCATCCTCATCTTCATCATCCTCATCATCTCCATCATCTTCATCATCTTCATCATCTTCATCCTCATCATCCTCATCATCTTCGTCATCCTCGTCATCCTCGTCATCCTCATCATCTCCATCATCCTCATCATCCTCATCATCTTCATCATCCTCATCATCTTCATCATCTTCGTCATCTTCATCATCCTCATCCTCGTCATCCTCATCATCTCCATCATCCTCATCATCCTCATCATCTTCGTCATCCTCATCATCTCCATCATATTCATCATCTTCGTCATCCTCATCATCTCCATCATCTTCATCATCTTCGTCATCCTCGTCATCCTCATCATCCTCGTCATCTCCATCATCCTCATCATCCTCATCATCTTCATCATCCTCATCATCTCCATCATCTTCATCATCTTCGTCATCTTCGTCATCCTCATCCTTGTCATCCTCATCATCCTCAGCAGTCTCCACCCTGGTCTCTACGGACGGTGTTAGTGCCGCTGCCTGCTCACTCCTCCTCCAGGTCACCACCTCCCTGCGAGGCGGCAGACACCTGAGGACTCTGCTCACACACTCCGGGGCCATCAGCCTGGGAGAGTCGTCTCAGGACGTCCCGGGGACCAGTGACCCGGCTGCCCCTCAAAGGGTCCAGAGTGCCAGCTGGGAGGGGAGTGAGACCTGGAGACCGCAGGTGCAGCCTGGGCACTGCAGGTAGAGGCAGCCTGTGTCCACCTTCGAGGAATTCACACTTGGAATCTGCTCAAAGTATATCTTTTTTTAAAAATTAATTAATTTATTTGAAAGTCAGAGTTACACAGAGAGAGGAGAGGCAGAGAGTGAGACAGAGAAAGAGAGAGACAGAGAGACAGAGAGACAGAGAGGTCCTCCATCCGATGGCTCACTCCCCAATCAGCTGCAATGGCCAGAGCTGTGCCGATGCGAAGCCAGGAGCCAGAGGAGCCTCTTCCGAGTCTCCCACATGGGTACAAGGGTCCAAGCACTTGGGCCATCCTCCACTGCTTTCCCAGGCCACAGCAGAGAGCTGGATCGGAAGTGGAGCAGCCGGGTCGCGGGTGTTCACCCCCTGAGCCACAGCACCAGCCCTGATTGCCACATGTAGTCAAAATACATCTTAAGGCTTCTTCTCACCAAGAATGAAAAAGTGACCACGCGAGGTCACGTGCTTGATGTGTACCCACTTCACAACCTGCCGATGTGGCAAAGCCTCCCATGGGACGCCTTAAACGTCCATGATTTTATTTGTCCATTATACCTCAGTAGAGCCGCGGGAAGGGCGTGGACAGAATGTGCGGTAAAAACCACGCACGGGTGAGCTGTGGGCTGCAAAGCTGAGCCACCCTTCTTTTAGGAGCTTTCTGTTCTGCCTTGGGTCTTCTTTCTCCAAAACCAGACATCTCTGTGCTCTCCGGCCACACCCTTCATCTCCGCCTTCCAGAAATGACTGTGCACCTGCCTCGATTCTCTGCCTGGCCTGGGCCCCGCCCCTCTCTCTGCGCATGCTCACACCCTCAGGACAACGGGACATTGCGCAGCTGCCCCGCCCCCGGCCTGGGGCCTCTCCCACGCCAAGTGTCCAGGATCCCGCCCTGGTTAGGGTGGGGCGAGTCCTCCCTCCCCAGGCCCCGGGAGATGCTGTCTGAGGGTGGGGTCTGAGCCGTCCTCGCCCGGCCCTTGCTCTTGCCTGGCAGCCTCCACGTTCCGCAATGGAAGTCTGTTTCCCAGGGAGCCCCTGCGCTTTCTGCCAGGCCCTGCACTCCCTGTCCTGGCCTCCGTGGGAGGTCAGGCCCCTCTCTCTGCAGGATTCTCCTCCTGACTGCTAGGAATTCCTGCTATTCCGAGTGCTGGATCCTTTTCAAAATACTTATTTATTTGAAAGGCAGAGCTATGGCAGGGGGCGGGGAGCAGAGAGAGAGAGAGTGGTCCACCTGATGGTTTACTGCCCAGGTGGCCGCAACACCCAGGGCCGGGCTAGGCCAAAGCCAGGAGCCAGGAGTTCCATCCGGGTCTCCCACGTGGGCTGAGAACTTGTGTTAGGCAGGGATGTTTGCAGCGCTGTGTTTGTGAACCTTGAAGCAATCCAGATAGCCCTTAATAGGGGGCTGCAGAAGCCAGCTGCAGCCGAGCCACACCGGGGAATATTATCAAGCCAGAGCGAGACTGAAGGAAACTCAGAAGCCGTATGATTCCCATGATGTGACGTTCTGGAAAAGACAGAACCGTGGCCATGATAAAGCTCAGGGGCAGCCAGGGGTCAGGGGGCGCTGAGGGGTGAACAGTGCGGCCGAGACCACGTCTGGGGCTGGGAAACTCGTGTCTGAGACCGGGAGGGCGGGTGCAGCTCACGAGGCAGAGTATGCAACACCGCGAGGGGCCCGGGTGTGAACGTGACTCAATCAGCACTTGAGTGGTGCTGCTCACTCACAGTCGTGGAGGAGGGTCACAGTGGGGGAGGGGCCAGCATGGTGGCACAGCGGAGCCGGCATCCCAGGGGAGCAGTGGTTGGAGTCTCGGCTGCTCCACTTCCTATCCAGCCCCCTGCTGGTGCACCTGGAAAAGCAGCGGAAGATGGCCCAAGTCCTGGGATTCCTGCCACCCATGTGGGAGACCCGGATGGAGTTCCTGGCTCCTGGCTTCGGCCCGGCCCAGTTCTGCCTATTAGTGGTCATTTGGGGAGTGAGCCAGTAAGTACAAAACCAATCTCTCTCTCTCTCTCTCTCTTCCTCTCTCCCTCCCCCCCCCCCCCCCGTTACTCTGCCTTTCAAACAAATTAAATAGCTTTTAAAATAAAACCATGGGAGGATGGCGGAGCTGGGGAGCAGTGAGGCCTGTGAGAACCCTGAACTGTGCACTCTGTATTTTTCTGTAAACCTAAAACGTCTTTAAAAACAGAAGTGAGGCGGGGAGTTGAGCCTTGCAGTTAAGGCATCTGTGTCCCGCATCAGAGCACCTGGGTTCAGTTCCCATCGCCAGCCTCCTCTGATGCACACCCCGGGAAGCGGCAGGCTTGGCTCAAGGAATCGGGTCCCTGCCACCCACACTGGGGACCCAGACTGACTTCCTGGGCCCCAGCTTCAGCCCAGCCCAATCTCAGGCATTTGGAATGTGTTGGAAAATCTTCCTCTGTCTCTCAAATAAATATTTTTAAAAAATGTAAACAAACAAAACCAAAAATCTATCGACCTAAAAACAAAACAGAATTCTACCATTTTTTATTCTTCTCCTCCCCCCACACCCTCACCATCTTCTTGTCAAGTTAGCATGGCCACCAACATCCTGTAGAGGGAGCTAGGGAGGCAGGAGTCAGTCAAGCCCCTCCGGGCCTGACAAGCATCCCTCTCCAGTTCCAAACCCATCAGGAGCAAGGAGCATCCAGACCCTGTTGACAGAAGACCCCCAGAGCCCCGTTCAGGGCTTCCCCAACCTGCCCACGTGACCAGAATGGCCCAACACTACTGACATGCGACCTGGGGCGTGGTAGTGAGCAACACCGCCATTTTGAGTGTGTCCCATGCAAAAACACAACACTTGTGCAGAACACCAAGCAGGGAGCATGGGAAGTGTCGTGTGCTGAGGGGGATAGGCCAGAACTCCAGACTGGGTGCGGGTGAGGGTGTGGGTGCAGGTGCAGATCAAAGTGCCGTGTGCAACCCGACAGAAGCATCTGCACAGCTCCCACCCGAGGCAGAGCCTCTTCCTGCGTCAAGGCATAGACCCCAGAAAACCTTGTCTGGGTTGGACGTTGGCCTCTGAGCAATTTCTATTTGCAAGTGAGCCAAAGCTGGATCAGTGACCCCAGGACCTTGGGCCGCAAACTCTGGAGAATCTGAGACCCTGGCATGTCACTGGGCATGCTGAGCCAGGCGTATGCCCTGCCTGGCCCAGGCCCTCTGCCTGAGGTGACCCTGCTCAGAGCAGCTCTGTGCATCCAGGCGGGGCTGCCACACAAGGACCTTCCAGACGCCCTCCGGCGTGGGCTACACTCGCTGGTTTACCTCCGATTACTGGGGACAAGGAACTCTCCAGGAGCCCAGGGGCCTGGACAGTCAGCTTCTGTGGGGCTCTGAAACCGCAGCCCTCCCTGGGCAGCCCCCGCCGTGTGTGCTCTGTGTCCAGCAGGCACCGGGCCTGGGGCAGACGCGCCTCCGCGTTCCGCATGAGATGGAGCCTTGCAGGTTCACAGGCAGCGTCGGCTCCTTCTCCCCACCGGGCTGCAGCCCTGTTTACAACTTTCTATGCTTGAGCTGCAGAACTAAATCCACACACAAGTGTGTGGATGGCCACTTGCCCTGCCTTGTATCCCTGACCCCAGCTGGCCTGCTCGCTACTTGCACCAGCCGAGTAAACATGGAGGAGACCATGACTTCTCTGCAAAGTCCCTCAGCAAGGACATGCATCTTACAACGTCACATTGCACTGACTCATGCACCTGCTCTTGACTCCACAGTCAACTAATGTCAATCATTTTCCCTGGCCCCCACCTCCCATCCATGCAAGAGGTGCCTATTTGTCCAAGAGTGGCCTGCAGCTGATGAAAAATGCAGGCTCTTGGGGTAGGTGTTTTTGCCTAGCAGTTAGGATGCCCGCCTGCATCTCTTACCAGGGTACCAGGGTTCAAGTCTCAGCTCCAGCTCCTGATTCCAGCTCCCAGCTAATGCAGACCCTGAGAGGCAGTGGTGCTGGCTCAAGTAGCCGAGTCCCCACCACCCACACAGGAAACCTGGATTGAGTTCCTGGCACCCAGCGTCAGCCCTATCCCAGCCCCGGTTGTTGCTGTCATTTGGGGAGTGAACCAGTAGACGGGATCTTTCTTTCTCTCTCCACACCCTGACCTTGTCCTTCTGCCTCTCAAATATTAAAACACTACTACTAGTAATTAATGCACCTTCCAGATTCCACTCCAAAATTACTCAAGTTGTGTCCAGAGCATCAAACATGTTCATGAGTTTCTGGGATGACCCCAAGCAGCTGTGTCTTTAAAATACTCTGAAAGAAATGACAAAAGGACTCACTTTTCTCTACAGATGGAAACAGGGTCTGCCTGTTTGTAGGAGGATATTTCAGTTTGCAGAAGGCTGGAATTAAAATTTAAACTTGTTTTGCCTCAAAAATTTTGAAATCCATACATAATTTTATTATGTGCATTATAAAACTTTCTGAAGACTCCTACTTAATGTAATTATTCACTCTTCAAGTGTCCTTTCTGTTTTTGTTTGTAGAACTTCTTATCTGTCTTAAAAAGTATTTTTGATCTGTGTTGCAAACTTCAGTGGTATTGCTCATTTTAATCTTTTCATTCCTCTTTTTGTATACTCACACAGGGTTGTGTTTCTATCCTCCAACCATGAGGTCTGTCTGAATTAGAATTTTCTCATTCCCTGGGCAGTGAAGAGCCTGACACCACCATGACACTGCTTAGCCTCCTGGCAGGCACATGAGCCATCCTTGGCACACAAGTGAATTCTGCACACACGGTATACCTACAGGACACGGCTGCTGTCGTGTGTGTGTGTGTGTGTGTGTGTGTGTTACTCTTGCTGTCACTCATCACATCCACACTTTCACCTTCTGCCTGAAAAACTGTCTTGTGTTACTTAACGGGTGTTCGTTTAGTGCACATTTGCAGACAGTGAATTCTCACAACGTTTGCCTCCCTGAAAATGCCTTTATTCCATCTTTATCACAAAGCACAGTTTGGGTGGTAGAAAGTTCTAGATGGGCAGTCGTCCTGCAGCACTTTCATCCAGGCTGTTCCATCGTCTTCCAGTCCCATTGTCTCCCTGAGAAGTCAGCAGTTAACTCACCGTCTGTCCCTTGCAGGAGAGGTGTGGCTTTGCTCTGACAGTGGTTTTCCTTGTCTGGTCACAGCCGTCTTACTTGGATGCCACGAGGGGCCTTTTCCCTTGCACCTGTGATGCTAGGGGTTCCTTACTGGTGGTGTTGGTCAGCAGCCTTGGCGAGCCCTCGGGTCCTACGCCTGCACACCACACTTCTCCCACAGCCCCTGTCCTCCTTTGTCCTTGGTGAGCCCTCGGGTCCTACGCCTGCACATCACACTTCTCCCACAGCCCCTGTCCTCCTTTGTCCTTGGCGAGCCCTCGGGTCCTACACCTGCACATCACACTTCTCCCACAGCCCCTGTCCTCCTTCGTTAGTTTCCATTACAGTGGTTTCAGGCCTCCTCAAAGGCTCTGCTATGTTTTCAGTGCTTCCAATCCATGTGTCAGCATGGATAGCTTCAACATCCTCATCTGCTTTGTCTAAATTGTTGATAGAATGTTGTCTAAATTATGTTTTTATTTTTTGTTTGAAAATATCCCTCTATTCTTTTTTATAAATTCAATTTCTCTGATAAACCCCCCTACTTTTCATTTTTAAAAAATGTCTATATTGCTAGTGATTGCGTGACAGTCTGTCTGACGGTTTAAGCACTAAGGTCACCTGTTCCCCTTTCCCTGCTGCCTGGTTTCACTGTGTGTTTTTGGCCCCCTGCTCCATTATGTCTGGCAGTATTTTTTTGCCATGCTGAATGTTCCATTTGGAAATGTGTGTGGCTCTTGATGATGTCATCTGGTCTTAGAGAACAGATTTTCTGGTCACCACTGTGGTACGGGCAGATTACCTCAATGGAATCTGAGGTTATGATCACTTAAGGCTGGTTTTCTGTCTCTACAAGACCTGGCTTGGTTTGGTTTGACCCTACAACTGAGACAGGGAGGTAGAGGGAACAGGTGGGCCACCTGGGGGTACTTCCTGTTATCTCAGGGCCTGCAGGATGTGGGTTTAACTCTCTTACTCTGAAGATAAGCAGACCTCCTGCCTGGATCAGGCTCAAGGGAGCTTGCTGGGCCCGTGCTGATCTTGGGCTGTGGCTCATTACATATTCATGATAGAACATTAGCATATGCAAAATGACACGCCCTCCGGTTCCACCTTCTTCCCAGGGAAACCATGACTACACCTCCTTATGGGAATGCACCTCCTCTTTCAGTAAGCTCCACAGCTCAGAGACTGGCCAGCCTCCAGGGGAGCGTGCACGCTCACTTTCCCCCTCCAAGCCTGGCAGCTCACTACTCCCCTTCTCCCCCTCACTCCTGAACTCTTGCTTGAGATAAAGTTAGGACCCGGGTACCAGGCCACTCCTAGGGCGAGTCCTTCTGTGTGCATGTTTTCTGGAACTCCTGTCTTTTGAGACTCAAAAAATACAGATTTTTGTTGTTGGTACCTGCAAAAACTGTTCTTAGATTCCTAGCTTTTCAGCTTGGCTTCGGACATCTCATTCTGTGCAGCCGAGGAACCAGCCCATGCCACAGGAGGGAGGGCTGCAGAGCGGCAGGGGTCCCCCCTCAAACCCTGTTTTCTTGTTGGCCTTGGGGGCCAACTTTGGTCTCCCCAGATCAGGAACTCTGCACAGAGCTCTGAGCTCTGGTTTCTTAACTCCTCTGCACTTAGAAATTGGCAGCTGGAGGGGGAGATGCAGGCTGAGCTCAGCACAGCTCACTGCTCTCAGGAACTGTGGCCCCTCACAACCTGGGCTACTTTCTGGTGCCTTCAAACACCTCTCTCTCTCTCTCTCTCTCTCTCTCTCTCTATTAAGCTTTGCTAAGTGTTTCCTTGGTCTGCTACAAGTTATTCTATCAGGCCTAAATATACACAGGTCTAGTCTTACACTTAAAACTAGACACAAACACTTAGAAATCTGGGCTTGGGGAGAGTCACCCTACCCAACTAGATGAATGGCGAGTTGTGTGGGTTGCTAGTTTTTTCAGGAAACCAAAACTTGCAGTGTAGCAGCAATGGCCGAAAACTGAGAGAACAGGCAGCTGAGCGCATGTGCAGGTGAGGACCAGGTGGGGACCAGGTGAAGACCAAGTGGGGACCAGGTGAGGACCAGGTGGGGACCAGGTGAGGACCAAGTGAGGACCAGGTGAGGACCAGGTGGGGACCAGGTGAGGACCAGGTGGGGAGCAGGTGGGGACCAGGTAAGGACCAGGTGAGGACCAGATGAGGACCAGGTGAGGACCAAGTGGGGACCAAGTGAGGACCAGGTGAGGACCAGGTGGGGACCAGGTGAGGACCAGGTGGGGACCAGGTGAGGACCAGATGAGGACCAGGTGAGGACCAAGTGAGGACCAGGTGAGGACCAGGTGGGGACCAGGTAAGGACCAGGTGGGGACCAGGTGAGGACCAGATGAGGACCAGGTGAGGACCAAGTGGGGACCAGGTGAGGACCAGGTGAGGACCAGGTGGGGACCAGGTGAGGACCAGGTGGGGACCAGGTGGGGACCAGGTAAGGACCAGGTGGGGACCAGGTGAGGACCAGATGAGGACCAGGTGAGGACCAGGTGGGGACCAGGTGAGGACCAGGTGAGGACCAGGTGGGGACCAGGTGAGGACCAGGTGGGGACCAGGTGAGGACCAGGTGAGGACCAGGTGGGGACCAGGTGAGGACCAGGTAAGGACCAGGTGGGGACCAGGTGGGGACCAGGTGAGGACCAGGTGGGGACCAGGTGGGGAAGCCAAGGACTGCAGGGATCCCAGCTGTGTAGGAAAGTTAATTCAGTGGTCAGAGGCAAGCGATACTCAGCCAGGCTCCGGGTAGGGGGGAGGAATAGGTCAGAGAATGTCCCCTCAAGGGGATGTGGAGGGAGGGATTGGCAGCAAGGTGACAGAATGGACTGAGCATGGACAGAGCAACTGTTTTCCCAAAAGAGCTCTGTTTGATCTGAAAATACACACTTTCAAAATTCTGAGGACTTCCTTTTAAACACCTTGCCTGGGATAACCATCATATTAACAGCAGGGGTTGTGGGGCCAGACCTCCTGGGCTCAAACCCTGCCTTTGCACAGTAAGTTGATTAACCCTTTGTGGTAAGCGCTCCCACATCTGTAAAGTGAGAATGACAAACAAGTGCCCATTTCATGGGATCTTAGGGAGAATCAACCCGGCGTCCGCACCTGGAACTCGAGCTGAGGGCAGCAGTGTGAGGGAAATGCTGGAGCCCACCTGCCCAGCTGAGGGTGCCCAGCTGAGGGTGAGCACCGGCCCCGCCCAGCCCTCCTTACTCCACACCTGCGCCCAGCTCAAGCTACGGGGGGGGGGGGGGGGTCTCTGCACCTGCTCAGGCTTCCCTGCGCTCCTGGGCAGCAGAACTGAGTGGGTGCCCGGGGTTGTCTCTGGACACTTTTGATCCGCGGCTCACTGCCCTCCCTGTAACCCCAGCAGCCCATTTCCATCAGGAGCCAAGGCCTGCAGACCCCTCCTCCCACGGGTCATTCTCTAATTGGCACGTGGGCCCTGGGCGGCGCACGGTTGTCAGCAGGGCCCCCAGGTCCCAGCCTCCCCGGCTCAGCTCCATGTTTAACGCCACCTCAGGCTCCCATCACTGGGAAATCAACCCCCCACAAGCCTGCCGCTCAGAGCCGCAGACTAACAAGGGCGCTGGAAGGCCTGATGTTTCTTTAATGAAAATTTCATCAGAGCAGCTTTCTCATGGAATATTAAGCCCCAGCTGGCAGCGGCATCAGAGCAGGGTCTGCTGGGACAGTGACCTTTATCCCTGGGAGACAAGGGCACAGCCAGGGTGGTGGTGCTCAGCGGGGCCACAGAGCCGGGCCCTGGCAGTGGAAGGCAGGGGACCCGGAATGGGGGAGGGGCTGGGGCCCTTCCCTCCACTCTGCTCAGCCCCCGTTCCCTGGGCTGCCCCTCCTGGCCCTCTGCCCCAGCCCTACACCTCCTTCTCCATGGCTCAGCCAAATCCTGGGGGCCCCCAGACCGTTTAGGGCCCCCTTCCCTGCCTGCACTCAGCCCACCTGCAGCCCTCTCAGCCCGACCTCACCAGGGGAGCCCAGGGCTGGCACCTGGGGCCCCACTGCTGCCTTCCTGGCCCCGCCCCTTTGCATCTTCCAAGCCCCACAGTGGCCTCCCCAGGCTGTCCCCACCCCCAGAGGGAGCCGCGCCTCTGCTCCCACGCCCTGGAAAGGCAGCTCCCCATGAAAAGGCAGCAGCCCCCTTGGCCCCCTCGCTGTAGCCTGCAGCATCGCCCACAGCTCTGTCCTGTAACCTCTGTGACCTCAGCCCCCACGCCCTCCACGTCCCTTTCTCTCCAGCCACCCCAGTCTCCTGCCCCCATCAGAGGGCACACGCACAGCCTCCACCCTGAACTGTCCCCCAAGAATCCTTGAACCCCCATGTCTTCAGGATGCTTATCCCATATCAGCTCTTTATTTTATTTTATTTTATTTTATTTTATTTTATTTTATTATTATTTTTTGACAGGCAGAGTGGATAGCGAGAGAGAAAGAGACAGAGAGAAAGGTCTTCCTTTGCCGTTGGTTCACCCTCCAATGGCCGCCACAGCCGGCACACCGCGCTGATCCGATGGCAGGAACCAGGTGCTTCTCCTGGTCTCCCATGGGGTGCAGGGCCCAAGCACTAGGGCCATCCTCCACTGCACTCCTGGGCCACAGCAGCGGGCTGGCCTGGAAGAGGGGCAACCGGGACAGAATCCGGCACCCCGACCAGGACTAGAACCTGGTGTGCCGGCACCGCAAGGCGGAGGATTAGCCTAGTGAGCCGCGGCGCCGGCCCATGTCAGCTCTTAAAGAGGCTTTGCCGGGCAGCGTGGGGGGACAGCACCACCCCTGCCACCTGCCCCACCTGTCCTCACACCTGGCTCCTGAGCCCCCTGGCTTCTCACCCCAGGGCTGGAGGAGAACGGAGCCCCAGCTGCTGATGAACAAGAGGGAAGAGAGAGGCACGGCTCTAAAACCCTCGTCCCCAGGGTCAGCGCGGCACCCACTGTGCATCACAGATGGACCCCAGCCCCCCACCGGCAGGCGAGGGCCCGGACAGCCGGGCTCTCAGGACAGCTCTGCTGCCTGGGGCTGAGTGAGCTGGGCCAGGAGGCAGAGCCCCGGCTCCCGTGGGGAGACCCCGCGTGGGCTGCACATTCTTCGAGTTTTCCAGAAGCAGGGAGGACCCTGGACCCCATCAGCCAC
Organism: Sylvilagus floridanus; assembly: GCA_949820135.1. NCBI lineage: Eukaryota > Metazoa > Chordata > Mammalia > Lagomorpha > Leporidae > Sylvilagus > Sylvilagus floridanus. Next base: position 118,311,463 of record OX463231.1, on the reverse strand, counting down.
GGGGGACAGTGTGGGCTGGGGGGAGAAGCCAGAGACTGTCCATCCCTTCAGCTCGTACAAAGTGGGGCCCTGCCGGGCCTGTAAGATGTGGTTTGCTTGAGCTGGGAACGAGCCCTGAGTTGAGTCCACCGCAGCTGGAATTGGCGACGTCTTGGGGAGCCAAGGAAAGCCACCCGAAGAGGCACCCCGCCTCCCTCACACTGTCTGCTTGCCTCTTATGGGGCCACGTGCGTCTCCTGGTTTCACTTCCCTGCCCCGTACAGCTGCCTGCTTTCACGGACAGCACAATGGACAGGCAGCTTTAGAATCACCTTCAAAGTCTCTCCGTTGTGAAGGGAGAGAGCCATGATGGATGGCCGAGCATTAACGGGGGGAGTGGCGCCCCCGTGGACCGGCCCTCCTAACCCCCTTGACAGCCTGGCAGGGCCTGGATAGACTCACATTGCACCGCATCTGAGTGGCCCCATTTCGCGAAAGGCCTCTGGGAATTCACATTTGTTTTCCCTGCAGGTGATTCATTTTTCTCCCGTCGGCTTGGAGCAGACTTGCAGCAGCCTGCCCATCACAGCACCCCCCACTGGCTGGGCCGGCTTCAGGCCCTGTGTTCCCCCCTCTCCTGAAAGTCGCCTTCGGCATTTGCACAATAGAGAGCAGTTAGCACCTTTACAATTCCAACTGGCCAATTTAGAAATTATTCCCCGGAAATTGACGTCTTGACTTATTACCATTATGAGTGATTTCTCTCTCTCTCTCTGAGGTTTGCTTTACGAAACTGCTTTTCCCAAATTCTCCAACTCTGAGTGACAGTCACTGATGGAGGATGTCCCTGAAATGACCGTGATGAAGGTGATCATACTGCTGGGGATGGCGGGGGTGGTGAGGATGGTGATGAAGGTGATGGTGAGGATGGAGGCGCTGAAGGCGAGGCTGCCGAGGGGGGAGCTCGTGAGCAGATGGGGACAGTGATGAGAGGGGAGGTGATGGTGATGATGTTGATGATGGTGATTATGCAGGTGATGGCGAGGCAGCTGACGGTGAAGGTGTGAGGAGGGAGGTGATGCTACACAGCCGAGAGGGGAGGTGATGGTTACCTGCTGCTGGTGGTAATGGTGATAACGGAGGTGACCGCAACATTGATGAGCGAGCTGATGGCAGTTCCCCACATGCTGGGGAGACTGCTGGACAATAGGAAGCATAGCCGTGGCTGGTTTGCTGTAAGACCAACATACCCCTTCACCGAGGCGCTCTCCCAGTGGATCTGATAACTTTAACCTCACTGAGGTGTTCATGGGTAATCACTTAAGGTCCTGACATGAGAACCCAGACTTCCCAGACACCTGGGCCCAGGTGACTCCAGCCAACCCAACACAAGGGCCAAGCCGTCGGGTGTCTCCATGGTGTTTCAGAAGTAGCTGCCGAGGGGGCTCCAGCGGCACGCACTGCCCCAGCCCAGGGCCTCACCAGGGATTCCTGAGTCGGGTCAACCGTGGAGCTCCTGGGGGAAGGAATCCCTGGCTGAAGACACTCCATGGAGACGAACCCTCCCCTGGGAAAAAAATGAGCCCTTCCTCCTCCACCCTCGGGAGGGTGACACCCAAGGAGCTGCCACCAGGGCCGGGGGGGGGGGGGGGGGGGGTAGGGTGTGCTCCACGGGGCAGTCACTCTCACCACCTGTGAGAGGGGCCGTGGAGCCTCTTGTCCCTTCCCGCTCCCGTGGAAAGCCGACCGGCCAAGCCCACCGTCCTCCCCCTGAGCCGAGCCAGGGTGCAGAGTCCACAGCCCCGACTGCTTTGCGCCTCTTCTAAAGTAAATCAGTCACTCCTGCAGCATCCCCCTCCCCCTTCAAGGCAAGCAGGAGAGGGGAGGGATGTGGACACTAATCAGGCTCCGCCCCCAGCCCTGCCCCCTCTTCAGTCATACTGTAATCTGGGCGCTGTGATTTGCAAAGTGAGGGAAATGCTGACAGAGCCCATCAGCTGCTACCAAATGGCTCCCCCAAAATAACATCCTTGGGAGCAGATCCTCCGATAAAATCTTCCCAAAGACTCTCAAGATACAGAATGATTTTTTTTAACAACAAATTTGGCAGAATCTTCCTCCCATTTCCAGCTTCCTAAGGATGATTTCATTCCAAAACGCTTTTGAAGTCTGCAAAATGTGCTCCCCGCTCACCTACCCCTTGCTGAATGGCGTCTTTTGCATTTTCCAGTTCATTTTCGACCAGAGATGGATGACTTCTTTAGTGCTGAGTCACTGGAACAGAAATGGCCTCATTTGCAATTACATGTGGGCCAAAAGGGGGGGGTCTGGAGCCAGGGTATGAATAACGCAGCGCATTGCTTAGGAGACTAAACACAACCTCTCCGCCGGCCAGAAGGATCTCTCAGGCCCTCCCAGGAGGAGTTTGCTCCTGCGCGTTCTTTCCGGAAATAGGAAAAGAAACTTTTTAAACTTAAATATTTTTGTCTTTCCTGCCAGACCATATGTGCGGCGCAGGCGCACTCGGCATCCGATTCTCGTTGGGGCGCCGTCCACTACCCCTGCGAACACGGGGTCCTCGGTGGCTGCTCACCGACAGCTTGGTTCGTGACAAAGAATCAGGAGATGCTGGAGCGCCCTGTGAGCCGGGATACTTGCAAAGGGAGGGAGGCGACTGTACGCAGGAGCGCGCCTCCGGACTGCATTGTACCCCAGAGCGCATGCGTGAAGTCCCAGCCCCCCCCCCCCCCCCAGCACGTCTTTCCCGTGAGGTCCCTGGGGTGGGCCCTAGGCCAGGAGGGTGCCCTTCCCAGAATAGAGCAGACACAGAGGGGTGCAGAGGAAGGGGTGTGAAGACGCAGGGAGAAGATGGGCGCCGGTGAGCCCGGAGCGGGGCGCCCGGGAACCCCAGGAGCCGTCAGCCCTGCTGGCTCTGCCTCTGGCCTCTGGGATAGCGAGGAAATCAATCTCCGGGCGCCTTGCCGTGGCGGCCCCAGAAACCAACTTTCCGGGGCTTCTGTTCCCCGAGAGCTGGCACGGCGGGCGCACATGCAGCCCGAGAGTGAAACGCGCCCATTTCTGCATCGCAGCCAAGGGCGAGACGCGCCAGCTGGAGTGAGCTCGCAGGAAGGGCTCCAAAAATGCCGCGCCCCCAAGAGGCCCAGGGTTCGTTATCCCCAGTGCGAACCTGTCAGTGGCCCTTCTAGTACCAACATTTGAAATGCCCCCACCCCAAGCCCTACCTCCCCCCAACAACAGACAGCAGGCATGCGGGTCATAAATGAAACACCATCTGAGCGGTGGGATTTGCCGCCTGGCTTGGGATGTCCGCAGCCCATAGCAGGATGCCAGACTGAGTCCCGGCACTTCCGCTTCTGGTCCAGCTCCCTGCCAGTGCATGCTGGGAGGCGGCAGAGGACGGCTCAAGCCCTTAGGCCCCTGCCCTCGATGTGGGAGACCCTGTAGGCCGCGCTGGCAGCCCCAGGCTGAAGGGCCCCTGGAGGAAAGACCAGAGGCTCGGCCGCCCACGGGGCCGCGACAGCAGCGGCGGTGCCATCAGAGAGAACGTGTGCCCCACTCGCCATCCCCCGCAGTCCACGGGAGCATCTGAGCCACGCGCCTCCCGTCCCCAGTGGGAGCCGACTTCACGGACCTGCTGAAATCCGGGTCGGGGGCCCTCCCCACGGAGGGCGACAAGGACTGCCCCAGGGAGCAGGTGGGCACCAGCCAGTTGCCGTTCAGGCACCCTGGAGGCTATAAGGCCCCTGGCTGCCGGCTGGCCAGAGCCTTGGAATCAAGAGCCCCTGGGGCAGCTCCTGAGCCTGGCCCACGGTGGCTCCGCCCTGCTCCGCCTGGGCTCAGCTTGAGCCTTTTCCGTTCCTGAGTGTGACTCACCCTCCTATCAGCCAGTGGGGAGCTGCCACGCTGACTAGCTGAGAGTGGGAGGAGGAGCTGTGAGATGGACAGAGGAGGGCGGGGCTGAGCGCGGGAGACCCGAGCTGGCCGCTCCAGGCTGCATCTGCGGACTCCGAGTGACCCGGTGAGGTCGCCGTCACTCGTCCTAGAGGTGAAGTTCATGGATCATAACGAGCTTGAAGGAGCAGCTGTCACTTCTGCCTGCGCCTCTTCCAGCTGCGGTTTTACTCCCAACATTCCATTCTTCCTGTCCCCAAATCCACGTGCAGTGCCCGAGCTGTCCCACGTCCGGTGGGCATGGGACTGAGGGCGGAGAGGAGACCCGACACCCAGCAAGCAGCTGAGCATGGCTGCCTGGCACAGCTCACGAGGGAAATCATGGCCATAGGAGCCGCCACCGGCCAATCATGGCCATAGGAGCCGCCACCGCCCACCCACCGAATTTTGTCGGACAGACAATATCGAGGGGTGGCAAAGTGTAGGACAACCAAGACTCACGTACGCTGCCGACGGGAATGAAAGTTGCTTCCAGTCACTGTGAAAATGATTGGTGATGTCTACTGGGTAAGCAACCGCCTCCACGACGGCCCAGCCTCTCCATCCCAGGAGGGTGTGTGAACGACATGAGTGCACACGGTCATCAACGCATACACACATGACAGCCCAGCCTCTCCATCCCGGGAGGGTGTGTGAATGACATGAGTGCACAAGGTCACCAACGCACACACACACGACGGCCCAGCCTCTCCATCCCGGGAGGGTGTGTGAGCGACATGAGTGCATACAGTCACCAACGCACACACGACGGCCCAGCCTCTCCGTCCCGGGAGGGTGTGTGAATGACATGAGTGCACACGGTCACCAATGCACACACACACGACGGCCCAGCCTCTCCATCCCGGGAGGGTGTGTGAATGACATGAGTGCACACGGTCACCAATGCACACACACACGATGGCCCAGCCTCTCCATCCCGGGAGGGTGTGTGAACGACATGAGTGCACACGGTCACCAATGCACACACACACGACGGCCCAGCCTCTCCATCCCGGGAGGCTGTGTGAGCGAGATGCGCGCACATGGTCACCAACGCACACACATACGTACGTTCAGAACTCCGTGTCCCGTCAGCAGCAGACTGTGGAAGTGGGTTGAAGTCTATGCATTGGAGGGAAAGTTGGCCACAGTGGGAAGGGATGGGCCACACAGATCAGGAAGCTCAGACACTCTGCGAGCCTGGTGAAGAGCCGCAAAGCCAGACACAGGACACAGTGTGGGCTGGGCCCACCGACCTGAAGCTCAGATGAGCAAAACCAACCTTCAGTGATGCAGTCCAAACAGCAGCTCACTTGGGAGGACGCAGACTCAGAAGGGGTTTGGGGGGCTGACTCTGTGGCATAGTGGTTAAAGCCACCACCTGCAGTGCCAGCATCCCATACGGGCACCGGTTCGAGTCCCAGCTGCTCCACTTCTAATCCAGCTCTCTGCTATGGCCTGAGAAAGCATGAGAAGGCCCAAGTCCTTAGGCCCCTGCACCTGCATCGGAGACCCAGAAGAAGCTCCTGGCTCTTGGTTTCGGATCAGCTCAGCTCCAGCTGTTGTGGACAATTGGGGATGAATCAGTGGACGGAAGACCCCCCCCGTGGGGGTGTGTGCGGATGTGTGTCAATGTGTGTGGATGTGTCTGGGTGTGGGTGTGTGTCTCTGGGTATGTGAGTTGTATGGGTATATGGATGTGTGTGTGTAGATGTGTGAGTGTGTTGTGTGGGTATGTGTGGGTGTGTGAGTGTGTCTGGGTATGTGAGTGTGGGAAGGTGTGTCTGGATATGTGTAGGTGTGTGGGTGTGGGTATGAATGAGTGTGTATGAGTGTGTATGAGTGTGTGTGAATGGGTTGACGCGTGAGGGCATGTCTGGGTATGGTGAGTGTGTATGGGTGTGTGTGTCTGGGTGTGGTTTGTTGTGAATGAGTGTGTATTAGTGTGTGTGAATGGGTGTGTCTGGGTGTGTGAGTGTATGCGTGTGTCTGGGTGTATGAGCGTGTGAGGGTATGTCTGAGTATGGTGTGTGTCTGGGTGTGTGAGGGTGTGAAGGTGTGTCTAGGTGTGTGAATGGGTGTGTCTGAGTTGTGAGGGTGTGTCTGGGTGTATGTGTGTGTGTCTGTGTGTCTGTGTGTGTGAGAAAGTGTCTGGGTGGGTGTGGGTGTGAGGGTGTGTCTAGGTGTGGGGTGTGTGTCTGGGTCTCAGTGTGTGAGTGTCTAGGTGTGTGTGTGAGAGGGCATGTCTGGGTGGGTGTGGGTGTGAGGGTGTGTCTAGGTGTGGGGGTGTGTGTCTGGGTCTGAGTGTGTGAAGGTATGTCTGAGTGTGTGAGGGTGTGTCTGGGTGTGTGTATGTGTGTGAGGGTGTGTCTGGGTGTGTGTGTGTGAATGGGCGTGTGTATGTGTGTGAGGGTGTGTCTGGGTGTGTGTGTGTGAATGGGTGTATGTGTGTGAGGGTGTGTCTGGGTGGGTGTGGGTGTGCAACTCTGCTGCATTCACACTGAGGAGCGGCTCTAATTTGTGCCCAGCTACTCCTGCTGAGTCTGCAGTCCCCACTTTAGCCATTTGGTGGATCTGCGTTCACTGACACACACATGTGCCATGTGGATCTGCGTTCACTGACACACATGGGCCACGTGGATCTGCGTTCACTGACACACAAATGCGCCATGTGGATCTGCGTTCACTGACACACATGCGCCACGTGGATCTGTGTTCACTGATACACACATGCGCCACCATCAGGCTGGGAGGCAGTAGACCCGGTCCGAGGGCAGCACACGGATGCGTCACACACACAGACAACTCCATTTCATTCGCTTGCTACGGCTGAAGCCCAGGTTCAGCTGTGTCCTAAGTGGGAGTGGGAGAAAATTCGCAAGGCCGTTTGGCCCACGATGGGCAGACACAGCCTTGTTGACAGCAGCCATTGAAGAGAGAATCCCCCCTTTCCTGACAAAGGGGTGCCCAGCAGTTTCATGAAGCCAGGACAGAAAGAACTGGACTGAGCAATGCTGATGGGAAAAACCAGTGCTCCCCAGGGACGATTCTGAACACAGAATCCCAGGTGGGACCAGTCTGTGGTTGCCATGGTGATGAACAGACACGTGGGGTTGGAGGGGAGAACCTTGGAGCTGTGCTGGCAAAGATGAACTCCACCCATCCCTGGTCAAGGTCAAGCCTGAGCACGTGAGGCAGAGACACTGACGCCTGCCCCAGACGCGCTGGCAGGAGGCCAGAGGCTTCCCCACAGACCCCGTCCCCACCTTGGGTCACAAAACACCTCTGAGCTGATGTCCACAGCGTGGCAGGTGTTGAAAGACATGGCAGTGCTGTCCTTGTCCCCCGGGAGAGGCCATCAGCTTCCCACCTCTGCACACACACACGTGCACACACTTCCCAGAAGGGACTTTACACAGCTTTGCGCAGCCCAGTCTTCCACGCACAGGAGAAATCCCTCTCTCCACACCCCAGTCTCCTCTCAGTCTCCCGCTCCTTGAACACCCTGAGGGGCTGAGGAGTAGATCATGCATGTTTGGGGCTGCAAGTGACCACAACAAAAGCCCCAGTGACCCAGACATCAAAGGGAGCATGCAGCTGACATAGGGGAGCTGGGGAGGACTCGGCCAGCCTCGGGCTCTGCTCCATCTCCCTGTGCTTGGCTTGCTGAGTGCCCAGCGCTGGAGCCCTCGCTCCCGCTCCTGTTCCTCATGGCTGCCGACAGCATCTGCTCCCCCATGCCCCAGAAGGCAGCACGAGTCTACTCCTCACCTATCCATCAGAAGTCTCCAACGTCAGTGCGTGTGATCCATCAGCAGGTAAAGAACTGCATCAGCCACTACAGAAAGGCAGAACCCAATGCTCATCTGAGATAGAGACGTGCAGTACCCGAGCACCAGAGGGACACGGTCTCGACTTGGCAGAGAACACGGGCGAGAAACAGGAGCCTTCCCACCAGATCAGGAGCAAGGGGAGAATGTCGCCTCTCACCACGGCTTTGCAACACCATCCGGGGAGTTCCAGAGAGCGTAAGGAAAATCCGATACAAGTTACACAGCGTGGAAAGGAAGCAGTTAGACTGTCCTTGTCTGCACGCACGCGTTGTCTATGTGGATATTTCAAAGAATCGGCCAAGAAACCCCTCAAACTAACGAGTGCTTACAGCAAGGTTACAGGATACAAACTCTATATGCAAAAAATGTCAACCTCTATCTCAGATACCAGCAGCAAACAAGTGGGATTTGAAATTTAAAGCATAATGCCGTTTATCTCAGCCCCCTCAAAGATGAAATAGTTAGGTGCAAATCTAACAAAAAAATGAGTAAGATCTCTATGAGGAAAACCGTAAACCTGATGGAAGAAGTAAGAAAGGAACTAAACAGATGAAGGCTGTTCCGTGTTCACAAACAAGAAGACCCAATATCATCAAGACGTCAACTCTTCCAGAGACTCCACCCCATCCCAGGCAAAATTCCAGAGTGCTGCCGTGGGGATACTGACGAGCCGATGCTCAAGTTCATGTCTATGGAGAGGCAGACGACCCGGGAGAAGCATCTCAGTTTTGGAGAAGAGCACAGGGAGTTGACACTGCCCGACTCTGAAATGCTCCGCAGAGCTCCAGAGTCCAAGACGGTGTCGTGTCGGTCTCGTCGACGGACCAGTGAAGCAGAGCCAGAGCCCAGAAATGAACTCATGGGAAGAGAGCAAAAGAGTGACGAGGAGCAACCACAAGATGTCTGCATGCAAACTACCAAAAAAAATTTAAAAAGGACCTCCACACAGAGCTTGCACCTTTCACAAAAAATAGCTCCCAATGGAACACAGCCCTAAATGTAGAACACAAAACTACAAAATTCCTAGGAGATAACACAGAAGAAAAATCAAGATGATCGTGGCTACAACTCCAAAGGCATATTCCATGAAAGAAAGAAAGAATCGATAAACTGGACTGGATTAGAATTAAAAACTTGGGGCTGGTGATGTGGTATAATGGGTAAAGCCGCCACATGCAGTGCCGGCATCCCATATGGGTGCCGGTTCAGGTCCTGGCTGCTCCACTTCCAATCCAGCTCTCTGCTATGGCCTGAGAAACCAGTGGAAGATGGTCCAAGTGCTTGGGCCCCTGTACCCGCATGGGAGACCCAGAAGAAGCGCCTGGCTCCTGGCAGATCAGATCAGCTCCAGCCTTTGCGGCCAACTGGGGAATGAACCAGCGGATGGAAGACCTCTCTCTCTCTCTCTTTCTCTCCCTCTCCCTCCCCCCCCTTCTTTTCCTTCTCTGCCTTTCAAATAAACAAATAAATCTTTCTTTAAAAAACTAAAAACTTAGGCTCTGCAAAAGACACTGTCAAGAGAGTGAAAAGAGAAGCCCGTGGTCTGGGAGAAAATATTTGGAAAAGACACATCTGATACAGAACTGTCGCCCAAAACACACCAGGAGCTCCTAGACGCAACAACAGAAAGACCACTAAAAAGCGTACCAAGGGTCTCTACAGAGACCTCACCAAAGATGTACAGATGGCGGATGAGCCGGTGGCGGGCGCCCGCTGTGGTCAGTCTCGGGAATTGCAAGCTGAAACAATAGGATGACGCCACCACACACCTGTTAGGATGGGGAAAATCCAAAACACAACACTCACAGCACCGAATGCTGCTGAGGAAGCAAAGCGACAGGATGTGAAACAGAGCAGCCACTCGGGAAGACGGTTTGGCCGTCTCCCACCAGGCCGAGTGCTGTTAGCACAGGCTCCGACAGCCTTGCCCCCGGGTGCTCTCCCGAGAGAGCTACCCACACAAGAACGTGGCCGAAACGTGGAAGCAGCCGAGATGTCCCTCAGCAGGGAAACGGACAAACAGCCACGCAGATAAAGCAATGCTACTGAGTACTGGGCACCAGTGAGCTAGCAAGCCATGGAACGACGCGGAGGAAATGCAAACGCGTGTTCAGAAGCCACCCTGAAAGGACTACCTACCGTGTGGCGTGCTAGAAAAGGCACAATGAGGGATCCAAAGCTCAGGGCTGGCCACGGGCTGGGGCAGGGGGAGAGGAACAGGTGGCGCCCAGAGTGTTTAGAGCAGGGAAACTACTCAGCGTGGTACTCTAACACTGGGGCTGTGACATCAAACTGTCGCCCAAATCTGCAGGATGTAAAACATCCAGAATGACTCCTAATACAGACTGTGTGACAACGACACATCCATGCAGGCTCAGCCGCACTCCACGGGGGTCTCCGGGGACGAGGGTTCACCCGACGCTCCACGGGGGTCTCTGGGGACAAGCGTTCACCCGACGATCCTCAGGGGTCTCCGGGGACGAGCGTTCACCCGACGCTCCACAGGGGTCTCTGGGGACGAGCAGTTCCAGAGTGCTCAGGCCTTGATCAGCCCCCTGGGAGGCGTCTGAGAAACTGCTGTTCTTCTCCAACCTCCCTCTAACGCTTTCTAGTTTTGTGGTTGTTCTTGGGGTAAACAGAGGCAGCAAATAAGAAATAACCAGCTCTTTAAGCCTAAGTGCACGTGTACCAAGGGCTGCTGTGTCTCTCAACTCAAAGCTGCCCTTGACAAAGCAAATGATGAAAGCCACTGTAGGCGGGCTTCGCAGCCCCGGAGCTCATCCCTGCAGAGCAGCTGATGCGACCTGGAGGACCAGCGCTCAGTGGCCGCCTGGTGCGGAACACGACAGTGGCAGGTGCTCTCTGCCCGTGGGCACTTCCGGCCCCATTGCCTAGGGCTTTTGGTGACTCGCTTGCCCACGCAAAGTGGTTTGCTAGTGCCTTTCGCACTGTCTTTGTACTCCCTGCCTGCAAAGCGAGCTAGACGTGACCCCTGGCAACAAAAACCCTCAGCTCCAAATGTCAAGAAGTTCCCAACTCCAGCTCCCAGCAATGCACCTGCAGCAGCCCCAGCCCTGAGCCTTCCTCTTCCTGTTGTGAGTCCCAGCGTCAAAGGTCGGTCCCGCCCTGCGGAGGCGGAGCCGGGGCGGGTCTGCACGGAGTCCGTGCCATTGCTCTGGGCAGGTGCGAGGGCACTCCCAGGCAGAGTTAGGAACCTGGGACTCAGTTCATGGAGAACCTCCAAGCCTGGCTGCCCAGGCTGCACCTGTTTGTTTCAGAATGCCTTCTGGAAAGTCTTGTGACTGTTGTCTTCATACCAGTCGTGTCACAATAGTGTTTTAAAGAAGATGCTTGCGAAGGTAACTGTTCTGGAGAACCTGCTCAGCAGGAGAGCTGCATGGCCGCCTCCCTCCCGCCCCTGCTGTTTCCCTGCGCCCCGGCTCTCAGGGGGGGCAAGGTTAAGTGCCCAAGGCTCTCCCCTCTGACGACCCCTAAAGGATGGCACACAAGTCAGGAAGACAAGCGTGCGTTCCCTGGGGGCTGCAGCCAATCTTCTCCCTCGTCCAGGGCACATCTGTCGTTAACAGAGTCACCGATTGTCAGAAATGAGGCGGCCCCTGGGGGATCCGCGCACGGAAGCTTCCAGCGCTCTGCTGCATCCATCACGCGGAGTCGGGGCTCTCCTCGGCTCGCTGCTCCTTCAGTTATCTCCCCGAAACAAATGCTGGCGGACGGGCTCTGCAGAATTCCATTCCAGAACTTGCCAGCATTTCTAATGAATATAAATTTCCGGAAGAATATTTGAGATCGGCCACCCGCATTCCAAGTTTCCAGCGTGCCCATGACACAAGCCACCGGCTTCCAAGCCTGCAGTTGTCGTCGCTGCAAAACCTGAGCTTCAAATCACAAGACCGGCACCACGGTGCGCTCCGAGACTCGGGGAAGCATTTAACCCAAGCAATCAAGGTACCGTAACAGAAGCACTTTGATAGTCACTTTATGATATTCATCTGTAAGGATACTCAATTGAAAACCTATTGACCGATCTAAGGCATTTGCAAAGTATTTTTTGAACAGCTACTTTGTGCAAAACACTAAGTGTGATAATGTGTATCAAGAAATGTGCTCCAATTCAGTCAAATGAAACGAATGATGAGGGGTCCCTGGCCGGCACCTGGAGCCCTGTCAGCAACTGCAAACCGCAGCTCTGTCGGCTGTGGGAAGACGAGGGGAGGGGTCCCGTCGGGGCAGTAACCGCGATTCCATAAAGGCCCCGCACTCAGTAGGAGATGGGTGACGGCTGCCCGCAGACAAAGCTGTGAGTGCGTCCTTCCCTGCAGGTGACACGGCCTGGAGAAGCTGGCCGCCCATGGGGGCTGCTGGCCGTGGTGTCCTGCGAGAACCGTGGCTATGGGCATTGCCCCTTCTCCAGACACCTCGTGCAGAGCCAGCGCTGCCCCTACTCACTCTGAATGTGCACAGGACCCTGAAACACTCCATGCCTCAGTTTCCCCATCTGACCCTGGGGCTGAATTCACAGTGAACGAGACCTTGCCAGTAAAGAGCTGCTGAGGGCAGTGCCTGGAGCCCGGCGGGTGGGCAGCTGTGTCTGTCACCATCCAGGGGGTCGCTAAAGACTTGGATCCCCACTGGACCCCCTGAGAACTCCGTCATCACTGCAGCCAGCCAAGGGCTCTAAGCACAGGTAGGGACCACCCTGCACTGCACCCAGATGTGGGGCAAGCTGTGAGCCCCCGGGCCAGCCAGGGCTGCCAGGCCATCCCGCCCCCCCGCACCTGCAGTGCCTCCCTCCCTGGGCCACCCCTGCTGTGTGCGGGAGGCGGCTGAGGGCAGAGTGAGGGGCACAGTGTCTGCTGCCCGGGCTGGACACAGGCTGCTGGTGCAGGCAGCAGCCCCGAGACAAGCTGCCTCAACACGGCAGGGGAGTGAAGTCGCTGTCCCCACAAATCTCAGGGGATCGGGTTGAGAAAGGAGCGCCTCTCAGCCAGAGACCACTTCCCCTCCCCTCCCAGGGACACTGGGCAATCTCCAGAGACCAGTCCGGTTGCCCCAGCATGAGGAGGACATTCCTGACACCCACTGGGCCAAGACCAGAGGAGCGCCGATCAGCCTGCAGCGCACAGGACGGCCACAGCAGAGACCAGGCCAGCGCACCGGCGCTGAGGACCAGGACCTGGGGGACAGCGAAGCGGCAAAGGAGATGCTCATCCAGGGGACTGGGATAGTCGGGGCTGCGGAGGGCTTCCAGGAGGGGGTCCCAGCACCCACAGGGGCATGGAGGGAGGAATAGGGGAGGGAGGCTGGCGCAGGGGAGGCCCACGAGGCGTGCGTGGTCCAGGTGGACCTTCAGCCCAGCCACAGCGCCCTTCCCCCAGCCAGGGTCACCAGTGACCAGGACAGGCCTGTCCCCCCCTCCACTGAGGACCCAAGTCAGGAACAGCGTGACCCAAGGCCCAAAAGGTCAGAGCGAGCTCACCATGGCGGCAGCACAGGGACCCTAGGAGCTGCTCTGATGCCCGCCCTCCCCTCCCCTCCCCCACCTCTGCGGCGCTTCGTCAGAACAGGCCCCCCCTTAGCCCGTCAGCCAGCAGCAGAGGTGTGGGAGCTGAAAGGCCTGCACGAGGCTGGGGAGACGAGCCCCCTTTAACCCACCCTGGGAACACACAATGGTGCAGGCCCTCGACGTAGGAGACAATTTCCCCCAGGCACCACACACCTGCTCCCCATACCACCCGGCCATTGCTCTGCTGGGCATTTATCCCTAAGAGATGAAAACTTCTATGCAGACAAGAACATGCTCACAAACAGTCACAACAGACCTACTGATCAAATAGTCAAAATCAGAGTCAAAATCAGAGACGATCCACGGCCTCGGCCAATGAATGGGGACAGAAGCCGCGGTGCAGCTGCACCAGGAACTACCACGCCAAGGAGAGAGCCATTCGAGCGTGTGAGAGCTCGGCTGAGCCTCCAGGGAGCTCCGCTGAGTGGGAAAAGCCAATCCAAAAAGGGTACACACTGAAAATGAGAAAATTACCCGGACGAGGTCAGAGCGGCGATCGCCAGGGGCTGGGAGGGGGTGCAGTCTCCGCTCTACATTACTTTAATTACAGCAGCCGGGAGGAGAGTCTTCGGCAAGGCAGACGTTCATTGCAGCTGACAGTTGGAGGTTACAGGGCTGGGCAGGCAGCCCCTGGGGCTGGCGTCTGCCCGAGGCTGGCGTGGCCGTGGCAGGTGCAGAGGCACAGGGAGGGGCAGGAAGCAGAGAGGCAGCCTTGGCAGGGCCTGGGCTCCAACAAGCAAATCTCTCAGGAGAACCACGCCCCACTGTGACCCCAAAGACACCCCCGCAGGCATCACCTATCCCAGGCTCCCACTCTCCGGCGGCAGTCAGCTATTAGGGTTCCGGTAGCCAAGGCTGAACATGGGCCAGAGTTCTGGGACGACGAGCCCCTCCGCACCCATGACAGGGACAGGGGGGCCTGGGATGGCAGGTGGCACACGAAACACAGTGTCACCGAAATGAATGTGCACACACGCCTGCTCGTAAGACCCACGAGGCCTGGCGCAGACAGACGACTCATGGGCCGGGCTCCGGGCTGCGACGTCTTAGTGGTGTTAGGCAAGGTGGCGCCACTGCGGGAGAATGACTGAACGGCACAGGGGCTTTCTCGCTTTTCTTATAAGCAAGTGCGAGCAGACAACTAACTCCAGGGAAATGGGAGAAGGAAGGAAGGCAGGAGGGAGTGACAGAACTGAGGGAGAGGGAGAGGGAGAGGGAGAAGGGGGGGGAGGGGGAGGAGAGGGTGGGAGAGAGGGAACCAGAGAGAGGAAGGGGAGCCCAAAATGAGCTCAACTCTGCATCCATGCCTTAACCAGCCTGCAGAACCTGCTCTCCCAGCTGCACCTCGGCAGGTGGATACCATCTTGAGATAATTACACAACTGGCTTCCCAAGGCAGGTAGAAGATAGGTACGCCTCCCAGCAACTACAAGCACCAGGGTGCCCTTCTACCAAGTCGCTGTGCCCACCCTGGCAGCACGGACCGGACCACCTTCAGCCATCCATGCAATTACCTGCCGTCCGGACAGCCCAGCCCTGCCACAGGACAGAGCCGGCCCCAGCTTCCCGAGGAAACCTGCCCTCCTCCACCTGCGAGGAGCCAGGGAACAGGTGCACACAGCAGGTGGAGAGGACGCCACACGGAGGGAGGCGCAGGGCGCTGGTGCCGCAAAGTCCTCGCCACAGCTCATGACCAGCTCCAACCAGGCCGAGGCTGCAGCTGCTTCAGCGGGGGAGTCCCGTCCCCACCCCTTCCTCCGCGGGGCTCCCATGCCCCCAGGAGTCCCCCGGAAGGCGCCCTGTGAGAGACTCCTGGGGACGTGGGCTTCCACCTCTTCCGCCTGCCCTGAAGCCACCTTCTCTGGCACACGCAGCCCAGCTCCGGAAGCCCCACCTGTTTCCAACCAAACCCTGTCCCTGCCCTGCTCCTCTGACGCTGCCGGGCACAGCTGATCCCAAGGTTCTCCAAGGCCCTAGGAACAGCGCTTCCTAGGCCCCGGGAGAGCACTGGGCTCTCACCAAGCCAGCCCTGCTGAACACGGGGACCCCGCGGCATGGGCCCACAGCACAGCCCATTCACTGCACCTCTCTCCTCTCACCTCCACTGCCTCTCACGTTCCCCCAACACCTGTCTCCCCACCAGCTCTCTCCCACTTGGGGCCATGGCACCTGCCCTGCCCTCCATGCCCCACCCTCCTCCTCAGCCCCCACCTCCCAGCTGCCCTCCAGTGCGGGCTCTGGGGCCCTTGTCCTGCACACTGGAAAGCAACAGCGGTGACAGCGGGGACTTCACTTTGCTCCCTGTCCCCTCCCAGGGCCAGAGCAGCGCTGGGCAGGAGCGGGGACTCCCGGCTGCCGCGGGGGCCCCAGGGCCACCCCGCAGGTGCTCAGAGAATCCCCTCCTAGCAGCGGCCTCACTCCTGCCTCTCACCGTCGTCCATTGAAGTGGGGAAAGAATTGAAAACCAGTGAAATGCACTTAGGAGGTGGCCTTGAGGGGTCAGGGCCCTGCCCAGCGAGGGGCTCCTCCCGGGGTCTCTGTGGTCATCAATTATTCACCGGCCCGACTGTGTCGCTGGCGCCGCCAGGACAGGGAGGACAGGGCGGGGCCCTGCCCGGGGCTGCCCAGGAAGGGAGGCAGAGCATGGGCCCACGATCCCCTCTGAAGCCGCCGCGCATCCTCGCGATCCGTCCTCATTATGTCGCCACTTTCAACAGGGCGCAGTTATTTTCTGATTTCAAAGGCAATGAAAAGCTTATAAAATATTCCTTTAAGTAGAGAAATAATAAAAATCCGACCCCAGCAGTCTTCCTGGACAAGCGCGGTGCACTGGGTTTGTACCTGGGGCAGTGCGATCTGCAGACCCCACCCTGATCTCCACCCCATGACGTCAGACCCTTCCTACCCCACGAAGGGGCTTCCAAGAGCCCGAAACCACTGAGCAGCGAAGTGTAACCCACGCAGCCCGCCTCTCCTGCCGCACAAGGCTTTCTCTCCCTCCTCCCCTCCCTCCCTCCCTCCCTCCCTGTCACTATTTCTCTCCCTCTCTCTCTCCCTCCCTCTCTCTCTCCCTTCCCCCTCCCCTTCCCCCTCCCCCTCCCTCTCCCCTCCCCCTCTCCCTCCCCTCCCTCTCCCCTCCCCCTCTACCCCTCCCCCTCTCCCCTCCCCCTCTCTCCCCTTCCTCCTCTCCCTCCCTCTCACCTCCCCTCCCTCCCTCTCCCCCTTCCCCCTCCCCCTCCCTCTCCCCTCCCCCTCTCCCTTCCCTCCCTCTCCCCTCCCCCTCTCCCCTCCCCTCCCCCTCTCTCCCCTTCCCCCTCTCCCTCCTCCTCTCCCTCCCTCTCCCCTCCCCTCCCTCCCTCTCCCCCTTCCCCCTCCCCCTCCCTCTCCCCTCCCCATCCCTCCCCCTCCCTCTCTCCCTCCCCCTCCCCCTCTCCCTCCTCCCTCTTTCTCCCCTCCCCTTCCTCCTCCCCCTCCCTCTCCCTCCCCCTCACCTCCCCTCCTGCAGGGCTGCTGTATCATCCGGAGCGCAGTCTTGAATCTCCTGTGATCGTGTCCAGCGGTAGTGAGGAAGAGGAGGCTCCTGACCCTAAGTGTGGCGCTGCTGCGAGGTTTCTCAGGGCTCTGGTGCTGAGCGCGCCCTCCCTGTGGAAATGCTGTAGCTGAGCGACTCAGGCTGGCTGCAGAACCTCCGAGCCTCACTTTGCCCTTCTGTTCAATGGGTATGATGCTTTTGATGCGCTGGTGGGGAGGGGACACAGCAGTGCAGCCCAGCCAGCGCCTCCCCTCCCTGTGACCCCCAGAGCCTGCACCCACCGCCCCCCCCTTCCCGTCCCACAGGTGCGCAGTGACAGGGAGGCTGATGCTTGTTTGTAACCAACACCTCGTGAGAGCAGTCAGCAGCAGTCACCGGCAGACACAGCTGGATGCCGGGGACCAGGGTGCCAGGACGCCACGAGGACACAGACCACCAAGCTGCTTTCTTGTCACCAGGAAGAGGCTCGTCGGCTGCTCCGTGAGAGAAGGGCAGGAAAAGCAGAAAGTGGACATGATGCTGTCCAGTGACAATGACAACAACACGGAAGTCGGGCACGATGGCATCGCACAGCCCAGGGTCTGGGTCCCATCGGCCTGTCTCACCCCCTGTCAGTTCCCTCACCTGGGAAATGGTATAACCCACCTGGTTGTGGTGGTCAAGACTGAAGGGGCTGGTGGCTATCAAGTACCCAGCACAGCCGGTCATCAAGTGGGAGCAGGAGCTAGGACCTCAGGTCGCTTTATCTGGGGGTCCTGGAAAAGGCCACGCCTCCCCAAGCCCCTCCCCAATACGCTGAACTGGCACAGGGGTTAGGGGGTTAGTGGGCAGCTGTGTCCCTGGCCACTCACCTGTCCTTTTCCTCCAGGGTCTGTCAGGTGGCCGTCTGCAGTGACCGGCGCCGGGGGCCTGCGTGGACTTTAGCGAAGCCCAGAGGTGTGTCCGGGTTTGGCTCCTGGCGCAGGTGCATTCCTGACCAGGAAGGGCTCAGCTCCCCAGCAGAGCCCTGGAGCTTCCTTTCTGCGTGGACTGCGTCACCCCTGAGCCTGCAGCCCTTAGTCGCCCATCTCTGCCCACGGGGAGGCCAGTCCTTGCTCTGTACAGCCTGCCTCCCCATCCCACCAGTGTGGCCAGGCGGCGTTGGCTGCAAGCCAGCATGGTTCCCTCTGGGGCGGGAGTTCTCGGGTGAGCTTTGCACCCATCCCCTGATTCTGCCTGGCCGGTCCACTGTCTCAGCAGCGTCTGTGGTCCCCGGTGGCTGTGTCCTGACATTGATGCTGAGAGAAAGGGTGGGGGCCCCGAGTGGCATTGTCATCAGAGCATCATAACCCAGGGTTGTGCATGGAACTTTCCAGAATCTGCTAATGGGGACAGAATCCATCCCATGGCATCTGGGTCTTTAATGACTCCCAGGAAGCCCAGAGCTGCCTGCACAGTCACGTAGAGTCTGCAAAGAACTGGCCTGAACCAGCCTGAGTCTGCCGGGTGCCGGATTCCAGGTTTCATCCCCCGCACAACCACGGTGGTAAATCACAGGTGTCAGACAATTTCACGCCGGCGTGGCTGCCTGAGGACGCAATCGACCTGCGGCAGCTCCATCTCACGCATGATCGATCGCCGGGACCCGCAGGGAATTGCAGACGCAGGCCAGGTCCGACCTTGGGAGCCGCAGCCCCTCCCAGGGGACTGGGCCCCCCAGGGACACCTGACCACAAGTGCAGAGGTGCGGGTACCCCTGGCTTCTGGTGGCCAGTGATCAGGGGGGCTGCTAGACTTCCCACAAGGCACAGGGCAGCCCCACTGCGTGGGCAGAGCCACCGAGAGAGGCTCAGAGCGACAGGTACAGGGAACGTCCCATTCCACGCCTGGATACGGCTGTGGACGGCACAGAGTGGGCGCCACTGGCTTCCTGCAGAAGCAAACCTGGGCGGAAGTCCTTGCTCCTCTTCTCCCCCTTCCCACCTGCTCATACTGGCATGGACTCCCCCCACCAGGTGGAAAAAATGAAAAGCCAGGGAGCGTCTGACAATTTTGCTTGCCTTCTTGAAAATACGTTGTTTTGAAAACGACCCCTGGGGAGCAGGCAAGCGGTAGAGGAGAGGAGAAGCTGTGGCATCAGCCGACCAGGTGACCGCCCCAGGACAGGGAGCACGCAGGAGGGAGCCCAACGCTCGCAGGAGCGCACGCACACGCACGCCGCCGGTGGCTGTGGCTGCGGCTGCAGGGGAGATGCGGGGAGCAGGGCCCTGCTGGGGTGCAGTGGTGCAAGTAAGGAGCGGAAAACACCAGAAGGCGTCACTCACCATGGCAAAGGGGCTGCTGGTTGTGCGACTTTAGTTTCAGAGCGTGCGTGTGCACGTACACACGTGCCTTGTAAAATGCACTTCTCGCAACGGGTTGTGTGCAAATCAGTCTGAGAAATACAGGCGTGCAGGGAGAGACGGGGGTGCGGGAAGGACTTGGTACAGCTCTGCAAGTTCTCAGTACAAAGAACACGGGAAGTGTCAATTCGGGAGAGAACCAGGGGTGCACAAGAAAGAGAAGGGGTCTGCTGCAGGGTAGCAGGTCCCTGCCACATGACGTCCGTGCTGGCCGTGATGTCACTGAAGTAGAGGGCGCTGGGAGCGAGGACGGCCGGCCTCCTCCAGGGCCCTAGGGGGGCTGGCAGCCCCACAGGTGGCAGACATTGGAGAGACGGCAAAGCTGCGAGAAAGCCGGTGATGACTGCCTCTCTCGAGATGCGGAAGAGACTTGCAGGACAGCTGAGGGCTGATGGAGCTGTCTCCGGGAGAGAGAGGCAGGCGGGCTCGGCAGCATCGGATGCAGCAGCCGCGGATCTGCTGCAGGGGAAGCTTGGGGTCACGTGGGCATGGTGGGGGTGGCGGAGAGAGCCCCGGGACCCAGACACCTCTTGGCCCCCTCCCACCTAGTCCTGTGACCTTAACAAGTCCCTTCCCGGCTTTGGACGCCAGTTCACCAGTCTCCAGCTTGCCCTGAGCCCCCCCACCCATCCTGATATCTGAAAGTCACCGCGGGGAGCTCAGGGCCCCAGGCGCCACCCGGTGTCTGTGTCCCCAAGAGGAGCACGGGGCCCGGCGCGGGGCAGGCCCCAGGCCAGGGGTGCCGACTCGCATCAGTGTTGGTGGCAGCTGTGGGTCTGAAGCCTTGACTCGCGGGCTTGCCCTCCCCACCCCCTCACACGGCCGTGTCGGGAAAGGTGCTCCCCTACTTTGCGACGGTCACCAAACACAGAGTGCACGCCCGCTGGGGAGTTGCTGCTCTTGGGAGCAGATTGAAGGGGCACGAGCCGGGGGTTGCCCTAAGAAATGCCAGTTTCCAGCTGGGCACGCAGCCGCCACACTGAAACTGGACTTCCCACTCTGCTTGCAGCTGGCTCAACCTTCCCAGGGTGTTCTCAGTGGACATTGCTCCCCACGGCCCCTCCTCCCCTTCCCTCCTGCTGGGCGCGGAGGTGACCTGAGCCCCTTGGACCCAGCAGGCAAGAGCACACTCCTGAGACGACAGCACAACGCGGGAGGCCAAGCCGTGCCCCTGAGCCCCCGCGGCAGCTTGGGGCATCAGATGCCAAGACCGTCACGTGGGAGGGAGACATGCTCCATCTCCTCCCGTCGCCGGCACTGGATGCTCAGTGCAGAGAGGCATTGTTTACTGTAATAGTTACTCAGTTTAATGTGTACTGGGGAAAATTGCTACTTGTTAATTAAACCCAGGACGCCTTTAAGGTGAGTGGACCCCCAGTCTAGAGACCAGGGATGGCTATCCCGGCCGCATGCTGGTCCTGGCCCTTGGAGACCCAGCAGGAGGCTCTCGCAGGTGGCCTGGCTGGCCACCAGTGCCGAGGCTGCCTCCCCACCGCAGGGGTTCATTTGCTCCTGGACGGGCTCTCAGGTCAGTGCCTGCTCTGCCCTGTGGCTGTGACCTGCCCCGAGGGTCCTCACAGCGGCCACACTGAGGTCCTGCTTCCTCTCCCTGCACAAAAGGTTGGATTGTTCAGCAGGGTCTGACTTAGACCTGCCCAGCGCCTGCCTGGGGTCAGGGTCATTTCCGGAGCAACCCAGCCTCTGGAGGGGGGTTGGGCATTCTGAGAAATTCCAAATTCCTGTGACTGCAGCGAATCCACAGGAAGCCCTGGCCCATGGAGCGGAACAGAGGGCCCAGCCGGGCAGCAGGGGCGGCATGGGCACGGATGTGTCCACGCCGGCACCTGGAGCGGAGGCAGAGTGGCTCCGGGTTCACCAGGCCTCCTCCCTTGCGTTGCGGAGTTTGGGGGGACTCAGTGGGCCGACCGTGTCCTGCACGTTCAGGGGAGTGAAGGGAACGTGGCCGAGGGACAGAGACTTGGACATGGCTTTGCCGGAGACGTGAGGCTCTCTTCCCAGCGCTTTTCCACTCTGTGCCCCGTCTGCTGCGCGTGCAGCATCAGTGTCACCTCAGGCGAGACCCCGACCCCATGAGGCCTCTCTGCTGGGCTGTGAGGACCCCAGTGGCTTCCTGTAGACCTCAGGGCTGCAAGAGAAAATGCAGGCAGGCCCGGGGCACCGGCAGCCAAGACAGGAGCCACGGCGACACCACTGCAGGCTGGGACCCTCGTGTGACGTGCTGGGGCCAGCAGTGCCGGGGACTCCGGATGTGTTCGGTTTCGGAATATTCGTGTCTGTGCGTTGAGCAACTTGAGGGTGGGGCCCCGCAGAGGCATTTGCGTCCCAGACACCTGACTCTGCACAGTATTTTTCAGTGCACCTGTGTTTTGCCAGGTGTGGGAGCTTTTTGGATTGGGGGTGCTCGGGCTGCTGGGGCTCTGGGGAGGAGACATCCACCTCCAGCTGGTGGTCACTGGAGAAGGGCAGTGGCCCTGAGATTCCAGACGGGAACCAGCCAGATCCACAGGGTCCCTGCAGCCCAGGAGGGACAGCGAGGAGGGTCACAGATGCTCTGCGGGAGACCCCCAGCCCCAGGAGCTGGCCTGAGCACCGAGGGATGGAGATGGGGGCTGGGGACTTGGCCCGGGGTTCTGTGCAGTGGCACCGGGGAGCCCAAAGGCAGCTGTGATTCAGGCCAGGATCACTCAGCCCTGCCCCCGCCAGCATCCGCCCAGGAACGGTGAGACGTGGCCGCGCCCTGTCGGAAATGGACAGCAGGTCCTGGGCGAGGCCAGGTGCAGTGCTCACGGGGGGAGGTGGGGGGGGGCTGACTTGTGGGCAGGGCCCGGCCTGTCCTGCCTGCAGAGGGGGTGAGCAGGGTGGAGGGAGGGCCTGGGGAGCTGTGTAATCCCCAGGCCCAGGTTCCAGAAGGTGCCAGGATCTGGGGTGCAGCAGAGACGTGAACCCGGCTCCGGCTGAGGGCCCAGCAGCCCTGGTGTGGGGCAATGTTGCTGTGGACCGTGCCTGCCTTGCTGACTCGTGGGTCCTGCCTCCCCCTCCCGCCACGAACACAGGACAGGACCATGCGGCCTGGGGGTGAAGGGCGAGGTCTCTGGACCCTCCCAGTCCCTGCTGCTACCACCCGCCCTGCCCTGGCAGTGGGGCAGTCCCTGTTCCCACATCACGGCCCTGCACCTGCCGCACCCCCTGCTGGCCCGTCCTCCAGGTGGCCCAGGAAGCCCTGCCTGTGCTCAGAGGCACCTCCTGCCAGAGGCCCTCCCTGAGGCCCTCCCTGACCGCAGGCCCCTCTCCTCCCCTTCCCCTCCCCCTCCCCCTCCCCCTCCCCCTCCCCCTTCCCTGCCCTGCTCTGTGTTTATTGCTCATTGTCCCTCATCCAGCACAGGGGCTGGAGATTGGAGACTGGAGCCGATCAGCAAATCAATCAGGGATCAGCGTTTGTTAATACTGGTGTCTTATCTGAGTGACCAGCCACAGAGAAAACCCCCAAGGGGCTCACACCCAGCCCTGCAGCCTGGGGAAGGCGGGCCCAGGCCCAGCCTGGGGACCAGACAAGGGCTTGGGTTTCCCTACAGGGACACACTTATCTGTCATTTGTGTAACAAAACAATCTTAATTAAAAACTCCATTTCATGCTGTATGGATACCACAATAAAGAAAGAGAATGTTAGTGTCTTTGATGAGCGCTTGGCACCGGGCGCTCTGCCATCCTGAAAGAGCCCACCTCACAGCAAACAAGCATTGGAAGTGACAATAATCCCCAGGCCGCCCACTGCTCTGGCTGACAGCTGTGGGGCTCTGCCAGCCCCTGGCGGGAGCTTTAGGACCATGTAGCAAGGTGGGGAGAAGCAGGTGACTGTCCCCACTTTGTGACACCTGAGTGACCTTCTCGGGCAGGGAGCACCTGTCAGAGGGGTGCAGATAACTGTGCACCTGCCCTCCCCCACCTGACCCTGAATCCCCTGCCCACAGCCTCCTGGGCCCAGCCACAGCAGGCAGCTGGAATCTAGCAGCGCTGAGCGGGAGACCCTCAGGGAAGCAGCCGCGGCCCGATCCAGTCCTCCCTGATGCCCTTTATGGCTGCGAGTTTTGAAGCCTCGAGCCCACAAAGCCCCCTAATGCCCAAGCCGGTTTGCAGAAAGTCCTCCGTTCACACAGCCACAGCCTGGACCTGACTGGGACATCACAGCACAGGCCTGGGCCTTCGCTTGCTGGCTGTGTGGCACACAGCTGCCCGAAGCCTACCTGGTCTTTGCAGCAAAACCTCGGAGTTAGACAAAGGCCCCGGCTCAGCCAGTGCAGCCCCAGCTGTGAGACCCGGGAGGAAGTCACGAGCCGGGGTGGCAGCACCGTGAGCGGCAGGGCTGGGCCTCGGCCCCTCGCTGGCCACTCGCGGTCCAGGCTCACACAACACAGAGCCCGCCTGCCACAAGACCACTGGGCTTTGTGTCCCCACACCCATGGCACAGTGGCAAGCATCGGAGCTCACTCGGGGGCACTCCGCCTCCATCCTGGTGCCGCAGGCTCCCAGGCCCACACGGGAGGGAGGCCCAGCATCCTGGCTTCTCTTGGTAGAAAGCCTCTGTCTAGGAGTGTCACTTCCCAAGGAGTCGCTCGCCCAGGCAGGGGTCACTCACCTGCTCAGGCTAGCTTGCGTCAGGCTGGTGGCCCAGGGGCCAGCTCACCATGAAGCCGCGTTAATTCCTTGTGCGGGCTGCAGACCCACAGCCTCCTCCGTGGCCGATGCTTGTCTGAGGGCCGAATTTCAGTTCCGAGTCCCCCGTGGTGGAGCAAGGACAGAAAGCCTTGGATCCATGTCGACCTCTCCCCTACATAGCAGCAAGCAGGGCCCCATACCTCTGCCCCCACTTGGCCAGCCCCGCCCCCTTGGCCAGCCCCGCCCCTTGGCCAGCCCCGCCCCCTTGGCCAGCCCTGCCCTGCCTCCACTGCTGGACTCCCCCCCACTATCTGAGGAGTGTAGCATCAGCCTGAGCTCCCCACTCCTCCCAAGCTCTGCCCCCCACCCCCCACACCACCCCCACTCAGCAGCTCTGCCTCCAGGTCCAGCTTCAGCCTCAGCTCAAGCCCTGCCCAGCTCACGCTGAACCAGCCAAGCTCTCCCTGCATCTCAGCAGCCCGGCTTTAGCTGAGACCCCCCAAGCCCCTCCCGCCACTCCGTGCTATAGAAGCCACTAGTCTGAGGGAGGGGCTCGCTCTCTGCCGTGGGCTCCTCTGGGAGTGAGCCCCTCCCTGGCTTCATTCTTCTGCATAAGCCTGGCCTGGCTGGGGCCTCCTCGTCTCCTTTCCCAACACCTGGCAGCAGGATCCACGTGGTCAGCAGATGCCCCGCCTGAGCCCTGACACGGGAGGCGCTGCTGGCACTGGGGGTGCTGGGCAGGGACCCCCCCACTGGCGACAGTGGGTTCTCACCGCCTTTGACTGCTTCTCACAGAGCCACATGTGTCTTGGGCAGGGTGCCGCCACCGGTGGTCTCCCTGAGGGTCCTCTGAGGAGTTAGACCCGCCCTGCCCTGCCCTGCTCTCCTGGGCCCCCTCCCTGTGGGTCCTGAGTTTGTGATTAGAAAACAGCCGGGGCGGGGGCAGGGAATGAGGAAGAGCTCAGATCCATCCCTTTACCCTCCCGAGAGCTGCTGTCCCCTGCACGTTAGGGGGAGAAAACCGGCCACCTGGCTGCATCCATGGGCAGCCATGGGGGACAGAGACGACTGCCCCCGTCAGCCCCCAGCCGGCTCCCAGCAGCCTCAGCTCAAGCCCCGCCCAGCCACACCTCAGGGCCCTGAGGCAGAGCCCACCTTGCTGGCCCCTCCTGCAGGTGGCTGGGTCAAATCACCTTTCCTCCCAGGCTCCGGGAGCTGGTGTGATTGTGCCTGGGAGACGCAGCTGCAGGGACACTGGGGACAGGGGACATCCTTGATGGAGCCCCACTTGCCCCCCACCCCCAATGGCTTCCCCACAGATCTGGGGCCAGTGGCACTCGGGCCCCTGGGCTTGGGTCCCTCGCCCCTCGCTCTCCCTGAGACAGCAGGGGCTGGCCGAGCAGGGTGTCGGTGTCCTGCGAGCTCCCTCTCCTCTGGCCAAGGGAGACTCTGGGCCAGCTCCTTCTGGAACATTCCCTCCAGAGGCAGCTGCAGGTGGGCTCTCATCTCCCCTGGGGGTGGCACTGGGGCTCCCAGGAAGGCCGCTGATTAATGGCCGGGGCGGGGAGCGCGGTGCAGAGCCAGCAGCCGGGCCAGTGGGGCCACGACCCCTGCTTTCACGCACGCCCCAGGCCCCGCTGCCCCCGCCATGCACGGGGCACGGGGACTCCGAGTCATTAGAGCAGTGGGCTTTGATCTCCAGTGCTCTCTTCTCTGGCAGCTGCCGTGGGCCTGGGATGAAAACGTCGGGCAAGAAAGGCAGGTGACTGAGGGAAGCATCGGGCGAGCCGGCTTCAGAGACCACGAAGCCCGCCTGCAGGAGGCGGGACCGAGGCCGCCTCGCTGGGCTCTGGGCTCCGAGCAGGGGGAGCGGGAGAGCTCCACTCCAGGACCCGCGTCCCTGTGCTGGGGACTGCGAGGTCTCCATGGTGTCAGAGCCCTGGCCGCTGTCCCGCGGGACATGTCCTGGGAACAGCCCCAGGACAGGCAGGGGGCCAGGCGGGCACGGGCACAGAGCGAGGGAGGACAGAAAAGCCAAGGCCCTTCGGAATTGGACAAAGCAGGGAACAAACGACCCCGGGCCAGCTGCCCGCAGCCCAGCGAGTGGCCACGGCTCCCAGAGGGGAGGCAGCGTCCTGCCCTCCAGAACCAGGACCCCACTCCACGGGGAGGAGGCACAGGGCAGGCGGTGTGCACCCAGGTGCCCGCTGGAGTGCAGTCCAGGGTCCCAGTCCCGCTCCCTCACCAGAATGTGTCTTCCAATTGATTGACTGATTCACTGCCATAGCTATAGGACTTGTTGGGAAAGAGCGCCTACGTTACAGACTTCACCAACAGCAGGGATGGGCTGTGACAACTGTGACGTCAGGGCCTGCATGGTGGCGCTGCCGGAGAAGCCACCACTTGACATCCTGGCATCCCATCCCTGGGGGCCAATTCGAGCCCCAGCTCCCTACTAATGCAGCTGGAGAGGCAGTGGATGATGGTTCAAGTCCTTGGGCCGGTGCCACCGGTATGGAAGCCCCAGATGGAGTTCCTGGCTCCAGGCTTCAGTCTGGCCCAGATCTGGCTGTTGGCAGTCATTTGGAAAGTGAACCAGTAGATGGACGAGGTCTCTGTCACTCTGCCTTTCAAATAAATAAATACATTTTTATACAAATGAAAACTGCAGGGCTTTTTTTTTTAAGTTTTTTGTTTGTTTGTTTTTTTGAGAGGCAGAGTTACAGACAGAGAGAGGGAGAGGCAGAGAGAGAGGGGTCATCCATTCCTGGATTCACTCCCAGCATGGCTGATTTGCATATTGGGGGCTGTCATCAATTGGCTGCTGGAGGACGGGGTGGGGGCAAGGGTAGCGGCAGAAGCCCGGCTGATCCCCGGCTACAGGATGCTGGACCTCGAGCAATTTGCCCTCCTCAAGTCCCGTGTCCCCACCTGTGAGTGACGGATGCAGGGGCTGTGCTGAGACCGCCTCCAGGATTTCTAACTGATGCCCACAGAGGAGCCCAGCGCAGCCCTTCTGTGACTGTAACAAGTGACCTTGACCGGCCTGGATGCAGGCCAAAATCACCTGCCCTTGGGACGGCCCCACTGTGTGCTTGTGTGGACACAGCCCCTCGCCGCGGCTCATTCTCTCTGGTCTGTAGGCTTCCCACAGGCGGAGAACGCAGCCCCAGCATTGGCACTGAGTTCTCACTGTGCCTCCCTGACGGCCAGGGCCGCTAGGTAACAGAGCTGCTGGCGGTGAGGCTGGGTACAAACTGCTTTGTTTTCAGCACGGGTCCAGGAAGCCTTTGGAGGACGCCGCCATCTTGTGCCTACGCAACTGCTTGCAGCTGGCTCCTCGGAGCTCCAGTGCCCCAGGCTGTCCACTGAACCCAGCCCAGGTTGGCGGTGGAGCCCACCTGTGCTTCCCGGAGAAGGGAATTAAAGTGTGGCACGCGGGGCCGTAGACAGGCAGATCCAGAGCCTGGGGCCGCGCAGGGCAGCTGTTCCTGGAATCTCCACGAGCAAAGGGAAGAGACCGAGTGTCACGGACGTCACCCACTGCCCGCAGCCCTGGCTGGGTTTCAGCGAAAACAACCAGGAACAGGATTGGGAGACAGCTGGAGGAATCTGAACATGGACTGAGTATCAGAAATTACAGGGAATTATTCTTTAAAAGACGTTTTTTATTTGAAAGGCAGAGTTAGGGAATGAGAGAGAGGAGGCGGGGCTGAACACTGCCGACAGGACTGCGTCCCAAGGAGAACTTGCCACATCCGCACTGCGGAAAACCCAGCCGTGGGGGGGGGGGGGGGCCTCTGGGAACCACTGCCCTCTGGCTGCCGCGGATGCCCTTGAACTAGCAGCAGCCACGTTCCCTGGTGACCCCATCCTGTATCTGGAAGGCAATGGTGGCCCTGCCAGAGGAGGGGTCCAAGGTGCCCCGACCAGTGGTGCCCTGGTGGGCAGAAGCAAGTGCCAGACGCAGAGAGCAGCAGTGCCCAGCCCTCCACCCGCCCCGAGCAGCCAGCTTGGACTCAGGCCAATGATGGTTCTCCAGTTGCTCTATGTACCTGTATATGTGTGCACGTGTATAGATGTGCATGTGTTTGTGCACGTGTGTGCATTTCCACTCTGTGCAGGCAGGGAAGTGGGGTAGCCTGTTGCAGGCCTATCTGCTAGAATTGGTTTTTCTGTCTCGTTTCCTGTGCGGAATGACAATCAAAACATCTTCAGCAATTACGAGGGGTCGTGCATGAAGATCTCATCTGTGGCTTGGAGGCGTCCTCCAATGCCTGAATTCTCTCTTAGAACCCGGATGAGAGAGGCGGCCGATGGGGTGGGGGCAGGGATCGTCAGCAGCCTGGAAACTGTGAGTGCCCACTGCTGGGGCGAGGGCACCTGCGGGGAGCTCACAGGTGCGGGCTCTGGAGCGAGGCTTGCCTCTGCGTCAGGCAGGACACTTGCCCAGCTGCCGGTTCCCTCTCTCCGTGGGATCTGCGGAAAGTGAGTGCCAGGGCTGGGATGGCAGCGCCACAGCATCGGGGCACAGCCGCCTGCCGTGGGGTCCGTCCACCGTGCCTGCCAGCTGCTCCGCTCCACAGACCCTTCCTGACACAGCACCATCAGGATGTGGAAACGGAGAAACGGTCCTCAGCTGGAAGTGCCCCACCTGCCGGTTGCACCTGTCGCTTCTCTTTACGTCCCCCTGGGACCACATGGAGCCCTGAGTCCACACGCAAGGGAGGCCTTGTTCAGAGTGGCCCCAAGCCCACTTCAACCTTTCAGATTCTGCTAACTGTGACAGAAGGGAGCAGCGGATCCCAGGGAGCAACCAGCAGCCCTGAGCATGGAGAGCCTCTGCCAGTGGCGTGCCTATCACAGGAGCCCTGCCCTGCAGAGCCCGGGTGACCCAGGGGTGGGTACGGGTACCTGGGGACTGCCCATGTGCCCCAGAGACAGCTAAAGTGGCTCAAGCTAGCCTATCCTCAATCTGCTCATCCTGCCTCACCCTTCCTCCCCACAGAAGCTCAGCGTGTTTCCCCCTCACTCCCTCTGCCCCCTCGTTACTCTTGGGCTTCTCCGTGGGGCCCTGCATGGCAGGGATCCATGGCTACAATGAACTTCTCCGCATCTCCGTCTCTATGTCTTACTGTACCTGATTAAAGCAAGTCTCCATACTGCACCCAGTGAAAACAGTGTCTGTGTGTCCCACCTGTGGGCATGCGCAGAACAACCACACAGCCTTCCCTGGTCCCGGGCATGCGTTTGGATCACACGCAACACGTGAGTGGCGTCAGGGGCCCAAGGATCACCCTGGCGCTCCCTGCAGCCTGGTGCCCGAGGGGCCTCCACCGTCCACCCTGTGAGAAGGGGTGGCTGGGCCGGCACCTCCAGCGGGAGGAAACTGAGCCACATCTGCAGGGACCCGTCCTGAGCCACATCGGGAGACGCCGTGGACCCCAGTCCACTTCCGGCCGCCCGGGGTCCTGGGAACGGCTGCCGCTGGCTCCGGTTGGCACGGACCCTGATGAATGCTCTCTCCACGTCTGCAGCCCTGGGCCCAGTGTTTGCAGGAGCTCTGGCCGGGCCAGGCCGGGGCCAGCTGGAGCACAGATTCTGAATGAGCTCCTTTCTTCCAGGGCTCCGCTCTGCCCTGATTTGCATGACTAAAAGTCCCCGCCCTTTTTTCAGAAACGTATTTGCTTGTTTGGTGGTGGTTGCTCTGTCTCCTATGGAGGAAACAAATTACTTGCTCACCCAGCAAATCTGGCAGAAGCCCAGGCCTGCTCCGGGTAGGCTCTCATCGAGAGGGAGGCTCCAGGGGCGCGGACGTGGCCCCCTGGCCAGGGCAGCCTTCCCCAGGGAATGCGGATGCTTGCACAGGAAACCTAGCCAGCAAGAAACACAGAAAATTCCCCCTCCCTCGTGCGGCTTCTCTTGTCTCCGAACCCTGCAGACCTGTGGTTCTCGACGCCACCAGGGCCAAAGCCCGAGTTTTTAAACCAGATGTCCGATCACTTCCTTCTTACTCAACTACAGTGAAATTCGCGGATCCCGTGAGCCACCGCCACGCCTACTTGTAATCCACATACTATTCTGACTCTAACACAAAGGGAGAAGGAAAGGTATTTGTAGTAAATAAAACACAGCTCAGCGTGCAAGCGCCTGACACAAGGAAGCCAGGAGACAGCACAAGGTTATAGGCACTTGAACCTGGACCGGCATCGGGGGAACGAAGCAGCGGTCCCAGACCCGCAGCGGCCGCGAGCGCCCGGGCAGCTCCGAGGCCGAGGAAGCTTTGCCAGGGGTAATGCAGTTTCAGGGGAGCACCGCAGAGCCCAAGAAGCTCTGAACTCTGGGCTCCGTTTCTTCACAGAACACGTTTTCCACAAACTTCCTGGTGTCCCTTTGCACGTATCTACGCCAAAGCTTAATTTGTAAACCTAGGCAAGGCGCCACGGCTCACTAGGCTAATCCTCCACCTGCGGCACCGGCACCCCGGGTTCTAGTCCTGGACAGGGTGCCGGATTCTGTCCCGGTTGCCCCTCTTCCAGGCCAGCCCTCTGCTGTGGCCCGGGAGTGCAGTGGAGGATGGCCCAGGTCCTTGGGCCCTGCACCCCATGGGAGACCAGGAGAAGCACCTGGCTCCTGCCTTCGGATCAGTGTGGTGCGCCGGCCGCGGTGGCCATTGAGGGGTGAACCAATGGAAGGAAGACCTTTCTCCCTGTCTCTCTCTGTCTAACCATCTGTCAAAACAAAACAAAACAAAAAAGAGTGATAATAAGATACATTCTAACAAAAGCTACTTCCAACTTACTAATTGTTTATTGCTGGAACGTTCCATTTGATGTTTAATATTTTGCGTCTGCAGTTGAACACAGGTAACTAAAACAGTTTCGTACTAAAACTGTAGAAAGCAAAGCCAAGGATGGGGGGGGGGGGCTGCTGTGTACACCTGGACTCGATGTCCTGGGCGACCCTTTCCTCTGGGACTTGTCTACAAGCGAGAGAAGAGGCATACAGCAGTAATTCTCTTTTCTTAAAGATTCGTTTTATGTATTTGAAAGGCAGAGTTACAGAGAGAGGCAAAGCTCGTGCCAAGTCCTGCTGTCTGAGCTCCCGGTCAGTGTCACGGCTCTGACTGTGCCCGGAGCAAGTCCCCCGCGTCTGATCAGAAATGAAGAGAAGGGAGACAGAACCGCAGCAGCGACATCCAGGACGGCAGAGGCCCAGGGGAGGTGACCCCTCCTGGCGCCCCAGCTGGTGTTCCTCGGGGTCCCTCCTCCGTGAAGCCCCCTGGGGACGCAGTCTCGGTGTGGCATGGGAGACAGGCATGGGACAAACAGCCTTCCGAAGGCGACCGCGGGTATCAAAGCTGTCGGTGTCGAGCACACACCCTCCACACAGGGCCAGTCCTCGCCGGGCAGGGGGCTCCTGGCTCACGGGAGGCGCTAGCTTTCGACACCTTGGACGCAGCCCTCTGCCAGCTGTGGGTGGGAACCAGAGGACACTGTGGCAGCGCACCTGCCTCACTCCTGGCTCACGGGAGGCGCTAGCTGCCGACACCTTGGACGCAGCCCTCTGCCAGCTGTGGGTGGGAACCAGAGGACACGGTGGCAGCGCACCTGCCCTGTGCCATGGCCTCACTCCTCACCCTCAAATCCTCTTCTCAATGTCCATTTCTGGGGACCCAATCCAGTGTCAATGGCAATCAGATAGATGGCAGAATGGCACGGGGGCTGAGAAACGTGGTCTGGGAAGGGTCAGATAGTGAGTGCGGGGGGCTGTGCGGGCTACGGGGTCCCTGTCGCCGCTGACTGCTAAGCCTTGCGATGGAGCAGCCTCGGATGACAGGGAAGTGAGTTGTCCATATGCCTGTGTGCCAATAAAACTTTATTAACAGAAACAGGCAGTGAGCCGGACTGGGCCTCCAGCTGTGGTTTGCTGACCACAAGGGTGGGAGGGAGGTCTGCTTGGGAGGTGACTTGTGCACAAGGAACGCTCACCCAGGGAAGGTGGGATGGGGTCTTATAAGCAGAGGGAACTGCAAGGCCAAGAGGTAGGAACACATGTAGGTTCCCAGAGGAGCAGCAAACCAATGTGTCTGGCTAAGGATGAACAGAGACACAGGCGCCGGAAGGGGCAGGAGCTGGTTGTCGGGCAGCCCCTGCGTTCCTCCCCACTCTCACTGAATCCGCCGGCGCCTCGGCAGGTGGACGGGATTACTGTCTTCATTTTCCAGAGGAGCAACCAGGGCACGGGGAGGGGCTGCTCCTAGCCCAAGGTCCACCAGCTCGCCCCACTAATGGCGGGAGCTGCCTGAGGGAAGGGGCAGGGCGTGCGTGCAGTGGGCACTTGGGGAACAATGGACGTACGAGCGGTGACATCTGTCCAGCACTGACCTGCGGACTAAGGAATTGGCCTTGGGAGGTGGGGGCTGTGACAATCGCCTTGGGACACGGGAGGACCCCGGGGGAGCAGAAAGGTTAGGTCATTTGCAGAGGTTGTGGGCAGGCGATTGGCTGCTTCCCGTGAGCCGCAGCTGCGTGGGGTAGACAGGACGGGGACAGTCTGGAATGCTGACGCGTTTGGTTTCAACACAAGATCTAGGCTTTGGTCACCCGGGGCTGGGTGCTCCAGACCCTGCGCGTGCAGAGCAGCGCAGGCTGCGTGTGCAGTGAGCGGCTCCAGCTGCAGCTCCTGCCAACCCTGTGATGGACGGCAGAGCCCTCCGCCATCCTGGCCTTCAGTCTTCACACCTGGGAAACCAGGCAGAGAGTGTGTCCCCCCTGCAAGGGCTGTGCTGCAGACCGAGAGGCGGAACACTGGGGACGTGCTCAGAGCCCTGTTTGGCACACCGTGCGTGCTCAGTAAACGCTTGCTATACACAAGCCCTGGACATAAGCAGTTCCCTCTGACCTCCTGGCACCAGGCAAAAGCCACTGCTGGTGTCACTGTCCCCGGGCACCAGAATGAATGAACTGTCACGTCAACCAGGAAGTCACCCCATCTTTGTGTCGCTCTGGAGGGCTGCGGGGCGCCAAGGTCACTGTTTCCTCTCTGCCTGCTCCCCTCATGGCCAGATCAATACACCAGACAGCGACCGCACCGGGGCTGTGGCTCAGACTCCTGCGAATGCACAGGAAACAGGAGGCTGAGGCCCTGGCGCCACCAACCCTGGAGCCCAGGGAGGAGATTGGGGGCGGCGAAGAGGACGCCCAGGAGTGGAGGAGCGACGTCAGGGGTCTGAGCGAAATTAAACCTGGTCCCAGCCTTCCTCTGCATCACGGGGCTTAGAGGAAGGAGGGACCTCTCCTGTGGGCGGTTTCAGGAGGGACCCGCCCACTGCACATGCCCTGGACCTGGCCTGCCCGGTTCACCTCTCCCACTTGATCCCACTCTCTCTTCCTCACCACCCAGCCCCGCTGGCTCTGCTGGCCCTAAAGCATGCCCGCCCCCAGCCTGGCTTCTGCTGTGCCCCCCTGTTCAGACCCTCAAACCCCGACCTCTTCCTCCAAATTCCGGCCTGGGTCCTACCCCAGGGGGCTGCCCTCACTCCTTGGTGCTGTTACACTCCCTCTCCACGCTGTCACCACCTGCGCACCTGTATTCAGGTGACTTCAGGATGATCCCCATGAGAGCAGGAACCTCATCTTCCCTTGTTCCCACACACCTAGAATGCGCCAGGCACACAGGGTGGGCCGTAATAAACCCCTGTTAGCTGGGTGAATGAATGATGAGTGACCTGGTCACCTCCTTAGAGGGGTGCTGCTTTCCCCTCCCCAAGGGAATCGGGTGTATGTGCTCGGTGATCGCCGTGTCATGCCTGAGCCTGTATCAGATCATCATCAAACGCCAGTCTTCCTAGCAAGACTCCTGGAGGGCAGGGGTGGTCCCTGGCGCTTCTCTGAACCCCTACAAATCTGTCAAAGGATAACGCAGGCCGCATGGGAGGGGAGGGGGTCAGGACGGTGGGGTCGGGTCGGGGGCACTGCTCATCCGGGACCCCTGCTCGTCTTCAGCAGCTGCAAAGAGCAGGCTTTCCTCTCCTGCAGCTCCTTGGCCTCGAGCTCCTGCCTAGACCACACCCTCTGCTCAGACAACTTCCCTTCTTGGTCCCCGTTCTGGGGACCCCCACACACCCCTCTCTTTGGTCACTTCCTCCGTGAAGCCATCTCTGATTTCTCCTTTGTTGTCTCACTCCTATCTTCAGCTTCCCTGCCCCTGTTACGTCACAGCTTCCCTACTGCCTCGCTCAGGTTGTCAACGATGAGCCCCCCACCCACAGAGAGAAGCCAGCTTTGTAACAAAAACCAAGTTAACGATAGAAGGAGGTAAAGGGACAGTTAAGAACAGAGACACAGGTAACACGTTTCCTGCCCATTTTCCTGGAGAGAATGTCAACGCTGTGCCGCAGGGAGCCTGTGGAATCCTGGGTTCCGTGCAGGAGGCTGGGAGAGCTCGTGTTGGAGACAAGCCTATGGCCAGGGCTCGGCAGATGAGGGACTGACCCTGAGGGGCAGCTCAAGAAGGAGGCTGGGCTAGGCTGGTGCTTTAAAGAACAGCAGGTGCACAGTCACTCAGCAGAGACCTACTCTGCTCCATGTCTGTCCTACTGTGCTCATGTCTGTCCTACTGTGCTCGTGCCTGTTCCCGCCCCCTGCAGTGAACACAACAAAATCCCGGCTCTCCCAGACTTGACCTTCCCATGGAAGAAAGTAATAAATACAGAGAGGACAGTGTGACCTCAGAGGAAAAGAGCGTGGAGGAAACATGGTGGACTCATAGGATCAAGAGGGAAGGAGGGGCTGGTGCTGTGACTAGCGGGTAAAACCGCCGCCTGCAGTGCCAGCATCCCATATGGACACCAGTTCAAGTCCCAGCTGCTCCACTTCCGATCCAGCTCTCTGCTATGGCCTGGGAAAGCAGTAGAAGATGGCCCAAGCCCTTGGGCCCCTGACCCACATAGGAGACCCGGAAGAAGCTCCTGGTTCCTGGCTTCAGATCAGCGCAACTCCAGCCATTGTGGCCAACTGGGGAGTGAACCAGTGGACAGAAGATAGATCTCTCTCTCTCTCTTTCTCTCTGCCTGTCTCTCTGTGGGTAACTCTGACTTTCAAATAAATAAATAAATCTTTTTTTTTTTTTTTTGGACAGGCAGAGTTAGACAGTGAGAGAGAGAGAGAGACAGAGAGAAAGGTCTTCCTTTGCTGTTGGTTCACCCCACAAGTGGCTGCCATGGCCGGTGTGTTGCAGCTGGCGTGCTGTGCTGATCCGAAGGCAGGAGCCAGGTGCTTCTCCTGGTCTCCCATGGGGTGCAGGGCCCAAGGACCTGGGCCATCCTCCACTGCACTCCCGGGCCACAGCAGAGAGCTGGCCTGGAAGAGGGGCAACCAGAACAGAATCCGGCGCCCCAACTGGGACTAGAACCCGGGGTGCCAGCGCCGCAGGTAGAGGATTAGCCTAGTGAGTCGTGGCGCAGGCCTAAATAAATCTCAAAAAAAAAAAAAAAAAAGGAGGGGGGATGGAGAAGTTACTGCAAATACGGGTTAGGGAGATCCCTCAAGGGAGATGTTAGAGAAGGGACCAGAACGCGCAGTGGAGCGGGGAGAGCATGCCACTGGCTCCCCCGGGAAAGAGCATTCCAGAAGGGGGCACAGCAAGTAGAAACCACCCAAGATAGACGAGCGTTCGCCCAGGTCACACGGTGGTGCTTGGAGCGCTGACTGCCGCCATCAGCGCTCCGCTAAGAAGACCTTCAGAAAAGCAGTGTAGACCGCTCTTCTCTGTATGGCAAGTGTGTCCCATACGCACCTCCGCCAGGCGAGCTCAGCCTCCCCACGCCAGTCTTCTGATCCACGCGTGAGACCCTCATCTGCCTCGACGTCGTCCGCTTCCAAGAGCAGGGTCCGGATGGGGCGAGCGCACTTCCTGTTCCGCCGAGTGGGCAGTGAGCCCGGCAAGGCCCGAAGCAAGGACAATGAGCGCTAAGCCCCAGATCAAAGCCCGGCGGCGGAATACCTGCGGAAGAGGAAGCGCGCGCTGCGCCCCTGCTGCCCAGATGCAAAGAATCGGGCTCACAAAGGACCCCGCGGGACCTCGCGCTGAGCCGGCCTGGTCTGTTTATGAGCTTATTCCGTCAAGG
This sequence comes from Sylvilagus floridanus, assembly GCA_949820135.1. Lineage (NCBI taxonomy): Eukaryota > Metazoa > Chordata > Mammalia > Lagomorpha > Leporidae > Sylvilagus > Sylvilagus floridanus. Next base: position 118,275,399 of record OX463231.1, on the reverse strand, counting down.
TCTGTCGGGTCCGGTTTTGTGTGAGGTTAACAGGATTTCAGACTTGGGGGTGGTCTCTTTGATTTCTTTTTTTTTTTTTTTCCTCTTTTTTTCCCCCTTTTGATGCTTAAAAATAGCCCCATGACACCAAAGAAACGAGCGTGGCCGAGACGATTAGGATTACCCAGAGGTAATTCCTGTCACGGCAGCTGGAAGGGTCAGCTCCCGGGCTGCGGCTTCCCACCCACAGGGGCCAAGAACCTGAGGAATTTGGCTCAGTAAAATGCTACGAATGAGTCACTTTCGAATGTCAACTCAAGGACCCCACTCGAGGTCCTGGTCTTCAGAACCCCGCGACCCGAAGCAGAGCCTTTGTCAAACAGGAGCCCTGCAGCATGGGGTCAGCTATCAGGCTGCAGGGCAGAGGCACAAGGAAATAGATCGGGTCAGGGCCCGCGCTGTGCCCTAGCAGGTTAAGCTGCCGCCTGCAGCTCCAACATCCCATACGGATGCTGGTTTGAGTCCCACCTGCTCCACTCCCAGTCCAGCTCCTTGCTAATGCGTCTGGGAAAACAGAAGATGACCCAAGTGCTTGGGCCCCCGCACCCATGTGGGAGACCCCGAAGCAGCTCCTGGCTCCTGACTGGCTGTGGCAGTTATCCTCATGCGGGGAGTTTTGAAAAGTTGAGAGGTTAATTTCTGGTTGTCCAATGACTGGAAATATTAAAGCGTGATTGTAAAAAGGTGAAATCATGACTGCCAAACACACGTTCAATGACTATGCGTCAAAGACTGATTGAACGCAGGCTTTCCAAAGGAACCAGACAGGTTTGACGAGCAGCCCGGAGAACATTCCCAAGAGCTGGTGCGTGCATGTCCATCGGGAAGGAGAAGCGGCTGTCGTTAATCCATGCCAAGCCGGCTTCTCCCAGGAAGAAGAAGGGACCCAACCCAACTCCCATAGAGCATGTCCATGCGCAGGAGTGATTTGCATTTCCGCCCCTTGCCGCAAATCAGCTTCTACCCATTCAGTCTAGCAAATGGCAGTGAAAGACAAAGGTGCCCTGGTTGTTGATGCTCCTAGGGCGGGGGTGGGGAACCTCTGGCCGGTGGCCCTCTGAGGCCCGGGAGGCTCTCGAAATTCAGTAAATGCCCACAGGCTCATTCTTAAGTGACTGGCCCGCGAGTGACGTCATACATGGCCACGTGGCCCTTGGCGGGGAAAAGCTTCCCCTGCCCTGCCCGAGCGGGTTACGTCACTGCCTACAACACTGCCATCCCACGTCGGAGCACTGGTTCAAATCCCAGCTGTTCCACTTCCAATCCAGCCCCCTGGGAATGCAACTGGGAAAGCAGTAGAGGATGGTCCAAGCACTTGGGCCCCTGCCACCCACATGGGGACCTGGATAGAGTCCCACGCTCCTGGCTTCGGCTTGGCCCAGCCCCAGCCGTTGCAGCCATCTAGGGAGTGAACCAGCAGATGGAAGATCTCTTTCCCTCTGTCTCTCTTTCTCTCTGTGTCACTCTGCCTTTCTGATAAAGAAAATAAAACTCTAAAAAGGACACCCCTAAATGTCAAACTCTTCCCCATTTCTTTCTTACAGGAGCCCATGGATACTGCAACCCCCCGCTACTATGCGGGTGAGAATGACCCACACAACAAACCCCTGACTTGGCAGGCGCCGCAACTCACTAGGCTAATCCTCCGCCTGCGGCGCCGGTACACCAGGTTCTAGTCCCGGTCAGGGCGCTGGATTCTGTCCCGGTTTCCCCTCTTCCAGGCCAGCTCTCTGCTGTAGCCCGGGAGTGCAGTGGAGGATGGCCCAAGTGCTTGGGCCCTGCACCCCATGGGAGACCAGGAGAAGCACCTGGCTCCAGGCTTCGGATCAGCGTGGTGCACCAGTCGTACATAGCACATCGGCCACAGCGGCCATTGGAGGGTGAACCAACAGCAAAGGAAGACCTTTCTCTCTGTCTCTCTCTCTCTCTCTCACTGTCCACTCTGCCTGTCAAAAAAAAAAAAAAAAAAACCCGACCTGTGTCCCTGGTGACTTTTAGACGTCCTTCTGTACATCCCCATGGCTGGAACACTCTGTGTGGAACCCAGTGAGCCTTTCGCCCAGCTCCATTGAAACTCAGAGTGCTCGCAGTACCTTTTAACGTCCACGGGAGACACTGGACCCTGGCAGCCCGCCCGCCTCCGACCTCTCACTGTGGTCTCGTCCAGGCGGCTTCTGATGCAGTCACTGCTGGTCACTGATGTCCTCGCCCATCACTGCTCCCTTATGCCTGGTAGAGCAACTGCTCACAGGCACCTGTTCATGACCATTAATGTGTTGTAATTCTATTGACCTGTTATTTTATTGTAAGTCCTCATTCGATAAGTGTATTACAATCAATATTCTCTAAGTTGGTTTCCTTTCCTTTCTCCATAGTATAGCAGGACAGTGGTCTGACTGTTTAAGCTTTGTGGGTAGGTGGGTCACACTATGGCAGCATTTCATTTCAAGAGCCTAAGGAAGCTCGTGACCGTATTTGTCCCAAGGTGGGTCTGTGAGGACCCCTGCACCCAGGGAACTCCACCCCCAGGCCTCTCTCGGCTCCGGTACCAGCACCCCAAGTCTCTCTGGGGGAACCACGCCTTCCACACTGGAAACCTGCCAGCTGAGGAGGCTGGTGGGCACTGCCCCATGTGTGCCCCTTCTGAGAGCATGTCTAGGGCAGGGTGACCAAGTCAGCAAACACTGCTGGGCCCAGCTTGCTCTTCAGCTGAGACCACGCCTCCTGCTCACAAAGGCCCCGGCCCAACGCGCAGTCAAGCGAAGAAAATGGAAAGACAGCCTGTGCCTCACTGTGCTGTCTGCTGAGGAAATCCACGTATGGCCTTGCCAGCCGGAACCGGAAACAAACCTCCTGCAGACGAACTTGGGCCAGAGACGCCTTCCTTCCATCCTTGGACGCGGATGACCTCAACCAAACACGAGTCGGATCCCCGCCAGACCTCACTCTCCCGCCCTGCAGGTCAGGGTCCAGGGAATCCCCGCCTCCCTCCCTCGGTCCCGGCCAGCGAGAATCCCTCCCGCTGCCTCCTTGGCCGTGTCCCACCCAGCAGCCCCAAGTCTGCCCGGGAGGACTGACTTCCACTTGTTTGATTGTGTCCGGGATTGGCCCTGCTCTCCCACACCGTGCCAGTCCCGACGCCGTGGTTTGGATGTGGTTCGTTCCCCAGAGGTTCCTGTGTTAGAAGGTTGGTCCTCAGGGTGGCCGTGTCAGAAGGTGGTGGCACCTTTAAGAAGTGGTGCCTAGCCAGTGCTGTGGCTCACTAGGCTAATCCTCCGCCTGCAGTGCCAGTACCCTGGGTTCTAGTCCTGGTCGGGGCGCACCAGCCGCGGTGGCCATTGGAGAGTGAACCAACAGAAGGAAGACCTTTCTCTCTGTCTCTCTCACTGTCCACTCTGCCTGTCCAAAAAAAAAAAAGTGGTGCCCAGGGAGCCTGGCGGTGGTGTCCCCTGTGCCCCACACTGGAGGGTCCCCAGACCCTGGGAAAGAGCAGATATCCCCTGAATGATTGGGTCTGTGCCCCTCCCATGGGAGACCTGGGTTGAGGGTCCTGTTCCTGGCTCCAACCCTGGGCCCAGTCCCGGCCTTTGCAGGCATCTGGGGAGTAAACCAGCAGATGGGAGCTCCCTTGCTCTCTCACGCACACACATAGACGCGTGCATGCTTTCTCTCTCTCTGTCTCGTTGCCCTGGGTGGGCGAAGGATGCGTTCATTTGCATTTTTTTTTTTTGACAGGCAGAGTGGACAGTGAGAGAGAGACAGAGAGAAAGGTCTTCCTTTTGCTGTTGGTTCACCCTCCAATGGCCGCCGCGGCCGGTGCCCTGTGGCCGACACATCGCGCTGATCAAAAGGCAGGAGCCAGGTGCTTCTCCTGGTCTCCCATGGGGTGCAGGGCCCAAGCACTTGAGCCATCCTCCACTGCACTCCCGGGCCACAGCAGAGAGCTGGCCTGGAAGAGGGGAAACCGGGACAGAATCCAGCGCCCTGACCGGGACTAGAACCCGGTGTGCCGGCGCTGCAGGCGGAGGATCAGCCTAGTGAGCCACGGCCTGGCCGTTCATTTGCATTTGGAGTACGCCCGAGACTGCAGCGGCCATCCGACGAGAGAGCATCTCTCTGCGTCCTTAGCTCCTGTCGCACGGTGCCTTCCTCTCTCATCCGTGCAGTTCACTCACGGGCTCAGGGCTGGGGCTCTGTCAACCCTGAAGGCACCAACTCGGGAGGACACGGGTGGTCTGCAGATGTTCACTAAGACCCCTGCAGCTGGACCCCCACCAGGACTGGGCCCCACCACCAAGCCACCAAGTCCTGGTCACCCAGAGGAGGGCCACGTTGTCCCAGCCCTGCCTCCCCCAGCCTGGCTGAGTGTCCAGGCTGAACTTACATGCACTCCGTGCCACTGAATTCAAAAGGATGCACTTTCTGGGCTGCCAGGAGCACACACAGGCTGGGAAGGGAAGGCGCCTGCTCACGGCCCCTCCCTCCTCACCTTCAGCGCCCACCCAGGGTCGACCACCGCTGAGAGGTTTCTGGTCACTTAGTTTTTTTTTTTTTTTTAACAATTTTTAACATTTTTCCATAATCACTTCATATGTTGATATTGTGTGTAAATAATATCTTTTTTCTTTTTTAAGATTTATTTATTATTATTTAAAAGAGTTACAGGAGTTGGGGCGGAGAGAGAAATCTAGCCACTGGTTCCTTCCCCAAATAGCCACGATGGCTGGGGCTGGGCCAGGCCGAAGCCAGGAGCCAGGAGCTCCTTCCAGGTCTCCCACGTGGGTGACTCTCCTGGTACAAGAGCAGAAAGCTGGATTAGAAGTGGAGCAAACCAGCTCCCCTGTGGGATGCCAGCGTCATAGTTGGAGGCTTAACCCCCCATGTTGCAACGCAGGCCCTGATACTATTTTTTCTTGAAAAGAGGGATATTAACAGCACATGATGTGGGATCCATGACCATGATCATACAGTGCGGAAAGATGTGCAATCAAGCGGGGGGAATAACTCAGAGAAGTCTGCCCCCACAGCCACCTGGACACCAACAATGCGACATCCACACCATCGCGAGCGTCCATCCCGAAAACACCGCTCTCCGCGCTGTGGCCCGCGCCCGGGGCTGCGTCCCGCGGGCGTGCAGCATCCCGCTGTGGGGACACGCGTTCACACGTGCCGACTCTGAAGGATTCTCAGTTTGGCGCCCTCCGGAAGGAAACCGCCGCGACGGTTCTCCCCACATCTTCCCGCGACACGGGCTTTCCTTTCGCTGTGTGCAAGCCTTGCCAGGGAGATGCTGGATCGTGCAATAGCTGCTTCCTGTCTTAAATGCGCCAGGGAGGTTTTCAGAGTGGCTGCGCCCGTCCACGATCGCACCGCCAGTGCGTGGGAGGCGCCGCGGCTCCCGGCCCTCGCTCGGCCCTGCAGGCGTTGGCTGCTGCCTAGCTGCCCTCGCACACGAAGGACGTAGCACACAGCTCCTCCTGCCAGGGTGCTTTGTGCCCCTTGCTTAGTCGACCCCCTGCAGGTCGACTGTGCAGATGCGAAGCGCGGCTCCGCGGCACCGGCTGCAGGAACCGGGGTGAGCCATGGCACTGCTTTGGCTCTCTACTTCCACTTCCGCGAAACGGAACAGTCACAGTGCCCACGTGCAGTGACTGTCTCGTGCATAGTGAAGGCTCGTGAATGTTGGCTGCTATCGCTCGGGCATTCCGGTCATTTCAAGGACTACGTCAACATCTTCACTTCCTTGCCCAAGCTTGGGCGGTGTCCCCTGGCGTCCCCATGTCACACGGCAGTAGCAGTGGAATATAAAGGCCTCCTACGTCCAAGCACTACCAGGGAAACCTCATGTCAGTGAGCTTGACCTTCACTGCCGACTTCTGGATTGGGAACTATTAATGATGCTCAGAGATGTGAACACTGGGAAGCAGAGCTGAGGTGGCTCACCGGAGGCCCACAGCCCAGAGACAGCCAGTGCAAGGTGGGATCCCAGCAGGTGGAAGCCAGGGCTCCCCATCCCCCTTTCTGCCCCAAAGAGGGGCACTTGGAGGAATTCTAGTGTTTGCATTTATAAGCCCTGGAAGGGGTCTGATGCGGAACAGAGTCTTCATGGTGCCGGCGCGCGCTCCCTCGATGCGCTGTTCCATCAGTGACTCAGAATAGCCACCCAGAGGAGGAGACATCTCAACACCTGCTTCAGCCGCTGTAGGAGAGAAAAATGCGCTTGTTCTGGTCCACGCTGGCTTGTTGGGGTTTGGTTTTCTCCTTGAGTAAGCCAGGCGTCTCATCAGGGTACTTTTTACAGGTGATGTTGGTTTAGCAATCAGGAAATCAGACACAAATCTCAAATTTTAATTTCTAGACAACAGATCCTGTCTTTATTTTAAAATCTGTTTTTTTCTTCTTTGTGGGTTTTCTTGAATTTGTTTTGATCTATAAACGATTGCATTAAAATAGTATTTGTCCTGGGGCCAGCATGGTGGCTCAGAGGGTTAAATGGATGCTTGCAAAGATGGGCCAAGTGCCTGGGCCCCTGCCGCCCACGTGGGAGACCCGGATGGAGTTGTGGTTTCTGGCTTCAGTGTGGCTGAGCCCTGCTGTTGCCGACATTTGAGGAATGAACCAGTGGATGAAAGATCTCCCTCTCTCTGTAACTCTGCCTTTCAAATCAATAAAATCAATCTTAGGGGAAAAAATATTTATCCCAATTGCTAAGAGCTTTGGCACCCTGACATCCCCCCCAAATCGGGGCCCCCTTGGCTTAGCTTAGCTCCTGTCCACAGTGAGTTTAGGGGTCCTTTCCCTCATCAAGGATACTGAAAATCTGCACCTATCATTTAATCCCGTTTGCCCATGAACTTCTTGAGGTCCCCTTGAACTAACATTCCGGCAGTTTCCATCTCTTTCTCCCCTGTTCTCCAGGTCCCACGTGAGTGTGTCACACCAAGCAAGTGTGTCCAAGACACCAAGCAGTTCTGGGTGTCACGTGGACAAGTTTTAAAACCATTCTTAAATGTTATATATTTATTTGGATGTACGCAGGGGAAAATACTTGCTGATGGGCACTTTGAGACAGTGGTTCTGAGCAGAGGCAAGCCGGCCACCCGGAGGTATTTGGCGACACCTGGAGACACTTTTGTCATCGTGATGGGGCAGGGGGGATGGCACAGAACTGGAATCCAGTGAGAAGAGACCAGGGATGTGGCTAAACACCCAGAGATGCCCGGGAAACCCCTACAACAAGGAATTACCCAGTCCCAACTGCCAGTGGTCCTGAAGTTGAGGAAACCTGCTTGAGGGGCCATGGCTTCAGGCATGGCTGGATCCAGGGACTCCACGCCCATCCACAAGGCTCTCTCGGCGTTTTCCTCTGCACTGGCCTCACACTCAGATAAGAACGCTGCTCCGTGGCTGCTTCGTATCCCTACAGAAACAAGTCCAGCAAAAGCCAGGTGTCCATTTCAGCAGATCAGCCACGGTGGGGCACTGAGTCCACTGGCCATCCAGGAGCCACCGTCACCTAAGGGAGCAGGGGAGGCAGGAGAGGGGGACATGCTGGGCCTGGAAGCTGGGGGCGTCCATCCCCCACGCGGACTAAAGCCACAGCCCCTTCCGCTGGCTGCATGTCGACACAGGAGAGCGGGGGATGCACACCTGGTTTGTCAAGGCCAGCCCACGCTGTGGGGGCGGCAGGCTGACACGTGAGACAGGAAAGAATGCAAACACTCAGCACCCCACCCCACCCCGCAGAGGCTGCAGGCGTCACCCCTCCCCCCTCTTCTCTGTTGCTCGATGGGGGGCGAGAACTACAAATGTGTGCGGTGTGTGACCGCCTCCCCCACACCCAGCCAGTGCACAGGAGCCTGTGCAGGAGCAAAGAATGTTGGCGCCTGCGAGGGATGATGCAGACTGAAAGGAATGTAGGAGAGTTTGCCCCAAACGCGGGAGCCAGAAAGCACGTGTTTCCCCCACGGCCCTGTTTCCATAGAGAGAGCACATCTTATTTACCTGTGTTTACTGTTCAAGTGCTGGCAGAGCAGGGAGGCATTCTCGCACCGGGGTCAGGGCACCCCGGGGCCCCATGTGTGTCTACGCTGTCCATGGCCTTGGGTCTGAGCTGGGGTCTTGGGGGGAGCCTTCTCAGGAGCCCGTAGCCGCCTCTGCTAAGCGGAGCACAGCGCTCGGCCATCAGGTCACCCAGCTTGCCGAAGCTGGTGGGGGAGTTAAGGCAACTGCTCCGGGCTCTTCAGGAAGAAGACCGGGAAGCCTCCTCCCACCGTCTGCCTCAGCACAAGGCCAGGTTCAAAAAGGAGACTTCAGAAAAAATTCACTGTGGCACAGCTGGGACGCCAGCATCCTGTATGGGTGCTGGTTCGAGTCCCGGCTCTTCCACTTCCAAACCAGCTCCCTGCAAATGCACCTGGGAAGGCAGAGGAGAATGGCCCAAAGTACTTGGCCCCTGCCACTCATGTGGGAGACCTGGATGGAGTTCCAGGTTCCTGGCTTCAGCCTGAGGGCAGACATCGCAGCCATTTGGGGCCTGAACCAGCAGAAGAGCCCCATATCCCTTCCCCCTTCCACATCCGATGGGGACGCAGACTTGTTGGAGGGAAAGTCACACGGAGACCCACGCAATGCACCGCCCCCACCGGAGCCGACCCCATCCCGCTTGCTTCTGCAGGGCACTCAGAGGCGGGCCAGGCTGGGCTGGGGGTGCTGCGCTGGCGGCTACGTGTCCCACAGCGTCCCCACCCCACGCACAGCAGCGCCCTCCACGCGCCCAGGCGGCTCCCAACAGCTGACACGGGCGCCGTGAACCTGCAGAGCGGAGCCCAAGTTCAGCCGGGAAAGGGAATTTGCGGGAAACCTCTGCCAGGCGGAGCGGTGGCTGCCAGGGGCCTGGCTGCCTGGCATCCTCTCGAGTGGGCAGCCGGGTGGGGGGCAGGGCGCCCCTCGGCCTCGGAGGACCCCGCCGCCTGCACCCAGCTGTGGCGTCTGCAGCCGATTTCACGGGCATTTAGGAAGCCCGCGGGAGGCCGCGGCTTAGCGTGTCCCCTTCTAATTAAAGGACAGCGGCCACTTGTTCCCCGCCAGAACTTACAAAGGACGATTGCTCCAGGCCCCGGGCAGCTGGCGGGAGGGCGTCAGGTGCCAAAATCCCCGCCTGCCACCTGGCATTCTTGGGAAGTGGCCTTTTAAGGAGGGCGGGCCTTGTGAGGGGACGGCCTGGGCCCCCCACCCCATCCTGCTGCCTCTGGGGATGGCTCTGCCCTCTGGGGGCAGAGGGCGAGGTCCTCACACCACCCGGCCTTGCCTGGTGGAGCCGGGAGCCGGGCCCTGCGGGCTGGGGTGGAAGGGCCTGCCCAGTGCCACCCACCTGCCAGCAGCCAGGACAGCCCTGGGAAAACCAACGCCACCGCCCTCTCCAGGCCCGGAGCTGAGCCCCGTCACATCCCTGTCCCCGCTCCTCCCCCAGAGCCCTCCTGGGACACCCAGCTGGAGGGGACACTGGCGGCTCCCTGGCCCCTGCAGCCTGCGCAGTGTGAGCTCCGGGGCAGTCACCTCGCACGCGTGTGGTCTGGGGAGGCGGCCTCAGCCCCAGGAGCGAAGCATCCTCAGCTCACTGGCCTGTCGTCCCCACCCCAGGGCATTCTGGGAAGAATGGCTGCTCCTCTCCAAGGTCAGAGGTCACGCAGTCTTGCTGTGCTGTGCACCAGGGGCCCCAGAGCAGCAGGCCGACCGCCTTGTCTGTCCCTCTCAGTGTTGGGTGTTTGGCGGAAAATGCGCCTCCCATGGCAACATGGGAAAGCCGTGGCTCTCACAGAACCGGATTCCCTGACTCCAAGGTGCCAGCAGTGGGGTCCCCGGGGCCACAGCGCCCAGAGCAACGGGTGGTGGAGCCAAGTCCCGGCCGCCCTTGAGATGGGCTTGTTCTCTCCACAGTGCCGCAGTCTCCACTCCTCCCCAGTGCCCCCCACACGGAGGCCCAGGCTCTGTCCCCCACGCTGCGGGCTGTGCTGTCCACATGTGCTGTCCACACTGTGCTGTGTGACCCTGGGCAAGCGCCTCTGCTGTCCTGGGCCTGACTCCCCCTGAGGATGGGAACAGCAGCAGACCCGCCCCCGGGCCCTGGGTCGGGAGCAGGAGCCAGAACCTGTGAGGACTGGGTCTGGAGGTGCAGGTGGCTCCGGGAGCCCGGCCGCTGCCTGCCCGGGTCTCCCCTGCCTCCCGCACGTGTCCCCTGCAGGGCCCTGAGGGCGTCTGGGCTTGGGGCTCCGCTGCACGTGGAAATGAGCCGGACCTCCTCCCCCAGCCTCTGTCAGCCCTGGCCTGGCCCAGCCCCACGACCCCTGCGGTCCACAGCCCCCCGGCAAGGGCCCTGTCCCTGGAGACCCCTCGGCCACCATGGCCGGCTTCTCTCAACGTCTCCTTCCTGGGCTTCAATCTCCTGAGCCGCCAGGGCCGTGTGCAAGATTACACCCCAGCCTCAGCCCAGCCGTGCACTGGACTCACCACACACACACATGCACACTCACACACCACACACACTTACACAGACACACCACACAGTCACACACTCACACACACAGTCACACACTCATGGGCACACGCTCACAGGCACACTCACACACACCACACAGTCACACGCTCACGGGCACACACACGCACTCACACACATGCACACTCACACGCACTCACACACACACTCTCCCACAAAGCAGGTGTCAGTTTGTGCCTCGCCGCCTCCCCTGACGGGGGCAGCGCTGACGGGGAGCAGCTGATGGATGCATTAACGTGGAGATGGAGTCGCCTGGCAGCATCGGACCTGACACCCGGGTGTCAGCGTGGTTGCCATGGAGAGCGTGGGGCGGCCGCCAGGGCTCACGCCGGGGCCTGAGCTCCGCTGACACGCAGCTCACGTGCGCTCTGCAAGGAGGCACAGGCGTGGACTGGCATCTTAATGACGCTCACTTGCTGCCTGTGTGTGCGTGTGTGTATATGTGTATGTGTGTGTGTGCGTGTGTGTGTGAGAAAGAGAGAGACAGAGAAAGAGAGAGAGAGTCTGAAAATGTATAAGAGGGCTTCAAAAGTTCATGGAATGGGATCAAGCGCTGTGGCATAGCTGATAAAGCCGCTACCTGCAGTGCCGGCATCCCACATGGGCACTGGTTCCATTTCTGGCTGCTTCTCTTCCTATCCAGCTCATTGCTGTAGCCTGGGAAAGCAATAGAAGATGGCCCAAGTGCTTGGGTCCCTGCACCGCGTGGGAGACCTGGAAGAAGCTCCTGGTTCCTGGCTTTGGATTGGCTCAGCTCCGGCCATTGCGGCCAATTGGGGAGTGAACCAGCAGATGGAAGACTCTCTCTCTCTCTCTCTCTCTCTCTCTCTCTCTCTGTAACTCTGGCTCTCAAATCAATAAATAAGTAAAAGAAGTGAGCTCTCTGCAGGGTGCTCTCCTGCTCCACGCTCCAGGGCTCCCCCGCTTGTCACGTCACAATGGCAGCACCAAGACCCCGCCAGCTGCGGTCCCTCTGTCCTGGACTCCGCCCTGTTGCTACACTGGCCAGGGCTCTGTTGCAGCAGCAGATGGAGGACCTGGCCTCCTCCCCGCAGCGTGGATGCTGCACGCTGTGGAAACCCTTGACCCAGTTTCCAGCCCTTCCCAGCTCATGAGCAGCTCCGAGGTGAGGGCCACTCCGGGCCCCGGAAGTCTCAGCAGCCGCGGCACAAACCTGTGACAGCCCAGCCTGCCACCTGTCAGCGCCCCCGTCCCCAGAAGCTGCACCCAGGACAAGAACGCCAGTGGGAGAGGTCAGGAGACCCCCACAGGGAGGGGAGGGACAGGGAGCAGCAAGTGCCACCACGGCAGCTGTCACCAGCACCCACGTTGCCAAGGGGCTGACCCAGACCCTGCCAGCCTGCTCCAGGTCGCTGGGGGCCAGCGTTCTCCCAGCACCGCTGGACGTCCCCGCCCCGGCAGCACCCACCCGGAGCTCTGGGCCTCACGTCCACGGCTGGGCCACCTCCCAGCCGTGAGTCCAGGTGCCTCAGCCCTGGCTGCCCGTGACTCGGAGCCATGCTCTGTCCCCACGTGGGGCACTGGGCGTGCTCAGGGATGGAGAGAAGAGGCTCCTGTCCCCAGGGAGGAACACAGAGGTCCCCATGTCACAGGGCTGCCGCTGTCGGAGCTATGAAGACACAAAGGCAGCGACGCGAGAGAAAACACGAGCGAGGGCTGATGCAGGGGGAGAAAAGGCAGGGGGCCACAGCGCCTTCCTGCTGGGACCCCCATCTCCTACCCCGCTCTCCAAGCCTTGCAAAATCAGTAGAGCCCAGACCTGCTGTGCCCCGTGAGACGTCCCCAGGCTGTACCACAGAGGGGTCCAAACTGGCCAAGGCAGCCGGTCGTCAGGGGCTCGTCGGCACCCCGGTGCAGCTCCGCGGGCCCTCCATGCAGCCACGGGCACAGCTCCCACACGTTCATGCTGCACCCACCTCCCCACCTGCTCTGTGCCCAGCCACGGCCACCACCTTCCACACTGATTTCACAACCTCAGACGCCCCACAACCGCAGTCTGATTGACTCCGCCCACGACACATCCTGCCAGGGCGTCACGAGCCAGATGACGTTCACCCCACAGCAGGGGCCGACAGGGCCCACCCCAAGACGCGCCTGGCCTCTGTCACCTCCATGCTGCCGCGGGGACAGTCTGCCAGCCGCGTCTCTGACACAGCCTTTGGTCTCTGATGGACACACGCACAGCCCCATTCCACCCACAGAGCAGTTGCCCTCCTGGTCTCTGGGGGAGGTGCCAGGGGCTGGAGGAGGGGCAGCAAAGGACACCACTGTTGACCGCGGGCAGGGGCAAAGCTGGGTCCACAGGACAAGCTGAGGACATCGGAGCCCTGGGCCACCAAGTCCTCCCTGAGCCTGGCATCACCCAGCTCAGAGCTGGACCCTGGGCCACCTCCGTCCTCCCAGCTGAGCCCAGCGACCCTGGCCCCAGCCTGGGGCCCAGGACTTCACAGTGGACCGACACTGGACAGGCAAACCTCAAACACCCTCCCTTACGGACACAGAAACCCACAATATCTCCCCACATGGCCAGATCACCCAATTTCCCAAGGAAACTGGAAATCACAGAATTTTAGAATTAAAGTGCACATCTTGACAGCCAGCTCCAGTGACGTCATTTTAAGTCTGCAGGCTGAGTTCAAACCCAGCTCTTCGACAGCTCATTCCTCCCGGCCCTTTCTCAGCTCTAATGTCGCCCCTCCCCCATCACCCTGCACAGCAGCCCCCTGCCCCACCACGCCCACTGCCTGCACGTGGCCGTCCCTCCGTGGTCCATGCCTTCACGGTCAGCCTCGCCACAGCGGGAGCTCCTGAGGATGGGGACACATCCCCCTCCCCACGTCCTAAGGATTCTCGGGTCCCAGCACACAGCACAGAGCCTGGCACAGAGCGCAGAACCCAGCAACGCTTTGCAAATTTTCACACCAGAGACTGGACTTGGCCAAGGTCTGTCCAAGTTCTCTGATCCACCCCTCAGTTACACAGTGTCCAAAGACAGGGACCCCAGGAGTCACCATCACTGCTGTCCCCTGGTCGCCCGAGCTCACACCACGGATGGGCTCGTCAACCTGCCCTGGTCACACCAGTGCAAACGCCAGCACCGCCTGCCCGTGCAACTGGATGAGTCAACCAGCCGTGCAGCTGTGATGTGGGCTGAGCACGACCACAGCTCTGCCCACAACCCTGCCCACCCTCTGTCCTGCCTCACACTGGCGGGCCCACCCAGAACCCAGAGTTGCCCCAAATCTAAGGAGAGCGTGATGTCACATTGTTTCTCGGGGTGGAATCTTAAATTAAGGTTGTACGGTTCCTTGGGATCTGAAATAATGTGTTTGCTTCACCCCTCAGCAAATCAGTTTCTTTGAATTCTCTGCTACCCAGGATGGGAAGCAGTCGTCATGTTTGCAAAGGCACGAGCTGTTGTTTTAAGATTTATTTAGTTAAGAGGCAGAGTTACAGAGAGAGGGACAGAGAGAGAGAGAGAGAGAGAGAGAGGTCTTCCATCCACTGGTTTACTCCCCAAATGGCCACAACGGCCAGAGCTGAGCCAGTCCACAGCCAGGAGCCAGGAGCAAGGAGCCATCCTCCACTGCTTTCCCAAGCACATCATCAGGGAGCTGGATCAGAAGTGGAGCAGCCAGGACTCGAACTGGTGCCCCTATGGGATAACCAAGATGCAGGTGGAGGCTGAACCCACCCCACTGCACGGCAGCCCCATGACTTGTCATACAACAGTGGCAGAGGTTTCTCTCTCATGGAAGCCAAGACTGGAACTTGGTCAGCCAATGATGTTGCCAGGGCCTGTGGGTCCCTGTGAGCACAAGGCACCATCCTAAGGGTCCGACCCCATCCACAGCCATCGTCACACACACACTAGAGAAGTGGGCAGTGCTGTGGCACAATGGGTTAAGCCTCTCCCTGCGGTGCTGGCATCCCATATTGGTTTGAGTTCCGGCTGCTCCACTTCCGATCCAGCTCTCTGCTATGGCCTGGGAAAGCAGTGGAGGATGGCCAAAGTCCTTGGGCCCTTGCACCTGCGTGGGAGACCTGGAAGAAGCTTCTGGCTTCAGATCGGCACAGCTACAGCCATTGTAGCCAATTGGGGAGTGAACCAGGGGATGGAAGACCTCTCTCTCTCTCTCTCTGCCTCTCCTTCTCTCTCTGTGTAACTCTCTCAAGTAAATAAATAAATAAATCTTTTTAAAAAATTCTTATGCGTGTATTTGATGGGAAGAGAGAGAGAGAGAACACTCTGATCGGCTCCTTCACTCCTCAAAGGCCCCAAACATCCTGGGGCTGGGCCAGACCTGAGCCAGGAGCCAGGAACTGCAGCAGGTCTCCCAGGTGGAAGGGCGGGAACCCAGCTACTCGAGCCATCACTGCTGCGTCCCAGGCCGAGCAGCCGCATCGGTGAGAAGCTGGGGCAAAGCGAACAAGTCCGGGCATGAGGTGTGGGACGTGGCCATCTTAACCAGCACCTTAGCTGCTCAGCCAGCGCTCCCCTTCCCCTCCCCCGCCCCATCGTTTCCCTTACTTCCCATTGGCCAGAACATGGTCACATGGTACACTGTGGCTGCAAAGGAGGCTGGGAAGTGTAGTCTGTGCCCAGTCACGGGGAGAGGGGCTGGTGCGGGGCAGAGGGCCAGCCCTGGCTCCCTGCTGCTGTCCTCTTGCCTTGAAACGCCATCTTTGCCGATGCTGCTGACCACTTCCTGGGATGAGCTGCTGTAGATGGAATCCGGGAGCAAAGGGAGGCGACTGCCGATCAATCAGCCACTGGCCCTCCAGACAGGTTGCGCCAATAAACCCGGCTCCGACCTGGGGTCATTTAATGAAAACTTTCTCCCCCGGCGCTGCCCTGCACTGCATGCTCACAGCCTTGTGAGACCTCCACCTCTCTCACTGCCCCCGGCTCCCAGACCACAGTTTTGGAATTGAATGTGTGTTTTTCTTCCGGGTGGCTAATATGAAATTCATCAGAGCGGGAGCCCAGCCAGAGCCTGCAGGAAAGAGGTGGGGAGGATGCAGTGAGTAAGGCTGAGAGACTGGGGCGGCGCAGAGGGACAACCCTTCCCGACATGCTGAGACGTGGCTGGAACCGTCACGGCGCAGCCTACACTCCTGGCCGCGATGCCTGATCTGAGCCACCGTGAAATTCAGGGTCCCTGTTGTGCGCACGATGGCTGGAATCTAACTGGTGGAAGGGGCAGGGGACGCGGGGTTCGGGAGGCTAGCAGGGGCCCAGGGCACCGCGCCAGGCCTGGGGGCCCCGGTGAAGGAAGAATGGATGAGGCCCCCATAGCACTGCACCTGCTCCAGCTAGAGCTGGCGGGGCTGCCCCTCCCCCGTGGCTGGATCAGAGGCACCAGACTCTCCCCTCCCCGCAGGGTCGGAGGCACCGGGATCCCCCGGATCCTGTAGGATCGCCCGGCCCGCCTTCATTTTCACAGCAGGGAGACCGAGCCCCAGGGAGGCAGCGACCCCCACAGGTCCTCAAGGACAGGTAGGTTCCTTGGATAGCAGCCTTGGTCAGCGAGGCATCATTTGCACCCACGGCCACTGAGACTCTGACCCGCCAGTCACCCACTCACTGGCCTGTCCACTCATTCATTCATTCACACATCCCTTTACGGCACACTGGCCGTGAAGCCGACGTCCCACGGGGCATGGTTCACAAGCGTCAGGGCAGGGAAGAGCCCACGGGGCCCCAGCTCCCCCTCAGCCGGCCCGGTGCTGCCTCCCCCTCGCAGCCCGGCTTCCCCCCACCCTCGCCTGCCTCCTCGCTGGGATCCAATCCTGGGGCTACTGCCTCCCAGCACCAAGCTTGGACACAAAAGGAACCCTGTGAGTCCTCCCCATGAGGCCTACGCCAGCCCCTCCCGCACCCTGGGCCCCGCCGGCTCCAGCCCCCAAAGCTGCGCAGCACGCCTGCCCCTTCGCCTCCGCAGCTCCGCCGCCCCTGCCTGCAGCCCTCCTCTGACACCCAGAGCTGCCCCTGCGCCTCCTTCCTGTCCCTGCCCACTGTCACCAGGGCAGAGCAGGAAGCAGCACGCCTGCCCCCAGGGTGGCCCTCACTTTCCGTGCTGCCCGCGTTCGTCCCTCCCTGCGGGATTCAGGCGGTGTCCCCGTCCCTGGGTCTGCATCTGTGCAGCTCAGCACACGCCGGGTGGACGAACCGCGTGTTCCCGACGCCCACGGCCACTGAACTCACAGGTGTGGCGGAGGCGGCCACAGGCTCCTCCCCTCCAGTTCCTCTTCCTGGCACCCAGGGGGCGCCATGCATGTGGGACCATGCGCCTTGTTCTGGCCAATAGAGCAAGGGTGTCGCAGCCGGAAGACAGCGATGGGCCAGGGCAGGAGACCCTCTGTGTCTCCTCTCTCCTCCCCAGCACAGAGACCTTGGACGCACAGGTTGGAGGTGGCACCGTCACAAGACTGGAGGAGCCTGCGTCCCTGAGCCGTGGCTTGGGGTGGGGGTGGGGGGTGCCCTGCCAGAACAGCTGCCCCGGGGACAGTGGGCAAGCATCAGGAAGAGCCCTCGAGGACAGAGGACACCCCCTCGGGGGCTGGGGGCTGCAGGCTCTGCTGAGGCTCCCCCCACACCTGATGCACCTCACCCAGAAGTGCGCAGCCTGACCGGGGACAGCAACATGGGCAGAGTCTGTGCCACCTGAACTTAGGGGGCTGGCAGCTGCAAGTCGGGGGCCTGGGACACGCCCACAGCCCCCTGCCAGCTGGGGGGCCACCCCCGTAGCCCCTGAACTAGGAGCGGCTCTGAGCATCCCATCAGCAGCTAGGTTTGGGTTCTGGCTCCCAGCAGCTCCTGTCTACACTGGATCACTGGGGCCACAGCTCTCCCCCGGGTGCAGGGCTGATGTCTACACTGGATCACTGGGGCCACAGCTCTCTCCCGGGTTCAGGGCTGGCGTCTACACTGGATCACTGGGGCCACAGCTCTCCCCCGGGTGCAGGGCTGATGTCTACACTGGATCACTGGGGCCACAGCTCTCTCCCGGGTTCAGAGCTGGCGTCTACACTGGATCACTGGGGCCACAGCTCTCCCCCGGGTGCAGGGCTGGCGTCTACACTGGATCACTGGGGCCACAGCTCTCTCCTGGGTGCAGGGCTGGCGTCTACACTGGATCATCAACCACAGCTCTCCCCCAGGTGCAGGGCTGGCGTCTATACTGGAGTACAGTGTACGGTGAAGTGCCAGGGGGTTAAAAGTTCCTCCCCCCTCGCCACTCATCCTGTCTCTAAAAAAAATCGTACGACCTCTGCACCAATATCCCAAGTATAGATGTTCATGGCAGCAGCAAGAAAATAGAAACTCTCACAAGTGTTCAAAAATACAGGGTGGGGCAGGCATTGTGGCCCAGCAGGTGAAGGCGCCACTTAAGAACAAGTACCAGGTTCAAGTTCCAGGCACCCCACCCCCACCCGCGTCCTATCCAGCTTCCTGCTAATGCACACTCTGGGAGGCAGCAGAAGACGGCCGAGTCCTTGGGCTCCTGTCACCCAGGTGGGAGGCCCAGATGGAGCGCCCGGCTCCTGGCTCCAGCCTGGCCCAGCCCCAACTGTCGCAGACATTTTAGGAATGAACCACCCATGGAATGCAGTCTCCCCGCCCCCATCACTGTATTTTTCAAATAAATAAAGGAATAAAGAGGCCGTGAATTATCCAGACAAAGGAATCCTGTTGGACTGCAGTTGGTCCAGTGGTACCGCGATCAGGACGCCCGAGTCCCATGCAGAGAACCTGGCTTCAACCAGGGCTCCACCTTTATTCCAGACTCAGACCCCAGAGGGCTTAATCAATCAGGCTTGTATCACCCACACCTTAGGTTTAGACTGCATTCCTACCTCCAGCTTTACCCGTCCCCAGCCATTACCGGCACCCCGGGGAGTGAATTGGCACACAGGAGCTCCCTCCTTCTGTCTTTCCATTTTGTAAGCAAATGACAAATAAATAAAAACATTTGTAAGCTATGATATCTCCCAGGAATGGCAGAAACTGGGCATGACACTGCAAATTGAAAATAGAAGTACAAGACATGAAGCAGTACCCATCACGCCCCCGTCACCTACCCACACCCACCAGTAGAGGGCGCCGGACCCCGGTGGCAGGTGTGACCTGTGAGTTGTTGCTCAGGACATGTCTTCAGATTTGCTGGTCTTTCACAACCAGCAGAATTATTTGAAAATCTGCAAGTAGCCAAATATTCAATGCCCAGAGAAAACTCCATGCTCAGGGAGTATCCTGCTACGTACAGGACTCCTCCATGAAATAAACAGGTGCTTTTTTAAAGATTTATTTTATTTGTTTGAGAGAGAGAGAGAGAGAGAGGGAGAGAGGGAGAGAGAGGGAGAGAGAGGGAGAGAGAGGTCCTCCATCTGCTAGTTCACTCCCCAAATGGCCACAATGGCCAGGACTGAATCAGGCTGAAGCCAGGAGCTTCTTCCGGGTCTCTCACGTGGGTGCAGGGGCCCAAGCACTTGGGCCATCTTCCTCTGCTTTCCCAGGGTCATTAGCAGGGAGCTGGATCAGAAGAGGAGCAGCCAGGACACAAAGGAGCTCTTAGGGGATGCCAGTGCCGCAGGCGGGAGCTCAGCCTGCTGCAGCACCAGCCCACAGCCACCCATTTAAATAAATGATCCTTTTAATTGCAGTGCAAATCCTGGTGTCGGAGCAGGAAATGAATGGGAAAACAGCGCCCTTTCATGAGACACAGCACCAGCCTGCCTGCCCCCTCCCCACACTCTACTTGCGTCCCAGCAGGACAGAGAAACCTGGAATTTTTAATGGGTTCTGTGTTTCCGCTTATCTGATCTGATCTCACAGCTGTGCGTGCAGCTGCCTGTCTGCACGGCAAATGCCTGAGCCACACCCAAGCCACAGGTCCCCTACACTGAGATTCCCAGGGTATGCGCCCCTTCCTCAGGCTCCTCCCCTCCCTGCCTGTCACCTGAGCTGGGAGCCCGCCCCGCCTCCATCTGGCCTCCTGGTCTCCTCCAGAAACTCATCCAGCAGAGGAAGTGAACCCACGCCATCCTAAGACTCATTTGCCATGTCCCTGCCCCCACTGAGCTCCGTGCTTGTGTCCCAGCCGGTGGAGTCCTGGGAACTGGGGCGCCAGCAAGGGGACACCTCTGCTCTCCAGCCTCCCTTGGGGCCGTGGCTCGGTGCAGGGGAGAGGCTGGGGGCCCTCCTGCTCCTTCAGCCCGAAAGATACAACCCTTAGGCTGCACAGCTTCCTGTTCACGGGATCACCCAGGTCGGGGTTTTACCTCTCTGACTGCATGCCTTTGGCCGCCTCTCTTTCTGGCTAATCAATTTCATCTCTTCTCCCCAGTGGGTCTCTGCCCCTGAGATGAGCAGGTGTCACCAGGAACAGGCTCGTGACTTCTCCAAGCCTCGATTTTCTTGTCTTTCAAAGGAGATCGATATTGTAAAGGAAGCAGATGAATAATGTAGGGCAGCGCAGGGCTCGGATGTGCTGCTCCGTCACCCCCGCCCGCCCACCTTCCGACAGCCTTCTCCTCTGCCCTCCTCCTCCTCTTCTTCCTCCTGAGTGACAGACACACCACTGCTCCCAAGCTGTCTCTGGGAGAAAGATCGCGAACAAAGCTGGATTCCAGCGGCCACAGTACCTACAGAGCAGCCAGGACCACAGGCTGGGCCCCGGCCCCGGCACCAGCCCCTGTTGAATTCACTTGGCTGTAGTTCTATTTCCCTGGCATATTATTCAGAAAAAGCCAACACTGTGGAAAGCTTAAAGAGCAGCACAGGGAACGCCCACCTGCCCCTTCCCTGTCTCGGTCGCAGCTGCTGGCACGGGGCCACCCTTGCCTCAGGCTCTGTGTGTGCTCTTTATAATACGCGTATGTGTTCCTCATCTGTTTTTCTCTTTTACTAAACCATTTGCAAACTCGGCACAGAACGGTGATCCACCGGGAGCCCGCCGCACTCCCGGGCTAGCGGTGCAGCCCCTGGCTCCCGGGCTCAGCTCGGGCTCAGCTCGCGACTGCACTGGATACAATGGCAACCGCAACTCAGGGCCAAGCACGTGTGTTCCGAACACAGCAAAGCAGCAGCCAGAGCCAGTGTTGGGCACCGCACTTAAGATGCTAGCTGGGACACCAGATCCTGTATCAGAGGCCCTGGGGTCAAGTCCAGGCTCTGCCTCTGACTCACACGCATCATGGGGCAGCAGGTGATGGCTTAAACTGGTGATGGATTCGGGCCCAGGTTCCTGGCTTTGGCCTGGCCCAGTCCCGGCTCCCACAGGCATTTGAGGAGTGAACCAGTGAGTGGAAGCTCTCTTCTCTGCCTCTGTTGCTTTCCTTTCAAGTAAGAGGAAAATAAATTATCATTTTTAACTCTTAAGAAATAGAATAAAATAGACATTAAGATGTGCAGTAACCAGTCCAAGCAGGAAGAATTTTTTAGCTCCATGATGGTACCAGTACCATGTATGTGATCCAAACACACATGTTTGCGGCACACAACTTCATCTCACACCCAAACATTTCAGTGTGCCTGTCCTTAAAAAAAACACCCTACAGGGAACCGGCATCTTGGCACAGCTGGTTAAGCCACTGCCTGAGACGCCAGTGTCCCATATGGGTACGGATTCGAGACTTGGCTGCTCTGCCACCAATACAGCTCCCTGCTAATGCACCTGGGAAAGCAATGGAAGATGACCCAAGTGTTTGGGCTCTGCCACCCATGTGGGAGACCCAGGTGGAGTTCCAGACTCCGGGTTTTGGTCTGGCACAGCCCTGACCGCTGCAGCCATCTGGGGAGTGAACCAGCAGGTAGAAGATTCTCTCTCTCTCTCTCTCTCTCTCTCTCTCTCTCTCTCCTTGTCTTACCCTCTCTCTGTAACTTTGCCTTTCAAATAAATAAATCTTTGTTTAAAAAGATCCATAAAGTTACCCAAGCAGCTTCACCCTGAAGATGCTTAACGCTGACATAACAACGTAGTCGAGTAGCCAGCCCTACCTGGAGCTTGCTTCCTTCTCTCTGGACTCCTGTCAATCGTTGCACCTCACCTCTGGCTCTCGCGATTCCTTGCCTGGGACAGCGCCCCCTCCTTGGTCGTCTTTAGGATACTGACTTTGCTTTCAGGATCTCGGCATTTTCTAACCAGAACATTAAGAAGGGCTCAGAGGACGCGCTCGCCTGGCCACGCGTGGAGCCGTCTCGGAGGCTGCAACTGCACAGAGGAAAAACGAATCCAGGGGTCAGCGGCGCGACTGGACGCGGTGACTGGAGGTGGAGCAGCAGGCTCCGTTCATCGGTTCAGCACCTGTTTAGGGTGGGCGGGCTGCGTGCCTCTGTGTTAACTCACACCCAGGCTCAGGGCTGGTTCTGGAAGAATCCACCCTGGTGGCAGGGGTGTGGGAAGGGCTGGGCTGGCGGAGGGGCTGGGACTCCCTGCCGGCAGTCAGGAGGAGCTCACTGAGCGGGTGGTGTTGCAGCAGCCTCCCTGGGGTTGAGGGGACAGCAGGGAGTGACTGGGAGAGGAGCCACCCAGAGGGGTGCAGAGCACCTGTCCTGTCCTGGGACGAACAAGAGGCTGTGACCAGGCCCAGGGAGAAAGATGCCCAGTGGAAGGAGCCAGAGCCTGCCGGGCCCCGTGGACCACAGACAGTCCACGGCATCAGCTAGGAGCTGCTCGCAGGTGCAGGCGGGGCCGAGCTGACGTCACGTCTCAAGCCAGCTGCAGGTGCCCTGGGACCACAGGCTGCACGGCAGACTGAGCTGGGCAGCAGGAGCCTCTGTTACTACAACCCCCAGGGACGGTGGGCGGGGACTGGCAGGTGGGATGCAGATCCATGGACAGCAGAGGGAGAGGGGAGGACACTGTGGCTGCCATGCCTGAGAAGTGGGGTACTGTGGGGTGGACAAGCAGCTGACTGACGGGTGTTGTGGCAGCTGAGTGACCGGTGCTGTGGGGTAGCAAGTAAAGCCGCGCCTGCAATGCCAGCATCCCGTATCGGCACTGTCCCGGCTGCTCCACGTCTGATCCAGCTCCCTGCTAGTGGTCTGGGAAAAGCAGTGGAAAATGGCCCAAGTGCTTGGGCCCCTGCACCCGCGTGGGGGACCTGGAAGAAGGTCTTTGTTCTTGGCTTCTGCCTGGCCATTGCGGCCATCTGGGGAGTGAACCAGCAGGTGGGATCTCCCTCTCTCGCTCTCTCTGTCTTTCAAATAAATCTTTTAACATGTCTGCAGTAACAGTGCACAGCAATAGAAAGGCAATAAACTATTTCTGTATTTAAAAAAAATTACACGAGTTACGGTAAGAGATCCACGCATTTTAACCCGAGCAGAAGAGCCTGTTCCTTCGTGTTCCCTCACATGCCGCCGCACAAAATGCACTTGCGCAGAAGACGCTGCCCCTAACACCACCCACGGTGAGCGCGTGAACTTGGCCTCCACTTCCTGCACTTCTGAGTTCCCTCCGCAGCTCCCCAGAACCCGAGCAGGTGTCCCAGGGCCCGGCTCGCGTCTTCCAATGACATCATCCGGCAGAGCCCAGGCTCCACTAGGAGGTGTTCTCCTGGCTTCGTGTTGTTTCCTGTTCCCCTCCCAGGAACCCGTCCAATCCCTGTGGGCCTCCCCAGCCCCTGAACACTGAGCAGCCCCGTGCACGCCCGACGGGCACCTGCTGCCTTAATTACGCCGCTAGTGGAACACGGAGCGAGAGACAAAGCCCCGCATTTGCCAGGAGAATTTATCAGACTCCAACAAGAACACGGTGCATTTTGAGCTGAATTCTTCAAGGCCCCCTGCAGGGGGCGCGGCTGCTGCTTGTCTTCCTGGAGGTTTTCCTGGCACACGGGCTGGCCTCGGGGCCCAGGGGCACCGGGCTGTAACTCCCCTGTCTTGCCCCTCGCCGGCCTCTGTGGAAGCCACGGTTGCCCCTGAGCCCCAGTGCAGCGTGACCCCCGCCCCCAGTCCTGCCATCCCGATCCTCCCCATGCCCCTCCCAGCGCCTGGCTTCGAGGTGACCCAGTGATCACCGTGATGAATCACGGTGCTCGGAGGACGCACGTGGGGAGAGAGCGCGCTCTCCACACAGCGCCGAGATTTATTGCCGCGCACCACGAGTAATGAAACCATCAATCTTCCCGGACGGGGAGCAGGAATCCGCCGCAGGGAGTGTGCAGAGGGCAGGGAGGAGAAGTCCCGCCTCGCGCTGCAGGGGTCCCGGCCTGGGAGCCCAGGGGTTGGCTGCCCCAAGGACTGTGCAGAGCGGAAGCCCCCACCTGCCACCTGCAGGGGTCAGGCTGTCCTGGGCTCTGACTGTCACCCCAGCAGGTGCTCCTGATGCACCGAGCATCACAGCAACTCTACCCTCACCCTGGGCCCTGAAGGTGCATCCCGACAATCCTGGGTTCTGGGACTCAAGGCCCCGTCCCCACGGTCCCGACCTTAGCACACCTGCCAGGCAGCGTCCCCATAGGCAACAGACCATCGTCCAAGTGTGCAAGCTGAGGGTTGTGTGATAAACGGCTGAACAGGTGGAGGCGGACCACACGAGAACCAGCCATAGAGGGAGGACACCGCTGTGCCCCGGTCTGCAGGACACACAGGGCCGAGACTCCTGTCCAGGGTCCCAGCAGCCAGCTCGGGCGCTCATGGATCTGCTGCCCACTCTCATTCAGGCCAAGCACAGCGGGAGCTTGCAGGACAGGGGGCAGGTAAGGAGGCCCGGAGGGGTCATCCCAGGCGAGCCCGGGGCTGCGCGGAGACGGCTGCTGCCACACACTCGTGTGCCCTCAGCATCTTAAACCATGCTCACCAGTTCTCTCACAGCGCCAGGGGGCAGCGGTTAGGACGGAGTCTGGGCTGCATCCCTGCTGGAGCTCCCGGTTTCTTCCGGCTTCTAGAAACTGCCTAATGTCCTTCAGTCACAGCCCCTCCCTCCAACCCCAAATCCAGCGAGGGAGCATCTTCCCCATCGCCCCCTCCGCTGCGTCGCTGTGAGTCAGCTTTTCCTCCTGCAGGGAACCCCTGCCCGAGAGGAGAGGCCTCCTCAGCTCACGCTGCTGGAGACTCGGGTCCAAGAGCAGGCAGCCCCGCCGGGTTGGGCTCTGACGAGGCGGCAGGAGGCAGTATCGGAGCCTGAGCAGAAGCGGGGGTGTGGGGGGGTGCACACTCAGGCTTTGTGTCTGCCCTCTCGTAAGAACTCGGGAGGTCCAATGAGAGATGCCTGAGCAGACCCCAGGGACCTAAGGACCCCCCACTGCTCCCCCACCCACTCATACCACCTCCCAGTAGCACACGCCTTAGGCCACGTCCTCAACACCTGAGCCTTTGGGAGACACTCAAATCTCCAAACGCCAGCCCTGAGCCTCCTGCCTGCCTCTCATGGGGTGGGCTCCCTGTGAGCACATGGGGACACCCCTGTAACCCAGGTCGTCTCTCTTATCAGGACCCGTACTTTAATCCCATCCACAAAGCCCCCTGTGGCACCCACCACTCACAGGCTGCAAGGACCAGAGTGTGGATGGCTCTGGGGGCTGGGATTCAGCCCGGCCCAGCTGGAGGAGGATCTGGGAGAACAGGTGGACACTCCACGACGTCCACACCTGTCGCCAGGCAAGACTCTTCGCAAGGCTGCTCCCTAGGTCTTTGGAGAGGGGAGGGGCTCAGCTCCCTCGAGAAGGAGACTCTTGGGCTCGGTGAGCTTCAAAAGGCTCATGCAGCACCCCCGATGCTGCTGTTCCTCTTCCCACTGGCCCTGGCTCTGTCTGCCGACCACCCCCAGCCAAGGCGCCTCCTGTTCTCGCTTGTCTGCCAGAGCGCCGAGCGCTGCACTCATAGGACAAGCAGAGAAACCAAAAGCGTGCCCATATTCCACCCTTGGTCATCGTCCAGTCCAGGCCACCGCCACCACGGGATCACCTCTCCAGTCTCAAGTCTCCACCATGGCCGAGCACAGAGCCTTCCCCAGGTGGCCCTGTCACCTCTCTGCCTTCATCCTCCACCCCTGCCTGCCCCCCCCAACCCCATGCCAGCCCTGCTGGCCTCTGCCGAGCCAGGCACGACCCCTGCAGGGATCCACACTCCCGCGCCCTCTGCCAAACCGCTTTGCCCCCAGATCTGCGAATGGATCAACTCCTCACCTTCTTCTGCCAAGTCCTTAAATCCCTCAGGGAGGTCGGCCCTGGCTATCCTACTTAGAATTGCCAAAAGGGGCTAGCATCCCACATGCACCCGGCTGCTCCACTTCCGATCCTCTGCTACGGCCTGGGAAAGCAGTGGAAGATGGTGCAAGTCCTTGGGCCCCTGCACCCACGTGGAAGACCCAGAAGAAGCTCCTGGCTTCTGGCTTCCACCTGGCCCAGCACTGGCCATTTCAGCCATTTGAGGAGTGAACCAGCGGATGGAAGATCTCTTTGTCTCTCTCTCTCTTGCTCTCTAACTCTGACTTTCAAATACATAGATAAATCTTCTTTAAAAAAAATAAAAAGGAATCGCGGAGAATTCCTCCCACACGGTACCCAGGCTCCATAGCCACGCCTCCATCTCACGGCCCTTCTCCTTCCGCGGGCTTGTCCCCCTCCCCAGGGGGAGCTCAGCCCCACAAGCTCCAGGATTGCTTGGCTCACTGCTGCACCCCAGGGTCTAGAGTGTCTGGCTCCTAAGTGAACAGCCGAGCGACGCTGCCTTCATGTCTCACCAAGGAAGGAGCCCAGACTTGAACACCCGGAACCACAGCAAACTGACGATCCCAGGGGACCGCAGGCAGCGCAGCACACAGATGGGGAGTGGGTGACGGGGCCAGCACGCGCAGTGCCTCCAGGGCTGGTCCCCACGCAGGAGGTGGCACAGCCATGGAAATCGCAAACCTTCGCTGTAGCCGGTCTGCAGCCCCAGCCACCACAGCAGCCGCAAACCAGGACCCAGCCCCCGATCTCACTGCTGGGGGCTGAACTGGAAGCCCCTCGAGACCCACACGCTGCAGCCCCAGCCCCCAGCCGCTCAGAGCGTGGCCTTGCCTGCAGGGAGAGTCCAAAGTTAAAACGGGGTCTTCAGGGCAGCCCCGGAGGGACATGCCTGATGCCCTTCCAAAAAGAGGCAATTTGCGCATGGACGTGCATAGAAGGAAGATGGCGTGGGGACGCCAGAGGCAGGTGGCCGTCTGTGAGCCCAGGAATGGGCCGCGGAGCAGACCCCGTCCTCGCGCCCCTCGGGAGGACACCACACTGTGAGGCCTGGGCCCCCGGAGCTCCAGCGTCCTGACCCCACCCACTAGCCCTGCACCCTGGGACTCGCACACTCCCTAACAGACCAGCTCCCTTCAGCCCGCTCCTGTGGTCAAGTGAGCCAGCGGGCAAACTCCTGTGATTTACCCTTAAAAAACTCTTTTCCTGCAACTTTAGACACGGGCCAACCCTGGTCCCACTGGTGCCCACCTCGTAAGACCACCCCCCCACCACGCCCACCAGGGCCCCCGGGGCTGGCTCTGTCTCCCTGGCACTGGGGCTGGACTTCAGTTTCCATTTGTCTCAAGAGGGTTCATTCCAGTCAACAGGAGCTTGTGGGCTCCGTGGGCAGAAAGGGATGAGTCCAGGGGTTAGGATCCCCAAGTCGCCAGGACAGACGAGCAGACTCCAGGCAGGTCTCAGGAGGGACACCCCGAACTGACTCCCCAGGAGGCTGTCACCCCAGCCACACCAGCAAGGCGGGCGGGGGCTGGGGGAAGGAGTGCTGATCAAGGCCGCACCAGGGGCCAGGAAGTGGCTCCCTCCACAGCTCACCCCTCCCCCTACCCAGGATGCACCAGGGGTCAGGAAGTGGCTCCCTCCAGAGCCCACCCCTCCCCCCGACCCAGGATGCACCAGTGGCCAGGAAGTGGCTCCCTCCAGAGCCCACCCCTCCCCCTACCCAGGATGCACCAGTGGCCAGGAAGTGGCTCCCTCCAGAGCCCACCCCTCCCCCTACCCAGGATGCACCAGTGGCCAGGAAGTGGCTCCCTCCAGAGCCCACCCCTCCCCCCTACCCAGGATGCACCAGGGGCCAAGAAGTGTACACCTCCACAGCCCACCCCTCCCCCTACCCAGGATGCACGGGGGGGGGGGGGGGGGCGAGGAAGCAGCTCCCTCCACAGCTCACCCCTCCCCCCGTGGCACAGAACAGCGGAGATGGGCTCTGCTGTTGGGCCCTGGGTTGTTTATTTCTTCACAGCGGGCAGAGGCCTATTTGTTTCCACTAGTGCCAAAGTCAATCTCTCGCACACTCCATTGTAAAAGCAGCCACGCGAGAGCTGCTCAGCCAGCCAGATCCCGGTTTGCACATCCCGCAAAGCGCTCTCTCTCATTCATTAGAGCCTTAGGCTCCACAGCCGAGTGCATGGGGACTTGAAGACCCCACGGACCCCCTCCCCCACGCACAAACCTGCCCAAGCGTTGCCCAATGAGGCCTATAGGTGCTACTGCCACCTTGTGGTCAGGTCTTTTTCCCCATCAGCCCCAAACCCCCTACGCCCACAAACTCAATGGCCCTGCCTTGCGGCCCAAGGCAGAACACCCAGCTGTGCAGCCAGAAGCCAGAACCCCAGGGGATGGGGTGGGGGAGCCCACCTCACCTCCAGTCTGGAGCAGCCTAGAAATGCAGGGTGCAGCCCAGGAAGCACGGGGGTAGATCCAGGAGGCGCCTTCAGGTCTGCAGCTCAGTGAGGGAGGGAACAGGCAGGCAGATCCTCAAACCTCCACTCGCGGCCAGCAACTACCCTGGCGGCCCGGAACTGCCCAGTGTCAGCACTGACAGTCCCACATCCCCAGATAGCCGGGATGGGGGTCACCTGCTGCCTCCCAGCACAGCAGCCCCTCCTTCTCCAGACAAGACCCTCCTCGCGCACTGGAGTCAGCCTCGCTGTCTGACCTCCTCCCGAGCCTCTCCTCTCACTGCCCGCTCTGCCCAGGCCCGCGGGCTCCTGGGGACTCCCTGCACCCCACAGGTGCCTGCCCCGGCTGGGGTGCCGTCCCCCAGACATGCCCATGTTCTGTGTTGCAGCTCAGCCACAGCCTTGCAGAGTGGCTCTCCTAACCCGGACGCCCCTCATCAGGGTCTCCCACGCGGGGGCAGAGGCCCAGGCCCTTGGGCCATCTTCCGCTGCTTTCTCAGGCCATTAGCAGGGAGCTGGATCAGAAGTGGAGCAGCTGGGACTCGAACCAGCGCCCGTATGGGATGCAAGCATTTCCAGGTGGTGGCTTTATCTGCTACACCACAACGCGGGAAGACAGGCTGGGAGGGAGGGGTGGCACAAGGTCTGGAAACCCACAGCCGCCCCTGACTCACGGTCGCCCAGGCAGGAAGGCACTTTCGAGAAGGTACGGAGCGAGAGCTCATTAAACCAGGGCTTCCGAGAGACACCGGAGTTGATTTAACGAGACCTCCGCACTGCAAAAATCTAAATTAATTCTTCTTCGAGCAAGGGTTCACAGGGGAGGACGAGGAGGCGGCTGCCTTCAGAACCCAGAGCCCAGTGTCTGACCGAGGTGGAAGTACAGAGAGGGGAGCGGGAAGACGGAAGAAACGGGGCTGCCGCTTATTCGTGGTGTGAAAACAGAAGTTTTTCTGATACAGACAAGCGATTTACATTTATTTCAGAGGCGGAGACAGAGACGATGGAGATCCCCCACCGGCTGGTTCACTCTCCCAGCGCCCACGGCAGCCGGGGTGCTGGGCGAGAACACAGTCCAGGCCTCCCCTGAAGGTGGCAGGGACCCAGTCCCCTGAGCCATCGCGGCTGCTGCCCCGAGGGCTGGAGTCAGTTGCCGGATCCAGGACTCAAACCCGGGCGCTCTGCTGAGGAACAGGGCCGTCCTAACTGAGACTAAGGCTGGGGATTTCTGCTGGGTGAAATAAAATCAATGCTTCCATCCGTTTTGCATCACATTCTGTGATCTGCAACCTTTGTTGCCAGCAGGGTGGAGAGCAGATGCGATTAAAACCTAAAAGCACAGGTGCCCCCTCCCCGGGTGTGAATTTCATGGCAAGCCTGGAGTCTCATCCCCAAGACACCTCATTATATATCTAGATGCAGATATTCCAAAATCCAAGAGGAAATGGGAACTGGAAAGAGGCGTCCTGGTGAGCCGGAACCAACCTGCGGACCCTCGCAAGGGGGCAGCTTCCAGTCTCGGGGCGCTCCACTCGCGGGCAGCACCGTGGTCCTCCCACACCCCCCGCCCCACCCCTCCCCCGCTCCACTGCCACAGAAAAACCTTTCCCAGGCCCCGACACCCCCATTCCAGACGCGTCTGTACTGACTCCTTCCAACGTGTTCGCTTTCCCTGTTCTGCAGAACAAAGCGCCTTCACCTCCATGTTGCTGAAACTCTGGGACAGACCGGGTGAAGACGGTGACCCACGCTGCCCCCGGTCCAGTGCGGAACGCCTCTCATTTGCTGTAAAGCCACAGAGTGGCCTTGACTTCTGTTTGGGTCTGAGAGCTGCTGGGAGAGAATTCTTTCCAATGGGACCCACGCCTTTGAGGTGAGTTTTAACAAATACACCCCAGGGGAAGCATCGCCCAGGCACAGCACGACCCCACTCTGCCAGCATTTTGTCATTCGTTGTGACGTCGTCCTGACGGTCAGAGCAAAGCCTATTTGAGGGACCCTTACAGGGGGACAAGAACTTAAGCCTGGTCTCAGGCAAGAGCAAATACCAGAGGTTTCTTAAAAAGCAAGATGTTCCTCAGAGATTAGCAGGCAGAACATTCTCTGGGAAGGAAAAACAACCCCCGCCCAGAGCAGAGCTGCCCCTCCCCCTCAGAAAGTCTCTAGGCGCGCACTTATGACGTCACTGCGACCGGCCAATCCCGTGCCACCTCAGCATTCTCCACCAGCACTCTCCACCAGCATTCTCCAATATGCTAATTGTTCTTCTGAACCGACCAATCCTGTAACACCTCTGCATTCTCCGCCAGCATTTTATGCCTGCATTTTATGCCTGTGTTTTGCATATGCTAATTCGTTGCCTATATAACCGGTGTGTAACTGCAGCTCAGGGCTCCTCACCGCCTGAGGTGGGGGCCCATTTGTGCAAATCTCAATAAAAACCTCGTGCTTTTGCATCAACTTGTCTGGAGTCTGGGTCTTTGGGCGTCCTCCCGAACAAGTTGGCATCCCAACAATTGGGGGTCCAACATATTAAAGTCTGTTTTTTAAAGTTGGAAGGTTCCCTTCAAACTCAGAGAAAAAGAGGAACTTGTTAAGTAAGCATCAAATATTTTCTCTCTGTCTCCCGCTCTCTCGATCTTCCTCCCACCCACTGATTCACTTCCCAGATTCACTCAATAGCCAGGGCTGGATCCAGAAGCGGGGAGCAGGGGTCTGGGAATGCCCATGCCACTCTTTCTAGATCCTTCCACAAACCGCTCCCTCCCTGCGCTGCTCACAGGGCCTGTCCACCAGGCCTTTATGTGCACACCCAGCCCTCTTGCTGCTAAGGGCTGGGCCGGCAGCTAGGGAGGACCTAGGGAGGACCTTCTGAGCAGGACAAGCCCCGCCCCCTGGGTAATTCTATCCTCCTCCTTGTCAATCTAAAGCCCCCTCTCCCAAGATTCCTCTGTTTCATCCGGGACCTCGGAGGCTGGGGGCGGGGAGAAACGCCAGGATCCCGGGCTCCACATGGACATTTACAGAGGTATCATAAAACTCCCAGGTGGCTTTATGTCTGCAGAGACCCCCACCCCCACCTCATAAAAGGAGATGCTGGGCTGCTCTCTCTCTGTCCCCTCCCCCGCCAGCTTTCTCCCTTAGGGCCCACTGCCCACTCGTGACCGTGACCGGTATCTTTGTGTGATCACGGGTGTGTGCTGTTTCTCACCTTTGAATAAAAGTTACTTTACACTTGTTGGCACTCAGAATTCCTCTCTGTGCATGACAAGGTGCTGGAATAAAAGCTGCCACCCCACTCCCCACTCCCCCAGCACCAGGAGACTCCGGGGCCACAGCAGGGCGTCCCCGCGTCCCTGGGGCCCGCAGGGAAGAGGCTGCATGGCCTTTGGCTGACCAGCAGCTCCCTGGGACCACGTGGGTGGGCGGGGCCCTCAAAGAGAACCAATCATCTCTCTCCAGCCTCATCCCCTCCTCCTTGGCTCCACCCACGGCCGCTGCTCCGACGTCCACCCGACGACTTCCACGAGGTGGCCTGTGGCGCCCACAGTGACCTGTGTTTCGGGGAGATGACGGCTCAGTCCGGGCGGCAGGGGCCAGTAGCGATACAGCCGCAGCCTGGGCGTCGCCAAGTTCCTCAGAGCTGGCCGGGTGGTGGCATCCAAGCGAGAGGACACAGACGCTGCCCAGCGCTGCAAACCAGCCCCTGAGCTGCCGAGACGGCAGGAGACGCCAGGCTCCCCTTAGCCCACAGGCTCAGCCCCTGCGGGGCGTGGGCAGAAGTCACATGGGTGACTGTCCAGCTGAGTGTCCCTCATCCTGCCTCCTCGCCCTGGGCGCCCGTGAGGACTTCACGTCCTGGTTCTCCGTCCCAGCAGGGCTCCTGGCCCAGACAAGCCGCCGGCCCTGAGCCCCGAGCCTGCTAGGGCCACAGAGATCCCACAGAGGAGGAGCCCTGACGCCCACGGTGATTGCCCGAGCCTTCAGTGGCTCCAGGGAAGCGTGGGGCCAGGTCCCAGCCCTGCCCGTCATCCTCGCGAGCAAAGGGAGCTGGCCGGGCTCGGGGCTGTGCACAGCACCCCTGTTTGGGTTTGTTTTCATTTTTATGGTTACCATCCCATAACTGGATACCTCGTGCTGGTCTCCCATTCATAGTTTTCTTTTCAAATGGAAGTTGCCCAGTGTAGACAGAAATGGTTTTATTTAAAGAAAAATGTCGTCTAAAGAACCATCCTGGGGTGGAGGGGTGAGGGGAACTAGAAAAAGAGGAGACAGTGGCCGGAATGATTTAAAAAGTTATTGGTATGTTTATTTGAAAGGTGGAGAGACAGAAGGAGGTGGAGGAGAGACAGACAGACAGACAGAGGTCTTCCATCTGCTGGTTCATTCCCCAAATGCCTGCCACAGCCAGGGCTGAGCCAGGCCAAATCCAGGAGCCAGGAGCTTCATCCTGGTCTCCCACGTGGGTGACTGGGGCCCAAGGACTTCGGCCACCTTCGGCTGCCTTCTCAGGCACACTAGCAAGAAGCTGGAGAAAAGCAGAGTAGCTGGAGCCGGTGCTGTGGCGTGAAGCCACCATCTGCAGTGCCACCATCCCATATGGGCACCAGTTCAAGTCCCGGCTACTCCACTTCTGATCCAGCTCTCTGCTATGGCCTGGGAGAGCAGTAGAAGATGGCCCAAGTCCTTGGGTCCCTGCACCTGCACGGGAGACCCAGAAGAAGCTCCTGGCTCCTGGCTTTGTATTGGCCTAGCTCCAGCCATTGTGGCCATCTGGGGAGTGAACCAATGGATGGAAGACCTCTCTCTCTCTCTCTCTCTCTCTCTGCCTCTCTGTAACTCTGCCTTTCAGATAAATAAATAAACCTTAAAAAAAAGAAAAGTAGAGCAGCCAGGACACTGGCACTCAGCACTCAGATACGGGATGCCAGCATTGTCAGTGGCAGCTTAACCTACTGTGCCACAGCGCCGGCCCCCAGGAAAAGTTTTAACTGAGCAAACCAGCATGAGGAGCTGGGACCCCAGGTGAGCCAGCTCTGGGGAACCCCAACTTCCCGTTCCTAACTGATCCTCTGCTTGCTCATCTAAGAAACTAGAGAGCAGACCCCCGCCATGGGCTCCACGCGGGGCGATGAGATAACGCAGGGGGGCACAGCCCCGGCCCCAGGGAGCGGCTGCTGCGTCCTCTCCAGGATGGACGCGTTTCCAGCAGCTGGGATGAGGTTGCTCAGCGTGGGGGAGCCTTCCCAGCCCAGGGACATGGTCCTGGGAAGCCGCCTAGGCTCCGAGACTGGAGCCCCAGAGCTGAAATAAGACCACAAAGCAGTGGCCACGCAGGGGTCAGCCAGGAGGCCAGGCGAGGTCGCAGGGGCAGCGGAAGGGGCAGGGGTTGCTAAGCAACACACCTGGACCCTGGAGTGGGCAGGGTCTGCCCAGGGGCCACCAGCTGCAAATGGTGGCGCTGCAAAGCCAGGAGTGAACTCGGTGGCTCCCAGCTGCCCAGGGCAGGGAACCGGGAAGGTGGAGAAACGAGGAGGCGGAGCCGGGCTTGGACGGGGAGGAGCTGCGGCGATGCAGGGTGGAGCAGGAGGACGTCTGGGGCGGGAACCTTGAGGCTGGCCCTGGGCATCTTGCGGGTACAGGATTCCAGTAACTGGTCACAGTGGGATTCCGAGGTCCTTCCAAGGCCCTTCCGTGGCTCTTCCGTGGCCCTTCCATGGCCATTTCACACCAGACCCAGCTGTGGCCCTGTCAAACTGTGAGAATACCCAGCGTGGCTGAGTTGGGCCCGCCCCCCCGGGCTGGACATGAGTCAGCCCCTTCCCTGAACATTTCTCTCTGGTGTCTCAGCCAACAAACACACGTTGGCCTGTAATAGCCGGCGTTGAATTTTCTGCCACTCACTAAGCAGGTGACAGACTCCTCATTTACAAAAAAAAAAAAAAAAAAAACAGAGAACAAGCAAGCTTTTAAAATCTCATAGAAAAAAACATATTGTGAAAAAACTATGCACAATTTCAATTTTTCCCGCCAAAATAGCCCGTGCCAGTCCTGGCTGCTCCACTTCCGATCCAGCTCTGCCGTGGCCTGGGAAAGCAGTGGAAGATGGCCCAAGTGCTTGGGCCCCTGCACCCGTGTGGGAGACCCAGAGGAAGCTCCTGGCTCCTGGCTTCCATCCGGCCCAGCTCTGGCCATTGTGGCCATTTAGGGAGTGAACCATCAGATGGAAGCCCTCTCTCTCTCTCTCTCTCTCTCTCTCTCTCTCTCTGCCTCTCCTTCCCTCTGTGTGTAACTCTGACTTTCAAACAAATAAATAAATCTTTTAAAAAAAGAAGAAAGAAAAAAAATAGAAATACAGACAATGCTCACATCCTTTTGACCACTTTTTGGTCACAACGCATCCTGGGAAATGTAGTCTTTATTGTTGGTAGCCAAGTTCTCGCCTCTGTGACACGGGGGAGGGCTACCAGTGTGGGGCATGAGCACGGCCATGGCGCGGCCAGGCCCGGGGGCTCCGCATGCGCAGCTGCCCCCGGGTGCCCCCGCCCGAGCTGCGCGTAATGGAGCCGCGCGGAGCCAGGCCCGAGCCAGGGCCCGCGGAGCCAGCCAGCAGGTGTCCCGGGGATGGCAGTGCAGGGAGGGGCCTGGCGTGTGCACACGTGGCCCCCGGGCAGGGCAGCGCCAAAGAGGAGCAAAGAAGATGGCGCCCAGAGGAAGTAAGATGGGCAGAACTCAAAAGCTAATTGGCTACGCAACATCAGGGGCGGTAACAAGACTAGTAACAAGTGTATAGACATATGGCTAGTCCTATAGAAATCCCCCCGTAAAATGATCTTTTAAGTGACTGGTTGGTCCTTAGCCCTGCCCCAATGACTCTGCAGTTTTGTGCTATAAAAGGTTCGGTTATGCATGGAATAAATGAGTCCTTGCTAGACTTGGCTGCCCGCTGCGTCTGATTGTCTCTGGGATCGGGAGGCTGGGGAACGGGTGAGCGGCACACTCACCTTTCCTCGGACCCGGTCCATCCTTGTATGGGTGGACTCAGACCCTGCATACCAGCACATCTGGAAGTCCATGCACAGCTCAGTAACCGCTGTCCTGTCCCCCCAAGCGTGGGACAGACGGCCCCAGCATCCCACAGCAGTGCAACCGGGCACATGTGTCACCTGGCCTGGCCATCATCCTACAGCAGAAAGGGACCGGGCCCTGAGCAGCGAGGAACCTTCTGGAACAGAAAAGCCAGAGGGGGAAAGCAGGAGCCACCACGGGGGGCAGCAGCCACAGAGGCCCCCGCCCCTCCCGGGATTCCCAGGGAAGCCCCCGTCTTCCCCAGCGAGCACCTGGCTCCTTCCTGCACCAGGCACCTGCGACAGGTACGGGGGTGAAGGGACCCCGTGGGCAGCCACACTCTGTGTCTGATTGGAAATTCCAGCCTTTGAAACAAGTGCTAATTATAGCCTG
The DNA here is from genome assembly GCA_949820135.1 of Sylvilagus floridanus. Taxonomy (NCBI): domain Eukaryota; kingdom Metazoa; phylum Chordata; class Mammalia; order Lagomorpha; family Leporidae; genus Sylvilagus; species Sylvilagus floridanus. The sequence continues at coordinate 118,239,684 of OX463231.1, read as the reverse complement.
CGTGACTGCAGTCTGTCACCTGCTAAAAATACTCTGTCTTGCTCCTGCCTCCACAGGTGCAGCTGTGTTGGGGAAAATAATGGTGTTTCTAGGACTGGTGCAAGCAGGAGACAGTCTCACCCTGGGCCTGGGGCACTGCGTCTGTCTGCCAGGAGGGCGGCTCAGGGCCGACGGCCAATCAGAAGAGGCTGCAGCCCCACAGCCAGGGGAGGAGGCTCTTCCTGGACCCGCAGCAGAGCCACAGCTCAGAGGCTGAGACATTTGTCACAGGTGGCAGGAGGGAGCTGTTTAAACAAGGCACGGCAGGTGCACCGGGAAGGCCAGAAAACAGGGGTCTTGTGATGCGGGGAGCAGGGGAGGGTCCGGAAGACAGTAGGGGTGGGCTTGGGAGAGATTTCACCTGTGCGTTCACTCATTCTATGAATATTGATTGTGTTCCACTGTGTACCAGGCCCTCTGCCAGGCTGACAAACCCAGCTGTGATCTAGGGCTGCCCCTGTCCATGTGTGGAATTGCAACAAACACTGAGCCAGGAACTGCCCCGGGCACGGGGACACACAGGGAGCAGAGCCCTTCCCTCCTGGAGCTAACATCCCGACAGGGAGCCTGCTACCCACTCCCCAAAAGCGCACGGAGTTCCTGGCTCCCGGCTTTGGCCTGGCCCAGCCCTGGCTGCTGCAAGTACTGAGGAAGTGAACCAGCAGGTGGGAGATCAAATAAATAGGATAATAAAAGCCAGTAATCCATATAAAGTCAGTGACCATGCTGCTGATGGCTGGCAGCCGAAACCCTGCGTGCCCTGAGCTGACGTCGTGCTGAGCGCCCCTGGCCCAGGCTCCCAGCCTCATCTGCATAATCCTCAATAACAGGCACTGCTCTACAGGTGGGGAAACTGAGGTGGGGGGGGAGACACCCTGCCTGGGGTCTCACAGCTGAGAGCTGAACCCAGAAAATCCGCCCCAGGGACTATGCTCTTAGCGAATCCACGGCTGCACCTGCGCCCAGGCTGACTTCTCTGCCTCCCTCTCCTGGGCTGCAAAGTCCCCAAGCCATTGTTCCCATCCTCTCCCCAGAGCTTAGGATAGAGCCTGGCATCCAGCAGGTGCCCAAAACTCCATCCAGATCTCCCACGTGGGTGGCAGGGACCCAAGTACTTGAGCCTTCACTGCTGCTCCCCAGGGTCTGCATCGACAGGAAGCTGGGGTCAGACAGAGCCAGGATTCAAACCCAGGTGCTCCAGTCTGGGCCATGGATGTCCCAAATGACACCTTAACCACAAGGCCAAGTGCCTGCCACTGATTCTTGGTTTTGTATTGGTTACTACTGATGATTTTTAGAGATCAATTGTACATTGATTTTTTCCTATTTTTAAAATTTTTATTTATTTAAATACTTATTTATTTACTTGAAAGCCATAGTTACAGAGAGGCAGAGGCAGAGAGAGGGGTCTTCCATCTGCTGGTTCATTCCCCAAATGGCCTCAATGACCAGAGCTGAGCCAATCTGAAGCCAGGAGCTTCTTCAAGGTCTTCCATCCGGGTGCAGGGGCCCAAGGACTTGGGCCATCTTCTTCAGCTTTCCCAGGCCATAGCAGAGAGCTGGATCGGAAGTGGAGCAGCCGGGATTCAAACTGGTGCCCATATGGGATGCTGACACTGCAGGCAGTGGCTTTACCCACTACACCACAGCACCAGCTCCTATTTATTTATTTTGAGAGAAGAAGAGCCAAAGAGACAGAGATCTTCCATCTGCTGGTTCACTTCCCAGATGACTGCAACGGCCAGGCCAAATGCAGGAGCCAGGAGCTTCTTCCAGATCTTCCATGTGGGTATCAAGGGCCCAACATTTGGGCCATCTTCTGCTGCTTTTCCCAGACCATTAGCAGGGGGCTGGATACAAAGTGGAGCAGCTGGGACTCGAACCAGTGCTCATATGGGATGCTGGCGCTGCAGGTGGCAGCTTTCCCCACTACGCCACAATGCCGAGCCCTGTACATTGATTATTGTATTTGGAGGACTGAGACCCCCCCCCCTCCATTCCATGTGGTTTTCCTGCTGAAATGGATCCCACGTCCCAGACCAGAGCCTTCCCCACGGAATCTCCGGCTGAGACGGAAGCTCTGGGCTCACCCCTCCACCTCATTGCAGTCACAGTGCAGGTGTCCCTGAGTTCATCCCTCAGCCCGCCACGTACGCTCTCTCTCGCACCACCCTCCCTAGCTTCCCACCTGCCCCTTCTTCAGGCCAGCCACCCACTCTCTGGCACGTGGGCCCCCAGTGTGACTGCAGCCACAGAGGAGGGCAGCGCCCTGAGCAAGCGACGCGCCACCAGGTCTGCCCAGGCTTCGTCCCCCTCTCTGGCGGAAGTAGGGGGTCCTCAAAGCTTTGCCCAGAGAGTGGGGTGCGGGGCAGGTGCCATTGAGACTCCATCCCCCTGGGCAGCTCTCCGGAGCCCTGGGTGGCCACTTCCATGCATGTGTGCTAGGCTGCCGCTGTTCCTGATGCCAGCCTGCAGGCAACAAGTGTGCTCATGTGACCTGCACACGCGTGCCCGTCCCACCTGACTCAGACGGGCTGGTCACCAGCACCCAGTGGACTTGCTCTGTGCCCTCCCATTCACTCTGTCCCTCCCACTTGAATATTGACTCCCTGGGGATGAGAACACTGGCAGTGCTGGTCACCCCTGCATCCAGACACCCAGGCAGATGGTGAGTGGCGGGGGGGTGGGGCAGGAGTGGACACAGGTTCAGGAGCCAGCAGTATAATGGGAGTAACTAGGCACAGGTACAGGGGCCTTCAGTATAATGGACAGGACTGGGGACAGGTGCGGGGCCTTCAGTATAATAGACAGATTGGGGACAGGTGTGGGGCCTTCAGTATAATGGACAGGACTGGGGACAGGTGAAGGGGCCTTCAGTATAATGGACGGGATTGGGGACAGGTGTGGGCCCTCAGTATAATAGATTGGAGACAGGTGTGGGCCTTCAGTATAATAGACTGGGGACAGGTGCAGGGCCTTCAGTAGAATAGACGGATTGGGGACAGGTGTGGGGCCTTCAGTATAATAGACTGGGGACAGGTGCAGGGCCTTCAGTAGAATAGACGGATTGGGGACAGGTGTGGGGCCTTCGGTATAATGGACAGCCATGATAACCACATCACCTGGGTTTACAACCTGCGTGCAGCCTGCAGACCCCCAAGCATCCATCCGCCTGAAAGAGAAACAGAAATTGAGATGCTCAGCTGGGAAGTAAGGGAGGGAGAAGAGGCTCAGACGCGAGAGCGGGAGCCTTGCCAGGCTTGGGCAAGAGTGCGCGTTTCTCCCCGGTCTCGGGATGAGAGAGGAGGCCCGAGGAGGGGAAGGCACTCAGAGAGGCGATGCTTCCTCCTGTGGATCAGCTCCCAGCAGTGCCTGGGAGTCTGTAGCACCCGAGGCTTTGGGATAGGTTTTTTCAATTAAGCTGCAGAAAGAGATACGGCTGTGGGTGCTGAGCCCCGGGCCAGGGGCGTCCGTGTTCCTTCTGCGTCCAGCCACCTGCAGCAGCTGGCGGGGGGAGCGAGGGCCCCGGACCTCCCCCCACCAAAGCCCTTTCTGCTCTCGGGTTGGGGTCGGGGTCCGGGACCCCGTGTTTTGGGGTCGGGGTCCGGAAGGGGGTACCCGTGTTTCATGGTTTGTCTCGTGAGCGGTTAGGAGCAAAGCTGATTACAGGCAGAATCTCACTTCCTGAACCCGAAGCCCTGCTTCCAGGGGGCCTTTTGACCTGATCATCTGGGACACAACTGGTACCAGCAAGTGACAATGGCCGGTGACAGCACACAGGGTGCCTGTGGGCCGGGACATTGATGAGTGCCTCAGCCACATGAACTCACTGGGCCCTCTCCTGGGTGCCCTGGGGCGGTGCTCCCTGGGGCTCCTGGCCCAACAGCAGAGCCGGACGCCAGACCTCCCTGGGCCACAGCGGCCCTCTCCAGGAGTGAGCACCCCTCTTCTGAGACCCTAACAGCGGGTGGGGAATTTGAGCAGAGCCCCACGGCTCGAGGTGCTGGAACCCAAATTGTTGCAGCGAGTGTGGAAACATCCACGCAGGCCAGCAAGTGCCGCCCCGACTTGACGGAGCGGGGTGTGCAGAAGGGGGCTCCCCAGGGGGAGTTCTCAGGACCAAGTCCACCCGCTGCGCCAGGGCCCCCTGCAGGCTGGGGGTGTGCAGAAGAGAGGGGCCGAGAAGGCAGGAGAGTGGGGGCTGGCTGGGCCGCCCTCTGTGCCTGATGGCATCAGGCAAGTACTGGGGACATCCCAAGGGGAGGAACTTCTGACCTGGCATCACCCAGGAGAAGGCCCGGGGACGAGGGGTACCCCAGGGCTTTGTACTGGACAGAAGTTGGGGTGGACTTTGCCAACAGGTGGGCAGGCCATCACCCCCAGTGCCTGGGTTCTGTGCAGTCCAGAAGTCCAGAGGGCCTCTGCCAGCCTCCAGTGCACCTGCTGTGGGTTGGACGCTGAGATCCAGGGGCAAAGGACTGGATGCAGGACCCAGGCCCAGGGCAGATGGAGAGAGGGAGCGGGAGAGAGGAGGGGAGAAGGGAGCAGGAGGCCAGGCCAGGCACTGCCTCAAGCAAAGCCCCTCTGAGAGGAGAGAGACTTCAGCCCTCTCTGCAGGGCAGCTGGGACACCCAGGCCCACTAGCATGGCACAGCTGTCTGGGTGGGACGAAACGGATCCGGAGCCCCAGTGCCAGGTGCCATGAGAGCCTCAGGTGTGGCCTGCAGAAGGGGAGGGCAGGTAAGGCAAAGGGGGCAGGGTCTGGGGCGAGGGGAGCTCAGAACACCGGTGGGGGGCAGCCAAGGGCACCCAGGCCGGCAGCCCTGTCTGCGCCAGCTCCTGTGACCACCCCAAGTGCCCCCTTGCTGGGAGAAGGTGTCCATCAGCCGGTTCTCAGTCCAGGCTCTAAAAACCTGGATTCTTCCTCCTCCAACCGTGGAGGGGTCAGAGAGCGCAGAGCTTGGGGAGACTGGAGGAGGACAGATGCAGCCTTGCTGCAGAGAGGCCGGGGTGCGCAGGCTGGCTGGGTGGCTTGGAGGCTGGGGGTCCAAGAGCCCTGCACGGGGCACCGGTTCCAGAGGTGAGCCTCTTCCCGGGCACAGCTCCAGAGCCGGGCCAGTGGCAGCCCCACAAGGAAGCTAAAGTGGGATTAAACGGAGGTTGTTTTGTTCTAAGCTCCTACACCGGGCCCCAGCAGAGCGGACTGAAAATCAAAATGGAATGACTCATGCTAACATTCATAACCAACCGCTGAGCTGTTGGCTGACCTTGGAACCTTCTGGGGCAGAGAGAGAACAGCCAAATTTCCCAAACAGGCTGGTTTCAATTGGCATGATAATGAAGTTCACTCCACCGCCATCCGTATGCAAAACGGGTGCCTGGAAGGAACCCGATGTCAGCCAATCAGCTGCTTCTCTGTAGTTCCCTCTCCTATCCCATTGGCCCTGGAAAGTAACTGAGGTAGCCCATCCACTCTGTTCTTTGTTTCTGCTTCTTGCAAGCCCTTCTCTGACCAACCCAACTGCTTCTGTCAGCCCACTGTACACTGACTACTCAGTGGAAGGACACCTTGGCCGATTCGAGAATCTAAAAGCCAGTGAAAACCGTTCCATCACATCGTCCCACTTTTGTCCTTTGACAGGAAGCAATACAAAACACTGGAGTCACTTTTTTTTTTTTAAAGACTTATTTATTTGAAAGTCTGAGTTACACAGAGATGGAGAGGGTGAGAGAGAGAGAGAGAGAGAGAGAGAGAGAGAGAGTGTGTCTTCCATCCAATGGTTCATTCCCCAATTAGCCACAACGGCCAGAGCTGTGCAGATCCGAAGCTAGGAACCATGAGCTTCCTCTGGGTCTCCTACACAGGCGCAGGGGCCCAAGGACTTGGGCCATCTTCCACTCCTTACCCAGGCCATAATAGAGTGCTGGATTGGAAATGGGGTCACTAGGACTCAAACCAGTGCCTATATGGGATGCCAGCACTGCAGGCAGCGGCTTTACCCACTACACCACAGCACCAGTCCCTGGAGTCAAATTTTTATACAGGTTAACAGAAAACCTCACTGCCCACTGATTGGAGAATTCTGCCATGCCACAGCCAAAGATATTTTTTAAATGTAGGCCTGCTAGGGCTGGTGCTGTGGAATATTGGGTAAAGCCACTGCCTGCAGTCCCGGCTGCTCCACTTCTGATCCAGCTCTCTGCTATGGCCTGGGAAAGCAGTAGAAGATGGCCCAAGTGCTTGGGCCCCTGCACCCGCGTGGCAGACCCAGAAGAAGCTCCTGGATCCTGGCTTCAGAATGACTTAGCTCTGGCCATTGTATCTATTTGAGAAGTGAACCAGAGGATGGAAGGTCTCTCTCTCTCTCTCTCTCTCTCTCTCTCTAACTCTGGCTTTCAAATAAATTTTTTTTTTTAAATCTAAAAAAAAATGTGTAGGCATGTCATGGGTCTCCCAGTGCCCCTAGAATGAGGTGCGAACGTGTGTGTCAGGCCCCAGCACACAAGGGAGACGTGGTACAAACAGGTGTGTGCCTCCCCATCTTTGACTAGCCACAGCCTGGAAATAAAACAGAGGAAATCCATTCTAATGACATGTTACTTAACTAACATATCTGAAACATTATTTCAATTTATAATAAATATAAAAACTAAGCTCTTATATTCTTTTCATGCTAAGTCCACAGAATCTAGTGTGATTTTTACACTTACACCACATCTCCATGGTTATCAGAAAGAATTAAGATTAAGATTTCAAAAAATTTGTAGTTAAAAAAAGATTCACATAATTTGCCCAAAGCATTTTTTAAGATTTATTTATTTATTTATTTGAAAGTCAAAGTTACACAGAGAGAGGAGAGAGAGAGAGAGAGAGAGAGAGAGAGAGGTCTTCCATCCTCTGGTTCACTCCCCAGTTGGCTGCAACAGCCGGAGCTGCATGATCCGAAGCCAGGAGCCAGAAGCTTCTTCCGGGTCTCCTATATGGGTGCAGGGGCCCAAGGATTTGGGCCATCTTCCACTGCTTTCCAGCCTGTAACAGAGAGCTGGATGGGAAGTGGAGCAGCTGGACTCAAACCGGCGTTCATGTGGGATGCTGGCACCACAGGTGGCAGCTTTACCTGCTGCGCCACAGCACCGGCCCCACCCAAATTTTTTAATGAATGCATTCTTTTTTTTTTTTTTTTATTTGACAGATAGAGTTAGACAGTGAGACAGAGAGAAAGGTCTTCCTTCCACTGGTTCACCCCCCGAATGGCTGCTACGGCTGGCACGCTGCACCGATCTGAAGCCAGGAGCCAGGTGCTTCCTCCTGGTCTCCCATGCAGGCACAGGGCCCAAGCACTTGGGCCATCCTCCACTGCACTCCCGGGCCACAGCAGAGAGCTGGACTGGAAGAGGAGCAGCCGGGGCTAGAACCGGCGCCCATATGGGATGCTGGCACCACAGGCAGAGGATTAACCAAGTGAGCCATGGTGCCAGCCCCGAGTGCATTCTTTTTAAAATGTATTTATTGCTGTTTATTTGAAAAGCAGGGCCTCAGTGAAAGAGAGGGAGCCTCAGTCTGCTGATTCATGCCCCTGTCAGCTACAACACTGGCTGGGCCAGGCCAGAGCCAGGAGCCAGGAGCCAAGAACTCCATCTGGGTCTCCCACGTGGGTAGCGGGGACTCGGCCACTCCAGCTGTCACCTGCTGCCACCTGGGATCACGTTAGCAAGACCCTGGATTGGAAGCAGAGACGCTAGGACTCAAACAAGACAATCCAAGATGGATGTGGGTGTCCCGGGCGGCAGCTTAACCCACGCACCACAGCACCCTCCCCCTACACTCTCAGAGTTGTCCGGTAACGGAGTCACCGGCCTGGTCTTAACCATCTCCTGTAAATGAGAAACTCAGCGTCGCAGCCACAGCAGCCACACCATGGCTAGCACGATGGATCTCGGTATATTCCCAGTCTCGTTTCACGCGTTTCCAAACAAGATGGCAAGGCCGAGGTTGTGGGAAGCAGGTTTGGGAATACGGCCGTGCCTTTGATTAAACAGCAACCACGCAGAGTGGAGCTGCCAGCCCCCAGCTGTGGCTTCCCCATCCCTGCGGACTGGGAGCAGGTGAGGCCTCTGACGACCTGGTGATGCCGCAGGAGCTTGGGCAGGGTCCGCTCTGCACCTGGAGGGCTCAGTGCACAGCGGCATCCAAAATGCCGCCTGTCTGCTGTCCCACGCACACCCGTGGGCTGCACTGCGCCCTGCTCCAGGGCTGCCTCCCCGATGCTCTCTCCCCAATGCCCCTTTCCTACCAGAGCCTGATGCTGCCCGGGCAGCCCCGTGGCTCTGGGGACACACACATCGTGGGACCGTTCTGTGGCTGTGAACATCAACAATCCCCTGGGGATTCGCCATGGTCAGGGGAGGGCTCATGGCCACAGAAGAGAAGTGGATCCACCCGTGATGGATCTGCCTCTCAGCGCTGGGACACCTGGGCACGGAGACCGGGGCTCCTGTTGCTCATGGCACCCGTGCTGTGACCCAGAGGGAAACTGACTTGAGCAGAAGCCCCGACAGCAGGTGACAGGGCAGAGAAGCCGGTGGCCGCTGTCATGGGGAATGAATTCCCCGCGGTGGGCGCAGGACCACATTACAAGCACGCAGGGTGAGGTGGTTCATTGGCCTTAGCTGTGATTCTACAATTGGGCAGCGTTTTATTCCACAATGGAGAAGCAGCGCTCCCGCGCGCCGAGGCTGGGTTTAGAGACAGAGAAAGACAGAAGAAAGCAGAAATGAAGAAGGGAGAGCGGCCTGGTTGTGGCCTTCCTGGTAAGGAGGAGACAGAGCCATAGGACGGCTGCGTTGGCAGCAGGTGACTTCCGGCTGCTCCTCAGTGGGGCGGGGCAGAGGGGGCATCCTCCCCGGGCCGTTTCTCCAAAGGTCTGGCAGAGGCTCCTTGTGAATGATCACACCTGCGCGTCCGTCTGCTCGGCCACAGTGACGGCTGTGTAACTCCACGTCAGCTAGGTTCATTAGGGGTTTGCTAGCAGCCTAAGGTACACACAGCAACCAGCCACCAGCAATCGCCCCTTCCCCACGCGCTGGGACGCCTCTCGCCACACAAACCCACTGCACCCCGGGAGCTGGGAGAGGGCTTCCAAAAAATCCATGGAAAATGAATACTATGGGGGAAAAAAGTGCATGCATTTCAAAAGTTTTTGCACCAATATATAACTTTAAAAAGAAATTTGTTTTAAATGCAGTGAGAGTGAGCAAGCAGGAGTTTCAGAGATGGAGATGCACCGGCTCACCCCCAAAATGCTGCAACAGCCGGGCCTGGGGCGGGCTGAAGCCAGGAGCACGTGGGTGCCCAGGGCCCAGGGGCCTGAGCCATCACCTGCGGCCTCCCAGGACACACCTTAGCAGGAAGCTGGAACCAGAACTGAAGGCAGAAGTCAGGCCCAGGCCCTCCAGTACGGGATGCGGGAGTCCCAAGAGAGGCCCCAAATGGCTGCCCCGATCTGAACTGTCCAGCCCACTTTCCAAGAACTTTTGAAGTCCCCTCATTTCTGGTCACGTCCCCCTCCCTGGCCCCACCGGCCAGGGCCCGCTGAGAACCAGGTCTGCTTCCTCACACTCCTTAGCCCAGGGCCCCGCCTGGAGGTGCGCCGTAAACGTCACCCTACGAGCACATGTGCATTTATTTAAGCTGCTTTGTGGGTGGCAAATGTTGCTTGGGAAACTCACCACCGGGAGGGCAAGCGTGTCCCGCGCACAGCAGCACCCCGGGGCCAGTGAGGACAGGGCCCAGGCCTGGGATCGGCCACACGTCCCTGGAAGTCCTTGCGTCTTTTTCCCAGTTGGTGGTGGCTGAAGACACAGTGATTTCCTTCCCGCGAGTGACATCCCGATATGAACATGCGAACTCCCCGCAGCAGGTGCAGCACTTTTAAACAAGCCCACCTGGACAGGTGACAGCCGCACTAGATCTCCATGGGCCCCCGGGGCCCTCGGAGCAGCCCCAGTCTCCATCAGGTCCTTCTTTAACCGTGGTACTGGGCACGTACCCCTCCCCACACCCGAGTGGGTATTGGCCCTCGGATACAGCCCAGGCTGGGTTTTATAATAGAGTGTGCAAGTCGCGCTGGGCACGGCGAGAGCTGGCGTGCCGCAGGGCAGCCTGTCTGGGTTTGATATTAGGGGGCGCTCCAGTGCCCTCCTGTGGACGGCAGAGGCCACAGGGACCAAGGGCAGGGCCATCCAGGTCCACGCTGGTCACTCGCACAGGGAAAGGCCCCTGCACCCTCCCAGGTACCCAGGTGATCACAAATCCTGGGGAGCTTTGACGCTCGACTTTGCCCCACGTCCCGCCCCCCAGGCAGTACCATTGGCTTCACCTGGAAACGGTGGTCAGGAGGCGGTCACCTCCACACGTCCCCGTGAGCCCCAGGTCCTGACGCCCTTTGTCCTTTGCCCCTCACCTCCTCTCCGGCGATCCTGCACTGACCCCTGCTCGGTCCATCCTCCAGGGCCAACCAGAGGGGTCCTCGTGAAGGTCATGGGAACCTTTTTGTCAGCCAAGGGCCACTTGGATATTTATGACATCATTCGTGGGCTACACTAAATAATCCACTTAAAAACCAGCCTACTGGGGCCGATGCTGTGGCGCAGCAGGTTACAGCCCTGGCCTGAAGCGCCAGCATCCCATTCGGACGCTGGGTCGAGAACCTGCTGCTCCTCTTCCAGTCCAGCTCTCTGCTATGGCCTGGGAAGCAGTGGAAGATGGCCCAAGTGCTTGGGCCTCTGCACCCATGTGGGAGACCTGGAAGAAGCTCCTGGATCCTGGCTTCAGATCAGTGCAGCTCCAGCCGTTGTGGCCATCTGGGGAGTGAACCAGTGGATGGAAGACCTCTCTCTCTGTCTCTACCTCTCTCTGTAACTCTGTCTTTCAAATAAATAAAATCAATATTTTTTTAATAAATGAGCCTGCTGCAGATTTATTGAATTTCAAGCCCTGCCTGTGGCTGCCTTGGCAGGGACAGACCTGATGATGACTTTGGGGAAAGTGTTCCCCAGCCCCCAACTCATCTGGTCTGTGAACAGGACCCACAGTTCCTGGCCGTACTCTCCCTCCACTCTGACTTCACAAAACACACCAGGCGTTCTCCCACCACAGGGCCCTTGCACGTGCTGTTCCGGAACTTGGCACATTCTCCCCCAGAGGTCCACACGGACGATCCCTTAATTCCTTCAGGTCTCTGTTCAAAGGGCACAGCTCAGAGATCTGAGGGGCTCCCCAGTCACCCTGCTCAGATGGACATGAGCACACACACCTGTGTGACCCTGCAGGGTGCCTAGGGTGTGCTGCCCCCTCCCCTGGCCTCCCTGAGAATCAGCCCTGGGCTGGGTTATTCGCAGAGATGCCCCTGGGGCCCAGAGCAGTGCCTGGGGTACAGGGGCTGCCCTGTGAAGAGTTGCTGAATGAATGAATTGTATGAATGAATGATGCACTCTCCTGTGAGCACTGCCTCCGTGGAGAGTCCAGGAGCTGGCCTGGGCCGGAGTGTCTGCCCCAGGGCTGTCCCTGTCCTTGTCCTTCCGGGCAGACTCCAGGAATCTAAGTGGTCCCCGGGCACAAAGCTTCTCCCGTGGTTCTCAGGCCCGGGAACATCCCTGAGGCAGAGCCACACAGGGCCTGGGGATTGCTGGGTCCTGGGCGGGCCTCGGGCTTGTCAGCACTGCCCCTCTCCAGGGACCCGGGTCCTGGGGGGGGTCCCTCGGGACAGAGCCAGACACCAGGTGCAGCCTTGAGGATCAGAGAACTCACTGCAGGCCACGCCAGTGTAGGCAGTGACCACGGCTGGGAGGGACGGGCCTCCCAGGTGTCGGGTCGCCGAGACCAGCTTCCCCCAGGGCCTGGCGCTTCCTTGATGGAAGTTTCTGGGGCCCTGGGCCCCGATTCTGTTCCCTCTCCACTCCTTACAAGATTGCTGGGCAGGGCTCCTGGAGCCCCACTTGGCAGATGAGGAAACTGAGGCAGGGCCAAGGTAAGTGACTCACCTGTCTTCAAAGAGCTCATTACCATGGGGCCCTGAGCCGGCGGCCTGGGCTGGGTCCTGGCTCGGCCACTTTCAAGATGAGCACATAGCTCACCCCCCCCCAACTGTGCCTCAGTCTTTCCATCTGTAAAACGGGGTAATTAGCATAATTGACCTCGGCTTTTTATGAGCACGGTGAAACCAGGCATCGCCAGTGGGAAGAGCCCCACCCAGAGCCAGACAGCCGGTTCAGCCCCCACCCCCACCCCCGCCCCTCCTCGTGCTGGCTCCAGGACCCCAGGCGAGGCCCCAGCCGCCCCAGCACAGGTCGTTGTGAGCGTTCATTGTGGGGCCTTTTGCTGCTTTGGAAGCTTTTGGTTGCTTTTGTGAGATGTCCAGGCAGTGCCTCCCACAGCCGCAGGAGGTCAGTCCCTGTTAAATAAAAACAGGAAGCGCCCAGAAGGTGCTCGGCCCAGGGTCGGTGGGAGGGAGCGCTCAGGACCTCGGCTGCCCCTGCTCTTGACAAAGGAGGGCCAGGGCCGGAGAGTGGTCCCAACCCACCTGCGTCCGCCCGCTCACCGCGCCCACCCCGCTCCTCACTCCCGGGCTCGCCCTGTCCGCCTGGACACCTGCGCTCCTCGGAGGTCACCTTTGCACTCTGCTGTGATCTCACCCACACGCCCCCCCCCCCCACATTCATGCATTCTCTCTCTCTCTCTCTCTCTCTCTCTCTCTCTCTCTCTCTCACACACACACACACACACACACACACACACACACACACGGCCCCAGTGTTGCTTGCAAACCAAAGCTCTCGCCTCAGGCCCCGAATGCAGCTGACTTTGCAGACTCCGCACCACGGCCTTCTCCACGGCCCGGCTCCTGCCCAGACACCTGGCTTTCGGGCAGCCTGAGCTGCCAGCTGTCGGCGGAAGCCAGGCCAGAGGGACCTGCTGGGACTCGCTCCTCTGCTGAGGAGACAAAAAGGCTGGACAGGCTCATCGCACGTCTCCCTTCCACCCACTCCCAGCTGGGCGCCGTCTCGGTGACCAGAACCGCCCTGACTCCCGACTCATCACCCCACAGCGGACACCGGGCACAAGGAGGTGGGGCCTGTCACTCAGAACCGCAGGCTCCCGGTGGCCACACAGGGGCACACAGGGATCGGTGCAGTAGCTCAGCGGGCAAGGGCTGAGCCGTGGAGTCGGTGTAGAGCTGGCAGAGCTGCGGCCACACCCCTAGCTCTCTGCTCGCTTGGCTCAGCACCTGGCTGGCGGCCCCAGCAGGAAGCACTTAGGCCCTACCAGAGTAGGCTGGGCTGGGGGTCCTGGGTGGAGCTGGGCTTCCAAGCAAGGGCAGGGTGGCAGTGATGGGAACAGCCTGGGCAAAGCCAGAGACAGCACTGTCCTTACTGGGGGCGGGATGGGGGTTGCGGCGGGCAGTCGAGGGGTAGAAACAAGGACCAGTGCAGAGACCAGACCCTCGGTCTCCCCACGGCTCGTGTCCCCTGGCCCTTCGAGCACAGCTTGTGACTGTAGCTAACACCCTAAAGATCAGTTTCTTGTGCCTTAATTATACACATTCACGTTTAAAGCAGACTTCATATGCTCGAATGTATCGAAAAATAAATGAGAAGAAACCCAGGCAATGTTGTGAGCTGCAGACACAACCTGGGGGAGGGCAGCCCAGCCCCACCCGCTGAGGCTCCTACTCCAGGGCCAGGACAGTCTGCAGGGCCGGGCTCCCTAACTCTGGGCCCATGCTCTGGCAGGGCGCTGAGTCGTCGCCGTCGCTGGGGTCACCTGCAGGAGAGCAGGCGCCATCCAGAACCCTGCAGGGGGCTCAGAGCCACTTGCAGCCACCAGCCTGCCGGGCACTCAGCCCCACCCAGGGAGGCTGGAAGCACCAGAAATTGACAGGTCCCCCGGCCAGGCCCAGAGAGCGACTCGCAGGGGCTGAGGTGTAAGTACCCCCGCTCCCTCGCTCCTGGGCTCCCTCTGCCACCTGCAATTGGCCCTGTCACCCTGGCTGTCTCGGGAAATTGAGCTGCAGCTGCTCTGGGAGCCTGCATGCGCACCCCCCATCTCGTTTCTCAAGGTCGCCCCCCAAACCACTTGTCCGCGAGTCCTTGTCTCCGCCTGCGTCAACCCAAACTAAGGCACCGACCCGACCGTCAGCCGCATCAGCACCACCCCCACCGCCCATGTCGGCCTCACGTGTGGGAGCTGAAGGAGCCGGCAGACCCGGCCCTTGCCGCTGGGGGGGGGGCTGGGTTTCTCCATGACCTGTGACTGCGTCCGCGTGGCCTTGATTTCTGACAATGACGAGACTAGAAGGGAGCTCAGCAGAGCTGGGAAAACTCACTGCGGCGGCCCCAGGGCTGTGCGGATTGTGGGGTGCACGGGGCGGCTGGGTCCAGCACCGCGCGGTTGTCAGAGGCAAGCGAGGCTGGAAGACCTTGGACGGGGCGGCACCGCAGGGGGAACTCAGGAAGAGCCAGACCCGCACTACGCAGCGCGCCAGGCGGTGGGGAGGCGGTGCTTGCTAACCCCAGTGGGCAGAGGTGTCCGTCACGCCACAGCCACAGATGGGGCCGGAGAAGCAGGTCTGAGGTCAGAGGCGGGCACGCAGCCCCAGCTGCCGGCGGGACACTCAGCGAGCTGCTGGGAAGTGGGTCCCGGACTCAGGGCGGGGGGGGGGGGGGGGAGCGGAAGAGCCACCTGCCTGCAGGTGCGGATAAGGGGAGGGCTCTGTGCATGCGTGTGTTTTCATCGTTCACTGCGGTAAAAGCCACATAACACTTGCGTGGCTTTGGCTTCTGGCAGAGGTGCGGGCAGGACCATGGGCAGAGCAGCAGGCAGTGGGCAGGAGGCAGGGCCTCCTCCACAGCCATGGCCTTTTCAACAAGGAGAAAGCTTCCCCAAAGCCCTCAGCAGAGGCCTCCTCGTTTTGCGCCCAGGAGCAGCGTTTCCGAGTCCGTGGGTCTGGGCTGGCCCTAGGACCGTAACGCCAAGGAGTTTCCAGCTGATGCGGATCCACTGGTGCAGGGCACTGAGAACCACCGGCCTGAGCGACCTTGAGTCGCCCTGACCCGCACACGTTACCACCCCAGCTAAGCTGGCCTCAGTCCACAGCGGGGGACGGAGGGAGACCTAAGAACCTACATTCGCTGCAATGGGTTCTGCAGCTCTTACAGCTTTCTCACCTGCTGGACCCTGAGCCTCTGGGAGGGGGTGGGGCACGGGTCGCAGCCTTTCCTGTCCACAGAGAAGCAGAGCCCACCCCCTGGTCCTCTGCGGGGTCGGGGAACCACTTAACATTTTTGAACAAATGTCGTTCCTGCTTTAACCAGCCTGGGGGGCCTCTCGTTGGCAGCTGACACGTGCAGTGAGTGTCCGGTGGCTCCTACACCTGTAAGTCTTCTATCCAGGGTGCGGGGCGGCAGGCTGGTCCCAGAGGCCCCTGGGAAAGTCTTGGTCAGCCGCCCAGCCCTTGTGGGCATGGCCGGCCGGATGTAAGCACAAACGGATGAGTCACCCAGAAATGGCAGGACCCGGTGCCAAGTGGGCAGAGACTCCGCCAAACCACGGTCCTACTGGCAGCAGGGCCAGGAGGTGCTTCAGGGGACCCCAGCAGGGCTGGCCCCGGCCCCTCCCAGAGTCCACCCCAGGGCTAAGGGGGCTGGGCCAAGAGGGAGAGGGTGCAGCCCAAGTTCTCTTCTTGCCTCGCTGTGTGTGCTCAGAGCTGGTGCTTCCCCCGTCTGGGAACAGGGACCCCCGTGTCCCTGGCTCTGGGCCATGCAAGCGCCCCCGGTGCCCTCTGGCTCCCCAGCGGACCCCCTGCTCCCCTCCTGCTTGCCCAGGGTCTCGCAGACAGTGGGGCAGGCGGCTGGGATTCTGGCACCACAGTCCAGCTGTAGCCCGTGCCCCAAAGCCAGGGCTCAGCCGACGGCAGTCCACGAGCCAGATCCAACCCACCCAGTCTGGTTTTGTACAGTCCCTGAGCTAAGAATGGTTTTTCCATTTTTAAAAGGTTGTAAAGAAAAAAAAAAAACACCATGTAACAAAGACCATGTGTGTCCCATACGCCCAATCTATTCTTTCCCACCCCTGTACATAAAGCCGGCCAGCTCCTGCCTGGAACAGGCGCGACACGGCTGCTCCCAGCCCGATCGGCTACCAAGAGAGGCGCTTGCCAGGGCACGGTGGCTGCAGGCGGGAGCCCGTGTCCTCAGATCTGGGGTGGGGGACACACGTGCATCCCACGCCACCGTGGGTCAGTCCCTGGCTCTGTGGCCGGCTCAGAACAGGCATGCAACAGTCAGGGAGCCGATTTGCAGCCCTGGGCTTCTGCCGAAACACCGGCTCACGGGGCTGGCCTTTGGCCTGGAGGCTGAGACTCCCACAGCCCATAAGGAGCACTGGCGTCTGCGTCCTGGCTTCCGGCTTCTGCTAACGCACACCCTGGGAGGCAGCAGGTGATGGCTTTGGCCTCACCCAGCCCAGTGTTGCGGGCGTTTGAGGAGCGAACCTCCAGAAGGGAGCTCTTGCGCCCCCCCCCCCCCTCTCTGCCTCTCAAATAAATAATTTTTAAATATCTAGGCTTGAGGCCGGCATTGTGGCATGGCGGGTGAAGCGGCCACCTGCAAAGATTGCATCCCATCATGGCACCTGCTCATGTCTTGGCAGCTCTGATTCTGATCCAGCTCTCTGCCGATGGCCTGGGAAAGCAGCAGCAGATGGCCCAAGTCCTTCAGCCCCTGCACCCATGTGGGAGACCCAGAAGAAGCTTCAGGCTTCGGCTTGGCCCAGCTCTGGCCATTGCAGCCATTTGGGGAGTGAACCAGCAGGTGGAAGATCTCTCGCTCTCTAACTGACTTTCAAATAAATAAATACTGGCTGAAGAGAAAAAAGGAGAAAGGGACAGAGTTATTGACTCACTTAACTGAAAGTTCTGGATTGATTTTTCTGGTTTCAGGTAAGGTTAACCCGGTGTCCACACACGTCTTTATTAACAACCACAAGCTGAGCAGCCTACGTGACATCAGCGTACTCACTCGCGGCTCCCAAGGCTCGGGGGCCCGGCTGCCGGTTAGCGGGGCCCTCGGCTTGGGCGCAGCAGCTAAAACCATGGCCTGGGCTAGAAGCGGCCAGCACTGCCATCGCATCCGGAGCCCGGGTCCTCTTCCCGGCTCCCCGGCTCCCTGGCTGCCGAAGGAGGCTGCTCACTGTGGCTGCAGCACTCAGATCCCCACCCCTTTGCTGCGTGTCAGGCAGGGTCTCTCCCGGCCATGTCTCCCGGGATGGCAGGTGCCCGCAAGGCCAGCTGGGGATGCCCACTCCAGGAAGGGCCCCGTCAGGTCCAAGCAGGGTAACCTCACGTTGGGTAAACTCAGCGTTCACAGATTTGGGGTGTTCGATACGTCTTCACCTTAACCCTGTCATGAGGCCCTGGTACCCTCTTCAGAACCTGCCCACCGCGGGCTGAGAGGGGGAGCCTTGGGAGCCATCAGTGCCCGCCTCACCCAGGACGCAGCATCTCTGCCTCACACCAGCCCCACTGTGGCCCCGACAGCTCCTCTCACTCAGCTGCTCAAGTGGAAGTCCTGGGCCCCATTCCCATTGGCCTGAGAGGATCATGTGTCCATGCCTGACCAATCATAGGTCAGAGCGGGGAATGCTCTGATTGGCTAGTCCTGAGTCACATGCCCGAATCTGGAGCAAGAGGTCAAAGGTCTTCCTCAGGGGCTCTGGGGTTGTCAGTCGGGCAGGGACGTTTCCCCCAGTGCCAGAGACGCCGCCTCTGCAAAACCAGGCACTGTCCTACTGGGACTGCCGCATTGCATCTCCAGTTAGGCGCCATTTCTATCGTCCAAATTTCCAATGCTTCTCTTAATGTCTTCACTCATGTTGACCATGGCAACTTGAGCTGAAAACCCTTAAAAATGTCCTCCCTCCGTGCCCCTGCATGTGGGCACCAGCACGGAAATCTAAACAAAAAGCAACAGGGCAAGACTCCCAGCAGGGTCGACCTCTGTGGGTGGCCCGGGAGGGGACCCGCTCGGTGGGCACCCGTGCCTCTGGGTGCCCGCTGGTCCAGCGGGGAGCAGCGTCTCTGTGGGAACCTCCAATGGCTGGTCTCGGGGTGAGCGTCGAAATACCAGGCACGCGCCCCGAGCCATCAGCCTACACGCCTGCTGTAAACAGCCCCTCTGGGCCAAATGTGGACCCTGCCGGCCTCTCGCGGGGCAGCGTGTGGCCGGCAGTCTGGCCACACCAGCACTTCCAAGAAGTTCTCCCAGCAGCCTTCTGCTGGGAGACCATTTCCACGCGGCCTGCTAGTGGCCAGCGGGGCTGAGTCATGGGCCTCTGGCCAGCTGACTCAGCAATAACCCGAGGCGCTCCAGGAAAGCCGGGTTGTACCTGCTCTGAGCTGAGCTCACTGTAAGTGCCCACAACCCCAGGTGACATTGTCAGGGTCTTGGCCCAGCAGGTGAGTTCAAGAACAGAGGCCCGTGGGCACATAGCTGGTAGCCTGGGATGGAAACAGCAGATTCTCCTAACACCGGGGTCCAAATCACCTCTCCCCTCTTCCGCTGGAAAGAACACGCACAGGATATCCATGCACTCATTTGACAAATATCTATTTTTTAAGATTTATTTATTTATTTGAAAGGCAGAGTTACAGAGAGAGAAGGAGAGACAGAGAGAGAGAGGTCTTCCATCCACAGGTTCACTCCCCAGATGGCCTCAATGGCCAGGGCTGGAACAGACCAAAGCCAAGAGCCTGAAGCGTCCTCGGGTCTCCCTGGTGGGTGCAGAGCCCAAGCACTTGGGCCATCTGCTGCTGCTGCTTTCCCAGATGCATCAGCCACATGGGAAATGGAACTGCTGGGACTTGAAATTGGCCCTCAGATGGGACGGCGGCGTCGCAGGCAGTGGCTTAGCCCACTGTGCCACAGCGCCAGCCCCAGTAACTGTTTATTAAATACGGACTGTGTGTCAGACAATGTTCTGGTCACTGGAGCTACAGCCTTAAAGAAACAGACACAACTCTGCTGTCCCGCAGCTGCCATGGGGTGGAAGACGGGCAGGTAAAGCCGCCGAGTCTCCGGCAGTGGCACAAGTTGTAGGAAGACAATAACACGGGAAGGGGATATAGAGAGTGATCCGAGGCCATCTGTTAAGTAAAGTAGGGTACAGCTCTCGTGGGGGTGACATTTCAGCTAAACCTGCTGACGGGGCACAATCTGGGGAGAGACTGATCCAAGGACAGCAATGTGCCAACGCCCTGAGCCAGAGAAAGGCCTGAGGTGAGCAAGCTGGGGAGCGATTGCGGGGTCACCATAACGTCCCCGGATGTCACCTGGGTGAACAACGTATGCCAGGGAGCCGCCGCCCACGTCACCTCCCGAGGAGCTGCGTGTCATGCCCGGGGGTGAGGGGGGTGGGGGGAGGGCACCGCCCACGTCACGTAGTCCACAACCTCCTTTTAAACAGCCCGCAGCTCACAAGGCACACTCTGCGGTTCCAGACGCCAGACGGGTGTGTCCGCTGAACTCTTCCTGTTTGCAATGCTCCTGATAAAATGTGGACACAAGACAGCGGCGAAAGCCATGGGAGAGGCCGGCAGGGGCTGCGCTCGGGCGTTCGGCTTCTGCTGTAAGAGCAGCCTGGACGTGGCGTGAGGTCTCTCCACGCATTTCCCACTGGTGTGCCTCCCGCGGGCCAGCCGCTGTGTGAGCATTTCCCTTCAGCAATCGCACATAACCCACGGGGCAGCCTGCACCAGCCCTGATGTCACCCCCATTCCTAAGCTGCAGAGACGGGGACCCAGGAAGGTTGTCTAATGTCACTGCCAGCCGGGGTGCGGAGCCCAGGCGAGTCAGACCCTCAGCCTTGAAGCCGCGAAGTCATTGTCCCACTCTTACATGGTGATCACCACCATGCATCACAGCCTTCGACGAACTAATTCAGCTCAAAGCTCAAAAGTGATTTTTAAAGATGTATTTATTTATTTATTTGAAAGGCAGTTTTGCAGAAAGAGAGAACTTCAGAGAGATCTTCCATTTGCTGCTTCACTCCCTCAATGATCACAACAGGCAGGGCTGGGCCAGGCTGATGCCAGGAGCTTCTTCCAAGCCTCCCACATGGGTGCAGGGCCCAGGGACTTGGGCCATCTTCTGCTGCTTTCCTAGGCGCATCAGCAGGAGCTGGATCACAAAGTGGAGCAGCCAGGACTCAACCCGGCGCCCACATGGGGATGCTGGTTTTGCAGGTGGCAGCTTACCCAGTCACACCACACCACCAGCCCTCAAAAGGGTTTTTTCTGGAATGTGATTATAAAAGTCTGCCTGGCATCCAGAGAGAACCTCAAATCAATGTGCACGTATGCTCAAACAGAATCTGCTTTTGCCCTCGAGAAAACTCTCATCCTGGTGGATCAACTGTGCCTGGGACCTGCCCCGTCTGCCCCGCTCGGCAGGGCCACCTTCCTCCTTTTAATACTCAGTCAGCCAGTGCTGCTGTACGCGGCTCCATCCGTCATCACGGCGCAGACGACGTGCAGTCCGTGTGTCCCATCTTTCTCGCCTGCTTATCCCAAAGAGAACTCGTGGCGTGTTTGCTGAAGCCCGGAGACAAACGGTTATCTGCGTGTGCAGCAAACTGTCCTCCGAGGCGGCCCCTCTGGCTTCCCGGCTAAGAACTCAGAATAAACATCGCCGCTCGTGGAGATCACGAGTAAGCAGCCCCCAGGAGGCTGCAATTATCCCCGTTTATAGTCTCCTCCCTCTCAAACTAACCCTTGATTCATAAATGTGCACTTTCAGGCGTGAGGCGTTAGAATAAATTAGACGATACAATTACATGTAATTAAAGGGGAAAATGGGCACCGGGCGGCAAAGATGAGCTTGTGTTTTGCTGAAGCCAAGCACGCCTGTCTGCTCGCCGGCCGCGGGAGGTGGCATGAAGTACAATTAACGTCCTTCCAACTTCAGGAGGGTTCGCTCTGCTGTTTTTCATTATCACAGAGCTCCAAGAGATACAAGCACGCTTTCCCCGGTGCAGTTGCGTTTCCTCACGCACGACAGCTCGGGTCGGAGGGAACCTTCGGCAGCACCAACCGCCAATGCAGATTGTTATGGATGATACTGCAATCTGGATTTTCAAGCCCGTGCAAAACTGTCTCCACGAGGGAGCTAAGTTAGGTCCCAGCCCCCACCCACCAAGAGGGACTCCGCAGCCGGCTGCGCCTGGGAGAAGCGAGTTCCAGCCGAACTCTCGGGTTATTAAAGCCACCTGTGCCCCCGTTCTGGGCTCGCATTCCCCAGCCCCCGCCCGCAGCCTTGTCCCGGCCTGTAACGGTTCTCCTCTCCCCGCCAGCTTGCTGGAGGCGTGTTAAAAGCTCGGCTTTTACAGCCCTCATAAAACCCCATCTCCTGCGGCCGAGTCCAACCAGAAGAGCTCGGACAGCCAGAGCGGCTGCCACCCTCTCCACCAGGACGCGCAATCCTGTTTTTCTTTTGAGAGTTATTGTTGTGAGTTGAGGCGCTCGGGCAGCCTCTCTGGCCCAGTGTGCCAGGCACCGAGGAGCAGCCGTGCACCCAAACCAAGGGGCCGCCCAGGGGGCCGCAGGGGGAGGAAACCTGCACCTCCTGCGCAGGTGCCAGGAGAAAGGTCACCGCAGGGGCAAATGACCCCAGGGGAGGGCGGGGCAGCAGCAGGAACCCAGAGGCCATCTGTCCAGCAAGTCGGTCCCTGAGGGAGACAGGGCAGGGCAGGGGCCTGGGAGGAGAAAGGTGGCCCAGGCAGTGTGGTGGGGGGCCACAGGGGCTGCCGGGTCAGGAGAATTGTGGGTCCCGGGGGGGGGGGGGAGCTGCTGAGCCCCCAAGGCCTGGGCTGCACTGGGGCTGTCCTGTGTCTCGACTGCTGACAGCCACTTCCCAGCCTGGGGACATCTGAGCCGCTGAGGCCCCTCCCCCCACCAGTGGGGCTCCCTGCCTGCCTGGAGGACAGGCTGAGGCCGTGGACCCAGAGCGCCGTGGAGGTTGATGGGAATCTGGGGGAAGAAACACGTGCAGAGGGTGCAGACCCTTGGACATCCCGAGTGTTGGAGCCGGGGCCTGAAGTCCACAGGGAACGCCCACATATGTGTGAGCACACGCAGGCATGGGCACACACAGATCCCCCCTTCCTGAAGGAAGCGTAAGGTGCAAAACACAGCACGATGCTCGGCCTTCAACAGCAACAGTGCAAAGAATGGCAATCCACCGTCAGCCCAGCCACAGGGGGACCACGGGCCGCCCCTCCGACCCAGATGAAGACAGAAGGCACGGCAGAGAGCTGCGGGCAGCCCCAGGCGGGCGGGCGGGGGGAGCCACATTCCCTCCTGAGCTCTGCAGTGCTGGGTGTGGCTGTGAGCTTTTTGGTGGTGGAAATCCCCCTGCCCCAGAACTTGCTCCAGAATCAACATCAACAGCCAGCAAGAGGGGTGGGCTTTGGGGAGAGTGAGTCAGGCGCGTGGGGACAAGGGAGCACCCAGGCTCAACGCGCCCTTCCGGCTTCCGACTCCCGCTTCCTGCCGGTGTGCACTGCCCGGTGTGCTCCTGCAGAGGCAGTGGCCAGGGCTCAGTAGTGGGGTCCCGGCCACTCATGTGGGCGACCTGGACTGAGTTCCCAGTTTCTGGCGTCCACCTGGCCCAGCTGGCAGGCTCTTGGGGGGTGAACCAGCAGATGGACTCTCGCGCGCTCAGAAAGCAGAAGGCAGGCAAGAGGCAGATCGCACCCCTGGGCCTCCCTCTGCCAGCCCTGGCTCCTAAGGTGCCCCCATGGGGTTCTGAGGACCCAGCTAGAAAACCAAGGGGCTCTGGGGTGTAACCCAAAGCCAGGCACAGCCTCTGATGGGAAGGAGTTGCACCTGCCGACTTTGTGACCCTGGGCTGGGTCCTTCACCTCCGGAGTTCCATTTTGAGACTGTTGAAAGGATTGCGCGTGACGTCCTGCTGGAAACGCTGTACACACACGAGCCGGCCCTAGCCGAGCCGCCCGTCCAGCGTGGGAACCCACAGCCAACGGAGCTGGACCCACGCCAGATCCCAAAGATTAGCAAGGAAAAAGAGAAGGAACGAAAGAGTATGGCATGGATCATTTTTATAGTGAATACATGTGGAAGAGGCAATATTTTGGATATATGAGGTTAAATAAACTACATCACTGAAAGTAATTTCACCGGCTCCCTCTTCCCCATAAAAGCACTACTACGAAAATTTAAATGACACTCATCTGGGCTCGGCCCGGTCCCACCTAGGGCACTCAGTTCAGCGAATATCCCGAACCTACTGCAAACATCGTCCCTGGTTGGGGGGGGGGGGGGAGGCAGCAGGGGCGGGGTCTCCACCATTTTCTGGTCCATGGTGGTGTAGACAACAGACCCCAGAGGCAGATCCGCCACTCAGCAGGGCCAGCGCCTGCTTTGCCAAAGCAAGTCCAAGCTTTGCTGATTTATTTAGACTGCAACTTAATCTGGGGTGGATAAGGGAGATTGTGGGGAGAGGAGAAGCGGCTAGCGGGAGGCCTGTTTGAATCTCAGCCAAACAACAAGGAATTTCTCAGTCAATCCCTAGGGATGCTCCACACCTTATTTAGGAATTCCCACAAACCTAGCCAGAAACTGGAAGGACAAACCAGTGAAAGGCGCAGCCCCAGCCAAGTCCACTTGCTGCGCCTCCGTGCCTCGGTTTCCACATCTGTACAATGGGCCTTACAAGACTCCTTGCTGTAGATTTAAATCCATTCATTTTCTACCGCAGGGTCTTTTCGCCCAGCAGCCACGGGTCTCCCTGCCTGCCCCGGTCGGCCTCGGCCCCCTCCGGCCCCCGGCGGCGCTGGGGCGGTGGAATCCGGGTCGACAGCGCCACAGCGCCGCCCGGAGTCGAGCTCCGCGCTTTGGGAAGCGTGCCGGCTTCTCCCAGGCCCTTTCTGGGCAAACGCGGCGGCTTTCCCCGGAGCGCCCGTGAATGTCTCGGAGCTTCGGCAGCGCGTGGGCAGGTCCCGCCGAAACCCGGGCCGGCGCGCGTTTGCAGAATGAGCAGAGCAAACATCTATTAAGGTGTCGTCTCGAGGGGCCCTCCCGGCCGGGCTGTCGCCCGCCCAGCGGGACGCGCGGCTCCGGGCAGCCCCGAGCGAGGACAAACAGAAAGCGGAAAGCAGGCAAGGCTCGCTTCTCTGCGGCCGCGGGGACCCCCGCTCCCAGGACTCCGCCGCGATACGCGGTCGATCGATCGATCGATTGATTGAAATGCCCCGCTCCCGCGCGCTACGCGCTCTCGGGCTCCGGCCCAGCTCCCAGTTGGGGCGAATCTGCCCCAACTCTCGGCCGAGGGCGAGCGGCAGCGAGTGGGTCCCCGCGAGGGTGCGCGCTCGGCGCCGGGAGCGCGGCCAGCAGGGTCCGGAGGCCACGGGAGCTCGAGAGCCGCGGGGAGCCCCGCCCCCGGCCCGGGCCCCGACTTCGGGGCGAGGCCTTGCGCCCGGGGCTGCAGGGCCCGCGCCCTCCGAGCCGCAGGTAAAGCGCCCGCTGGCGGGTCGGGACCGCCCAGCGCTCCCGCCCCGGCGCGCGCCCGCCTCCCCCGCGCCGAGGCCGGAGGCCGGCGGGCCGGGGGCCCGGCCGCGCGGTGCCAAGGCGCTGGCTCCGGCCGCGAGGTCGGCGGGGCTGGGCGATGTAAGAACCGCCCGGGCGGGGCGCGGACCCGGACTTTGGCGAGGGCGGCGCGCCGGGGCGGGGGCCGGGGGCGGCGGCGGCGGCGGCGGGGCCGGGGGGCGGGGAGGAGGAGGAGGGTGGAGGCGGGAGGAGGAGCAGCCGCCGCGCTCGCCGGGGGATGCAGCAGCGGCGGCGGCGGCGGTGGCGGCGGCAGCGGCAGCAGCAGCGGCGCGGAGTCCCCTGCGCCCCGCGGCCCGGCCGGGCTGCGGCAGAGGCGGCAGCGCCGCGCGCCGGGTGAGGCCGCCCGGGCCGTGCGCGCCGGTGAGTGGGGCGCGCGGGGCAGGTGGGCGGGCCGGGGGACGCCGGGTTTGGGCCGGGATTCCCGGCGATCCAAGCCTCACCCGCGGTGAGCACGACCGCGAGCCTTGTCCAGGTGAAACGGGACCGGTCCGGACCGCCCGGCTCCGGTTCGGCTCCGGCCCCAGCGTAGCGCGCGGAGGTGGGACACGGCGCGCAGGCGGGAGGCTCCGGCGCCGAGCGGCCGCTGGGGGATGACCCATTTGACCCCGCCGGCGGGCTGGGCGGGCTTGCAGGCAAGGACTTCCCGCCGCGCCCCTAACCCGGGGACGCGCCTCGCCGAGCCCTGACGGCCCTGGAGAAGGCGCGCCTGGGCCCGCCGGCCGCAGGGGCATGGCCTCGTTGACCCCTTTGGGGTGCGACCCAAAGGACCGGCTGGAAGCCAGGCCACGTGGGGCTTGTCCGGGCAGGACACGGGAAAGCTGGGACCGGACTTCCAGAGTGACTGCGAGCTCGCGGGTCCCGGGAGGACCAGCGGACCGAGAGGCAAACTTCCTCCCGGGCCGGGCCGAGCCAGTTCCGCCGCCCGTGGGAGACGCCCCTCCCCGGCTGAGGTCCTGCCGCCAGGCTGCAGCGGTCTCCAGGAGTGCATTTGTTCATTTGTTTTCAAACATTCCTTTCTCATTCATTCGTTCCTCCAGCTTTCGGGGCTCAGCCTGCGGTGCCAGGCTCCGGGCTGCCCGGGAGCAGCGTTTGCTGCCCGCGGCCCCGAGCTCCTGGCCGGCCTGGAGGACAAACGGGGTGCGGCGGGGTCGCAGGTGGGGAAAGGGCAGGAGACCCCGCGATCCCCAGCGGGCAGCGGCCTCGGGCCACAGCGCCCCGCCCGCCAGCACACAGTAGGTGCTGCACACAGTAGGAGGAGCACGCCGACCTGCACGGGGCCTCCTCCTCGGGAAAGTTCTGGCCCCCCGCCCCGCCCCCGTCTGGACAGTCCTTCCTGCAGCTTGTTCTAATCACCTTTGGAGTTAAAAGTCAATATTTAATTAACCAGGAATCACATTCAGCCTGCATTGAGACTGGGCTCCGGATCCTCTGTGCGTGGCAGGACCGCCCCCTCGGCCCTCTGTCTGCCCCTGCCTCCTTTCCCCATTGCCCCCCTTGGGGCAGAGCAGGGGGCTGCTCTGGGGGGGTCCTGGGGGCAGCTTTCCCTGGGGGCCCCTGGCTCTGTCCCCTGCCTGTAGTTACAGGGAAGGGGACCCCTCACTGTGGCTGCACCTCCCCTCACAGACCCCCTCCAGGGTCTGAATCGAATGATAGTGCTCCCTAAAGGCAGAGGCGGGGGCGAGGGGGTCCCTGGGCACTGTGGCCCCTCCCTGCAGTCCCCGGCGCGGTTCAGCGGCTGTGGAGCAGCTCACAGGGCCGTGGTGCAGGCTGCTGACACCCGGGCCTTGCTCACCGGGCTGCTTCTGCCTCGGCCAAGTTCACGGCCGTGAAGTCCCCGTGTTGGCATCAGCGCTGTGGCTGGGGCTCAGCGTGGGTTTGGGGTTTGGGCTTTTTGTGTGTCTTAGGTTTTCTATTTGAATTTACGGCTTTCTCAGAAACCTTAATAACATGTTAAGTTTTGAAACTTAAGGGTTGGACAACGAGTTGGTTGTCAAAAGCGAGGGCTTGGAGGAGGGTGGTGCAGCCCCACGCGAGCTGGTGGCGGACCTGTGTGCGGCCCCCACCCGAGAGTTCCCCTGTGCGGTACCTCCGGTCTGTGGATGTGCAGCCCCCTTGCCCAGGGTTGGGGGCCCATCTGTTGCCCCTTCGCCTGCGTCTGGCCGATTCCTCTGCTTGGACCTGCCGCAAGGGGGCAGCTCTGGCCTCCTAACAGCCGGCCCAGGATCATGGCCAGCCCAGCTCGGCCAGGTGTGGGCTATTCTCTCTTCTCCGACCAGGAGACCAGAGCCCTGTCCAGGACTGGTCCTGTGTAGTAGGTGGAGGCGGCAGGGGGCCCTCAGTGCTAACCAGCGCTGTCCTGGCCCCGTGCAGCCCCGAGATGACAGGTGTTGGTGGACCCAGCTCTGCGGCGGGCCCTATTCATAGTGACTTAGTGCACACAGAGCGCTGTGGGGTAGATAAGGTGTTAGAGGCCGCTGCTGGGGGCGGGGCCTCAGAACCCCTGGGGTCTCCTCTCCAAGTGAGGAGACCGCTGAGTATGCAAAGGAGCCGCCTCCTGGACTCTGCCCTCTCCTGCATCCCCACTGGTGGAGAAGCTCGGCTTGGAGTTTGGGGTTTTTTGCCCTGAGAAAAACATGCGGCTGCCTGGCCCCTTTGCCGTCCGCCTGCAAGAATGCACGCGCTCTGCTGACTCCTGGCACAGTGCAGAGCGAAATGTCAGCTGCCGCCGATGCTCCCCAGCCAGGGTCTCAGAGGATTTCAGCCCTCTGCCAGCGCGGGCCAAGGCCTGGAAATTCTCCTGCAGGTGACGCCCTCTTGTGGCAGGCGGTGGAGTCGCATGGACCTGACCCCAGAAGGGACCCCCCCCATCCATTCCCCTCCCGCGATCCAGGGTGCATTGCTTCCGGCCTGGGCCCTGTGTGCTACCCTGTGGGCTGAGGCCGCACTGGGGCCTGGGATGGGCCCAGGTGGAGGTCTGCAGGCGCCCCGGATCGGGCAGATTCAAGGCACTATCTAATTGGGAGATCATTAAGATCATTATAATTAATTGGCATCCTGATAAATGGCATGATTGCCTAATTGGGGTGGTTGCTAGGGAACCAGGCCTCACTTGGAGCCTAGGGGGGAAAGGCGCTGGGCGGGTCACAGTGGGTGTTAGGGCTGCAGCTCCAGCTGCTGACGGGCAGGAAGTGGGAGCAGCCCTCGCTGGCGGGAGCTGCGAATGGAATATCGGTGAGGGGCATGTTCCTGGAAGGATGTGCAGCAATCAGAGAAATCTCGGGTCCGCTTAAGGAGGAGTGGAGACAGGGCCTCCGCAGGCAGAGCCGCCACGGGGACTCCGGCCAGGCACAACTGGCAGAGATGCAGCGCTCTCTGAAGGCCCTGCTCCTCCCCATCCCTGCTCCACCCTCCAGGGAGGGAGTGGGCGGGCTTTGGCATGGTGGTTAGGAAAGCCAGACTGCCTGGCCCCCTGCCCAGCGGCGAGATGGAGGTGGGTGACCTAACCCTTCTGCCTCGATGTTCTCATCCGGCAAGTGGGGATGATCACAGCACCTGTCACCCGTCTGTGTACGGCTGAAATGAGCTCATCGGTGTCGAGCGCTTAGCGTGGCGTCTGGCACCCCCAGCCCTGGGTCCACACGGGCTGTTCTCAGCATGGAGGGGCCCCTCGACCCTTCGGGCTCAGCCCAGAAGGAGAGAGCAGGCTGGGAGTGTAAAGTGGAAGGCGGGCCTGGCTGCTCTGCCTGTGTGCGGGCTGCTGGTGTGCATGGAGGTGGCCTGCGGGCCTCGCTGCATTTTGGCCGAGGTGGACTCCATGGAAACATGCCCCGCCTCCCGGAGCCCGCCTGGTCTGCTGGCGTCTCCAGGGTGCAGCCTGGCCTTGAGCCTGGGCTTTCTGGGGGCCGGGGGTGGCCTTTGCCCAGCCCTCCGCTGGGTGAATCGTCTGGAAGCGTTTCCTGAGACGTGCACGGTCCAGACCCTGCTGAACGGAGCTCTGAGGGGGACGGGGGTGGGGGCTGGCACCGGGAAGACCAGTGCACGTGTGCTTGAGCGAGAGGGCCCTGGGCGTGGGCATCTTCCTGCAGGAACCTGGGAGAATGTTCTAGGCCCTGGCCAGCTGCTGGGCACCTTCGCAGGGCGGCCCCTTGCTCAGGAGTCCAGGTGTCTAATGAGCACCTGCTGAGTGGCAGGCGATGTGCGAGGGGCGGGGACAAGCGAGAGAGACCTGGGCGCGTGGGGCTGGCACTTCAGAGCGTGGACAGCAGGGGACCCCACACAGACAAGTTCACGGGCAGGCACAGAGCTCTGTGACGGAAACAAGACAGTGAGGGTGACGTTGGTGCTTGAGGGGCGAGGGCGGGGGCCTCTGCACCTGTGCCCTTTGAGCAAAGCCTACGTTTTAGCGAGGAGCCGGCCTTGGGAAGAGCTGGTGGAACAGCATTGCTGTTATGATAGATTTTTTAAAAAGATTGGTTTACTTGAAAGAGGAACACAGAGAAGGAGAGAGATCTTCCATCTGCTGGTTCACTCCCCACACGGCCGGCCAGGGCTGTGCCAGGCTGAAGCCAGGAGCCTGGAGCTCCGTCCTGGGTGCAGGGGCCCACGCCCTCGGGCCGCCCTCTGCTGCCTCCCCAGCCGCGTTAGCCAGGCGCTGGGGTCAGAAGCAGAGCAGCCGGGACTCGAACCAGCGATCTGAATGCCTGCGACAAGGGCCAGCCTCAGGGCCAGCCCGTTCTGCTTTCCTTGACCTGTAATTACGCACAAGTGTTTATGGGTTGCAGTGTGGTGTTTTGATGCATCGTGTAAGGATCAACCTAGAGTAATTAGCATATCGCCGCTCAAATATGGATCATTTCTTTGCGGTGAGAACATTGAAGCATCCTCTCCTTGGGGGAGGGAGGGAGGGAGGGGGCGGGCTTGGCCTAGTGGTCCAAGGCTGACGGAGGCACCTGTGCGCACGGGAGCGTCTGGGTTCAGTGCCCAGCGCTGGCTGCCGACTGCAGAGGCACAGTGATGGCTCCAGTCCTGGGTCCCTGGCGCCGTGCGGGAGACGCGGGTGCAGGCTCCCAGCATCAGCCTGGTGTAATCCTGCGCATTGGGAAGTTTGACCTCCTGTCTGTCTCTCTCAGAAGAAAGAAAAAATGTAGCGCTTTAGGAACACCCAAGGCCGTCGGGATAACCAGAGCCCCTGCTTGTCTCCCGGTGGAGGTCAGCCTTGTTCCCCACCCTCCCTGCAACACGTACCCACTAAGCAGCCTCCCCAGTGCCCTGAGTGCGTGCTGGGCCGGCGGGAGCTGGGACACCCAGAGGCTCCTGGAGTCGGGGCGGGGGGGGGGGGGATGGTAGCAGCGCAATGGGGCCCAGCGGGCAGGACGCTGGGGGGTGGGCTGCGGTTCCCAAGCAGGGGTCATTTTGCCCCTGGGGACATTAAGCAAGGTCTGGGGAGGGAAGCCCTGCAGTGCGCAGCTCGCTCCAGGTCCCACAGCACCTGGGACTCGGATGACCATGAGGAGGATCTGGGGCGGGGAGGGGTGATCAGAATGCACATGGGGAAGGGTCGGCCCGCGGTGCCCCCCCCCCACGCTGGGCGTCTGCCGCTCCGTGGGTGCAGGTGCCCGGGGCAGCCGGGTGGGGGGCGAGGCCCTGGAGGGGGGGTGCTGTTTGCAGCCCTGGTGCTGGGGAACGGGTTTAGTTCCCTGGTGTGGCCCCCCCCCTCCCTGAGCGCCCCAGCACCTGCCCCGCACCTGTTGGGTGGATATGGCTCGCACACCCCACGTGGTCACCTCTCTGACACCCCTGAGGGTCGGGCTTTGCCTCGCTACCCGGTGATTGGCAGCCGGTGCTAAATATCCCAGGGCGTGCACAGTCCCGGCCCTGGCAGGGCTGTCGGTGGTGCGGCCTCAGAGCGTCTGCAGCCCAGCCCAGGGCGTGGTGGGTTTCTCCACGGTCCCTAAACAGGACCGCTAGCCCCACGTGCCCAGTGGCCCCAGCCTGCAACACAGGGGCGCGCCCCTGCCTCGTGCACCTGCTTACGGTGAACTCTCCTCTGAACCATCGGTGTTGTATGCGGGAGCTAAGGGCCAAGGCTGTCCCCAGGCCCCCAGGCAGTGCCCAGGACGTCTTTGGCCAGGTAGAAGCGGATGTGTTAGGGGAAGAATGTTGCCAGCGGCTTTTCTTGTTGGCTTTTGGGCACGGGTCCCGGCAGGGGCTTGGCCTGTCTCCGGTTGAAGGCCCACAGAAGTTCGGGAGACGTTCGTGCGGAGTGAGAATCAGATCATCCGGAAGCCGCGTCTGGGCGGCCCTAGAGATGGGCACTGACCTGAGTGTGTGGAGAGCAGGAGTCTTACAGGCCGGAAGTCCTGACCGCATGAGTGTGAATTGAGATGCATTCAGTGTGAGAATTTCTCTTCCTGGTGAAGCATTAGCAATGTTTCCCATGTAACAAAAAGCCCAAAGCGAGGTTTTTGTCCAACAGCTGGTTTGTCCGAATAAGAATGTCATCAGGACTTGGGATCTTTCTGCCTTGCTCCTTTGTGGCCTCAAGATGGCTGCCATGGCTCCAGACATCACATCCCATTACAGAGTGGGAGTATAGGGAAGGACACCTTGCTGTCTCTCTTAATCAGAGAGCAAAATCCTTCGGAGAGCACCCACATCCCAGCAGACTTTGCTTTCCGTCTCATCGGCCCAGGGTTGGGTTTTGTACTTATCTCTAAAGTAAACACTGGGAACGAGGAATGGATTTTATTGTTTGACTTGGTTCAGCAGTTTCCCGACATTCAGCAGTCCAAATACCCTCTTCTTACAGCAGGTATTTTTGCCAGCTTGCCTGAAATAAACTCACAATTAACCTGTATGCACATACCTGCTCATCAATAAATACCCTGACGGTGATTCAAAAACTAGAAGGAAATGACCCGGATTGAAGACTGCGCATTGCAGTATGTAAGTGCCTGGGAACAGCGGGCGGCCAGTCCTTCCACCGGTGTAGAGTCGCAGGCCACCAAGAGCTCCAGGTGCAGCTAGGGGCGGTGGTATGGCCAATCAGCAACCACAGGTAACCTGGCCGTGGACAGTGTTGATTCTCCAAAATAGGAGTTTTTTTGACAGGCAGAGTTAGAGAGAAACAGAGAGAAAGGTCTTCCTTCTGTTGGTTCACCCCCCAAATGGCCGCCACGGCCGGCTAGCGCAAAGCTAGACCAGGTGCTTCTGGTCTCCCATGCGGGTGCAGGGCCCAAGCACCTGGGCCATCCTCCACTGCCCTCCCGGGCCACAGCAGAGAGCTGGCCTGGAAGAGGGGCAACTGGGACAGAATCTGGCACCCCAACTGGGACTAGAACCCGGTGTGCCGGCACCGCAGGCGGAGGATTAGCCTAGTGAGCCACAGCGCCGGCCACGGGGAGTTCTGTGCGGGGTACAAACTGTGCAAAGCCGCCTCCATCGCCAGGCCCGTGGGACTGAGCGGCTCTTACACCTGGACAAATGGGGCATGGGAAGTTGTTTCTTCCCTGCGTGGAGCCCTGCTCGTCAGCCACCCTCCTGCGCCCCCAGCCCAGAGCCAACGGTGACTCGGGGTGCGTTACGCAGGAGGGTGAGGTGGCAGGCTAAGCGCCTTTAGGACGCCTGCGTCCCAGGCCAGAGCCCTGTTCCAGGCCAGCGACCTGCTAATGCCCCCAGGGTGGCCGAAGTGCTTGGGCCCCTGCCACTCACATGGGAGACCCGGGTGACCTCTGGCTTCCTGGCTAACGCCTGGCCCAGCCCTGGCTGTCGTGGGCGTTTGCAGAGTGAACCAGCAGGTGGACGATCCATCTGTCCCCCGTCTCTTTCTCCTCTTCCTTTCTCCCCCTCTCCGCCTCTCTCCCTTTCAAACAAATGTTAAACCAGAGGAAAACCCACCGGGTGGCCCCGTACGGTCACCCCGAGCGCCCCTGCCCACTGTTGCCCTCTGAGTTGACCTGGCCAGGAAACGGCTGCGGCATCAGCGGTGAGTCGGAACTCGAACTCGGGTTAGCCGAGGCCCAGGAGAGGGAGACGGTCGGGCGGACGGGCCTGCGAGCCGTCCGCGGAACCTGTGCGTCGGCTCCGCTGAGTGCGGGCTCGGCGGCTGCGCTGCCCGGGTTCCAGCCCCAGCCTGGCCTCGGGGAGCCGGGCCAGGCGGTGTCGCTGAGCCTCGGGTCTCTGTGCTGTGAAACAGGGCCGATCGCCATCCTTCCCCCTGGAGTTCCTGCACACACGCATGGCTTCGGAAAGGCAGGAGGGCGGCTAAGACCCGCGTCCGTATCCGAGTGGCCAGCTTCAAGTCCGGCTCTGCTCCTGCCAGCGTGCACCCTGGGAGGCAGCGGGGAGGGCTCCAGTGCTAGGGTCCCTGCCGCCCACACAGGTCCCAGCTCCCGGCTTGGCCTGGCCCCATCCCGGCCGTTGACTGGGGAGTGCACCAGCAACGGGTGCGCTCTTGTTTCTCTCTCAAAAAACCCGGCTGATGTAAGAAGGCAGGTGGTCATTATTGCTGTCGTAGCTGCTGCTGCTCCGGCCCTGGAGAGCCATGCTGCAAGGTCCCCTCCCCGCGCTCGCCTCTACCACCTCCGTGGGCCGCCGTGAAGCCCCTCAGGGACCCAGTGGTGGCCTGGGGACCTGAGCTTGCCCGGGAGCCCGACGTGGGGCTGGTGCCGTGAGCGTGGGGAGATGCTTCTAGCCTACCCGGGGTCCCTCGTGGTCCCCACTGGGGCTCCTGACATCCCAGCGCCACCAGTGCACTCAGCCCCGGGGTGGGCGGGGTGGGCGGGGCCAGGCGCTTTACAGCTCCCCAGGGAACGCCCGGGAGCCTGAGGCAGAGCTGGTGCTGAACAGGGCACCTCCTGCTGGGCATTCCTGCACAGTGCCAAAGGGCTCGCAGTGGGGCCAGTGCTGTGGCGTAGCAGGTGAAACCGCCGTCAGTAGTGCCGGCATCCCATATGGGCACTGGTTCAAGTCCCGGCTGCTCCTCTTCCGACCCAGCGCCCCGCTAATGCGTCTGGGAAAGCAGCTAAAGATGACCCAAGTCCTTGGGCCCCTGCACCCACGTGAGTGACCCGGAAGAGGCTCCTGGCTCCTGGCTTTGGCCTGGCCCAACCCTGGAGGGGTGAAACAGTGGATGGAAGGCATCTCTCTCTCTCTCTCTCTCTGTCACTGTGACTTCCAAGTAAATAAAATAAATTTTAAAAAAACAGACAGGAGCCTCTCCAGCTGGCTAAGCAGCTCGCAGACTTGTGTCTTTGGAAGCAGAAGACGCTTCAAAAACGCTGTGGAAAACAGAATTAAAAGTTGGGCTTATTTTAGTGCAACACATTGTGAAATCCATGCATGGTTTTTCATACTACACATTTTCCATGAGCTGTTTTTAACTTCCTTCATATTTTGGACCTTCTATTTATTTTGCTGGAGGTTTTTCATTTACTTGAAAGGCAGAGTGACAGAGAGTGCGCTTCCATCTGATTCACCCGCCACGGCCCTGAGCGTGGGGAGCCAGCAGCTGCATCCGGGTCTCCCACGCAGGTGCAGGGGGCCAAGCACTCCCAGGCGCCTTAGCAGGGAGCCGGATGGGAAGCGGAGGAGCCGGGACTGGACCAGGTGCTCCGTATATGAATGTGGGCGCCCAGGTGGCGGCGGAATCCACCGCGCCACCGCGCCGGCCCCTTCTGAGCCGGGAGGCAGCCATCCGCCTGCAGCCATTGTGAGGTTTCGCGTGTCAGCATGAAGGTTTTCGGTTTCTCCTAAAAAAAAAACAGCAAGATGGAGGCCGTATCTGACCACGCTGGGCTCCCTCCACCCGGGTCCCGGGGTCACCAGTTCCGCGCACTCCCTCCTGTGCCCTTGCCTGGGCTGTGGCCAAGTTCACCGCCCTTCACTGCCGCCTATCCTGGCCCTCGCCTGCTGTTTTCCTCATCGCGGAGAAGCGTCTCTCTGCTGACCCCTCCTCAAAAGTGAGAGCGGAGAGGAGGGGAGGTGAGCTCGTCTCACCTGGCCCTGGCGAGGGGTTACGGTTGTCACCTGGTACCATTTGCGGGAGAACGCACGGCGGGCCCGGAACATTGGTGCAGTCGCCAGTCCTAGAGCACCCGCTGCAGGGGGTTGACTCCTCCGGGGGTCCCTGCCGTGGGGCCTGTTGCCGCGATGGGGAAACTGAGGCACTGTAGCCTGGGGCGAGTGAGAGGAGGAGCGGTGAGGGAAGGGCGCTCCCCATGTGGCGCAGGCAGAGGCCCCAGTCCCTGCACTGGCCTCATCCGAAAGCTGAGGGGGTGATTTGCCACCGGCTTCTAACATCCATGGCAGTGGGGGCACCCCAGGGGCGGTCGGAGCTCTGCCCGTCCCCCGACTCCACGCTCCGTCCCCAGCTCACCCGAACACCTGGAGCCCCCTCGTCCCAGTGGGTAAAAGTCGCTTCCGCCGCCATCCCCGGCTTCTGGAATGATCTTGGGTGCCAGGCCGTCTCCGAGGTGAGCTAATGAGCAGGGGCACAGGGCGCGCGGCTGCCGACTGGGTAGAAAGGGAAGGAGTAATTGGATTATTAATACTGAGCAGCCAGAAGGTCCTTTATCTCTTTTGTGCTCTTCCCAAAGCAAACGCGACCTCCCCGCTGCGGCCTTCAGTGGGGGTGCGCGGGGCTGGGCAGTGCGAGTTAAAGGGCGGGGGAGGGGCAGGCTGGGGAGCCAGCCCACAATTCCGCGTGAATAGTGACTCCTTATTGCTTTTGGCCAGAGGCCTTCGCAGAAATAACTTTGTAACTCACTGCCAGCTAAGCTTTTGTCCACAGCCCAGACAAAGGAACAAAGCACAGAGGTGGGAATTTCTGTATCTGATTCCGCTTCCCCTAAACACCCAGGGAGGGCGGCAGGTGTGGCCTGCCCAGAAGGCGGGGGCGGGTCCAGGCCAGCTCCCGCCTCCCCCCCCCCCCCCCCCCCCCCCCCGTTTTTCCTTAGCTATGAAAGCATCTCAGCCCCTCTCTGTCTCAGCCCAAGCGCCACCTCCTCCGAGAGGTCTGCCTGGATTTGCTCTCTCTCCTGACGCCTCTCTACAAAGCTCATGGGACAATCTGAAATCTGCCTTCCTTGGGTAATCTGCCCCGGCCACCCGCGGTCAGCTTCCTGAGGACTGAGGCCTGGCCTGCCATGGGTCTGCTGCTGTTGCTCGGAATCTCACTGAGCGCCTGCCTGTCCTAGGTGCTCGGAAGAGGTCGGATGGCTGGGAAGGGGTCACAGATGCCCCCCCCCCCCCACGGCAGGCTCGAGGCCGGTGGTGTGTGTCCTGCTCCCTCTGGTTGAAATGTTTGCTGCTGCAGGGTGGGCCAGGTCCTGCCCCTCCCCCTTCTCCTAAACCCAGGCCCCATCCAGCGCCCGTGGGATGTGTTTGTGTCCCCGTCACAGACGAGGCCACTGCAAACAGGTGTCTGTCTCCCACACGCCCTTGCGCTGCTTGTCAGCCTGGCCTTTCCCTCTGCTGCCCGGGTCCCGGGTCCCACGGGCTGTGCTGAGCCGGGGTCCCCCCGGGGGTGACGCTAGGACGCTATGCCGCTGACGCTGGTCCTGAGCCGGTCATTCCCTTTCCGGCTGTTCCAGACCTTCTGAGTCTTCACGAGACGGCCCCGCCGCCCCCCCTCCTTGGCCCTCCACAGGCCTGTTCCCCTTGTAAGGCAAAGCCGGAAGTTGGCCACGATGGCCCGGAGCTGGTTTCTGAAGCGTTGCCTCCTGTGTGGGGGTGGTTCTGGGCTGGGGGCTGCTTTGCCCCCTAGGGGACATCTGGCAGCCTCCAGGGACATGTTTGATTGTCACGGGGTGGGGGTGGGGGCTGATGCTCCGTGCACCTGGTGGGGAGCAGCCCGGGATGCCGTTGACATCCTGATGCCCGGGACGGTGCCGCAAGGAGGTGAGACCCGGCCTCAAGTTCACAGTGCCACGCCGTGAGGCCAAGTCCGGCCGTGGGGTGCTCACTCCCCACAGTGCGTTGACCAGGCTGAGAGTGAAGCCCAAGCTATGCTGCCGGTGGGCGAGCAAAACTGCCAAATCCTGGCCCATGGCTTAGAGCGAGGTAACGATCTGCGGAGCTGGCCCCGCCCAGCACAGGGCACATTGGCTTTACCCCAGAAGCCCCTGCCCTGCGAGCTGCCGACTCCCCTGGAGACAGCTGGGAGCCGCCGGCCAGGAGGAGAAGCCGGGTGGTCCCGGCAGAGGCCTACAGACTGGGCCTGCCGCCAGCGGTCCTGCCCCGCCAGGCCACAGCCCCAGGCCAGCAGCCCCCACTTCGGGTCTCCAGGGTCTCGGCACCCCCATCCAGGTCCTCCACACTAAGCCAGGAGCCGGGACGGCAGCATTCGCATTGACCTTGGTGCTGAGCTAGTGGGGCGGCAGGCGACGCCTGAACGT
Source organism: Sylvilagus floridanus (assembly GCA_949820135.1). Lineage (NCBI taxonomy): Eukaryota > Metazoa > Chordata > Mammalia > Lagomorpha > Leporidae > Sylvilagus > Sylvilagus floridanus. The sequence goes on along the minus strand of OX463231.1, from coordinate 118,202,573 downwards.
AGCCATTTCGCACCTCGGCAGAAGCGGGGGCCGGGAGAGGCCAGGGCCTGTGCCCAGCTCAGAGCCTGTTCTGCCGCCGGCCGCTCTGTGTTGTTCGGTTGATGCTTTCTGCTTAAAACCAAGGAGGAGGAGGAGGAGGAGCAGAGCAGGGAGGAGGGGGAGAAGGGGGAGGAGGAGCAGCAGCAGAGTGGGGAGGAGCGAGCGTTTTCGCAGTCTCCGAATTGAAGGGGGGGTTGTCGCCATGCCTCACCCCCATGGTCCCTCCCGCAGAGCCCTCTGCACGCCGACGTCCTGGTGGCCACGTGGGCAGGGAGACGGGGGCTGGGGCAGTCAGCCTGCTGCTTCCCCCGCTCTGGGCATCTTTGGGGCGGCAGTCGCAAGCAGCCCTGGTGGCCCCAGGCTCTGACCGCTGGGAAGGGGCCTGGGCCCTGCACTGGGCAGCTCTCCAAGATGACCACAAGGTGCCTGTGTGCCCATCCACGCACCCTGGGCACTCCTCCTCAGGAAGTGGGGTCCCTGTCCCCTTCCCCTGACTCTGGCCAGCCCCGTGCAGCCCTGTCACCAGGTGAATGTGGTGGCAGGACTGTGGGAGAGCCGAGCAGAGGCGGCCCTGCCCGCATGGCCCTGACACTGGCTTTCGGAGCCCTGGGTGGCCACTGAGAAGTCAGGCTCCGCCCTGAGCCCGCAGTGAGGCCGTGTGTGATCCCCCACCCCCAGCAGCTGCCAGGGGACCTGGGTCCCCGCCTTGAGTCTCTCAGCGGCGGCTTGCACGTTTCATAGCAAAGAGTGGCCTCGTCAGACCCCTGGCCACGAGTCTCCGGGCATAGAGACAGACTTTATTCCACACTCCCTTCCAGGGTGAGCTCTTACCCAGGATTTGTAATGGGAGCAGTGGGCCCATGTCAATCATTCACTCGCTCACTGAACAACGTCCACCTCTCACTGCCTCACCGCTGCCCCAGCCCAAGCGCTGTCCGGCCTCTGTGGCACCGGGTGGTCATCCCCGCATTGGCCTGGGCTCCACACGCAGCCAGATCCGGCCCTGTCGCCCTGGGTACCGCCCTATGGGTCCCTCGCGGCTCCCCCTGCTCTGCTCCATCCACCCAGGTAGGAGCTCCCTGTGCCCCGACAGGTTCCTGCCTCGGGCCCCGGCACCGCTGTTCCCTGTGGCTAGAATGCCGTTCCCCCTGCAGGCGCTGCCCAGATGGCGGCGCTCAGGGCCTGTCATGGACCCCCCTGCTGGGAGGCAGGACCGCGGCACCCCCGGCACGGCGGCCTCCCTCCCCGGCGGACGTCCGTGGGGCTCGTCCCTCGCAGGCCGCGCCCTGTGCTCCGGCATTTCCAGGTCCCCAGCACTTCGAGCAGGGCCTGCGGCATAGTCGGTGTCTATGGTAACTGGAAGTGGCGGCACCTGGTGTGCCAGGGGCTGGCGCCACGGGAGAGCCCTCTCCCCAAGTACGAGGAGGACGTGAAGGGACCCCGCGTTGTGTAAGCACTGTCCGGACCAAGGGTGGGGGCACCGGAGGCCACGCAGGCTCCGCCCACCCAGTCAGTGGCCGTGCCGTGCCCAGGTCCCAGTCGGGGCCCGCATGCCCCATGCCCACGCTGCTTCCGCTGCCCCCCACGCCTCCCTTATCAGTGGGCTGATTGGGGTGAGCAGAGGTGGCCATCGTGAGGCCGTGGGTGCGGCCCGAGAGGCCTGGCCACGTCCTCGGGGCGCTTAGGGCATCAGTGCTGCCCCCGCTGGCTCTGCCTGGGGGTTCGTGGGTTAGAAGTGACCTGAGACCAAAAGGAAACCTGCCTACGTCCCCGAGAGCCAAAGGGCTGGACGTTGACCCGGGGGAGGGGGAGTGGTCACGGGCGGAGGAAGACACAACCTCCCAAGTCCGCTGTCCTGCTTCAGGCCTGGACCCAGGCCTCTGGTGCTCAGGACCGTGACGGTCAGCGGAGTCAGGTGCAAGCAACTCTGATTGGCTGAGCTCCGGAGCCCATGCTCCAGCCTCAGAACACCCAAGCCCGGGCTGTTTTAAACCTTAGGGATCTAGGATGAGCAGAGGATGGTCCCCAGGTGAAAGCGGGGAGCTGCTGGGGGCGGGGATGCTGGGCCGTCCACGCCCCAGGTTACTCTAGCCAACATGCATGGAGCGCTCACTGCGTACAGGTCTCTTCTGAGCGTTGAGCCCTTTGTCCTCACCGTCAGAGGAGGCGAGTGGAGGCCGGCAGAGCATCCCCGCATCCAGTAAGTGGCAGAGCTGAGTCCGGCCCAGGCAGTGTGTCTGCCTGTTCTCGCCCCCTGCCCACCTCCTGGGGAGTGGAGGGGCTCCTGGCCCTGACCCCTGCCATCCCCAGGGAGTGGAGGGGCTCCTGGCCCTGCCCCCTGCCATCCCCAGGGAGTGGAGGGGCTCCTGGCCCTGACCCCTGCCGGCCCCCAGGGAGTGGAGGGGCTCCTGGCCCTGCCCCCTGCCGGCCCCCAGGGAGTGGAGGGGCTCCTGGCTTTTCCAGGGTGTGAGAGTCCATGCGTGACCCCATGGGCACCTGCTCGCCGCGGCTCCCTGGATGGCAGCCCCTCCCTCGGAAGAGCCCTGACTCTTGACTCCACTGGGGCTCTCTTTGCACGGGAGACCCCATCCTCACCCATTCTTCTGGGTCCTGCCCGGACCCCAGCCCCGTCCTCCCAGCCCAGCCTTGGACGCGTGGACTCTGGTAGTTTAGCTTCGTTTCTTCCTCACTGCCGGGGAGTTCTCTCTGGCGTCCGCGGTGGAGCAGGTGCTGGCTCTGTGCCCTCATTTCTTTCCTGGGTCCCGAGCCCTTCCTTGAAACTTGGTCTTTCCCTGTCCCCCTGCCCTCGAGTACTGGTTTGCTCATCTGGCACCAAGAGCCAGGGGTGACGTGGATGGTGGCGGGAGAGACAAAGGGAGATGCGGGGGAGATGGGCTTCTCTGCTCCTGCTGCCTGCGGTTTGTTCAAATGACTGCCGCTGCCTGCCGCCCTCCTCCTCGGGGTCTCCACAACGCCCGTGGAGTCTTCACAACTTTGTAAGTACTCCTCCAGGCAGCCCTCCCAGACTGCCCCTAGGCCAGTTGCCTCTTTCTTCTAGTTTGTGTGACATGTTTATCCCCAGTCCCTTGGATCGCTGGTTTCCATCTGAGTGTAGGAGTCGTGGGGAGAGGGCTGGGTGCTCGTCTCAGCCACGCTGTCTGCCTGGTCGGCCTGCAGCCCCGCACGGACTGTGGCGCCTTCCCCGGAGGTATGATTATTGTCATTCCATGTGCGTCCTGTTGCCAGTGACAGCCCTGACCTCAGACCAGCCCAAGCGCCAAGCAGCGCTTAGCTGAGCCTGTAGCTGGCCACGGGGTGCAGCTTGGTTCCGCCCAGTGTCACCTGCACCCGCTCTCGGGCCCCAGCCGGTGCTTGGCAGCGACCATCAGCACCCGGGAAAGCCCTTCTGTAGACCTGCGACTCCCCTTCTCTCATTGGCCAGACCTGAGAAGACGGCTCTGCCCCTGGGCCAATCACTGGAGCCGGAGAGATGGGCTGTGCAGATGTCTGTCCGGGTCCCTGCTCCGCCCTGTGGTCCCCAGCACTGAAGGGGAGTGGGGGCTGTTACCAGGGGGAGGGGACATTCGTTGCCAGGTCAGCAAACACCTGGAGGTCCCTCTGTCCCAGCACTGTTTCAGGCGTGGAGAACATGGTGTGCACCAAGCTGGCGCTCAGGGTCAGGGAAGACGGCCCGGGAGGAGGGTCAGTGTTAGCCTGCAATGGTGGAGGTTGAGGAGAGGCCCGGGGAGGCCAGGACTCTGCCTGGAGGAGGTCTGCTGCAGGCTTCAGGCAGAAGGGAGAGCAAGTGCAAACGTCCTGGGGTAGCGCTGAGGTTCTGGGCCAGAGCCGCTGCTGGAGAGAGGAAGGCGCTGAGGTGGGGGGGGGGGTAAGGGGGGGGGGCTTCCATACAGGAAGACAGGCTGCTGCTTTGTTTTAGCCGGAGCCCTCTGCCTGGTGGGAGGGAGTGAGGGTGGAAGCAGAAAAAGCAGTTGGGGGCTGCTGTTAACAATGGCGGCAGGATGGCCCTCCCACTGGACACCTCGCACCCAGGAGGCCCTCAACAAACGCTTGTAAAGGCAGTGAGGGCCCCCCGGGCTGTTGGGGGACTCTGGCCCCAGCAGCCTGGCATCTGTGCACGTCCAAGGTCCGTTCATCCGGCGTTTCCAGCCTGACCAGTGTCTCGTGCCGCCTCTGGCCGCTTCTCCCCTCCCCCTCGGCGCCCAGACTTCCCTCCGTTCCCTCTGCTGGACTGGGGATTCTCGGAGGCAAACAGCCCATGTGGCGCTGCCCAGACCTCCTGGCTGAGCTCCCGGCGACCCTACGCGCGCGGCTGTGCAGGTCAGCAGGCGCATCTCTGATGCTCGGCCCGCGCTGTTGCCGGAGCCCGCGGCCTGGCCATGGAGGCCTTCCTGAGAGACGCAGGCTGAAGGCAAGGCAAGGCAGACTTGACCTGAGCTGGTGTCGAGGTGCCGGCGGATTGTCGGCCGGGGCACCAAGTGGCTTCGCTGGAGTGTTTTCCCAGGAAGGAAGAAATGGAGGCAGGATCTCTTGTGTCATTTTTAATTGATTTCTTCGGCAGCCAGAGAGTGACTGGCACGAGGCCAGAGTCTGAGCCGGGGGAATTCATCAAATATCGACCCGCGGATGAGCTGATCTGATGAAATAATTAGCTCCTGTCACCCCTGGCCCCGGCGGCGTGGGTCTGACTGCCACCCAGAGGCAGCGCCGCCTGGAGGGGGTGCTGGAGGCACAGCAGGTGCGTGCAGCTGACCACCGCCCCCTGGTGTCGCGCCTTCACATCACAGCCCTGGAGCCAGAACCGGCGGCTCTGGGGCTGGAGGCTCTCGGCTGGTTGCCCGAAGGTCTGCCTGCAGCGGGCTCTGCCCAGCAGCTGTAGCCCAGCCACACAGGGCTGGACCCTTCCTGCCGCTTCCTGAGCCATGGGATGGCGAGGGTGACGTCCGTCCCCTGTGCTCCGTGGGGGCAGTCTCCATGGGTGTGTCTGTGTGTGAAATGCCCGGAGCAGAGCCAGGGCCCCGCCAGCTGTCCGTGGGCATCTGCTCTCAGGAGTCCGTCGGGAGAGTTCCTATCCTGGGGGCGTCTTCTGGAAATTTCGTGTGTGGTCCGGGCACCGGAAGGCTGTGTGAGTGTGACTGTGCGTGCGTGTGCTGATGAGCGCTGGCGCGGTCCCCAGGGCTTAGCACAGAGCCCGCCACAGCGTTCCCAAGGGGACCTGGGCCAGGCTCGGGGACCGCTCTGTTACTGGAGGGTCGGGGCCGGTGCGCTGCAGGAGCACCTCTCCCCTGCCGCCGCGCAGCCCCCGGGAGCTGCAGCGGAATGTCCCTGGGCATGCAGCAGGCAGGCACGGAGCCGGCGGTGGGGAGTGGAAGCGGCACGAGTTCCGCCTCCGGCTTGGGTGGACCTGATTTGTGTAGTTAGTCTCCAGGGAGCAGGCGCCCGGCAGCCTTGGCCAGGAAGCTTTCCCCGTTTCTGTCTTCAGATGATGCCAGGAACTGTGTGCCCAGGCAGAGTGGGGAGGTGGGGCTGGGATGGAGGGAGGTGGGAGACGGGAGGTTCGTGGGAAGGAGCCTGCGTGAGCGCTCAGCCCCCAGCTCTGCTGTCCTGTCTCTGGGTGGCCTCACCAGCGGCCTCAGGGCAGTGGTTGAGCCTCAGGTTTTTCGACTGTAAACTGGGTATGATCGGGGCCGGCGCTGTGGCGTAATGGGTTCCGTCTCAGCCTGCAGCGCCAGTATCGAATGTGGGTGCCGGTTCAAGTCCTGGCTGCTCCACTTCCGATCCAGCTCCTTGTGAATGCATCTGGGAAAGCAGTGGAAGGTGGCCCGAGGGCTTGGATCCCTGCACCTGTGAGAGACCCAGAGGAAGCTCTTGGCTCCTGGCTTTGGCCTGGCCCAGCCCTGGCTGTTGCGGCCAGTTGGGGAGTGAACCAACAGACGCAGGACCTCTCTGTCTCTCCCTCTCTCTAACTCTGCCCTTCAAATAAATGTCTTTCTTAAAAGATGGCTGTGACGATAGGGCCGGTGAGGCTTGGAGGCATGGGGTGGGCAGTGCCGATGCAGGCAGTGGTTGCGCTCTGACGACACCATCCACACCATATCTTGTTATTTCCACCTGCTGGGCACGCATCCATGTTGGAGATGAGGCGGTGTCAAGTTCCTGGCCCAGGGTCGCTGCCAGGAACCCAGGAGGGAGGCGGGTCCCAGTTCCGTCACTGCTGGCTCTGGCTGGCACGAGGCGTGTCTCAGAGGCGAGGAGGCTGAGAAGGGCGTGGCACCTGCCCCCTGGTCCTGGGAACCTCACCATCTCACATCAGGCTGTACCCCCGATGCCTGCCAGCACCCCCTGCTGAGCTGTCACGCCGGCCCTGCACAGGTCCCCGGGGAGGGGCACCGCGTGGCACCTGCTCCCCACTCCCGGGAGCAATGTCGGTGGGGTGGGGGCTGCGCTGTCCTGCCCAGCCTGATGCTACACGCAGGGACTGTGAGGGGTCCCTGCGTGACGTAGTGGGGTGCTCATGGCTGCCTGGGATGGGGCTGTAAAATGGAACACACAAGGTGTGACCCAGCAGAGTGGAAGCCCAGGTGCTCCTGGAGTGGGTAGGGAGGGCAGAGCCGGGAGGGACCAGGGAGCCACTGCACGCTGGGCACAGAGAATAGCGATTCTGACCCCCCCCCCCACTGCCGCCCGGCACGTGCCAAAGAGCCGAGGCGTGCAGGCCGCTCAGTCTACAGAGGCCAGCTCCCTGGGCCTTGTCCGTGACAGCACGGCTCGGAGTGGCCAGCGCTCCTCAGTGTCCCCTGGCGAGTGGCAGGGCACAGGGGCAATGGTGGAGACCTCTGACCTCTGAGCCGGGGAGTCCAGGCTGTGGCCCAGCCCAGCACCCCCCGCCCCCAGGACTCTGGGGATCGGAACAGAAGCTCCACTTCCTTATTTAGCCTAGGGTCTGTGCCAGACCTGCCCAAGGTGTGGGCTGGAGCCGGGGCGACACAGACCCTGCCGGCGGGAGGACTGAGCCGTAGATAACGTGGCTGCAGTCGTAGTCACCATGGAGTGAGTGTGAGGCTGGCAGATACAGCCCGCCACTGGTGCCCACACTCGGCAGAGAACGAGCCCAAGACACAAACCTGGGGGAGAACTCAGAGTTGTGAAGATGAGCAAGTGCACAGGCCCCGGGTCCTGGGAGGAGTGCAGGTGCCCAGGCGGCCGCTGCGGGCTCGGCGGCGGGTCCACCGCCAGGGCTCCATGCAAGCACTGGCCCTGCTGTGGCCGGGCCGTGTCTCGGCACTGCCGCAGGTCCCACTCCTGCCTGCCATCACGCAAGACTGAGCCGTGGGCCGGCCTTTCTGTAAATATTGACCTGCCTCTCATCCTCCTCCTCCAGATCCGTGAGGGACCAGGGAAGACAGCCCGGAGTCGAGCGGCGAGGGAGCAGCTGCCCCGCACCATGGGGCCCCCCAGCCTCCTGCTGTGCGCGCTCTGGGCTGCGCTCTTCTCCCTGCTCGACGGAAGCTCCGCCTTCCTGGCCCACCACCGGCTGAAAGGCAGATTCCAGCGGGACCGGAGGAACATCCGGCCCAACATCATCCTGGTGCTGACCGACGACCAGGACGTGGAGCTGGGTAAGGGTTCCGGCCACGGGCACGTCCCTGGGGCTGCCAGGAGGCGCCTAGGCAGCAGCCCTCCCCCGGCGATCACTGCGCTGGGCCCTCCTCCCGGTACGGGGTGGTTGTGTAAACTCGGGAGCTCACTTCTGCACACGTGGGGGCTCGCAGCTGGCCCCCAGGACGGGACCTCCCGCCTTTGCCGGGGCACAGCCGTCCCTGGATTCCCAGTGTCTGAGACGGCTGTGTTCTTGGCAGCGCGTTCCCCACCAGGGCCCAAGCTGGCCTGGGCCGCCCCCATGGCCCCGTCCCCCTCTGCCTCGCCCCTCCCTCAGGGCCAAGGCCGGAGGTGCCAGAGCTGTGGCCTCCTCTGCTCGAGTGCGGCTTTCCCGGCTGTGTGTGCCGTGGCAGGAGGCGGAGCCCGTGGGAATGAGGCCGCCGAGACTGGGGCTCCAGGCTCGGCGTCTGCTGCTGCCCCGCTCACCTCTGGGTCCGTCCCGGCTCAGCCGCTTTCTTACCCTGAATTCTCTGCTTTGCGGGTCCCGTTCCTGCACCCACGCCAGTGCTGGCTGCAGAAATCCAGGATGCACAGGCGCCCCCTCCGTGGGTCCCGCCCCTGGGGAGCAGAAAGGCGCAAAGCAGCGCCACACTCGCTGTGCCGCCGCCACCTCTCCGGCGTCCCCCAGCCAGAGCCGCTGGCGCTGCCTGAGGCACACGGGGGATCTAGAGGTGATTACAGGGCCCGGGCAGCGCACACAGGTTCCCCCCAAGCCCTGCGCCGTCTCACACCACGCTTGAGTATCCACAGATCTCAGTATCTGTGGCAGGGCCTTGGGACCAATCCCCCCATGTGATCTGAGCCACAAATGCAAATGACGTATGTGTTTTACATTTTCCAGTAGCTACGTTTTTTAAACAGTGAAATGAAACCAGTAAGATTAATGTTAGTAATGTCTTGTTTAACCTAACACGGCCATGCTGTCGTCTCAACGTGTCGTCGACGGACAAGATCGTTTGCGGCCGTTTTACATTCGTCCAGATTGCTTTTTAGATCTGGCCGGTGTATCGCACTCAGAAGGCGTCTCCATTAGGACCCAGCACCTTATGGGTGCTCGGCAGCCAGTCGTGGCTGGTGGCTGCCATGCTGGGCAGTGCCCGAGCCTCCTGCATTTTCCTTCTGTTGCAAGTTAGATTTGCCCTTTGACCATCAGCACTGCTGTGTACCGTGACTGTATTGGGGAAAGTGTTCCAGGCACCAAGAGCAGCGTGTGCAAAGGCCCTGGGGCACAACTAAGAAGGCAGAGGTGGCTAGAGCTTGGGGAAGGGAATGAAACATGAGCAGGAGAGAGAGGATGGGGTCAGATCTCGGAGTTGTGGTGAGAACCGCCAGCCTAAGGGATGGGCCCAGCCTCCGTCCCCTCCGGGGAACAACAGACACTGTTAATGGCAGAGCATGAGCAGTTTCCCCCGGGTCAGCCTGTGACCTGAGCCCATCGCTGGCTCCAAACCGAGAGGTTTTTAATGTAAAACCCAGTCACTCCTCGTGTTTGTATTCACGATCACAAGTATATTTTCTCCAGGAGCTTCTGTCAGTGCAAAAAGAGTTTGGCACCAGGAAGTAGTCCGAGCCCAGCGCCTTTAAAGTGACCCACGGTTGGCAATTGGGGCGGGGCAGGGCGGGGGAGGGGGAGAGGGTCTGCTGGCCATGGCCGGCTGAGCCCTGCAGCGGCGAGGGGCGGGGGTGCTGTGCACGCATCCGCACGTGTCCATCAGGGTCTGCTCTGTGCAGAACGCGGGGCGCTCCAGGTGGAGGGCGCCGGGAGGCCGGGGTGTGGGTGGGAAACGGCTTGGTGAGCTGGGGTGCAGGGAACAGAGAGAGCAGAAGCCCAAGGCTGCCCGGGCCGGGCCTGCTGAGGGTTCTGAGCAAGATTCCTGGAGCAAAGCACGTGGGCGAGGCTGCCTTCCTGTGCGAGGGCCGTGACCTCGCGCTGATTGCTGCTCCGGCTCCTAGGAGGGGGACGTGAGCAGGCACAGGGAGAGGCGTCAGGAGGCGGTGGCCGGGCGTGGCGGAGCTGGTGAGCCGCGGTCCCCCTCGGCCCAGGCTGGGGTGCTCGTGAGCCGCAGTCCCACTCGGCCTGGGCTGGCTCTGGGGTGCGGGAGCAGCACGTTTCTGGGCCTCTTTGTGGGAATCTGATGGCCGTGCTGTGTCAGCTGCCTGAATCAAACCAGCAGAATACACGGACGGGGCTGCGGGGGAGGAGCCAGGGAAACCGCGGCTAACTCAGCGCAGAGATTTGTCCCGCCTATTTTATAGAAGGGGAAACCGAGGTACAGGGCAGCTAAGCCTCTTGTCCAGGGTCGTCAGGATTGGCATCCGGAGTGGCAGTCTCCACACTGCTGGGGCGGCTGCCCAGGGGCCTCTGTGTCATTGGTCGCGTGTCAGGTTCTCGCGAGTGCTGGGAAGTGGCCGTGCAGCCCCTCGTGTCCGTGGCGTCCGGCCGCTGCCCACGTGCCTGCCCCTCCTGCACCGGTGCCACCGGCTCCTGCAGGCGGCTGAGCCTCTTCCGGGAGGTGAGGGATGCGGAGGTGGGTGGGGGAGGGGAAATGGCTTTTTATAAACCACGAGACAGGCCCCGATCAATAATTCATGTTCCAAAAAAGCCCGGCACATTATCTCACAGTCTGCTACGACTGGCAGGCGGAGGGTGGTCCTAAAAAATTTATCATCTGCTATTTTCTGCTCCCCCGTGCGGCAGTTCTGACAATTTTCCGGGCTCGGAACTTCTCGCCTGAGATAATCAGGCTTCCTTCCAGTGCCAGGGCGGAGAACAGCCGTTGGCTCCAATCAGGCTCTGCCGGCCCGGCAGGAAAAGGGGCTCAGCCCATCCCCCGACTGCAGGGCTGCGTCCGGCTCGGTTCCCTGTTGTCACTTGGAAGTGGCAGGTGCGGGAGACCGGGCTGCAGGGGCTTCCCAGTGGCCTGAAAGCCCACGCGTGTTCACCGCAGTGGGGGGAATCCTGGCGTGGGCGTGTCCCTTGGAAGCCAGCAGGTGACGGCCGGCGTCACTCACCCTGCAGGAAAGACGGGAGAAGCACAGGGGGCCCCTGGGACAGTGGGCTCTGCCAGGGCTTCCTGTTTAATCTGCTCCGGGCCACCCTGGGTGGGTGGGGCCCAGGCGACTCCGTGTCCCTGGCTTGGGGCCCGAGAGTGCACCGTGTCCCAGCTCACCCAGGACTTGTGGTTTTTAACTGGACTGACCTTGTGAAGCTTAGATGTTATTTTTTTAAGATTTTATTTATTTATTTGAGACATAGAGTTACAGAGAGAGCGAGAGAGAGAGAGGTCTTCCATCCGCTGGTTCACTCCTCAAATGGCTACAATAGCCAGAACTGCACCGACCTGAAGCCAGGAGCCAGGAGCTTCTTCCAGGTCTCCCATACAGGTGCAGGGGCCCAAGGACTTGGGCCATCTTCCACTGCTTGCCCAGGCACATCAGCAGGGAGCTGGATCGGAAGTGGAGCAGCTGGGACTTGAACCGGCACCCATAGGGGATACCAGCACTGCAGACAGCAGCTTTACCTATTACACCACAGCGCTGGCTCCCACTTAGACATTATTTTAAAAGGAAGCTTTGAATTCTAACTCTGGAAAATCCAGCACCCATGGCCTTTGATCAGAGATCACTGCCAGACCAAGGGCGACGAAGACCGAGCGCAGTGTTTTCGAGATTCTGCCAGGTGCCGCCTCCCGCAAGGCTGGGGTGTCGTCATTGAAAAGGTGACCAGCAGTTTCGAGAGAGGCAGGAGAGGCGACGTGGTGCCCACGGGACAAAGGGACGCATTCTCCAGTGGGAGTCACAGCTTCTGCTGCTGGGAGCCACGTGGCAATGGAGGCAGAGTTAGAGAGAGACAGGGAGGTCTCCCATCCGCTGGCTCACAACGGCTGGGCTGGGCCAGGCTGAAGCCAGGAGCCCGGAAGTCCACCCAGATCCCCCTGTGGGTACAGGACCCCGAGCCCTCAGGCCATCCTCTGCTGCTTTCCTAGGCGTGTTAGCCAGGAGCTGGATCGGAGGTGGAGCAGCCGGGACTTGAACTGGCGCGTGATCCAGAATGCCGGAGTTCCGGGCTGCGGCTTCACCTGCTGCACGCCGGCCCTGGCGATGGCCCTTGTACTGATGTTTAAGGAGTGTCGGGGTGAGGTCACGTTGTCCACGCACTCCTGGGGACTGGCAGTGGGGCCAGGGTGGTTTCCTGAAGGAAAATTCGAGAGTGGGTGCCCGAGGAAGGCGGGATGGCTGGGGTGGAGTCAAGGCAGGGAGATGCCATGCTGCCCTTGCATGGCTGACCCGGAAGCAAGGTGCTCAGACAACAGGCAGACACATCCATCCACTGAGCATTTACTGAGCACCTACTGCATGCCAGAGGGGACCCCGCAGCATTCAGACAGCTCAGGTCTCCTCTCTTCCCAGTGGAAGCCGACGAGGTCCCTGGCACATCAGTGGGGAGGGGCAGGGGGAGGAAGGCAGGAAGGAGACCCCGGGTGGGGGGTGGGGGAGGTGTCACGTGGTGAGGGGGGCACGTGTGAGCAGTGTGGACCTCCATGGGGTCTCGGGGCCCTGGGGTAGGGCTCTGCAGGCTGTGGGAGCCGTCAGTGCAAAGGCTCTGAGCTGGAAGCTCGCAGAGTAGCGCGAGTGACAGGGACAGGAAGAGTGAGTGGACCCTGCAGGGCGTGACCGTGGGGGGCTGGGGCTTGGGCTTTCTGAGAGGGACGGCGGCGGGAGGGGACACGTGTGTTTAGTGTTTCACAGTGACCTCTGGCTGCCGTGCAGGGAACAGAACAGTGTGGTAGGGAGAGGGGGCTTCGCAGAGCAGGGCCTGGGGAGGGGGTTCCCGGCCAGATCCCTGTTTCCACCTCCATTTGTGCACGCAAGGAAACCACACCCCATGCCACAGACTGATAGCCACAGGGGCAGGTGGCCGGACTGCAGACGCCAGCTCGCTCTCGGCCCCACCTCCTGACATTCCTGCCGGGTCAGGAAGACGTGGGTGCAGGTGATCCTGGTGCCGGGAGGGAGGGAGGCTCCGCTGGGCCCGCCCCGCCGTGGCCCTGCCAAACACATTCCTAAAAGGTTCCTTTTTTCAATTCACAGCGCCCTTGAATGCTGGGAGCTAAGTGAATCAGGATTAGCTTTGGCTGGAATGTGAAGTAACAGTGGCTTAAGCAAGACAGAATTTGGCCTGTCACTCACAGGGAAGCTGGAGGTTGGCAGGGAGGTTTGCCAACCTCAAGGCTGTCTGGGACCCGGGCTCCCTCTCTGCCTCCCTTCTGTGCTACTGTGTAGCTTCCACCTTCAAGGTCATTTTGTGGTTCAGGATGACTGCTTCAGCTCCAGCTATCACAGCCGCATTCCGGGAAGAAGTACAGAGGCACGAAGGGTGGATCTTCAAGTCCTCCCTCTTTGAGGACCTCATCCCAGAAGCCACTTGCAACACACACACACACACACACACAACTTTAGCTTCACGGTCTTGGCAGGAAACATGGGACACACGCAAAAGAGGATGATCCCGGGGGGCTTCCATATTGTTTGCAGGTGCTGGGGGTCCAGCATCCCCCGTGGGGATGCTGCACCTGGGGCACCTGGGGCCAGGGCGCCTCACAGCAGTGTCACCCTCTGCTGATGGCAGACACGGAGGAAGGGAGAGGAATCTGTACCCCACCTCCCTTTCGGGGCTCCCCTGTGGCCGAAGCCAGACGCCAAGAGACGGAGAGCTGGGCACAGAGGGTCTGGAGGGTGGAGCGAGGAGGCCCCAGGCACAGGCAGCCAGAGCGAGTCTGGGCAGTGTCACATTCCAGCTGGGCACCTTGGAGGGCCTGTGGAGGAGGAGAAACAGATACTGGTGGGCTGCCCGGGGTCTCGGCCGCCCTCAGTTCAGGGGCACGGGGCAGCCCCTCCTGTAGCGGGTGCCAGCACTGGGCGTGGACGCTGGTGAGACCTGCACCGCCTTTCACGTGGGAACCTGGGGCAGGAGCGCCTCGGGCAGGGCGGCCAGGCCAAGAGTCCCGCGGCGGCGGGAACGGGCCGAGGTAGCAGGGCCGGGTGAGGGCAGCGAGGAGGGCGACGGGAGCCAGGCAGGCCGTGCAGGAGTCTGGAATTTAGCACGAGGCCGGAAGGTCACGGGAATGTTCTGAGTGCTGCAGGTGGACAGGGCATGGCTTGGGAGCTGGAGCATGTGGGGAGGGGCAGGTGGGGACCCGGCCCTGAGGGTTTTGCAGGTGGGTGGCAGCGGGGCTGGGCGTGAGGGAGGAGACCGGCGCCAGCTCCTCCCCGCTTTTTGGAGAGCAGGTGGGGGGACAGGTGCTGGCACAGGGTCTGCAGCTAAGGAGACTGGGGAGAGCTCCGGGGTTCCAGGCTGTAGGCAGAGCCCCACCCCAGTGAATAAACTTCCTGTGGGCGGGCTGGTGGCAGAGTGGGGTGGGGCCATCGGGACAGGAAATGGCCAATGAGGCACCAGGCCCCACCCCTACCCCTCTGAGGCTGACCGGGTCAGGAGGCAGTGGAGAAAGCCATGGGCTGCTTACCCACATCCGTGGCCTGGGGCTGTAGGAACCAATTCTGAGCCTTGGCTCTGCAGAGCTTAACATGTAGTGCTGACACTGGACTTGAGTTGGTGACTGCCAAGGGCAGGAGAGGTCCCCCACGGTCTCCCTCTGGCCTTTCGGGCAGACAAGGCTACAGGTGAATTCCAGCCTGGCGGGCAGACAGCAGCCTCCCAAGCAGGGGGCAGGACGTGGGGCTTCCGCACCTGCCACTCAGCTCAGAGTGCTGCACCTGCCACTCAGCTCAGAGCGCAGCACCTGCCACTCAGCTCAGAGCGCGGCACCTGCCACCCAGCTCAGAGCGCGGCACCTGCCACCCAGCTCAGCGCGGCACCTGCCACCCTGCGAAGCGCGGCACCTGCCACCCTGCGAAGCCTGGTCGCACCTGAAGGGACCCACAGCCTCCCCCCAGCTCTCGCGAGACCCTGGGGTGCTGGAGAGTGGTCCCTTTCAGGGTACTTCGCTGGTCCCATCTGGAGTGGACCGCGCTCAGGGCTGCGGGCGTGGAGGGCAGCAGAGGAGGAAGGTGCCCTGCTCTCTCGGTCCACCCCGGGATTGTCAAACAGAGCTGCACTGACCGTGAGCTGTGTTCAATTAAAAAAGGTTAGCGAGGCGGGCGTTCTCGGCACAGCGGTTAGGGAGCCCGTTGAGCCGCCTGCCACGTCCCAGGGCCTGGGTTCGAGTCCCCGCTCTGCTCTGATCCCAGCTCCCTGCTGATGTGCACCCTGGGAACAGCGGGTGAGGGCTCCGTACCTGGGTCCCTGGCACCCAAGTGGAAGACCTAGATGAGCTCCTGCCTCCTGCCTCCTGGGGTGGGCTTGGCCCAGCCCTGGCTGCTCTGGACATTTGGGGAGTAAACCAGTAGATGGGAGATCTCTCTTTGTCTTGTACAAATGACCCAATGGTTTACTAGGATTAAAACGAGAATTTGGTGGTGACATAGAATGTTCTAGAATTGTCCCGGAATTTCACAGTTGAAAGAAAGCTTAATGCCTAAAGTTATCTTTGTGCTCTGTTTTTACAGAGGAAAACGGAAACCCACAGAAAGTAGTGATTTAAGCTAGCTCACGCCTTCTGGGTCCCCAGCAGTACAGAGGAGAGAGGCGTTGGGGGCTCCAGCTGGACGGCAGCGTGTATGGGTGTGCACATGTGTGTGTGCATGTATGTGTTACACAGTCCCTACATGTTTAAGAGCTGAATGCTTTTTTTAAAAACAAAATATTATTTGAAAGGGAGAGTTACTGAGAGGCAGAAAGAGAGAGAGGTCTCCCATCCTCTGGTTCACTCCCCAGATGGCCGCCATGGCCAGAGCTGTACCAATCCGAAGGCAGGACGAGTACAGGTGCCCAAGCACTTGGGCCATCTTCTGCTGCTTTCCCAGACCATAGCAGAGAGCTGGATTGGAAGTGGAGCAGCCAGGACTAGAACCGGTGCCTATATGGGATGCCCGCACTGCCATGCCACGGCGCCGGCCCGGAGTTGAACGTTTTTAACACACAAAACTCTACAGATGGGAGAGGAGATGCTGGAAGGGCCTGCAGGGGGCGTGCGTCCTGTTCTTCATCCTCCCCGTCTCCTGGCCAGGTGGCCCTTAAGGAGCCCCTCCTCGACCCCCAGGAGAGGAGGTTGGGGAGAGGGGCCGCAGCGGGTGCCGGGTGTGCCCAGGGCAGACGCGTTTCCTGCTGTTACAGATCGGGAGATGCCAGAGACATTTTCTGTGGCAAACCCAAGGCCAAACTCTGCCGCGGGGCGATGCTGGGAGGCCCAGGGCACCTGCTGGGACTGAGAACGTCTGGGGCCTTGTTAAAATCGGAAGAAACTATGCAGCCTGACATCCGAGAAAACGCTTTGATGCAGTATAGTAAAGCAGTCATCCCCTACCCACGTGGTCACAGAGCGTCATTTCTAGTATCTTTTTACAGAGGAGGGAGCCGGAGAGCAAAGATGCCAGGGGCACCCACAAGCTGTCCTATGATCCCAGGAAAATATCCTACATTTTCTTCTTCGAAAAAAAAAAAAAAGTGTCTATCTGAGACAGATTTAGAAGTAGAGACAGAGTGATCCCACCTTCCAGTTCACTCCCCAAACGCCCACGATGGCCAGGGCTGGGCCGGGCCACAGCCAGGAAGGAGCCCGGGTCTCCAACGGAGTCTCCACATCAGTGGCGGGGACCCGAGGTCTGGAGTCATCCCGGCTGCCCCGGGAGTCTGCCCTGGCAGGGAGCAGGAGGCAGGAGGCAGTGCTGGGAACCAGCCCCAGGCTCTCAGACGTGGGATGCGGGTGCCCGCCCCCCCCCATCCTGCGTGGTAAGATGTGGGCGTGGGATTCTTTGTGCACTGGAGAAACCTAACTGAACGCTTGCGTGAGCAGCCCGGCCCCTGGCCTCCCGACTGTGGCCTTTTCAGGAGTCAAAGGCAAACAGGGGGCCTTGCCCAGAGGCCTCTTGCTAGAACATTCCACGCTTGCTTATCTGTTCCCCAGATAAAAGCCGTGGAAGGCGGCCAGCGTCACAGGGCGTTTGCTTTTTGCTCTTCCTCGTCACTCTCCCCACAGTCCCAGCGTACTGAGAGCCATGTGAGTGGAGCAGACTTACTTCAAAGGAGCCGAGTGCTTCCAAGCAGAGATGGCCCTCGGGTCAGTGAGCGCCGTGGCTGCTGCTCACCCCGGAGGCAGCCGTCTGCTGTTTGTGGATCCCCGAGAACGTTTTCTCATCACCTCCTCCCACGTTCGTGCCAAGGGGAGCAGCGCAGAGCAGGATGGGACGGGTGGAGTGATTGGAGTCAGCACAGCCCGAGAGCGCCCCCCTGAGGAGGCGATGTGCATATTTGCAGGGACTGGAGTGCACTAGGGTTGAGACTGGGTGGAGGAGCGGCAGGTGCAAGGGTCCTGAGACGGGGCCACGCTTGTTGGGATCCAGCAAGGAGTCTCATGTGAGGCTGCCCAGGGCCAAGGCGCAGTGGGAGCCTCATGGAAAAGGAGCTTCAGACCGGGGGCCTGAGGGCCGTGGGGAGAGCTGGGCTCTGTCCAGTCCCCGGGGAGAGCAGAGCCAGATTGTCTGAGGGTGTGACCTTAAGTTTTTAAAGGAGCCCTCTGGTGGCCCAGGCGATACAGGACCAGGGTGCAAGCGAATAACGGTTTAAGAGTCTACCGCGTCAGCCCAGGCCAGACACCAGGGCGGTCAGATACAGATTTAAGATGCTGAGTTATGCACTCCAGTTTTATTTCCTCTGGTCCGGAAGTAACTCCCAGCGCTCTCCCAAGCACCCTGCCATCAGACACTAACGCTGACCCATATTTTTTACAGATTTATTTACTTATTGGAAACACAGTTACAGAGAAAGAGGGAGAGACAGAAAAAAATCTTCCATCTGCTGGTTCACGCCCCAGATGGCCGCAATGGCCAGGCAGGAGCCGGGAGCTTCTTCCAGGTCTCCCACATGGGTGCAGGTCTCCAAGGACTTGGGCCATCTTCTGCTGCTTTTCCCAGGCCATTAGCAGGGAGCTGGATCGGAAGTGGAGCAGCTGGGACAAGAACCGGTGCCCATATGGGATGCTGGCATCGCAGGCGGCGGCTTAACCTGCTGTGCCACAGCGCCTGCCCTTGACCCATAATTTTAAGCAAACAACCACAGGAAGTGGTCATGTGGTTATCAGTCAAAACCAGTGACTCTAGTGCCACCCAAGTAGGGGCCTTGGGGGTCTGGAGGGGCGCAGTGTGCACCTGCCCCCAGCAGCCGTGAGCTGCCTTGGCCCAGGAGAGGCAGGCCCTGGGTCAGGTCTCCGTCGTGAAAGCCACGGCGACTGCTGAGTGCCTCCGATGGCCGCTGCCACGATCCAGGCCTTGGGGAGAGCGGATGGAGGCTGCGTTGGACACTCCCGGTGCAGGCGGTGATCAGTCCAAAAACGAGGGTTTTTACCACTTTGCAAGCTCATCGTCTTGTACGTCAAAAAATAGAACTAGCACATGAAATCCATAATTGGCAGCTACTTGGATTGAGATGAAAGTTCTGTGAAGTCCCAAAAATATCAAATAATCAATTTGGAGCCTCAAAAAGCCGTGGCAAATGGGTGAAGAGTCTCAGGGGCTGGGGGGGGGGCACGGAGGGCTGGCGGTCAGGACTGGGGCCCTCGAGTTCAGGTCCCGGCTCCCGGAGAGGAGTGACCTCCCTCCCAGCCGAGTGCACTGGGGAGGTTTGAGCCTGGAGACGAGCTGCCCCGGCTGTTTTGTCTGCACGTCCCCAGACTGATGTTGGTCAAAACGCGTTTGGGTTGGCAGGCCCGGCCTCGTCCCAACTCCGGTTGATTTCTGCGTGGCCGCGGCTTCCAGGCGTCTTCCTGGCACCAGCGCCGTCCACGCACCTCAGGCTGGGCCGGCCCGGGCTGGGCTGGGTCCTGGCATGAGTTGTGGTGCCTCGGGGGTGGTTTGTAGCACGCACTTCGCTGCTGTGCCAGATTCAGTTAAGCCGCTCTCGTCCCCACTGAGGGCTCACAGGGAGCGAGCGGATTGACGTGGTGGTCTCCACGGGTTCACCAGCCACGCTCACAGAGCTGTGGCTAAGAGCACGCCACGGCTCGTGTCCCTGAGTCGCTGGGGTGGGGTGGGGGTTGAGAGCGCCTGGACCCTCCGGCTTTGAGTGCATTAAAAATAAACGATTCCATGGCCACTTGCTCTTGGCCAACCCGGCATTCAGGGCGGCTGCCTGCACGGATTATTCAGCAGGTGGCGGCTGGGTGAGGGGTCGGAGGCCCCGCGGGGCCTTTGTGCTGTGGTCCCTGGAGAATAGGAGAGGCCAAGGCCTCGCTGCCGGCTGCTTTGTCCTGTCTTGTGGGATTCGAGGACTAGAGGCTTAAGGGTTCCTTCTCCCTGGAGTGCGCGGGATTTGCATAGCCGAGAGAGGCTTAGGGGGCGCCTACTGTGTGCCAGGCAGTGTTCCCGGCTTTGAGGCTGGCACTGGGGAGCACAGTCAGTAATCTTGGCCCTTGGACCACCAGAGACAGCAAACCAGATAAATACACAGATATGCAAATACGCCAGCACGCAGAGCAGCCAACCTCCAACAGGTTAAGCCGCCGCCTGCGACACTACCATCCTGTATCAGAGCGCTGGTTCGAGTCCTGGCAGCTCCACCTCTGATCCAGCTCCCTGCTAATGCATCTGGGGGAAGGCAGTGGAGGATGGCTTATGTATTTGGGCCCTTGCACCTGCATGAGAGGCACAAATGGAATTCCTGGCTCCCAGCTTCAGCCTGGCCCAGTCCTGGCCATTGTGGCCATTTGGGAGGGAACCAGCAGACGACAGCACACTGGGCCACCTACTGCTGATGTGGCGGCTAAAGTGACCCATGCGAACACTAGGGGACCCCTCTGAGCCCCACTGCAGCCAGGGGTCAACCAAGAGCGCCGGGACATCTTTGTGTGTCCTCCTGTGAATGTGAACCCCAGCGCCCCGCCCGCCGCCCGCACTGGGCCTCAGTCCTCACCACCTTCCCGGCGGAGCCCCCTTGAGCGTCATTCAGCCCCCCCAAGCTCCGTTCCCTGGTCCCTAAGATGGTGAGAGAAGCAGATGACGCCGTGAACAGCCAGTGACACAGCGATTGTTACTGTGGTTGTGGGACGCTGCCCCCTGCTCCAGGGGTGACGTGTAGCTGTCTCAGCCGCTTAGATTCCAGGAGCTGCGCTATCAGCCCCTCCAGGGACCCGGCGAAGTTGGTGTAAGACTACAGGGGGAAGGGGCTGGTGCTGTGGTGTAGCTTTCCACCGCCTGCAGCACTGCATTCCCAGAAGGGCACTGGTTCGAGTCCCGGCTGCTCCAGTTTTGACCCAGCTCCCTGCTGATGTCCTTGGGCCCCTGCACCCGCATGGGGGACCCGGAGGAAGCTCCTGGCGTCAGACCAGCTCGGTTCTGGGTGTTGGCTATTTGGGGTGTGAACCAGCAGATGGAAACTCTCTAACTCTGCCTTTCAAATAAATAAAGCTTAAAAAAAAAAAAAGAAAAAAAAAAGACGAGGGCGTGTGGCAAAGAAAAGCACACGTGAGCTGTTTGATGCCAATTAGGGTCAGATTTTTCTAGATCCAGTGCACAAAACCCACGCACAGGGTCTGTGGCCATACACCGGTCTGGGCTCCTGAGTTTCCTGGGAACCCCAGAGAGGAAGGTCGCAGCAGGCGTTTGCTGAGCACCTACTATGTGCTGGGTCCTGGTAGGGTTGGAAATAAAGCAGGGAAAACATCAAGGAGTCCCTGCCTCGCGCAGCTGCTCTGCTGAGCTGCTTCCCTGAGGGCCTCGCTCCTAACCCAGGTGTCTCAGGGTCGCCCGGGGCGGAGTGGAGGCACCTGCTTTGTGTCTCTGCTCAGCTGGAATCCTCAGGCCCTGAGCTGGAGGACACCTGCCGCTCGCCCTCCCAGAGGCTCCCACCGACTGTGAAGCCCCCTGTGCCGCGGCAGCGCCTGCCAGGATGGCCTGGGGCCCTGCCTGACCCGCGTCTGCCCACACTCCCCTTGCAGGCTGTGCTGAGCAGCGCCAGCTGGTGAGGGGAGGCCCTGCACCCGGCAAAACCTAATTGTGCACCAGTCACAGCTGGAGCCGACCGGGCCCTCCAGTCGCTTCGGAAGGAGATGGGAAGCAGCCCTGGTGTGAGCTCCCTCGGGTGCTAAGGAGGTGACCTTTGGTTTGAGCGCTGAACGTGGGTTCTGCCAGCCCTAAGTCTCAGGAGAGAACCCCGGGCAGAGGCAATAGCACCAGCAGGGGTGAGTTCGGAGCTCCTGGGAGATCCGGTGAGCAAGCCGAGAGCAAAGGGCAGGCGCCGGTGGACGCCGCAGGGAGGAACCAGGTCATAGTCTCAGTGCAAGGGGAGACTCCCGCCGGCGTGGTTAGAGGCAGTGACGAGATCCCATCTCTGATCTCTGCCCCAGGGACCGTCTCCGGGTTTCCGTCCCTCGTCGGCAGAAAGATGGGGCAAAAAAGCCCAAAGTAATCTCCTTAGGGTCAGAAGGCGGAGGGTCTGCTTCGTTGTTTGGGGGGGGAAGGTCTCTGGGGGCTGCTGATGGGGGTCACAGCTCCTGGCAAGAACCTCAGGTGCACCCACAAATTCCCAGACAGTGGGGTCTTAGTCTCTCGGGGTTCTGGAGCTGTCGCAAGGCTGTGCTTGCCCCGAAGGCTCCAGGGGAGCAGCCCCTTCCAGCTTCGGGGGGCCCAGGGCGCCCCTTGGCTTATGGCTGCATCAGGCCAGTCTCTGCTCGATGCAGAGACATCTGTCGTTGGGTTTCGGCCCCAATGATCAGATCCTTAACATCCATCTGCAAACTCTTCGAGACCTGCGCTGCCTGGGCGGGGAAGTTGAGGCTGGCCTTGACAGAGAAGATTCCCATGAGCTCTGCTAAGCGCTCGGCACGGAGGAGGCGTGCGGTGACGCAGCCAGGACTCCCACGCTTGCTGAGTGCCTCTGTGTCACACGCCGTCGCAGCGCCCAGGATCCCGTGCTGAGCCGGGCAGTGGCCTGCACACAGTAGGGCTCCTACCTACTCTCCTCCATCATCCTTGGGAACAGGTGCGAGTGAAGGCACACTGCCTGGTGTGTCATTAAGTCCCAGTGACAGGTGCTGGGGGCGGGGCCACTAGACGCCTGCCGGTCCCCCGAGAACCCCCAGGGAGCAGCACGGCTGGCAGGTTCCATGTGGGAGAATGGGGTTCTGGGCGCCAAGAACAGAGCGGACCCAGGAGGTGAGCGTGGTTCAAGGCGGGCGCAGGACGACTCGGCTGCAGAGTATTTCCGGGGAAGGTTGGCCGGACAGTTGGCGTTACCAGATTTCAGTAAGAGCAAACAATCCTTGGGAAGGCACCAAGCAAACACAGCACAGTCTCCCCACAGCCTCCCGGGGGTTGCTCGGCAGAAAGGGGAAGATAACCGTGTTTGTTTGTGTCTGCAGAAAATCGTCCCGGGTCACCTACCCACAAGGTTTCCACCTGCCTCAGCGGCGCGTCTGGGGGACTCAGCAGGCGCCCTGCTGTCCCCTCCCCCTTAGATTTCCAAAACGGGCCCCTGCAGGCAGGGGCGGGGGAGGGGCTGCGCTGGTCACTGGCTCCCGCCTCCCCTCACCTGCGCCCTGTGCTGCTTGCAGGTTCCATGCAGGTGATGAACAAGACGCGGCGCATCATGGGGCAGGGAGGGGCGCACTTCATCAACGCCTTCGTGACCACGCCCATGTGCTGCCCCTCGCGCTCGTCCATCCTCACCGGCAAGTACGTGCACAACCACAACACCTACACCAACAACGAGAACTGCTCCTCACCCTCCTGGCAGGCGCAGCACGAGAGCCGCACCTTCGCCGTGTACCTCAACAGCACCGGCTACCGCACAGGTGAGCCCCTCGCGCCGCGGGCGTCCTGCCTGGGCTCCAAGTGACGGGGGTGGTTTGAGTGGGAGTGACGTGTGGGACAGGCGCCTCCTCGGTGGGCGGCTTCCCTGCTCGCAGACGGGGGGCGGCCCCAGCACGCGGGAGGGAGCAGGCCGGTACGATGGGTCCTCTGCACGCCCCTGCCACTTCTGGAATCTAGACAGCAGGTCCCGCTGAGAGCGAGGGACGGCCAGTGCACCCCGCGTGTCCTGCGGGCTCCAGCCTCTGTGGAGAGCCATGTGTGCAGAGGGCACGCTGGGCCACCACCCTAGGAGGCTGGGGGGACCTGGGTGTCGCTACTGGAAGCAGGACAGGTGGGGGCACAGGGGAGCGTCTGCCACTCGGGTCCAGAACTTCCGGCCATGGCTGCTCTTACATCGGGTTCTCACTCAGCCTCCTGATTTTTGAAAGTGGTGGCAAAGTGTGTCTTTTTTTTTTTTTTTTTTTTTTTGATGCACGCGAATGTGTGAGTGCTGGTGTCCCGGAGTCGGAAGATGAGGTGCGTGTGGTGTCCTCGAGCCAGAAGCGAGGCTGGGGATCGGATTCAGCTGGGGGGGAGGCATGGAGATGGCGTCTGTGAAATTGAAAGGAGACTCACGTGTGCTAGTTTCTGGCTCATTTGGGCCACGTGGCGGGCTCGTGGCCGGAGCTAAGACCCTGCCGGCCTCACCTTGCATTACAGGTGATGTAAGTAAAGGAACCAGCTCGAGAGTAACTGTTCTTCCAAACTAGCACCCCAAAATTCAGCACAGATCGCCCAGAGCTGTTGCTTCCATCCAGCTCTGGCTAGCTAACCCACCCTGGAGGCGGTGCTGTGAAGTCGCCAGCCAGCGACAACTTTGCTCGTTGTGTGTAAAGTGGCCCTCTGCACCTGGGATCCCAGTCCAGCCTCGCCTTCAGAACTCGGGCCCCTGGAAACACCTGTTTCCCCAGATTGCCTCCTGTGCTGCGTGTGCCTTATACATTTCCCCTTCGGCCCCGCAGAGTTGTGTGTTAAGTCGCTGATTAAAGTGACGACATTGGGAAGATCCCACTGCATATTGGTTACATTGATCAGCGTTTATTGATTGAGAAAATGACAAAAACATTCATGAATTCAGAATCCCTTTTAGATTAACTTGGTTTGTCTGACATCTATTAGAATATATAATACATTTTTTAAAGGTTTATTTATCTATTTGAAAGAGAGAGAGGGAGAAACACAGATCTTCCTTCCAATGGGTCACTCCTCAACTGGCTGCAACGGTCGGGGCTGGGCCAGGCTGAAGCCAGGGGCTAGAACTCCATCCAGGTCTCCTACGTGCAGGAGCCCAAGGACTTGGGCCATCTTCCACTGCCTTCCCAGGCACATTATCAGGGAGCTGGACTGGAAGTGGAGCGGCCGGGACTGGCACGATGCTGGCCCCAGAATATGGGGTACCTCTATCCCCTGAGGTCAGGTGTGCTGCTGGCTGTGGAGCCACGGTAAACCTATTTGCACGCGGGCTTCGGGGGAAGGGCTCGTGTTCGATTTGGCTGTGCGTGTGTGAGCCCGGGTGTCAGCCTCCGATTCCTCTCAGTTCCAATCCCGCGCAGGCTGGGTGGCCGTCTCCGTGGTTCGCTCAGACAGGGACCGTTTCTGCCCACGGCCCACACGCGGCTGCCGGGGAGCCTGGGGGGAGATGCAGTCATTAGGCTGAGCGGCCACTTGCCCAGCTGAGAACTATTTCAGCGTGGGAGAGGAAGGAAGGAGATACCGCGGCGTGGGGGGGACCCAACGTCTCGGCCGCGGCAGCAGCTCTCAGCTGTTAGAGGTTGTGCCGGGGCAGCCCGAGCTGGGGGAGACGAACTCACGCAAGCAGCTGGCATTTCGTAATGCATCGTGCTTTGAGTGTATTAGATATTTTAACTGGAAAAATGAAACTACAGAACGCGGACAACAACCTGGTGACATCTCACGGTGTTTAACTGAGCCGAGGCTACTGGAACGATTGGACTCCTGCGTCTGCTTTATTTATTTATGGGACAGAGAGAGAGACGGCTCCCGTCTGTGGGTTCCCTCCCCTGAGTGAGTAGTGAGCAGAGTAGGGGCTGGGAATGCAATCCTGGTCTCCCACGTGGGTGGCGGAAACCAATCCCTGGAGCCACCCCCACAGCCTCCGAGGGTCTGGATTGGCAGGAAGCCGGGCTCAGGAGCCAGAGCTGGCTGCTGAACCCAGGCCCCTGATGTGGGATGCAGGCATCTTAGCCAGGCTTGGCGATGGAAGCGTCCGTCGGGAGGGCTGTGTTCTGTCCCTTCCCCACCAGATTGCTAGACCCACCCGAGGGTCCTCGTGGAGAAACGGTTAGAGGCCCTGAGCTGGCTTCCGAGGGCCTGTCCCGGCCGCTGACATCTGAGTTGCCTGACAAAGAGCTATTACCTCACCACCCCGCGCCCCAGTCTCGCCCTCGGTCATCACGGGGCCCCGGGCTCATTGGCCGATGGGTTTGCTCACGTCCCACGCTGTCCTCTCCCATCAGTCACTTCACAAACCCTGCCTGTTTGGAAAGACGTGCACTTTCTCCGCAGTCTGGCTTTGTGTCACCCCGTGTGTGCCACAGAGCGCAACAGAGGCCGAGGAGAGGTGCTTGGTTCAAGAGGGATAAACATCAGTTAGTGGAGAATCCCGTGGGCGGCTGCTTCGGGCGCTGGGGGCTTGGCTCTGCGGCACGAATGTCCCCGCAAGGATAGAGGCCTGGTGAGCCTGTGCAGAATGCTTGGTCACCTGCGAGCATGTTCTTGAACCAGCTGCTGCTCCGACTGCACCCACGGAGTTCATGGGTAAGGTCAGCAAAGGGCCATGTGAACCTCTGCCCCTCAGAGACCTGTAGTGAAGGTCCCGGGGCTTCTTGGCCTGAGACCTCTCCCTCCACTTTGCCAGGTGGCCGAGAGCGTGGGCTTGGACGGGGTTCGAATCCGGGCTCTGCCACTTCCTGGCCACGTGAGCTTGGACGATTGTCTTTGACTTCCACGGCTTGGTTGCTGCAAGCGTGGGTCGTGCTGTTGCCCAGCTCAGAGGGTGTCATGAGGGTTCGGTGTGTTAGAACAGCGTCTGGGCCAGGCTCTGCCCTTGAGAAATGTTGCTACAGTGATGTGTGCAAGCAGCACGAGATGACACAGGCCACATGGGGCCGATGCTGTCAGTTACCAGCCGAGGCGCACCTGCAGCAGGCCACGGCCGCTGCCTGACATCCGCATCAGTCAGCGTGTCGCTGCTGGAATAAAATGCCTGGGGCGGGCTGCTCTGTGCAGAGGAGAGGTTGGATTGGGCTCAGAGACCTGAAGGCACAAGGTCCCTGGCACGGCGCAGGCTGCGGGGGGGCGTCCTACACTGCCACACCTTGTGGCAGGAGCACATCTCCCCCGTCAAGCCACGAGGATGGAATTGCAGGGGCTCCGCCCCACGATCAGGTCTGACCACTTCCTGTTGGCCCCACCTCCACACCAGAGACGCTCCCACCCCCACTCCCCTTCACCTGAGCTATCAGGACTTTGACTCCTGCAGGAGTTCAGGGGGATGAAGTCATCTTTAACAACCTCGCTGGCCGCCAGCCCAGTACCAGCAGAGCCAGCACCTCACGGGCACATCCCCTGTCCCCATAGCCACCGTCGAGTGGTCCCTGCGTGGGGGAGGACCAGGGCGCCAGGAGGTGGCACTCTGAAGAGCAGTTTGCTGGCTCCTGGCGCAGAGGAAAGAGACTGTGCACCTGCTTGTAGTCAGCAGTGTGCTCAGGCCGCGAACCCCAAGATTCGCTTCAGTAATAGGGGACACTAGCTGGCTGTCCTGTTTGCTCTCCTGCCGTGCTGGTGGCCCAGGGGTGCCCCAGCCACGAATTTTCCTTCTCTCTGCTGGAGGGACACAGGCGAGCTTCCAGGCGGAGTCGCAGCCCATGGCGTAGCGGTGTCATGACCTTGTCGGAAAGCTCAAGGTCTCGGGATGGTGACTGGTGCTTCCAGGGACCCCGGGCCTCCCCCCCACCCCATCCAGCCGAATCGAGCGGCCGCCTTTTCCCAGATTCCTGAAACTCTGAGGCTCCTCCTGATTGGCTTGAGACATCTGCCAACCCCTGCAGCAGCGGCCGGGCAGAGCACCTGGAAGCTGGCGTGTAGCTTGGCCTGGGTCAGCTGTCCCTGGGGCAGCAGCTGTGAGTCCTGGTCTCCCAGCACCTGAACCCCCCAATACAAGGGACTTACAGAAGTTTGCGGAAAAATGTGTGCACTGGGTGAGTGTCGTGGCACAGCGGGTTAACCACGGCTTGGAGCCACATCCCGTCTTGGATGCCGGATTCAAGTCCTGGCTGCTCCAGCTTCCTGGGAGGCCGAGGTGGTGACCCAAGCTCTTGGGTCCCTGCCACCCACGTGGCAGATGGAATTCCTGGCTTCGGCCTGGCCCAGCCCCAGGCACGTGGGGGTGTGACCCAGCGGATGGAAGGTGTGTGTGTGTGTGCAGGTGCCCTCTCTCTGCAGTTCAAAGGCGTAATCTCTGTTTTTTGGGAGCAAACACTTGCACGCCCTGCATAGTTGTTCGGTGCGTTTCTACCCACGTCTTGAAGGCCCTCGTGGCTACTGAGACTACTGGGAAGGAAGGGGAGGGGAGGCGAGCGTGAGTTCCCGCTGCTCCGGGGGGAACCAGGAACCAGACCCCTCCCCGTGCCGTCCCTGGCGAGCGCAGCCACGGTGCCCGTGTTCTGGTCCAGGTTGTCCCCTCCTCAGCCCACGTTGCCATCTGAACCTGGCTGTGGTGAGGCGGCTTCTGCCTCTGCCACAGACTTCTGCAGAGACAGCAGTGAGCTCGCTGCCTGTCCCCTGTCATCTTCTAGAATGTTCTGGGGAGCAGCCTCCCATGTGAGCCCGGGCTTTGCCGGGGCTCCCGTCTGGAGCTCGTTTTCAGACTTGGCCCTGAGCGCCTGTTATTCCTGCTCTTTTCATACAAACCTGGGAGCTAGCACCCTCGGGCAGCCACCGTGTCGGGGGACAGGGCCTCTGTGCCCTGATGCCCATCATGGCCGGGCACACGGCTGCCCTCCTGTTACCCCGATGCTGAGGTCCCCACGGCTTTCCTATTCCAGCCCCGTGGAGGCAGGGACGGGGGTGCTGTCCCAGCTGGATCCCCATAGTAGGCGCACAGATCGCTGTGGAGGGGATGCACCTGCCGACTCCGCGCGGGCGCCGCCCCTCCCCCATCCTTCCTGGGTCTCCTCCCACCCCCATCTCAGCCCTTCCTCCTCTTTCTCCCCGGCCCTTCTGCACACAGAGAAGAGGACTTGAGTCCTTCCCGGCGCTCCCAGGCCCCGGGCGCAGCTGCCCCTGCCGCACAATCGCCGCCTTCTCCGCGCTTGGCTCTTGCCCGGCTTGGCCCCTGCTCCCTTCCTCTCCCCTGGAGCGCACACAGCTCCATCCTTCTTCCCCCGGCCCAGCTGCCCCTCACGCGCCCGGCCGCCACTTCCGGCTCCATCCGCCCAGTGGGACAGGCCGCCATCCCTCCCTCCCTCCCTCACCATGCAGGTCCGGGCTAGGCAGCCCTCACAGGCCGTGGCTGGCCCCGGGCGTCCTCGGGAGACAGCTTTGCCACCTCTGTGCACCCCTCAAGCCAAATGCCTCCTCCAAACCTGCACACTCAGAACGAGGCAGGCATCCAGAGGACCCACTGAGCCTCAGTTTCCCCCCACAACAGCACTGCAGCCTGTGTGTCGCCGTGTGACCCGGGCCGGGAGAGGAGGCCGATGCGAGTGCTTCGCCTTCGCGTCTCGGACATGGGGAGGCTGCCAGGCCGAGACTTCTGTCTGGGTGCAGGCGACTCCCTCTGTCCCAGACCCTCGGGCCACGTGCCGGCCCCCCAGCGCTGCTTCAGACAGTGTGCTCGCTCTCATGGTTCTGGAGTCCAGAAATCCACAGTCAGCTTCCACGGGGCCACGGCTGTCGGGGTAACCCTTCCTTGCCTGCTGGCCACATCGGCCACCATCTCCCTGTGTGTCCCACTCCGCCTGTGGCCTTTTCCCTCTCAATCTGTGTCCAGATTTCATAGGCGTGGGACTCATCTCCCCTGACTACAGGCACTTGGGTGAGGACTAGCGTGCGCGTGGGACGGGGGAGACGTGGTTGAGCCCACACAGCTGGGTCCTCCCACCCGCTCACTTGCACAAGGGCTGCAGAGCCGTGAAGTGGACCCTGGGCAAGCCAGCTGCCTGCCCTTCCCACCCGGATGTGGTCCATGGTGTGGCCCCAACTCTGCCCTCTGTCCGGTGCACAGTCTTCCTGTCCCTGGCGTGGGTTTCCCTTGGGGACCCCGTAAATGCAGCGACTGTGAAAGTGGGGGAGAAGACGGCTTGGGGGGGGTGGGCACTTAAACCCGTCCTGGGAGCCTCGAGGGGGTTTCGAGGTTGAGGGTGACCTCTGCAGCATCTCCTGGGTGCTGGCCGTGGCTGCCCGGCACGTCCTGGAAGGGGTTAGTCTAGAACCACGTAGTCCAGTACACTGGCCACCAGCCACAGGGAGCTCAAAAATTAACTGAAATTAAATCAAAATAAAATGTCCGTTTCCCAGGCGTGCCAGCCACAGGTCAGGCGTCCAGCAGGCACCCCTGGGTACCACACGCCGCAGGTGGAGAGCGCTTCTCAGTGCAGGGTCAGCTGTGGGACAGCGTGAGGACAGAGCCTCATCCGAGCAGAGCCGACGTCCAGGGGAGGTGGTGCCCGGCAGGCTGTGGGAATGAGCTCCTGCATTGGTGGTGTGGCATTCTCCCACACACCACCACTGCCACCTCAGCAGCCTGGTCCCCCTCCGTCCCCAGCACCTTCATCTGCTCCCAGCCCGTCCTGCGTCCCAGGTCAGGGCTCGGGATCGAGAGCAGCTCCCGGTTCCACTTGTCATGGACACGTGTCATGGACATTTCTGAACATCCCTTGATGGACAGGTCATTTCTAGAACTCGGGGACCCTCTTGGGAGGGGAGAGAGGGAGTCGAGCCCGCTGTGCCTCAGCACCTGCCCTCTGCCATGCCTGTGTGAACCTTCTTGACCCAAGGGTGCCAAGTTTGAATGCACCTGTGGCAGAGGGCGGGCTGGGCAGGGCGGGGGCCCGTTATCCTGGCTGGACTATCAACACCAGCCAGGCCCACGGCAAGCATTCGTGCGGGTTCTCAGGGAGCACGGCGCCCCCTAGGGGATGGAAAGTGTTTCTGGTGGTGATACAGGCTGGGAGCTGCAGCTTCCTGGGGCGGAGACCAGAGACTGGTCATGGCGCTCTGCACAGGAGAGCCCTCATGGCCCCCAAGTTGCCTCCTGTCCCACATGGCCTCTGAGTGTCCTACCAGACCCTCTGCATAGGCAGGTTGGTGTGAGTTTATTGCTGCTGAACCTTGAGCCGAAGTCTCGTTTATATACGAACACAGCAGGTTTCAGGGAACAGCTTAATGTGCCCTGCGTTTCCCGGGAAGGTGCGTGATGAGAGAACAAGGAACGTTGTACTTAAGTGCAGAATTTCTGAACTCTCGTCCTGGATGCAGTGTGGCCCGGAGGGTTTGCATCGCCAATGCTGCACGCACTCATGCTGCGTCTGTCTTGGGCACGTTCCCAGGGCGTCTGCCTCTAGCTACAGGCGTGTGACCCCTGTCACGTCTCCGGAGGGACATCTTGAGACGTGTCGCATGCAGGTTTTTATTATACATTGCCTTCTTCTCATAGACCGAGGTCAGAGCACCCTGTTGATTTTCTTTTCTGGAAATGCGGTGCATAGGTGGCTTTTCTTACCTATAAATTCCCTCGCAGGAGAATGAGGGAGGTTTGTAGGGGTCGCAGAGCGGGGACGCAAGTCCTCTGGTGCCAAGACCACTCCTGGAAGGCTCAGCTTGGTGCCAGCCCCCCCCCCGCCCCGAGGTGATCATTAAATACCCGCCGATTGCTGGTCCCGCCAGACGGGGGTTTCTCGTACTCTTCTCTGCCTCCTCTGTCCCATTCTTCTGGACAAAGCCACACTTAGAAAGGAGCAAAAGCGATGTGAAGTCGTGGCTCTTCCCGGCGGTGACTCAGCAGGCGATAAAGCCTGGCGCTGGAGGAGCCCCCCCCCCCCCCCCCGCCAGGTGAGTCTGTGGGAAATGAACAGCCTGCCCTTGTATGCTGGAGCTGCGTGACCCTCGCACAAGCCCGGGGCTGAGCCCAGCTTCCAACCCGAGGCCCAGGCGGCCTCCCCGGCGGCTCGGCCAGTGCCACTGCAGCCACTCAGCCATGACCTCGGGGTCATCTGCAGCCCAGGCTTCCTCCATAGCAGTGGCATCGCCACGACCAGGTGGGTGGGAAACGGGCCAGGACCAGGGCAGCCCTCAGCCCCTGCCTTGGTGATCAGCTCGACCCCACCTCCCTCCAGCAGTAAGCCACGCCTCCTGCCCAGCCCAAGCCTGAGGACTGCTTAAACGCTGGGAGGGGTCTGGCGTGGCTCGCTGCTCAGGACCCCGCACCAGCTGCGTGCCGCCCTTCAGAGAAGTCTGCACACAGCTCACAGCCGGGGCCGCCCCCCTTCTACCCACATCTGGGCTTCCCGGCCTCTCTGCTCTTTCTCCAAATGTCCCAAGGTCGTTCCTGCCCCGGGGCCTTGTCTCCTGCAGCTGTCTCCTTGTCATCACTCTTCTTCCATCAAGAATGTCCCCGTTCCGCCTCCTCTTCCTCCCTGGCCAATCTGTGACAGCACTCACCTCCCGCTCTCATTCTCCACCATGACACCTGCTCTATGGTCCTCTTGGGACTGAGTCCCCTGGAAATGGTCGTAGGTGTTTGTGAACTCACTTCTAATCCGTTGTGCCCAGTGCCCGTCCGTGAACAGTGCCTGGCAGGCGCTGTGTGTTCAGTAAAGATTTGCACGCTTTGTGCTGGCTCAGGCCTTCAGCTTACAGCAGAAGAGAGACACAGAGTGTGGGATTTGGAGGAGTCTCACTACCCAAGCATCAACTGGAATCAGTTCGTGCCCATTGGCTGGGTCCTGGCACTCAGACGCTATCCTAGAAGTCTGGTCTTTCAGCTTCTTGGATGTTCTTTCTTCTGGGTTGGCTCTATTATTAGGAAGATTCCCCCTTTGGGGTGGCAGAATGACCACCAGGGTCCATCTCACAGCAGTCGGACCTCCGCTGATGGGGAGGGCTCTTTCCAGTGGCTCCAGCAAAAGTCCCAGGGGAGGCTCCCATTGGCTCAGCCAGGGTCCTGTGTCTCACTCTGACCCAATCACAGAGGCCCGGGGAGGTGGGCTGCCCTGATTGGTCAGGCCCAGGTCACGTGCTGAGCCAAGCCAAGGAATAGGAGCTGGAGCAACCTCACCGGAGCAGGTTAGGGTGACCAAGGGGAGAGTTGGTTCTCTCTCTTTGGTAACTGAAGACACAGTCAGGAAAAGGCTGGGCAAAAAGACGAAGCAGATGTCCACACAGAAACCCAGATGCCAAGGGAGGAGGCCGATTCTCCCAACCCCGCCCACTCTGCTTCCGGCACAAGACGCTGCCTTTGCACAGAATCGAGCCCAGCCCCAGCCCCGCCCCCTTCCTCGCTCGCCTCCCTGCGGTTCTCGGGCCACAAATCCGGGCTCTGACATCCAGGACTTCCACAGCATTGATGTATCACTGCGGGCAGTAATTTGCGTCGAGTGTCTTTTCAAAGCAGAAGAAAGACGCGTGTTGTAACCTTGCAGGCAGCCCAAAGTTAAAAGGATCCAGTTATAGAATCTCACAAGTGTCCAGCCCTGGGGGCTCTGGGCTCCGGGCTCCTGGGATGCATTTCCCTGCAGCCCTCCTCCTCCTCCAGCCCGTCTGCCAGGAAAACAAAGACTTCCATCCTGCGCATTTCGCATCAGTACTTATAGTGTCCCCTAGTGTGCAAAAGGGCCTCTCTCCCCAGAAGCCCCAAGACACCACACATCCGATGGCGAAAGTCTCCCACCTCTGCCTGGACGGAGATGCCCCCAAATCAGCTCATCTTCAGCTTGTGCCCCTGAGAACCGCATCCGGCAGCCTCGGGCCACCCCACGTCTGTCCCCTTCGATTACAAGATGCTCCTTAAAATCTGGGCATTGCACCCCCAGTTTTAGATTCAAAACCTCTTTTAAAAAGCAAGCGCAGCGATGACCTTGCGGGCGTTAGCAGCATTCCTGGAGGGTAGGGTCAGCAAACCACAGCCGCAGGAGTCTGTGCCTATCTGCGTGTGGAAGGTTTTATGGGCATTAATTTATGTATCGCCCACGACTAATTTCACTCTGTGGCGGCAGGGCCGGATGAGCGCAGCAGAGACCTGGTGGCTGCAAAGCTGCGGATGGTGGTGGCACCGGCCGGGTCACAGCCAAGCCCTGCACTCGCTGGGGGCAGGCAGAGCTGGGGGCACCTGGGTTCCCTAATGCCAGAGATGGCCAATTAGCTCCCTCGCGCTTGGCCATCTGGGCACAGACTGCCCAGCAGGGGCGGTACGCTGGCTTCCAGGCTCCAGCGTCCTGGGGACTTGCCCTCATCGGCATGGCTCCCCACCACATCCACACCCTGGCGCAGGAAGTGGAAGACACAGGGAAGGCACGCCCACACAACTGCGTGTGCTGCTTTACCCGGGAACCCCTGGACCCAAAGCTACATCGTCTGCCTCATTATTCGCCATCCCCGTGCAGGTGCAGGGTGGAACTCTCTAGCAGGTATATGATATACTCAGGTTGACTAAAAAGGGATTAAATAGTGTTCCGTTGTTTGCAGCCGATAGGTTTTCAGGGTTACAACCAAAACAAGGAATGGCAAAAGGTTGAAGCAGTCGCAGGTGTGAGAACCCAGCTGTCCGTCACCCCAGGCCTCATGGGGGTCTGTGCAAACGTGAAACGGCGTGGTTCCCGCCAATCCCATGCTGTTTGGGGAAAATGGTCATTTATCATAGAAACGTACACGCTATGAAGTGATAGATCTGTGATTACTACTCTTTCAAATGATTGGCCACAGTTCTTTCCATTTTTATTTATTTGGAAGGCAGAGAGACAGGGATCTTCTGTCTACTGGTTCTCTCCCCAAATGCCCACACAAGTCAGGGCTTTGTCTGCCCAGGCTCTCACGTGAAACAGGGCGGTATGCGCCCAGCTGGATGGACCTCACAGAGCGTCTGACTTCATTTGTCGCTGGCTGACCCGCATCGCTCGGGCTCCCGCTGTTCTTCGCCCTTGGCAGCCCAGATGTCCCTCTGTGCACCCGCTGCTGTGGTCCCGGGCGCGCCCTGTCCAGGGTCTGCCTCTCCGGATGTCCCTGGCGCACTTTGTCCAGGGTCTCCCTCTCCTGATGTCCCTCCACCCACAGTGGTCCCAGGCGTGCCCTGTCCAGGGTCTGCCTCTCCGGATGTCCCTGGCACGCCTTGTCCAGGGTCTTCCTCTCCTGATGTCCCTCCACCCACAGTGGTCCCAGGCGTGCCCTGTCCAGGGTCTGCCTCTCCTCCGGGTCCCCACGGCCAGCGCCTTTTCCCTTGAGTCCCAGGTTTTCCAGCTGCTGTGAGGGACCCACAGTTCCTCCAGGAGCTGTCTCCCTGGACAGGCGAGGTCCACCATGCTGCTCCCCTCTGCAGATGGGCTCGCTGAGGCTCGGAGGCGCGCGCTCGTACCCAAGGGTGCAGGGCTGGGGCTCAGTCCTCTGACAGGACACTGCACCCCTGCTGCTGGGGCCCACGTGTACCCAGGGCAGATCTGCAACCCCGGGGCCTGGTCGCCCTTTGTCACCTGGGCCTGTGCGGTGCAGCATCCCTGGCCTCGCCCCTCAGCCCCAGGCACTGCCCCGCCCCCTTGGTCTTGCCTGTGGTCAGCAGGCTCTGCACACGGCCCCGCCGTGGGTGGTTTCCGCAGTGTGTGGCGCCCTCCACTGCAGCTACCATGGCAGAAATCCTTTTCCATAAGACAGGGGCGCGGCTCTCCCAGCCCACAATCCTGCCCTCCTGCCAGTGGCTGCTCACCGTGTGGCTGCTCCTGGCAGGCGCTGGGCCGGGCTACTGCACCCAGACCAGACTCCCGCCTCTTGGAGCCCACATCCTGGGTGGGGAGAAGAGAATAAGGAGACAGATACCTCCTCCGATCATTTCAGAATCAGCCTGGGGGAATTGAGGCAGGGCCCCTGAGAGGGGAGGAGGAAGTGTCACATGCCCACAGCAGTGGGAAGAGCAGGTGCAAATGTCCTGGGGTGGCTGAGAGCCCGGGGCAGGGTGAGCCACCGGTGGGGCTGGGCCGGGTCCTGGGGTGGCTGAGAGCTAGCTGCGGGTGGCTGGGGCAGGGTGAGCCACCGGTGGGGCTGGGCCGGGTCCTGGGCTCCGGGTGACCCTCCTGGCGGCTGTGGTTTGGGAAGGGAGAGCAGAAACGCAGGTCTGTGTGGAGGACGTTTGCCTGCTGAGCAGGACGGGAAGCCTAGGGACCCAGACGCTTCTCTGTCCCCTTGGGGCTTCATAGCCCCCGAGAAGTTTGGGGTTTCCAGGCAGGGGCTCTGGGGGGCCAGGGCCGGACGCAGCTCTGCAGCCAGCGTCTCATCAGGGGACCCCCACCCCCCTTCTCCTTACACATCAGGTCCCAGGGGGAGAGGCTGACGGGCGAGCTCAGGCGCACGCCTGCCCTGTGGGTGGGGAGGGCGTGATTGACAGTTGGGACCTCTGTGTTAGGGAGACACCAGGGGTGTGGTGGTCATGGCTCTTCAGGAGTCACCCAAATGATAAACCACATGTGTGTGCATGTTGTGAGTTGCATGTGCATTGTGTATTCAGGTGTGTGTATAACCTATGAGTAGATTCATGTGTGTATGTGTTATATGTGTTGTATAGTTATGTGTGTGTGATTTCCATACATTCACACACGTGTATGTGTTATATGTCTGCTGCACATTCATGTGTGTGGAGGTGCTGTGTATTCCTGCGTGGGTGTTGCATGTGCGTGTGGAGGTGCTGTGTGTGCACGTGTGTTGCATGTTCATGCGTGTGGCAGTGCTGTGCATTGTACACGGGTTCTATTACGTGGGGGGAACTATGAAATCAAAGCAAATGAACCTTCCATGAAAGGTCAGCTGCCCGTGGGGGGCTCGTGCAAGTGGATCTGGGGCGCTCTGACCGCCGACGGTCTCTGCAGGACGTGGGTGGAGACGGTGTGGGATGAGCACGTGCCCAAAGTCGCCGGCGTCCTCACCACAGCCCTGTTGCCGTCTTTCCCTGCTGGCCCGTGAGGGGCCAGAATGTTCTCCGAACGAGGGGGTGCTGTCAGTCCCCTTCGCTGCCGCACAGTGGGGACGAGAGGATGAGCTGGGTGCTGTCTTACGCGGCTCACTGGTGCAGGGAGCAGGAGTCACTCGTGTGGGGTCCCGGGGTTAGGAGACGGCGGGTCGAGAGTGAAACCCAGTCGGGCTGCAGGGACCCCTCCTGGCCGCTCACTGCGTCACCTCCCGTGTAACGGGGACAAGGGAACAGGTGCCGGGTAGGGGTCCACACAGGCGTCCCGCAGCGGCCAGGCCTGCTGACCAGAGGCAGCAGTGACCCCGAGCCTCCTGTTGGTTTCCAGCAGCGCAGCCCTGAGCTCTCCTTGTGCCTTTGGCTCCCGGCCCCACCTCACACCTGTCACCATGTAATCAGGGCTGCCGGCCGAGGTGAGACGCGGCTGTCACAGGACACAGGGCTGGGAGAGACCCGGACGACAGGATTCTCCCATCAGGCTCTCCACGGCTCCCCAGCTGCCTGGGACCAGTGGGGACCGCCATGAGCCGGACACCATGTGCAGCTTCCAGGGCGAAGCGGCCAGCAGCCGCGCACCTGCTGCACCGGGGGGCACAGGAGGACTGGGGGCGGTGATGGTCCCCCTGGGGGGGCCGGGGAGAGGGTCGATTCTGCCACTGCAGGGACTCCTGACCCCAGTGTGAACTGAGCACCGAGTGCCGGCAGGGGGAACAGGCCCACTGGTGATATGAATACGCCACCCGTGGCGGGTGCTGGTTCTGTGCCAGCCCTGAA
This sequence comes from Sylvilagus floridanus, assembly GCA_949820135.1. NCBI lineage: Eukaryota > Metazoa > Chordata > Mammalia > Lagomorpha > Leporidae > Sylvilagus > Sylvilagus floridanus. Next base: position 118,165,942 of record OX463231.1, on the reverse strand, counting down.
TTTAGGTCCTTGGCCCCTCTGTGTCATGCATGAGTCTGTGGATGCAACCAACCACGCATGGAAAATCTCCAGGAAAACACGCACCTGTACTGAACATGTTTGGATGGCTCTCCTTGCCAGAATCCCGAGCCGTGCGCTGTGACGTCGGCTCCGTAGTATCACCATTGGGTCAGGTGTTACAGGTCCTCTAGACTTGACTTGAAGTGGACCGGCTGGCATTTGGCACAGCAGTGCAGTGCCCTTGGGTTGCCCATGCCCCATGGCAGAGTGCACTCCACTCCTCATTCCATGTCCTTTTTAAGGTTTTATTTATTTATGTGAGAGGTAGAGTTACAGACAGTGTGGTTGTGTGCGGGGATCTTCCATTTGCTGGTTCTCTCCCCAGAGGGCCGCAACGGCCAGAGCTGCGCCGATCCGAAGCCACGAGCTGAGAGCTTCCTCCAGGTCTCCCACATGGGTGCAGGGGCCCAAGCACTTCCCAAGGCGCGTTAGCAAGGAGCCGGATTAGGATTGGAGTAGTCAGGGCTTGAATTGGTGCCCATATGGGATGTGGGCATTACAGGTGGCACCTTAACCCTCTACGCCACAGCGCCGGCCCGAGATCAAAGGGCTTATGCTGCACGTGTGAGAGCTGTGGTCTTGCCTTTCCGTGGGGGACTTCCTAACATCAAGACCTCCAGTTCCAGCCGTGTGGCTGCAGGCGCCTTTTTCGGAGCTGAGTAGTATTCCATCGCCTGCAGGCCCCGTGTTTTCTGCATCCGTTCATCAATGCAGGCACTCTTAGGTGGCTACAGCAGCAGGTGTCTGATGGACGGGTTCCATTTCCCCTGGGGGCATGCTCGCATCCAGCAGTGAGATTGTGGGACCACGTGGTGGCTCTAGTTTAGGGTTTTGAGGACCCTCCAGGCTGTCTGCCCACTGACTGTGCTAACTTCCATTAGCAGCAGTGTGCACGGGTCCCGTCCACATGGTCGCCAGCGCGTTCTGTCTGACTGCAGCCCGACTCGCTGCGGGGAGGGGGAGCTCGGCGTGGTCAGGCTTTGCGGGTCCCTGGTGAATAGCGACAGAGGGTTTTCTGCGGTCGCCTGTCAGCCGCTCACACGTCTTCCTCTGGAAAGCGCCTATTGGAGCTACATTTTCGTTTTCCTGTGCTACCAGGGTCTGGTGCGAAGCGCCCGTGCCTATTCCCACGGCCTGAAGCATCTCCCCGATGTTTTCTTCCAACGGTTCAGGTTGTACGTTTAGTAGCTTCCTAAGGATAACCTCAGCATGCCCAGTGTGGTTGTCTGCCCATCCCTGGCCAGCTGGGGGCCGGGCAGACACGGCAGGATCGGGTAATGCGTGTCCCCTGCAGCCCGGAGCGCAGTCCAGCCCTCATGTCCCTAAGTGAGGACGCGAAGTGCCCAGAGGGCCACAGGACCAGGCAGGCCAACCCGGAGCCCTCGTGGCCTGAGCCTGTGCCTGGCACCTGGGAGACCGCGCTCTGCCCTCCGCTGCCCGGGGACAGCGGCGGCCTGCACCTCCTCCGCGCCCTTTCCTGGCCTGGTGCTGATCCTCTGCTGCCAAGTCGCCCTGCCCCCACCTGTCCCTCCCCGGCACCGTCCCAACCGCGGCGGCTCGGCGAAGCCAGGCTTCCCGGGCCCCCGCCACAAGCTGCCCTTTGCGTCGCAGTTTGGATTCCGCTCGGTCTCTTGGCTGCAGCTCCCAGTCCCGCAGCCCCAGGGCCCATGCTAATTTGCTTCTCCCACCTCAACTGGTGCCGGAATAACCATTTTAAAAACTGCCTTGGGAAATCTAATCAAATGAGAGCGAAATCTAATTTGGCACTAAAAGCCTGGCTGTACCCCATCTTCCGGGGCCTTGTGGAGCCTGAATAATCAACTCTGGGTTTTGTAAGTGTCGGAGGGGGAGAGGGAGGGCTGTGCGAGGGGCCGTTCCAACAGGAGCGCCCGGGACGTCGCATCTGTGGCCCGGGACTGTGGGCAAGGGACCACTGTGGGCTCCCAGGACCTCACACACCCCCTCCCCCCAGAAGGCCCCCCCCCAGCTGGGCGGGACTGGAGGCTCATTAGCATGCCACGCTGCAGTTCCTGGGAGAGACCTGGCCCGCATCCGAGGGGACAGATCCCGGGTCGGGGAGACCTGGGAGGGGACCGAGGGCCCCAGGGCGTCTGTCCTAGTCTTCTGCAAACCCAGGGGTGACATTCTAGGCGTCTGAAGTGACTGTGGGCCTGGGTGTGTCTAAGAGGTGTCCTACGCTCTGGCCCAGTGTCCAGGAAAACCACATTTAGTGCGGACCCTGGCTGCACTCCCCCAGGGCCTGCGTGTCCCCCGTCAGCCCCCCATCCTGTTTCCTGCTGGTGCTCCTCCCCACAATGTCACCTCCCCCCCCACAATGTCACCTCCCCCCAACAATGTCACCTCCACCCTTGATGTCACCTCCCCACCCCACGGTGTCACACCCTCCCATGGTGTCACCTTGGTGTCTTCCCCCACGGTGTCAACTCCTCCCTCCCTACTGTCCTCGGGCCCATAAGCTCGTTCCTGCCCCAGGACCTTTGCACCACCTGTCCCCCCTTTCCCAAGACAAGACTTTCTTCTTGTCTTCCCGCCCCCGAGCACGCAGCTCCGCGGGGCCCTGTGTGCTCTTGGCTGTCCCGATCCCCACTGTCACCGCTACATCATCTTCATTCGTCACAGTCCACTGCCAGGATGCTGGCCCTGCGGCACCTAGCGCAGCTCCTGCCTGGCATGCTGTAAGAGCCCGAAATGCATCACAGGTCACCCAGCAAGGGGGCACGGTCTGAGGACCACGTCCCAAGACGGCTTTGTCTTTGTGCCAACATCACAGCACGTACTGGCCGGGGCCGTGTGCTGTGGGCCGGCGTCTGTGCAGGCCGTGGTGCCAGGCTGTTGCTGATGAAAAGGGTCACGAGGGGCTGGCGCTGTGGCATAGCCAGTAAGGCCACTGCCTGCAGTGCCGGCATCCCATAGGGGCACCGGTTCGAGTCCCGGCTGCTCTGCTTCCAATCCAGCTCTCTGCTGTGGCCTGGGAAAGCAGTAGAGGATGACCCAAGCGCTTGGGCCCCTGCACCCACATGGGAGACCCAGAGGAGGCTCCTGGCACCTGGCTTCGGGTGTAGCTCTGGCTGTTGCGGCCGGATGTGTCAGGCGAGGGCGGGCTCTGCAGGCGGCCACTTCCTGAGCAAGATGGGGAGTTAGGTGGGCTTCCAGGGACACGGGCCCTCCCCTCCCCGCCCTGCCTGGGGGGAGCTGCCTCCTTAGAACTTGCCTTGCTGGGCGGGTTGAGATGGCGGAGACGCCTGCTTCCCTCATCAGAGTTCCAGGATTCGATTCCCGGCGCAGGCTCCTGTCTTGCGCGGACCCCGGCAGGCAGCGGGGCCCCTGTGGCTGGGCCCCTGCCTCCCCATGGGAGACCTGGATGAGATCCGAGCTCCCAGTGCTGGCCTGGCTCAGCCCAGCCTGACTGTGGTGAGCATTTGGGGCTTGAGCCAACAGATGGGAACTTGCTCACTGGCTCACTCTTAACCCAGAATTCCTTGAGGGCGGCTCGCTCTCCAGAGGAGATGCAAGGGCAGAATGGGGCTGCGCGGGCCCCGCGTGTCCGTCCAAAGCCCTGGTACAGCTGCGGACCTCATCCAGCCGCTGCTCTGTTCTTGCAAACGTTTCGCTGCACCCAAGCCACACTCGCCTGTCGCTGTCTTGTCGGTGACTGTTTGCTCCAAGGACCCTGTGACCCACTGACCCCGGGTCCTTCCTGGCTGCTCTCTCCTGGGGAGGCCGGCTGAGCCCCGCTCTGTGGGATGCTCCCGGGGACGAGGAGCGGGGAGGCTGGGGGTCGCCATGGTTTTGCTGCCGGACGCGCGGTTGGCTTCTGCTTGTTTGCTCCTGCGGCCGTGCCTCTCCGAGCATGTCCTGTACGCGAGGCTTTTCTCTCGGGCAAGTACCCAAGGTCGGAGCCCTGGGCCAGAGGTTATGACCCAGCCAAGGAGGCCTCTGCGGGGGTGGGACTGGTTGACCCCTACCAGCAGGGTGCGAGGGGTCCCAGGCATTGCAGCCCCACCGACGCTGGGTGTCACGCCTGTGGCCGTGTGGTAGACGGAGTCCAGGGAGTGCACGCACTTAAACCTGAGGTTTTCCACTCGCTGACGACCGACGCTTTCCTTTGGCTTCTGTCGTGAGCTGAGCCGCCCGCCAGTCCAGGCTGTTGGCCGTGGGAGCCGCCGATGTTTGGGTATCGCAAAACCGAGTCGTTTCACAAGCTGCAGCCTTGCCGTGGGCGCTCTGCAGGGTCTCGCCTTCACCATGTTAGTTTTCCAAAGGACGCGTTACTGCATCACAGAGACCTCGCATAGTCTGATGATCCTATTTGGACATTAGGTTTTCCCTGCCAGCCTCGATATGACACCGTGTGCGTGTGACGACGCTGGAGAAGGGGCCATGGGCTCCCCAGGATGGTGTCTTCGGGGGGTGCGTTTTGCCCAGCCAGGGCGCCAGCTCCACGTCCGAGCACACAGGTCCCCTGCCCGGCTGTCGAGGGCGCTCGGGGAGCGGGCCGGCAGGTGGAAGCTCACTGCCTCGGCTTCCCAAGCGGGGCCGGGGCTCCTGCCATCTCACGCGCCTCCCTCCTGCCCGCAGCTTTCTTCGGGAAGTACCTGAACGAGTACAACGGCTCGTACGTGCCGCCCGGCTGGAAGGAGTGGGTCAGCCTGCTGAAGAACTCCCGCTTCTACAACTACACGCTCTGCCGCAATGGCGTCAAGGAGCGGCACGGCTTCGACTACGCCAAGGTGAGTGCGCCCTTCCAGCTCGGGGTTCCAGCCGTGACCGTGACCGTTTTGCTGAAGCAGCGTGTTCTTGAGAAAATGCACACGCGTGTGGACGGTGGCTTTTCACACATTTGCACGCCGCCAGCGCCCCGCCAGGCCAAGAGCAGCGTGGCCACCGTCCCGACAGGCGCTGATGCGGCTCTTTGCCCTGAGCCTCCGCTGCAGGCGGGCGCTGGGCAGACCCACTGCGCGCATGGGGCTGCAGCTGCCGAGAGCCACGTGCGTCCACCTGGCCTGCCAACCCCGCGTGCTTGCGCCACGCTCCACTGGGTGCCCCTGCCGGCTCCTGCCCCCCTTCTGCTGGGATCCTGTGGTTAGGGCCCCTGACGGCCGGGGTGCTGGGGACGGGGCGTGTGCTCAGTGGGTGTTGCTGGGGGTCTGCCTCTGCCTTCTCAGCTGGAACTGACATAAGGTGAGGCGCGCCGAGTGGACAGCGTGGTGAATAATGTCCACACCCCTGCGCGTTGGTCTAACCACTGCCCCGAACGAGGTATAGGGCGCTCCGTGCCCCCAGATGGCTGCCTCGGACCCTTCCCGGTCATTGTCGCCACCCCCAGGGGTCAGCTGTGCTCAGACTCCCACCCCCAGGCCTGCTGTTGTCCCCTCGAGAGCCCCACGGGAGTGGAATCCTGCGCCATGTTTGCTCTCGTGTCTGGCTGTTGCTCCCACGTGACCTCTGTGCGAGGCAGCAGCGTGTATGCCCGTTATCTCCGTGTGCCGGACGGTGGGTAGATACACGAGAGGGGCTTTAGCCGTTCAGCTGGTGGGTGCTTGGCTTGACCCCTCATTGTGTCCACTACAAAGACGCTGCGGCCCCCAGCGGGTGCCGACTCCGCACCCTGTGGTTAGAGACGCCGGGCAGCTGTGGAGCCGCCGTGCCCAGCTGCGCTCCCGGCCAGAAAGTCAGGAGGGCGCCAGGGGCTGCACGTTCCTCACCTACGCTTGGTTTTGTTGGCTTTTTAAAATCACACTCGGCCGCGTCTCGGCCTTTGGGCTGGGATCAAGCATAGAATCTGTTCTTCTCAGTTTACAATCGCACTCGGCTCTTGTTGGTAAACAGTTCACCTGTAACTGAAGAGGAAGTAGGTGAGGCTGTTTACCAGACCATCCAGCAGTGACGGTGTCAGGCATGGCTGCATCCAGGGGCTCAGCAGGAGCTCCGTGGAGGTGGCTTCTCTCCACTGTTTCCTTCCATCCTGCCCCTTCACAGGTACCCCCAGGTGGCACCCCCCAGCTTCCTGCCTGGCTGTAGACAAGTCTCTCACCCAACAAGTCTTGTTGTCTCTCCTTGGCTCAGGATCGGTCATGTGACTGTCCTTGAGCCGCTCAGGGTGGCCAGGGAGCGGCAGTGTTTCTGGGGTAACGGCCTTGGTGAGCCAGAGTGGGTAGCAGGAGCCCTGCCCAGGAGTATGGGCCGAGAATAGAGCCCCGAATAAAAGTGGGGAGCTCCCGCTGGGAGAAGGCTGACTGCATGCGCAGCAGCCGGAAAGACAGCCTGCCCCCCTCCTCTGGAGGCTGGGTGGGGGTCCCGCCTGGCGTCAGGACCGAGCGTCGGTGGAGTCCTGGCTGACGGTTACTTCCTGTGTGCGCGTCTGCTCAGTGCGGGCTGGGGGCGGGGACCACAGTGACATCACCCCACCCCCAGGTCTCCCCCCTTACCCAGGGAAGCCACCCAGACTCCCGCCACGGCTGACCTCACCACCCCCTCCTCTCAGCCCCGGGGCAGGCAGGTTCCCTAAACCTCCTGAAACACCCCTTCCTCTCTTTTTAAAATTCCTGCCTCCCCCCCCACCCCCCCGTGCCTTGTCCCAGAGCAGCCGATCATCGAGTTCTCCCTGGGTCCCCCCGCAGCCGGGACGGATAGAGGGTCTGCTATCCTGCCCATTTCCTGCCACACTCACACCACCCCCGTGAGTGGCAAGAGTCCCCCGGGACAGAAGCACAGGCATTCCTGGGCCCCCAGGGACCGGGGCCTAGGGACAGAGGCCCGCTGCAACCGAGAGGAGGGGCTTTGCAGTCAGAGCTGGCTGCGGTCCAGGGTTCCAATCCTGAAGGCACCAGTGGGGAGCGAGAGCCGGAGCAGAGGCAGGGAGAGCAGGAAGCTGAGGCAGGCCGGGTTCCTGTGCTCTGGGCGGGCCGATGCCTGCGGAGCCCCCTGCCAGCCTCCATGGGAAGCATGGGGCGGGAGGAAGCCACGTTGCTTCCCCAGGTCCTCTACAAGGCCCTTTGAGGATCCCATCCCAAGTCTCTAGTCTCTGCTTAGTAGTGTGTGACCTCAGCTGCCCCATCTGTGAAATGGGTAGAATGTCTGCTTTTCAAAGTTGCTGTGGAAGTCTCTGGAACCAATGTAGAGTGACAGTGAGAACCTACGTTGGGTACAGGTCTGGGGTGGGCGCCGGGCTCTTGCTAGGTGCTTTACCCTCTCGGGCAAGCACTTGGCACCCCCGAGGAGGGAGTAAGAGGCTCAATGCTAGCTGCAAGGGTCTGAGTCCATGCGGGGTTAGCCCCCGCCCCAGGGGCGGGCTGTGGAGCTGGGACCTGAACCCAGTTTTGCCCGACCCCGGAGCCCCCTGCCCGAGGCGTGGCCGCTTCCTGAAGGACTGTGAATCTCTGTAAACTTGGCGGCATCGAGACCGGGCAGGAAGCTTCGCGGGGCCCAGGAGAGGGCTGACTCCCAGTGAGGGCACCACGAGGGCTGGGCCGGGGGCTGCCCGGGGCAGAGACCACCTCCCCGCCCCGGCACCAGGCCTTGGGGGAGTGAAGCCGGTGGACGTAAGTGCTCCCCAGCAGGAAATATCCGTGATCACGAAGCCAAGAGACTGTGAGGCCGGAGAGGCCCCGCGAGATTCGGGGAGACTCAGCTCAGCCGAGTTCAAACCAGGCAGAAACCCTGGCGTCTGCGGGCACAGCCGTGATCACCTCCTGGGAGCATCGGGGGAACCGGGCCGCAGGCGCCTCAGCGGCCACGCGCTCTCTCTCCCCCTGGTCATCAGTCTCGCTCTCTCGCTTGCTCTCTCTCTCTCTCTTCCTCCCACCCCGGTCACTGGCCACACTGTCTTTCTCTCTCGCCCCCTGGCCAGCAGCCACACTCTCTCTCTCTGAGCCCTGGGTGCCAGAAGGGCTTCAGTGAGCGGAGCCCTGGGCCCCCGCCCGGGTCCCCTGCTCCGCTCTCCTCTCAACAGGGAGCCCAGAGTGAGCATCCACAATGTTGTGAGCGAGTGCTGGCTGAGCTCTTGGGCAGCCCCCGAGGGAGGAGCCCAGGTCTGCCCCGGCCCCGCCCCAGAGCGCAGGCAAGCCCCGCCCCAGAGCCCTGGCAAGCCCCGTCTGCACCTGCTGCCCTTCTTCCCGGAGAAGTCCTGTTCTAAGTGACCGTTCACGGAGAACAGGTGCTTCTGTCCAGAGTCACAAGCTCGCAGGTCCCTCACAGGTACCGCCCCACGTCAGTGCAGACGAGGGGATGCACGGAGGACCAGGGGCTGGGAGAGGGGGCGGGGAGAGGGGCCTCGTCCCCAGGCCCTGGCACCACCTCCCGCCTGCACAGGTGCACGGGGTGGTCTGGCTTCTGGGCACTGGGTGTGCCGGCCGCACCTTGGCCCGGGGGAGCGGGAGGAGGCCAGGGTGACTCTGCAGGCAGCCAGCCTATCTCCGGGGTCTCCCAGGCACCCTGCCCGGGCCGCCCACCCATCTCACTTTCCTGTTCACAAATGAGAATCGCTAAATCCCCCCTCGTGGCTCACCCCAAACAGCTCGTCCAGATCTGAATATGGTTTTCCTTGCTAGATCTGGACCCAGGTCCGTTCTCTCTCTGCAGGATCCGGGTCTCTGCACCCTTCCCCCAACCACTCAAACCGGAAGTCAATCCGTGGAGGGCTGGCGGCCCCCCACTGCACCTCGCAGTCCAGTTCACGGCCTCCTCTAGCTGTCTGCCTCCAGGCCAGGGAGCACTGCCCCTGCCATCTTGACCCCAGACGTGGGCTTGGACCAGCAGGGTTGGCTGGTTCTCACTGGCCAGACCTGGCTGCCAGTCGTGCCCTCCCATCCAATCCCATGCATGGAGGAGGGCTCAGACGGCTGTGGGTGTCGGATGTCGTTGCAGAGGCGGACAGGGTGGGTGAGGGACCCTCACAGCCATGAGCCTCACCTTGCAGAGCTGGCGTGTGCGGGGCGCTGTGGCCAGTGCTTCCTGTTAGCACTAGACCCCCGTGCCAGCCTGGAGAGGCAGGTGCAGCCCCCCCCACCGCCTGCGCGCGCGCACGCGCACACACACACACACACACACACACACACACACCACTCTTCTAAACAGGAAACAGGACATGGGGTAGGAGCCCCTGAGTTACCTACCAGGGACCTCGATCCTCTCCCTCCTGCCCCCCACGTAACCCACATCCTGCGTGGGTGCTGCGGGCGGCTCCCTGGAGCTCAGGGAATGTGGAATTAGAAGGCAAGTTTATCTTGGTGCAAAACATTTTGAAATCCACCCATCCTGGGGTCTTCAAAAACTCATCGAAAATACATACTATGAATCAGTGATTTCAGAATGCTTTGCACCAAAATAAACTTCTCTCTTAATTGTATTTCCCACAGACTTTTTGAAATGCCTTCCTACTGTGTGTCCTTAGACTTTGTATAAAAGATAGTGTATCATACATAGCCTCATGGGATAGAACAAGACTTAGCCATGTTACACCATGTCTGTTGTAAGACTGATCCATGTAACCGTGGTTTATTCTTAAAAAAGATCGATTGATTGATTGATTGATTTGAAAGGCAAAGTTAGAGGGAGAGACAGAAGGGTGGGAGGCTTCCATCCTCTGGTTTTACGCTCTAAATGGTCATAACAGCTTGGGCTGTTTCAGACCAAAGCCAGGAACTTGGAACTCCATCCAGGTCTCCCACATGGGTGCAGGGCCCCAAGCACTTGGGCCATCTTCCACTGCTTTCCCAGGCCCATTAGCAGGGAGCTGGATCAGAAGTGAAGCAGCTGGGACTTGAACCAGCGTTCCTGTATGGGAAGCTGGCATCGCAGGCCACAGCTTCATCTGCTGTCGCACAGTGCCAGCCCATCTGGTTCTTTCTCACTGCCATATAATCCCATTGTATGTCTTTCCTGACAATGGTCATTGTGGCCACCAGGGGAGTGAACCAGAGAATGGAGGATCTCTCTCTCTCTCTCTCTCTCTCTCTCTAACTCTGCCTTTCAAGTAAATAACTTTTTTTTTGGACAGGCAGAATTAGAGACAGAGAGAAAGGTCTTCTTTCCATTGGTCCCCCGCCCCAAATGGCCACTACGGCCGGCATACTGTACCGATCCGAAGCCAGGAGCCAGATGCTCCTCCTGGTCTCCCATGGGGTGAGGGCCCAAGCACCTAGGCCATCCTCCACTGCACTCCCGGGCCACAGCAGAGAGCTGGCCTGGAAGAGGGGCAACCGGGACAGAATCCGGCACCCCGACCGGGACTAGAACCCAGGGTGCTGGCTTCACAGGTGGAGGATTGGCCTAGTGAGCCGCGGTGCCGGCCTCAAGTAAATAACTCTTTAAAAAAAATTAGAATCTCTCTGGATTGACTCTTGTTCCTTCTCTTAACAGTTTGTCTTGGGACAACTTTCCACATCAGTAACCACAGATTTTCTTTTTTTTAAGTCTCAGTTATTTGAAAGGCAAAGTTACAGAGAGGGAGGGAGGGAGAAAAAGAGAGAGAGTGAGTGAGCGAGAGAGAGTGAATGGATCTCCTAACCACTGGTTCACTCCCCAAATGGCCACAGTGGCCGGGGCTGGGGCAGGCTGAAGCCAAGACTTCATTTGGTCTCCCCCGTGGGTGACAGGGGTCCAAGCAGCAGTGTTAGCTGGAAGCTGGATCAGAAGTGGAGCAGCTGGGACTTGAACTGGCACCCACATGGTCCTTATCCGGCACCAGGATGCCAGCCCCCAGATGCACTGTTTAGTGAAAGGAAGGTAGTTAACTGCCTCTCTGCTGGCCACTGCCCTGTGGTTTCGCTTTGTCAACAGTGTTGCAGTCACCCTCCTTGTGCCTCAGACACAGCGGCTGGGTGTCCTTGAGGGCGTATGTGTAGATGTGAGCACAGCGTAGCACGTGGAGGTGGGTACCCTTCGGGTGGAAGCTCTAGCCCTTCCTCCATCTCTATTTTTATCCAAATATCTTTGTGAAAGTCGTAGCTGTGGGTGAACTCGCTCTAGGAATCAGAGGATGCATCTCAAGAGCGTTTTGCCTTCAAGTCCGATCAGCAGCTGAGGATTGACTGTTAGGAAGAGTTTAGGCAAATCGCAACATCTTAGCTGAGCTTTTAAAGCCCCTGGTTTCTGGGCACTTACTTGTGCTCTAACTCTTCCCTCTTCTAACTCTTCTCACCCAGTGTGTGAGTCATCCCCTCCTGGGGTCCAGCGCTGTGGCCTGGCAGGTAAAGCTGCTGCCCGCGACTCCAGCATCCCATATGGTTCGTGTCCCGGCTGCTCCGCTTCCGATCCAGCTGCCTGCTAATGCGCCTGGGAAAGCGGCAGAGAATGGCCCAAGTGCTTGGGCCCCTGCACCCACGTGGGAGACCCAGATGAAGCTCCTAGCTCCTAGTGTTCACCTGGCCATTGCAGCCATCTGGGGAGTGAATGAATGGATGGACGATTTGTCTGTGTCTGTCTGTCTCTCTGTCTCTCTGTCTCTCTCATTCTGTAACTCTTGACTTTCAAATAACTTTTTTAAAGATCTCTTAACAAAAGGGAAGCCGCTCACTTTTCGGGAGACGCACTGCACACTTTGCTGGCCTCGTCCCTCCCTCCCAGGCGCCAGTTGCCCCCTGCCCCTCTGTCCCAGCACACCCGGCGAGCTCACGCCTTCCTGAGCCCTGCGATCCGCTGTTTCCCCTCTCTAGAAATCTTTCTCTAATAATTGAGGGGGGGGGGGGGCACGGAGAGCGCCAGCGAGCGAGCGTGTACCCCGGACAGGGTCGCCATTCACGGATTCCTCCACAGTGCCCGCAAAGGACAGAAGTGGACTGGGCCATGGGCAGGAGCGGGGAACTCGGCCGAGGTCTCCCGCGTGGGTGGCAACAACCCAACTCCTCAGGCGTCACTTGCTGCCTCCCCGGGTCTGCGTTAGCAGGACGCTAGGGGCCGCAGGCAGACACAGGTGTCAAACCCAGGTGCCCCATTAGGGACGGATGCGCTGAGCACTAGCCGAATGCCCGCCCCTGGAACTCTGCCGCTTCCGCAGTGACTCTCAGCCCTGGGCAGCATCACACGCTGACCAAGTCACAGCCTGTGACCCTGGGCCCAGACGTCAGCGAAGCCCCCAGGAGATTCCCGCAGCCCCCGAGGGTGAGACCAGAGGTGCCGACCTTTCCTTGCCCAGGTCATTCTCATCAATCAGGTCTCAACTCACCTCCTCAGAGAAGCCCTCCCTGACCGCCCAGCCCAGCCCCAGTTGCTCCTGGCTCCTCTTAGTGGCTCGCCTGTCGCACCTCGTGACTGTCTCGGTGTGGCTGCTCCTGCTCCTGCCCCTGCAGGGGTGCAGGGGTGCAGGGATGCCCTGCCCAGAGCCTTGGGAAAACCTCACATTCAAGAGGTCTGAGCTGTGTGACGGAGGGCGATTCACTTAACCTCTCGGCTCCTCCATTGTCTGTTCTAGACAACAGGGAGTCTCACGGTGGCTGTTTCCCACGGTCGCGGATGGACACAGAGAGCACAGGACATGGCATGAGCCCTCCCTGTAGCCTCTGCCAAGTTGCCGCTCCTCCCCCGCCCTCCCTTGCTTGTCCTCCGTGGAGCCAGCACCCTGTGCCGCCCGCGGCCCTTACTGCTCCAGGCGCCCAGCAGGTAGCGGGCGCTCGGGAGGAAAGCCGGCCGCTCACCCACCGCCCGCTCTCCCTGCACCCCAGGACTACCTCACGGACCTCATCACCAACGACAGCGTGAGCTTCTTCCGCACGTCCAAGAAGATGTACCCGCACCGGCCCGTGCTCATGGTCATCAGCCACGCGGCCCCGCACGGCCCCGAGGACTCGGCCCCGCAGTACTCCCGCCTCTTCCCCAACGCGTCCCAGCACATGTAAGCCCGGGCCCCCGGGGCGGGAGGGTCTGGCCGGGCCCCAGCTGTGGCTTCGGCACACGTGGCTCCGCCTGCTGCAGGTGCCAGGCTGGCACTCGGGGCCCACGTCCTCCTGCCGCGGGTGCTGTGAGGGGGTCGGGACGGTTTCCTCCGTGAACGTGGATTTCATGCACTTGGGGACGGAAAGCGTGCTTTGCCTGCTGCCAGTGGTCGCCAGCACTTCTCAGCCCTCGCTTTGCGCCAGGGGACTCACAGCGACCCCTTGGAGTATCCACTACCCACGGCCCAAAGAGCGCCTTGTGGAACCCCGAGTCGGGAGCCCAAGGCTGCAATCGGGGTGTCCCCTGGGGCTCGGCAGTGCCACCTGCCCCCGGCCTCTCCCTGGGGCTGCTTGAGTGTCCTCAAGACGACGGGGTAGCGGCTTCCTTCAGAACCAGCAGTCGGAGAGAAAGAGGGACCAAGACGGACAGCACAGTCTCGTGGCCCCATCTCGGAAGGGAGATTGGGCTCACATGGGAGGGACGCCCTGGGGCGAGAGAAGTGACCGCGGGGGCCATGTGGGGGCTGCCTGTCACCCGGGGAATTCCCATTTTATAGACGAGGAAACTGAGGCGCTGAGAGCTGAGTGGACTCATCCGAGACCCCACCCCCCCACCCGCTGCTCCGTGGCAGAGCCAGGGTTTAAGTGCAGCCCCCCTTCCTGTCCTCCCTCACCCCCCCCCCCCGCTGGCGCATCCTTCTGGAAAGTTCTCTTGCTTTCCTGGGCCTCCAGCCACCTGCAGCTTAGCAGGGACGCTGCACAGCCCTTCTGTGACATTCCTGGGCGACAAGGACAGGGCAGCGTGGAGTCTGCCTGAATATTCAGGGCGTTTCATTTTCATTACCGTCAGGATGCAGCGTCCTGCTCACCGCGGCTGTAATTACTTCCTGGCAGGGTCGGGGAGGCGGAGGCCGCGCGTTAACCTCCTGCTCCCTGGTCTGTGGGGATGAGGCTGTGACAGAAGATGATGAACACGGGCAAGGCTCCCCGCTGGCCCCCCAGGCCAGCCCCTCCCCCAGGTGCCCGCCCCAGGGTGGTGCGGGTGGGGCAGGCACCTGCTCGCTCCCCCCAGCCCCAGGGCTGGCCAGGCCCTTCCACCAGGGGCTTGGACGTGGAGGATGGGCATGATTGAGTCCAGCTGTGCCTTCGCAGGGCATGGAAAGCGCTGTCCCCGCTGTGCCCAGCTCATGGCCTGGACTCGCACCCGCAGCTGGGCTGCTTCGTGCTGAGCGCGAGGCGGGGAAGAGCAGCCTGGGGGTGCGCGTCCTCACCCCCGCAAGCCCACCCTGAGCCCCAAATGGGGGAGACCTGTGCACTCTGACAGGCGGCTGGAACCACCCGCGGCCACTCCACTCCTGACCCCGGACCCCATCACCTTCCCCTCTGCACACGGGCACCCGGACACGCACATGTGAGCACACGTGAACACACGCGAGCACACGCAGATGCACTCACACACTCGGCCCCTCGGCCCTGGAGCTGCTTTCTCGCTGTGGCATCTGCCTGGAGGCTCAGGGGCCTCTCGGGTCCTGGGGGAGGGGACGGCCTCTGTCCCACTGGGCCCAGCATCCTCTGGCCTCAGAATCCCGCTCCCAGGAGGCTCTCCGGGAAAGGATGCAGACCACCCTCGCTGGCTCTGGAGCAGGTGCCAGCCTCCTCCTCAGAGGTTCAGGGGTCCTCGCTAAACATCGCACCCTGGACCCTGGCCCCACCCTGTGAGCTGCGCTGTGCGACCCCCACCTCGCCAGGGGGAGGTGGGCTTGGCAAAGCCAGTGTGGGGGAGGGCGGTGATCCTGAAGATCAAAGGCAGACGAAGGCAGTGGCAGCGGGGGGCCTGGGAGGGGTTAGCAGTGGGAGGCGGCAGAGCAGAGGCCCTGGCTCAGCTCCCGCCTTGCACGGCGACCGCGTCAGCCCAGAGTGGCACAGGAACCTTGGGGGAGATCAGAGAGGCTGCTCCTGTTGCCGAGCGCCCCAGCCTCACCAGAGGCGTCACTACGGAACCCCCACCCTGGGTCCGCTCGCTCGCCGTGCACGCCGGTACGGGGAGGTGGTATTGACGGCACAGCGTGGAGCAGGGAGCTGGGCAGTCCCGCTCGCCTCCCAGGCCGCCCGAGAGTTCTTAGGAGCAGAAGTTGGGTTGAGAGGCGCGGGATCAGCTCGCGTCCGCGTCCACGTCCCCGGGTGGGCAGTGGTGCTTCCTGTGAGGGGTCGCTCTGTCGGGAATTCGTGGTGACCCTGGGGGCTCCAGTCGGTCTGGGGACGACGTGCCCAGACCTGGGATTCCCCGGCACCAAGCACCCCAGGACAGCGTGGCCATCAGGGTTCGTATCTACCAGAGAAGCAAATGACCCCTGGGGGGCCAGCTGGATCGCCCCCTGGAACCAGGGAATTCCCCTCGCTAAAGGCCAGGCAAGGACGCCTTGGGCTGAGGGGACAGGCGGGAGGCTGGGTCCTGCTTCACGTCACGGGGCTTCGGTTTCACTGCCGTCCTGCCGTGGGGGCAGCAGGATGAGCTTAGCCCTCGCCAACAAGGCCTGTCCACCCCGCGCCCTCCTGTCCACCCTGTGCCCTCCTGTCCACCCTGTGCCCTCCTGTCCACCCCGCGCTCTCCTGTCCACCCCGTGCCCTCCTGTCCACCCTGTGCCCTCCTGTCCACCCTGTGCCCTCCTGTCCACCCCGCCCCGCCCCTATAAGACTCATTTTGAAAAGCCTTGTCCACAACCAGTACAAGCTCAACCTTTATTTTCTGTGCGGCCTGGAGGGAGGGAGGGAGGGAGGCCTGAGGGGCACGGGGCCCAGGCTCCCGAGACCCCCACTGGGTGGGGTCTTCAGCAGGGGCTTCTGCCCTGTCGCTCAGAGCCAGGCTGCGCACAGGCAGCGTGACAGAGGGTGCTCTTGGTTTAGCGATCGTTACCGGCATCATCTAGAAACTTCAAGGCTGTGACCTGGGTACACCTGTGTTTCTGCTGCGTCATCCCGCGGCAGGTGTGTCTCAGTCCAAGGCTCTGCCCCGGCACCTGTGATGTGCGCGCCAGGCGGGTCCCGAGTGCGTGTCGGGAGGCGTCTGTGATGAGGTCGCCACGGTGGCATCGGATCGCCGCTCTGCCCCTGGGATGTTACCGCCCCGGGCCCAGGGTTGGCAGGACTGTGGTGGTGTCAAGGGGAGAATGGAGCCCTCTGACCCAGGCCTGACGGCAGTCACCGGACCCAGAGCTCCGTCCCTTGTTCACCGGGGGCCTGGGCAGGTCCCTGGACTTCTCGAACCCCTGTGTCCACTTCAGGGAGCAGGCGATTAAGCTGTGACTGGGAGAGTGGCCGCGATGAGGATGCGAGCACGCATTGGGGGCTGCCCTCGGGGTTCTGCCCACTCGTGTGAGCTGCTCGATGTGCAGGTGAATTTCACATTTAACCCAAGTCTGCTGCAGAAGCACGCTCCGTAGCCCACCGTAACCGCCGTGGCGGTCGCCCAGTGCCAGGATGGTGGGAGGCTCTGACCTTGAGCCTCTCCCCTTCAGAGGAGAATCTGAGTGAGTCCCAGAGAGGGGTCAAAGGGCCCGGGTCAGGTCATCCGTGCCCCAGGCCTCTCATGTACCCCTCGCTGTGGACAGCTGCTGGGTGGCCCGGAGCGGGGCGGCTGCTCTCTGAAGGCGGGCCCTGGCCCCCGCCCACACCTGCACCCGCACCCTGACCCTCCCATGTGTGTCTCCCCAGCACGCCAAGCTACAACTACGCTCCCAACCCAGACAAGCACTGGATCATGCGCTACACGGGGCCCATGAAGCCCATCCACATGCAGTTCACCAACGTGCTACAGCGCAAGCGCCTGCAGACCCTCATGTCTGTGGACGACTCCATGGAGACGGTAGGCGCCTCCTGCCCCGGGCCCCACGCTCCCTGCCCCCCGGGGGGGCTTTCCTGATCGTCATCAGCTGGGGGTGAACAGACGCAGAGGTGGCCCGCCGGCCACGTCTAGACGTGAGAGCCATCCAAGCAAAACCCCAGCCCGCTCGGAGCTCTGGTTCCAGGCCCATGCCGCCCATATCACAGCGACGTGCGGCCCCATTCTGGGCTTTGCCACGAACATTTTCTCAAATTTTTACTCAATAGGCAGCGGGTTCCCATCTGCCGGTCACTCCGCAAACACCCACAACCGCCAGGGGTGAGATGGGGCTGCAGCCGGGAACCTGGACTCCATCCGGGTCTCCCACGTGGGTGGCAGGGACCCAACTGCCCGGGCTGCGCAGGAAGCTGGCGTGAAGAGCTCCCGTGGGACGGGGCGGCCCGAGCAGCGTCTTAACTGCTTGCCCAGGTGCCGCCCCCACGGACGGTTTTTTAACAGCTTCGTTGAGGCCTAATTTGCACGCCCTACTATTCACCCGTTAAGGTGTGCGCCTCAGCGGTTTCCACTCGCAGGCAGGTGCAGCCCTCACCGGCCATAACCACAGGGCATTTCCCATTACCCCCGAAGAAACCGTCGCCCCCCGGAGGGGCTGGGCATTGCACACAAACGAGTCACGCGCCGTGAGGCCCGTGCGACACTGCTGTCACCCACCCTGACGTCCGCACGGCTCTCGCAGGGCGTAGCCGGTGGTAACGTTCATTCCTTTTTACGGCAGAATAGTATTCCATCGCGTGGATGCAGATCCCACTGCGTTATCCATGGTGATTATTAAATTCAACAAAATCAAAACGTCAGCTCTCCCACACACCAGCCGCGTGTCGCATGCTCACGGCAGCCACAGGGACGGCGCGGCGCTGGCTCGCAAACCCCGGGCAGCACAGGGACCAACGTCCCCCGGGTCGAGGCTGTGCCCTGGGCCGCACGCCCCAGCGGCTGGGCACCCACGTCCCACGTGCAGCACCTGGGTTTCAGGCCCCTCCCTGCTCCTGACCAGCTCACGCGTGGGCACCCCGGGCTTGGCTCTAGTGCGTGAGTCCCTGCCACCTTGTGGGAGACCCAGGCTGGTCCAGCCCTGATTCCTGTGGACATCCAGGGAGTGAACTGACGGATGGGAGATCCACCTGTCTGTCTCTGTCTCTCGCTTGCTCTCAAATTGAGAAGATAAAAGTCTGCCACCGTTGAGCTTTGTCTGTACATTGGACAGCACGTGTTGGGTGCCTCCGCCCAGGGGCCACGGGCAGGGAACAAAATCCCCACCCGAGGGACTTCCCTCCCCTCTCGGGGGCAGACAACTGCACACCAGAAGCCAGCGCTGGTGACGCTGGCGAGGACTGCTGCGAAGAGCCATGTGGGGGGACAGGAAGTGGCCTGGGGGAGGGGTCGCAGGCCCGGGTCTGTGCCAGGAGGCCCCCCGCACCGCTCACCCGCTGCCTCTGTCACAGATCTACAACATGCTCGTGGAGACGGGCGAGCTGGACAACACCTACCTCGTCTACACCGCCGACCACGGCTACCACATTGGCCAGTTCGGCCTGGTGAAGGGCAAGTCCATGCCCTACGAGTTCGACATCAGGGTCCCGTTCTACGTGCGGGGCCCCAACGTGGAGGCCGGCTCTCTGTAAGTGCGGGGGCCCCACTCGGCGTCTGCAGCCTGAGCCGCAGCCCGGGCAGAGGCGATTCCGGCGCTGGGCCCCGGGGCCGGTGTAGGAGCCGGCGTTCCCCAGGGCGGACTCCGGCGCGTGCAGTAGCGCTCCGCGGGGCAGCCCGGGCCGGCAGTGGCCACACACTTGCATGTGTGCGGGCGACTGGCCGGCCAAGCCCGGGCAGCTGGGGCGTGTGCACGTCTCGCCCGGGGGTGCAAAGGGCACTTGGATTTCCGTTCTGGGCTTGGCAGTCGCGGGGTCTGCCGATTGTCAGGGTGGAACCCGGGCCTGGGCCAGGGTTATCGGCTGACAGCTGAGCTGGCTCCCTGCCCGTCCTTGCTCGGGGACCACGTGGGCCGCAGCCCTCAGCCGCTGTTGCCCTTGAGCTAACCTTGGACGGGACACCTGCTGACAGCAAACTGGTGCCTAGGACCCAAGCCCACCCCCGACGTGGAGGAGGGAAAGAGGGCGCTCATGTCAGGGGCGTTACAGACACAGGGCATCTCAGCCGGGACTCCGTGGGTCACAGGCAGGAGTGACCTTCAACCCAGATAGACGGAAGTTGCTCAAGTAACTGAGAAGGCTGACCCTAGCTGTGGCTTCAGGCGTGGCTGGATCCAGCAGTCACGACACCATCAGGAAAGTCTTGGTCCCCGTCTCTCAGTCCTGCTTCCTTCCCAGGCCGGGTCGCGGCTCCGGCCGTCCAGCCTGGAGAACAGGCAGTGGTCTGAGCAGAAGCCCCGAACCCCTCACAGTGGCCAGGGTGATCGAAAACCCTGTGTGACCAGGCTGAGATCTGAGGGGGACGGGGCAGTTCCTCCGGGGTTAGAGGCTGGTGCTGCAGGGCCAGGCGTGGTGCTGGCTGGGGAAAGCCTTCGCTGACCATCCCACCTAGCCCGGAGGGAGCAGGGCAGAGGCGTGGCCCCCTTCCCTGCAGGCTGCAGACAGCTCAGCTGAACCCCTCCCTCGGGGGTCCCCAGCTCCCTCACCCTGGGCAATGTGGCCTCAGAGTCCCCTCGGGTGCAGCACCTGCCCCGGGCCTCTGGCACACTCGGCCCCCGGACATTCTCAGGCACCGGCTGAGTCACAGGCGACTGAAACCCTGCGACCCAGGCCCAGCCCCTCGTGCTGCAGGGCCGAGTGTGTCCTGCAAGCGTGGGGTCCGTGACCCTGTGCTAGGCGCAGCCCCAGAGCCGCTGCCCCCACGCTGGGAGAGCAGCAGGTGGAGACAGGAGGCAGGAGCGTGGCAGGCGATGACAATTCTTCCCTGATATTTATCGAGGCCCTACTGTGTGTTCCCAGCTGCACCTGCTGGGCGTGCAGCGGCGGCTTCCTGCCGTGTGGACCCTGTCGACAGCTGGCCAGAAACAGAGGAGGCTGGGAGGCATGGAGGGCATGTCTGTGCCAGGGGACAAGTGGCTCTGTGTGGGGCGCAGCTGCTCAGGCTGTGATCTCCCCTTGCGCCTCCGCTGGGCAAGGGCGGGTCAAGTGCAGACAGAGGACTTGACGCACGCACGCGGCCGGCCGGTCCCTGCTGGGGTGGGTTCATGGTGGCTTCTGTAAAGCCAGCAGGAGCGGATAGCGATGAGGGCGGTGTGGCACGGAGGCGGCGGCCCACCCACCCTCGTCTTCTTCCAGCGTTTGCTACAAGGCCAGCCCTGGGGAGGGTGCTCCTGGGGGCCACTTGGAGCCTGTCACAGGCCTAGTGGATGAGGGACATGGGGAGAATGTTCCAGACACAGGCCAGCATGGACGGAGGACTGAGGCTGGACTGGGCCCTGCCTGTGTAGAACAGCAAGGCGGCCAGCGATGGCCTCAGAGGCCAGGGAGGGTCTGTGGGTCAGGGCTGGGGGCGGCCTGCGGTCGGCGTGGGGACGGGGAGGGCACGCCAGCAGGAGGCCGGGGCTCTGCTGAACGCGGGCACCACAGCAGGTGTCTCCCGGAGCCTTCTCTCCTCTCCCAGGCAGGGCTCCGCCCCCGCTACCACCGCGCAGGGAGCTGAGTCTCCACTGTTCTGCCTCCCCAGGAACCCCCACATCGTCCTCAACATCGACCTGGCCCCCACCATCTTGGACATTGCAGGGCTGGACATCCCCGCAGACATGGACGGGAAGTCCATCCTCAAACTGCTGGACACGGAGCGGCCAGGGAACCGGTGAGGGGCAGCAGGGCCCCCACCCGCGGGAGCTCAGGGTCCCGCTGCCTGGGCCCGGGGGCTCTGGCACCCCTCACCCCCAGCACCCCCCACCATGAAAACGATGGATGCCGCTCTCAGGTCCCGCCTTCCCGTCTGCGGTCGAGGAGCCTCTCGGAGCTAAAGTTTGTAAAACTTGCAATAGTAGCAGCAGCAACAGTAGGAAACGTGGCGGCCGGCCCCAGCGACACGTCCCGTGTGCTGGCAGCAGTTCCTGCCCTGGGGCGGCGCCGCGGGAGGCTGGCATTTTGGTTCTCACTGGTTCCCAGTGAGGCGGGCCTTCTTAGCATCCCCGGTTCTTATTTAATTTCAGTGATTTGAAGGTGCAGGGGCCGGTGGTGGCAGCCCAGTGAGCTGCTGCCTGCAGCCCACGGGTGTCCGGATCCAGTCCCACCTCCATCCGTGCTAACGCGCCTAGGATGCCCGTGGACTTGGGCCCCTGCCGTCTGTGTGGGAGACCCGTTTTGAGTTCCCGACTCCTGGCTTCAGCCTGGCCCATCTGTGGCCATTGCTGCCATCTGGGGAGGGAGCCAGCAGATGAAAGATCTCTCTCTCTGTGCGTGTGTGTGTGTCTCACTTTGCCTTTCAAATAAAAGAGCACACTCTCCCACGTACTGGGTTCCCTTCCCAAAGCCAGGAGCCGGGAACTCCATCTGGGTCTCCCGTGTGGTTGGCAGGGACCCAAGTCCTTGGGCCGTCCCCTGCCGCCTCCCGGGATGCGTGTGAGCAGGAAGCTGGCATCGGGAGCAGAGCTGGGACTCGAGCCCAGGGGATCTGCTACGCCAGACGCACCCTAGGGTGCCCGTTCTAAGCGTTTGGAACCGGGAGTCCCAGAGAGGGGGAGAAGCCTGCGGCTGTCTCACAGCAGGCGTGGGTGTGGCTTTCAAGCCAGGGGGTGCCATGGGAACAGGGATGGTGACAAAAACAGGTGGGCAGGTGGCTGAGTCAGGCGGGACAGGGAAGATGGGGACACAGCCATTGGCATGGCCACAGCAGCATCTGGTGGCCAGCGCTGTAACTGCTCCCGGCTTCTGGCTTCAAGGCGCCGTGTGGCCCCTGGCCTGCGTCTCCTGTGGCCAAGCCCTCCCTGTGTGGCCTCCCCAAGGGCAGAGTCTGTGCACCTGCGATAGGGGGCAGCCTCTCCCTCCCCCACCATGAGGCCCATGGTGGGGGCGCCAGCTTGGGACCAAGTACCCCAGGAGCCCTGGGTTCAGGACGGAAGCAGCATCTCTCTCACCCTGCCAGTTCCCTCCCTCTGCAAGGCCGGGGGGTGGCGGCAATGGCGTGGCCCTCTGTGAAAGACACGGGGCAGGGGTCAAGGGGAGAGGGCCCCCGGAGGGCAGGGCCAGTGACCGGAAGTCCAGACAGCCACATGTGGTATGGACTTGCGGGGACCCCGTGGCCTTGCTGCAGGTGCAGAGACCATGGGCACAGCCGCTCGGAGCTGCATGGGAGTCCAGTGCCTCTGCGAGGAAGGGGGTGGGCGGCGTGCAGGCCCCCACGGGGCTGAGAAGCTGCCCGTGGGCTTTTTCCCAGGTTCCACTTGAAGAAGAAGATGAGGGTCTGGCGGGACTCCTTCCTCGTGGAAAGGGGGTGAGTGCCGGGCCCGTGGTGCCCCCATTTCCGGGGTGTCGGCAAGGACGAGGCCGCTGCGTCCTGAGCCCCAGCCGGGAGGGAAGCCCACGCGCTGTCCCTGTGCAGGGGTGCGGAGTCCGTGTCTGGAGGCCACGTGGTTTGTGCAGGCTGGTTTGTAACTTACAGCCGCCGCGTGCCGTGGGGGAGGGCCCGCTGGAACTGCAGTTCTAGTCGCTTGAGAGCCAGAGCTGTGGTCCCGCTGCACCTGCCGCCGCCACGGCGAGGATGAACCGGCGCCGGGTGCCCGTGGGCAGGTGCACGGCCCCGGGGCTCCCAGGCCAGCCCCCGCCTCCTGCTCCCCCCCACAGCAAGCTGCTGCACAAGCGGGACAGCGACAAGGTGGATGCCCAGGAGCAGAACTTCCTGCCCAGGTACCAGCGCGTGCAGGACCTGTGCCAGCGGGCCGAGTACCAGACGGCGTGCGAGCAGCTGGGGCAGGTGAGGCTCGGCGCTGCCCCTCCACGCCCTGCCCGGGGCCTGCCCGGGGCCCCCGCGATGTGGCCCTCACCTGCGGGCCTCTGGCGCCCATCCTGCCCGGGAGGCCCAGCAGCCACGCAGAGGTCCCCGGCCTTGTCATCCTCGTGGTCACTTTTGCAGGCAGGGGGCCCCCAGACAAGGCTTTGCTGAGGCCGGTGGGAGGGGCAGTGCCTTGTAACGAGGGTGGGGCCGTGGGTGCAGGGGAGCTGCAGGACAGACAGCGAGGCTCAGCTGGCCTGCGCCAAACTCCCGGTGCCAAAGCACTGGCCGCAAGGGGCGCTGGACGAGCAGGGAACCCGGCTGCCCCGCAGGGTGGCCTGAGCTGTAGGCAATGAGTCGGGGCCCCCTCCCTGGGGCTGCCATGGCAGCGCTGGGCAGCACAAGGGAGCAGAGCACACAGCAGGCCCCCCATGGCTAGAGCGGGTGGACAGGAGGGGAGAGGAGCCTGCCCTGAGGGGCGCAGCCGGGCCGAGCACGGGGTCGATAGAGGAGCGAGCTCAGCACTGCTCCTGTTGCCCTCCTGACCCAGGGCCTTGAGTTGGTGTGCATGCATTCACTGCACCTGTTTATCTGGGCCTGGTAAGGTGGGGAGGGGGATTTTAGACAAGGTGGTCAGGGAAGCCTCCTGGAAGAGGTGACACTGGAACAGAGACCTGGGGGGTGAGAGGCCTCCAGCTGCAGGCAGAGCTGGGCAGAAGTCCTGCCAACAGAAGAGACCATGCAAGGGTCCTGAGGCAGCGCATGCTTGGGATGTGGGGAGAGATTACAGCACCGAGGACGAGCAGGAGACGTGCCCAGGGAGCAGGCGGGGGCTATGCAGGGCCACAGGATGGGACCGGAAGCTCGGGGCTGCAGTGGAGGGTGGCGGGAGGCGTGATCCAGCTCACCCGGGAAAGGCCCCCCAGCTGCTGTGTGTGTGAGGATTCCCGGGGCAGATGGAAGCAGGCGGGGGCTGTAGCCGTCTTGCTGGGGTGACGGTGGCTCCTACCGGGGCAGGCAGAGGGACGGTGGGGAGGGCGGGCGCACACCTGGGCCAGGCGGTGCGGGGAGCTGAGTGTTCCCTGTCCCGCAGAAGTGGCCGTGCGTGGGGAGGGCAGGCGCACACCTGGGCCAGGCGGTGCCGGGGAGCTGAGCGTGCCGTGTCCCGCAGAAGTGGCCGTGCATGGGGAGGGCAGGCGCACCTGGTGGTGCAGGGGAGCTGAGCGTGCCGTGTCCCGCAGAAGTGGCCGTGCGTGGGGAGGGCGGGCGCACACCTGGGCCAGGCGGTGCCGGGGAGCTGAGCGTGCCGTGTCCCGCAGAAGTGGCCGTGTGTGGGGAGGGCGGGCGCACACCTGGGCCAGGTGGTGCGGGGGAGCTGAGCGTGCCGTGTCCCACAGAAGTGGCAGTGCGTGGAGGACGCCACGGGGAAGCTGAAGCTACACAAGTGCAAGGGCCCGGTGCGGTTCGGCGGCGGGGGCGGCGGGGCTGTCTCCAACCTCGTGCCCAAGTACTACGCGCGTGGCAGTGAGGCCTGCACCTGCGACGGCGCCCGTGACTACAAGCTCAGCCTGGCCGGCCGCCGCCGGAGGCTCTTCAAGAAGAGTAAGTGTGGCGGCCCTGGGGGCGGGGGGGACCAAAGGCTGCCCCGGGGCACGCAGCGTCCTAGGAGCTGGGGACGCAGCCAGAGCCCTCGCCAGCCGCCCAGTGGAAAGGTCACAGGGGCCGCGGTGGCGTGGGGCGCGGGAGCAGCAGCGGGGCCACCTGTGCGGGGGGAGCGTGGTGGGCGTTCGGCTCAAGACGGGGGTCAGGTGTGTGTGTTCAGAGCCGGTCCTGGCGGGGGCCAGGGCGCGTGCAGGAGGTGAGTGGGGAGGAGCCGCGTGTTGTGGGCGAGGCCGTGAGGCAGAGGAGGTGGTCGGGTTCTGGGTGAGACTTGAAGGCGGGGCTGGCAGGGTGTGCGGCTGCGGCCCGTCTGTTCCCAGGACTCCGCGTCTGCAAACCCAGCGACTGCCCAAGTTCACACGCAGCCCCACGCTCCACACTCAGCCCTTTGGCCGTCCCTCAATTGCTCTGCACACGTTCCCAGCTGAGGTCAAAAACAGGAAACCCTACTGGTTTGGGGGGAGTTAGAGAGAAACCTTCTGTCCACTGGCCACAATGGCCAGAGCTGCGCCCATCTGAAGCCAGGAGCTTCTTCCAGGTCTCCCACGACGGTGCCGGGGCCCAAGGACTTGAGCCATCTCCTACTGCTTTCCCAGGCCATAGCAGAGAGCTGGATTGGAGGAGGAGCAGCCGGGTCTCGAACTGGCGCCACAGGCAGATTCTTAACCTGCTACACCCCAGCCCCAGCCGCAGCCCTGTGAGTAGGGCAGGAGCCACCAGGCCTGTGAGGAGCCCCATCCGGGGACTCCAGCCCAAGACGCTCCCTGTCTCTCCCTCCTGCTCAGCCCAGTGGGGAGCCCACCCCAGGGTGCTCGGCAGCGTCACAGTTGTGTGTGATGAGGGTACTGCCAGGTCACGCGAGGCACAGGACAGCCCCCGGCGTCAGCAGTGCAGGGTCGAGGGGCCCTGGAGGGCAGCCTCTCACACCCTGGCCACCCTGACCCCCCGGGGCCCTGCAGTGGTGTGGGGAAGCCATGCGGCCCAGGACAGAGGCCGTGCGCACCGTGGGGTTCGTGGTCTTTATCCTCCTAACACCTCCCGGAGCCCTACTGCGTGCCAGATGCCGAACCCCCCAAGGTGAATGAGACAGACGCTGACTTGGGCTCATGGACGAGACAGGATGGAGGCAAGTTGCCAGCAGGTGTCACTTCCTGCGGGGACATGCAGATGGTCACAGACACACAGGCGGTCACCTTGGGCGATGATGTCCCAACTGCCAAGTCCCCTGGCCCCGGCAGCACTGGCTGCCGCTGGCTCCTCCGCCCGGCGCTGAGCAGTCGCCCGTTTGTCTCAGGCCTGAGCCCTGTCACGTGAGAACACAGCCGTCGGAACTGACCCCGACTGCCCGTGCTCACACGGTCGGGCTTCGCACCCAGTCTGCTGGCCACTGGGCTGTGAGTCCTGTCCCCTCTGCGCCCCATTTGTGTGGCAGGAAGGGGCTTCCGGGAGCTGGGAAACCCTTGGCGGGGGGGTGCAATGGGCAGAGCCAGGATCATGGCTGCGGGCCATACAAGGGGCACGGTGGGGCGGGCAGAGCTCCATCCAGGGCCTGAGGAGGTCGCGGCTGTGTGGGCGGGGGGCTCTGTCTCCACTGTGCCACGGGTTCCTCGGGACCCGTGTCTGCCCAAACAGGTGGCAGCCATCGGCTGGGGACCCCTGGGGGTTGGCAGGGTGGGAAGAGGTGAAGCAGCCAATCCCTGCACCGAGTGAGAGCAGAGGAGCCGGAGGAGCACAGGAGAGCAGGGGCCGCAGTGTCTGGGAGAGGGGGCCAAGGAGACGGCTGGGCCCTCTGGGGGCCGGGCACCTGCCCCTAGACCCTGCTTCACCTGGGCAAGGGCGCACCTCTGCTGGCCCCAGGCTGTCCTCCTCGGTCGCCCTCTAGTGGTCATCTGGGACCCAGCAGAAGCCTGGGCTGGTAACTAGCGGCCGCCCCCTGAGGGGTATGGGCTTCAACGGGAAGGTGGCAGAGGTGTACAGCAGGGAGGAGGGGCAGACCCAGCCCTGCACGGCCCTGGGCCCAGCCCCACCACCACCCTTTAAAAAATCCAGCGACTTGATTAAATATTTTTTAAGAGATTTCCTCGGCCGGCGCCGTGGCTCAATAGGCTAATCCTCTGCCTTGCAGCGCCGGCACCCCAGGTTCTAGTCCTGGTCGGGGCGCTGGATTCTGTCCCGGTTGCCCCTCTTCCAGGCCAGCTCTCTGCTGTGGCCCGGGAGTGCAGTGGAGGATGGCCTAAGTGCTTGGGCCCTGCACCCCATGGGAGACCAGGAGAAGCACCTGGCCCCTGCCTTCGGATCAGCGTGGTGCACCAGCTGCAGCAGCCATTGGAGGGTGAACCAACAGCAAAGGAAGACCTTTCTCTCTGTCTCACTGTCCACTCTGCCTGTCAAAAAAAAAAAAAATCCAGCAACTTGATCAAATATTTTAAAGAAATTTCCTTATCTATTTGAAAGGCACCGTTACAGAGAGAGAAAGAGAGAGAGGTCTTCCACCTGCTGGCTCACTCCCCAGTGCCCGTGAGAGCCAGAGGGGCAGAGCTGGGAGCCGGGAGCCAGGTCAGGTCTCCCTGTGGGTAGCAGGGGCCCTGGTGCCTGGTGCACATTAGCAGGAAGCTGGACCCTGGATTTGAACCCGGGCCCTCGGACGTGAGCTGTGGGCACCCTAACTGCTGGGCCGACACATACAGGATCACGCCCCGGCTGATCCTCGATTCTCAGATGACCCTGAGCCTGTGTCTGAGGGCCTGCCTGGGGAGACCAGCCCCCCCAACCCGGCCCGCCCTCTGCCCCCCAGAGTACAAAGCCAGCTACGTACGCAGTCGCTCCATCCGCTCCGTGCCCGTCATCGTGGGCGGCAAGGTGTACCACCTGGGCCCGGCGAGCACCTCGCAGCCTCGCAACCTTACCAAGAGGCACTGGCCGGGGGCCCCCGAGGAGCAAGATGACAAGGATGCTGGGGACTTCAGTGGCACTGGAGGCCTCCCAGACTACTCAGCCCCCAACCCCATTAAAGTGACACATCGGTGAGTGTCCAGGCAGA
This sequence comes from Sylvilagus floridanus, assembly GCA_949820135.1. Taxonomy (NCBI): domain Eukaryota; kingdom Metazoa; phylum Chordata; class Mammalia; order Lagomorpha; family Leporidae; genus Sylvilagus; species Sylvilagus floridanus. The sequence goes on along the minus strand of OX463231.1, from coordinate 118,138,464 downwards.
GGCTGGGGGCGAGGGGGCACAGCGGATATTGGCACGGGCTACCCGCACCTCCTGGGCCCCTGGACGCCACATGTGTCCCTTCTCTGGAGCAGGTGCTACATCCTAGAGAACGACACAGTCCAGTGTGACCTGGACCTGTACAGGTCCCTGCAGGCGTGGAAAGACCACAAGCTGCACATTGACCACGAGGTGAGCGAGGCGGGGTGGGGAGACCCCTACAGAACCCTCAACCCGAGGGCGGCCCCTGCGTGCCAGCGCCCCGGCAGCCTGGCGAGATGTCTGTGCTGTGGCTTGTCCTCTGCGCAAGCCTCGGTGGGCCAGGAAGAACAGCCCCGTTCCTTCGCCGGAGCCGGGCTGGAGGGGAGGGGGCTTCGTTCAGCAGGAGCAGCCACGGCGGTGGCCTTGGCGCCCGTGATGGCAGGTGCACCCCAGGGCTGGGGAACGCAGCTGCCACTGCTGAGCCGGGGCCCGGGGCCAGCACCAGGCTGTGTCTGCCCGGTAGGGTCCTAAGGCCGCCTCCCCTCCCTCCCTCAGATCGAAACCCTGCAGAACAAGATTAAGAACCTCCGGGAGGTCCGAGGCCACCTGAAGAAGAAGCGGCCGGAGGAATGCGACTGCCAGAAACTCAGGTGAGGGGTCGCAGGGCCCCGCGCATCCTGGCTGTCCCATAAGACCGCCCCTGGGGACACGGCACCCCCCGGTGTTATTTTTCCAGTCTTCTCCACTCAGGGTAACGGACGGTAATACTCCAACCCCTTAGCCAGCTGGGCCCACAGGGCTGCCCCTAGGCAGCCAGGCCAGCGCCTGGATTGCCGCAGCGCCCACGGGAGACAGGTGCGGGCTGTGTAGCTGGCTCCCAGCGCCTGCCCCGACCACCCTTTCGGAAACTGCCCACATGACTCCGAGGTCCCCAAAGGACTCAACTCTAGAGCGGCTCTGCCCAGCAGAGCCTGAGCCAACGGGACTGGGCTGCTTCCATGCTGCGTGCACAGGGGAGGGGCTAGAAGTTTCTGTTCTCCCACACTGGCGTAGCCACGTGTGGCCGTGGCTCCTGGACCACACAGCATAACCGCAGTCCCAGAAAAGCCTGCGCAACCCAGCTTCACCCTCGCCGTGCATGGGGTGGGCGGGAGGAGGGGACGCCCCGAGCCACACCTACCCTGGCCTGAGGTCTTCTACCAGGGCCACCGGCTTGAACTTGGCAGGGGCGGCTGTCCTGGGGAGTGTGGCACCCCCCACCTGCCGACACTGCGACAGGGGGGGGGGGGGGGACTGGGGGGCAGTAGCCTGGGGCTCCAGGAGCCACACTGGCCCTGAAGGGGCTGAGACCTGGGCTGGGGTCTGTTCCAGTTTCCACAGCCAGCACAGTGGCCGCCTCAAACACAAGGGCTCCAGCCTGCACCCTTTGAGGTGAGAGCCGCAGGGAGACTCCGCTGTGGACAGACCCCGGGCCGGTCTTGGGCGCCCCCTGGTGGCAAGGTGCTGGAGCAGCACCGCACCAGACTCAGGAAGGGAGGGGGTGGGCGAGAGCAGGGTCCCGGGAGCCCCCCACGTCTCCCCTCGGGGCCAGCTCCGCCTCGAGCAGTGGCCTCACCGTGGCCCCCGGTGCCGCAGGAAGGGCCTGCAGGAGGACAAGGTGTGGCTGCTGCGGGAGCAGAAGCGGAAGAAGAAGCTGCGCAAGCTGCTCAAGCGGCTGCAGAACAACGACACGTGCAGCATGCCTGGCCTCACGTGCTTCACGCACGACAACCAGCACTGGCAGACGGCCCCGCTCTGGACGCGTGAGCACGGGGCCCCGCCCCAGCGTGGGAGGGCCTTGGCAGACCCCGTAGGTCTCTCGGAGGCCGCTTCCCCGGGTGCCCGTCCCGCACTCGGCCTCCAGCCGGGGGCCGCTCCTGGCGGCATGGGCCGGCCGCCAGACTCTGCTCTTTCCCCTCGGCAGTGGGGCCCTTCTGTGCCTGCACCAGCGCCAACAACAACACGTACTGGTGCATGAGGACGATCAACGAGACCCACAACTTCCTCTTCTGTGAATTCGCCACCGGCTTCCTGGAGTACTTTGACCTCAACACAGACCCCTACCAGGTGCGCACAGCCGGAGGGTGGGGGATGCGGGCAGCACCGGGCAGGGCCCCCACCCTGCTCAGCGACGGCAGACTCGTCGAGACCCACCAGGTCCCCAAGGCGAGAAGAGTGAGTGAGGAAGCCACAGAGGATTCCAGGTGTAAGCCATCGAGGCAGGGTGGCAGTAGCCCGGGTCCACGGTGCACCTGCTAACGGGGACGTGCGAGGAGCGGGTAGGAGGGGCAGTTACTACAAGTTCCAGCTGTGGCCTTGGAAGTGTCCAGTCTTCAACTTGTGAAGAAAAGCCCGAAATTTTAAAACAGATTGATTTATGTATTTAAAGGCAGAATGTTGGGGCCGGCGCTGTGGCATAGCAGGTAAAGCCGCCGCCTGCAGTGCCGGCATCCCAGATGGGCGCTGGTTCAAATCTCAGCTGCTCCATTTCCCATCCAGCTCTCTGCTATGGCCTGGGAAAGCAGTAGAGGGTGGCCCAAGTGCTTGGGCCCCTGCACCTGTGCGGGAGACCCGGAAGAAGCTCCTGGCTCCTGGCTTCAGATCGGCGCAGCTCCAACTGTTGCGGTCAGTTAGGAAGTGAACCAGCAGATGGAAGACCTCTCTCTCTCTCTCTCTCTCCCTCTCCCTCTCCTCCTCTCTCTGTGTAACTCTTTCAAATAAATAAATAAATCTTAATAAATAAAGGCAGAATGTCAAGAGCTGGAGAGAGAAGACATCTTCCATCTGCTAGTTCACTTCCCACATGGCTCCGGCAGGCAGGTCCAGGTCTCCCACGTGGGCAGCAGGGACCCAGTCCCTTGGGTCATCACCCATTGCCTGCCCAGGCACGTTGGCAGGGAGCGGCCAGGACTGGGACCAGCACGAGGGGCAGCTTAAGCTGCCGTGCGCCACGCCAGCCCCAAGCCTGAAAACTGTTTTCCAGGAAATGTGCTTTTTAATGTCAGGGTCTCCCGTACTTTGCCACACAGGCTGCCTGCCTTGTGTACGCGGGGTCACCCAGTCCTACCAAAAGGGATGGCAGATGAGGTAGGCCCGTCGCTCGCCAGCCTGGGCAAGCCTGGGCCGCTCACCGGTCCTTTCGCCAGACGGCTGCTCCCCGCTCCTGGGGAGCAGAGGGACTGCAGGGAAGGGCTGTGGACACAGCCGAGGCTCGGGAGGGCTCGTTTCCCAGCTTCGGAAGTTCCTGGCCAGTGCCCTGGAAGCTCCAGATGGGGATTGTCTGGTTTTGAAGAGATTCATTTATTCATTGATTCGAAAGGCAGAGTTGGATCTTCCGTTCACCGTTTCACTCCCCAAATGGCTGCAATGCTGGGGCTGGGGCAGGCTGAAGCCAGGAAGCTGAAGCTCCATCCGGTCCCCACGTGGGTGCAGGGGCCCAGCACAAGGCCACCTGCTGCCGCCTTCCCAGGCGCACTAGCAGGGAGCCGGATCGGAAGCAGAGCCGTGCTTGGGGCATGCCGGCGTCGTGGGGGAGGCTTGACCTGCACCCGGCGCCGTGCTGGCTCCTGAATTTCCGCCCCCAAGGAGAGGACCGGGTGGGTCTAGAAGCCGAGGTGTCACCTTCTCCCAGCCCGCCAGGAGCCCCGCTGGGGGGGGGGGGCGGTCCCTGCGCTCATTTTGTTGACCGCGACCTCCTCCCTACCAGCTGATGAACGCGGTGAACACCCTGGACAGGGACGTCCTCAACCAGCTGCACGTGCAGCTCATGGAGCTCAGGAGCTGCAAGGGGCACAAGCAGTGCAATCCCCGGACTCGGAACATGGACCTGGGTGAGTGGGGGCCCGGGGGGGCTGCCCCGGGCGGGGCCGAGTCCCCCAGCTGAGGGAGGCCCCCGCCCAGGCACGCAGCCAACTCCCGAGACGCTGGCTGGGGGACGTCTCCACTGGAAACCCGGGATCCCCGCTCAGCTCCTCCTCTTCCTGGGGTCTGGTCGCCTACTCGGTCAGCCAGCACGCACTGCCCACACGAGCCCGGCACCCGCACTCCCGGGACTCGCGTGGAGCGCATGCTCCACCGGGACACGTCAGCCTCCCTGGGACCGGAGTGACGTCGGGAGGGCGCCGCCGGGTGGAGGGGGTCGGGGGGCCCTCCAGGAAGTGACGGCCGAGCCCAGTTCTGAAGAGCAGGCAGCAGCCGCCTCCAGAGAACCGCGGGGTCTGGCGTCCCGGAGCGTCAGAGTGGGGGGGTGGGGCCGGCTCAGGGGAGGGGGCGTCCTGGAAGGGGCCCTGGAGGCTGCATTCAGGTCCACCAGGAAGCCAGGGCGGGTCTGGGCTCGGGCCAAGGTCAGGACTGTAGGGAGGACACAGTGATGGGGGCACCACTGCCGGGTGGGGGGGAGGCACGGTTGACACCTGGGTTTTAGGAGACAGAGTTCAAGATGCCAACTGGGTATTTTAAGCACACAAGCAAAGCAGGAAGTTGTTCTTACCAGCCTCGGTGAAGTACAGAGGGCGGTCTGGGGAGGCCCTGGGGACTCTCCCCCTCGAGGCCGGCGGCTCAGGGTACAGCAGCTTGAGAAGACGCGGGTGGCCCCTCGGCTGACGCGACGCGGCCGCCTGTGCGAGCAGTGCCTTCCCAACGTCCCCTGCCCAGTGCCCCATTGTGATCAGAGGCACGAATTCATCGCTACCCCGGTGCTGAGCGCTGTGTGTGCCGTCGCTGGGAACCCCACGGCAGCCCTCCGAGATCACCGTGACCTTCACTTAGTGGACAAGGACAGTGAACCCGGCTGGCAGACTCCAAAGCCTGGGCACCTGACCCCCCATAATCCTCAGGAAGTCTTCCCGAGGGTCCAGACTCGGGGGTCTCCCCGCTGCCTGCCACACGCTGTAGCACAGGCGTTCATGCCCGTGTGGCTGCCCCACCAGGACAGAGGTCTGTGCCGAATGAGGGGCTCGGGGGCCTGGACCTGACCCAGCCACACTGGCCCAGGGACGATCTATGGGGAGGCTTTGCAGTCCCATCACGCCATCTGAGCGGGGCCACCGCTTTCCGTGGTGGGGGTTTCGTTTATTGAACAGTTATGGTTTGTCGCTGCTTATACCACGTCTGCCCTAAACTCGGTTCCTGTTTTGTTCATTTGTCCCGCATTCAGGACTCAAAGATGGCGGCAGCTATGAACAGTACAGGTACTCGGTTTTGTCGTTCAGGCCCCAGGGAGGGAGGCCCCGCCAGGGATGGGGTCACTAAGCTACCTTCTCCGTGTGGTTCTTTGGGGAGGACTTTCTCGGTGGTGCGTAACGTTCATTTGCCCTCTGACACTTGAAACGCAGGCAGTTCCAGCGTCGCAAGTGGCCGGAGATGAAGAGACCGTCTTCCAAGTCGCTGTGAGTCCAGGGGCTGTCGCAAGCTGGGGGGCCGCCTGGCTTCGCTCTGCCAAGGCCTTCCTGGGTGCAGGCCGCTTCTCGTTACCAATGCTGTGCCCACGCCGAGGGCAGCAGTGAGGCGGCCTGGAAGATACCACACGTGAACTACACCCCGTGTTTTCAGTGACCGCTACCGCTGAGCCCGGGCTGTTACGTGAGAGGTGGAGACGCTTTTCAGAATTACAGTGGCCAACATCTTGGGAGGCTGTGGCTGATCCACATCCTTAGCACTATGGCAACCTCATTAAAGGCTCCCAAGAGGCCGGACCTACACACCCACTGCGGTGCCACTAGCGGCCAGCAGGGGCTCCGTGGCCACCAGGGTCACCTGGTCACCTCTGATCCCCAGCAGCTGGTTGGGTCCCTGCAGGAAGGCGATACAACTCACCAGACCTTCTAAAATCACTGACAAAGTTCAAAAATGCAGGTAGGAGAGAGAATTCATTAACATTGGCAACAAAGCTGACATGGCCACGTGGGCAGACCGACCCCTGGGTGAGCTGTCACATGGGACCGCTGGGCGTGCATTTGTAGCCACGTAGCTTTCCCAGGCACTGCTCTGGTGCCTCACTCACGTTTCCGTCCCTCGCCCCTTGTTCTGCCCAGATCTTTAACCACCGCCTCTGCCAGCCCGAGCGTGCCTTTCCCAGGGCCCTGGAACCAGATGCCAGCAGCCGGCTTCCTTTGCTGTGGGACTGAGCCTCATCCCGCTAAGATGGGCTTGTTTTGTTCCACAGGGGGCAGCTGTGGGAAGGCTGGGAAGGCTAAGACACAACAGCGATGGACCTGCGAAACCCAGAGGACCCACCTGAGTGCCCCAGTGGGGAGAGACCGTGCGTGACTTCCAGAAGCCTGTGCTGTGGGCCGGGCAGCCAGAGAAACAGTCTGCTTTCGGGGACCGCGGCGACCTCCGGAGCATGAGCGGCGGGAGCAGAGCTTCAGGGAGCCCACCTGCGCCCCTGCTTCTGCTGTGGATCACGCCTCGCCAGCCGCGCAGAATGCATTTCGGACCAGAAGTCACCACTAACCCTCCGAGAGGCTCGCGAGGGGAACAACAGATTTTCTTGGAAATTTCCCCCAAGGGTGAAAGTCACTGGAATTTTTTTTTTAAATCATAGGGGGAAAACAACTCTGTTTTAAAATCCTCGTATTCTTTCGATTCATCACAAAGAAGGAACTAAGAAACCGGCGGGGGCAGCTGGCAGGTGCTGCAAACAGCGCACAGTGAGACTGTGAGTCAGTGGCACAGGACAGCGACGCTGACCGAGCACGATCGTCCTGGCCGGCTGCCTTCCCTGTACATACGTGACTCGCGCCCTGTAACCCACACGGGACCGTTCGGGGACTGACCCGCGAGAACCCCCCGTGTTCAGAGTGGCGCGCGCGCCAATAAACGCCCTGTGGCCAGTGTCAAAGAAACCCTCGCGTTGTGGCCATTTCTGTTGCTGCCCACACCCCGTCCCCCACCCCCGTCCCCCGTCCCAGAACTGTTTTTTCAGGTACTGAAAAGCAGTGAAGTTGCTGTATGGCCCACATTTTAGAGATCGCTTTGTAAAGATTTTTTGTAGCTGAGTATTGTCATACAATGTTCAAAGCCCCGGCTGATGACCAGCAGTTATATGAAGAAACACTTGTTTTGTCAATCCTCAGGAGTTTTCTGCTGTGTTTGTTAAAGAATCCAAGCTACAACCAGTGAGCGCCTGTTTTGCAAGGAGATGCGGTAGGTTTACAGAATGTTTAAGGGGGAGCAGGTGGTTGCAAATCAATGACTAAAACGCCTCACAGGGCGCCTCCCGTCACTCCAGCTGCCACAGTTCGCCCCCTTAGCCAACCTGTGTGTGCGTCAGCCAGCACCCGCTGACAGCGCTCCACAACGGACAGAGGATCCCAGGTCCTCCCATTCTGGAAAAGGGTTCCCTCTCTGCCTTGCGGCACCACAGACAGCCCAGGCTCCCTGCAGAAGCTGGGGTGGGGTGCGCGTGAACCCCATCGACCCATTCACTCTACAAATGGCCAAGGCTGGGCTTGGCTCAGAGGCGCCCTGGTTTTTGTTTTAACTTTGTAGAAGTTGCTACTGTTATCTTAAATAGGCCTCCTTAACCTTCTCTTCTACCCTTAATCCAACTGGGATTTAAAAAAAAAAAAAAAAAAGGCAAAAAGCTCTTAGGCTCCAACTTTAAGTAGAAACCTTTATTTACAGCGACATCTAAAACGGCCAGCAAAGCAGTCACAGTCACCACCCACCCCATCTCGTCAGTCATCTCTTGTGGTTTCGAATCTCTGAAGGGTAAAAACAATTTTTTAAAGCAGTGCTTAATGTAAACTTGATTGAAACTGAATTCATTCTTAGTACTAAGTCAATTCCTGAGAATTTGAATATTGCTCTCAGACTGACGTTTGCTTCTTCGAACTTCCACACACTGGAGAGAGACGGGGAAGAGAGCGAGAACACCATGCCCGGTAACGGACAGTTTGCCTTGCAGCTGAGAACAACTCGGGTCCCTCTGCAGCAGGCGTCAAGCCGCATCCACCCTGGAGGGAGCGCTCCCGAGAACGTCCTACTGGGAACACACCCCTCCGCACCTCATCTGCCCCGGGGGCAGCGAGCGTCTAGGGCATCAGCCAGTCCCTTGCACGGTGCTCACCTCCGCACCCTCCCGGCGCGCTGCACACGGGAAAGGCGGACAGACCACGCAGAACTCTCCCTGGGTATCTACACCTTGTCATCCAGAGGCAATTAAAAAGTGGCCTTAACGTGAATGTTGACAATGCAACTTCTGTTTTTAAAGGAAGAAACATGGATCCTTTATATTGTTTTGATCTTCATAAAATATATATTTTTATTTATATATCTTTGGATTCAGCAAAAAAGTAGGTACTGGAAATATCCCACATTCTAAAAGCAGAAGAAGAGATGGCGGATTCTGGTCACCCAAGAGATATCTAGGTTTAAAGGGGGTGGTGCAGGGGTGGGGTGAGGAGAGGTAGCAGCGGAGCACGAAGTCCTCCAAGACAGGTCAAAGGGTAGGAAAGGCAAAAGCAGATTCTCTCAGAGACATCGTCGATTAAAAGCAAATCAAAAATCTCAAGTTTGCACCATTTTTGTAAAACAAACAGGTAAAAAACACAAATACTTATAATAAATGTAATTTCCTCCCATAGGAAAGTGAAGCACTAGTGTCTTCCCGTGAGCCTGGAGCCAGGACTGGGGAAGGGGAGACAGGACGTGGTCTCTGGTGCTGCGTCCTGGAAGTGAGGGAGGAAGAGCACCCGTCCATCCCCCTCGAACGCCCGACACTGCCAGGGCGGCGACCGGGCTCTGCCTCAGCTCTGCCTTCCCTGGATGGGAGAAGGTGTCGTCTGCAAAGTGCGATGCTTGACTGTGTAATCGAGGGGGAAGAAACTCACGATGTTTATACATTGTTGGGAAAATAAAGTCCCCCCCAGTGGTGGCTCTGGGAACATCAGGGTTCACGTCCTCATGCCAGAGAAACTGAACGACCACACCTTCAGAGAGACATCTACAAAGCTGGCTGAAGGTGTTAACACATTTTTAAAATTTACCTGCCTCGATTATTGCTAGAAAATGATGCCAAGGCTGGCGAGATCTGAAAGTCACAGATATTCCAAAAACCGAATTTTGCTCAACTGTTGGAACCTAATAAAGTAACCCTGATAACAGGAATTAAACTTGACTTCCCCCCACTCCCAATTACCTAGCACAGGTGGCAAGGAGAGGCAGCCTCGGGAAAGAGTAGAACGAAGAGGGGGTGGGCAGGGACGCCCAGTGGGACTGTGGCTCTGAACCCCAGCAACGCTGTTCTGGACACGGCGCTCAGGAAGTCACCCTGACTGCTCTAACTCAGGCGTGCAGTCACCAGCGGTGGGAGCAGAATGGCAAGGCAGCGGAGCAGACACCAGGAAGCGCGCCCAGGCTTGCACTCCTGCGACCTCAATGTGGGATTCAGATCCTAGCAACCAAAGTCTTAGTGCACTCCTAGAATGGATGAAAAGACAGTTAAAAAAATAATAATCGCTACTGTTATAGACTGCTTAAAATCCAAGAGATTCCTTTTAAGTCAAATTGCTTGTTTTTAATTCCTGATCTTAAGTGTTTATTTCCCCATATCCATTCTTTCCCAAAATTAACAAAAGTGCTTAGTTCTGATAGAGGAATTTAAAATGTGAACGCCTACATCTGAACAGATGATCTCAAGAAGCACGGAGATTGGGAGACTGAGAAGAGTGAGGCGGCAGAGGCTGGCGGAGGACAGGCTGCCTTCACCTCCCCCGCCCCCCGGCTGCGCGACTCGGGGTCTCCCGTGTGCCAGCAGCCCGCCACACTGAGCTTACAGAAAGCAACAATGTTAAATATTTCGCTTCACAAACTTTGTAAAAATGAGTTGTGATCTACAAAAAAAGGTATATACATATTTTACATAATACAATATCTTAAAGGTCATATTTACAAAAAAATATTCACAGAAACACTGCGAAATTCTGATTCAGAATGCAGTACCTGGCCTTGAGTTTTCAGAGTTTATTTTCAAAAAGCATTATTGCTCTACCATATAGGCAAAGGGTGACACTAATATTCTTTAAAAAATCATAGTTCTTGTCCAAGAGATTAGACAAAAACCAGGAATGTGGTTCATTCCTCAAGACCTCAAGAATATTGCATTTATCCATTACTTTTTAAATAAAGTGCACGCGGCTGCACATTAGCATGTGAAAACTCTGCTACTGCTGCAATTAAATACTGTCATCTCATTGTCCCTTCTGAAAGCCATCTAGCATCAGTGACAATTCCCAGAGGTGAAGGGTTACAGAACGTGGGGCAGATCAGTCTTCATGAGGAGCAGAGACAAGGGACAGAGTCGCTCCACGCCAGCCAAGGGCAGAGCAGGAGAGGCCCATTCCAAAGGAACCACTTGGTGACAAAACACAGGACGCTTGGAACTGCTCCTTGTCCAGCACTGCAGGGAGAAACCAGATGTTCCCTGCTTCTCCGATGCTGTCTGGCCCACCTATTTGAGAGACTTCGGCTATCAAGGCAGAAAGAAGTGACGCTCCTTGTCTCCAGGATTGCATCCCTCGGAGGCAGAACGTCAGAAAGACTTCGGTTCTGAACGCAGGGTGGGAGTACAGGTAGGTGTTGCGCTTCAGCTTCAACTCCAGTCCTGCTCAAACAGCGTCACTTGGAACTCCCTTGACGGGGCTTAGCCGGTCCCTTCTTCAAGTTGGGCCGCGCAGAACGAGGCTCCCCTCCCGGCAGTCCAGTGCAGTGTCATCTGCACACTGGTCTCCTTAGAGGGCCTGCTATCGAGACGTCAGCAGTATTTCTGTTAACAACCAGAAAGAACAGGAATAAAGCGGACACTCAGCACAACAGACGACAAATCCCAGTGTCCACAGTGATGGCCTCGCGGGCTCCGACCCGAGGTCCCCAGTGCCAAAGTGTTCTCAATTACTGTACTTTAAGTGACGTGAGGACAGCCGAGTGAAATCCTACACAGGACCTTTAGATTACAGGGGAGGGAGGCAGTGGTTCTCTCCAGAAAACAAGAACTTTCTAAAAAAGGAACAGGTGTCCTTACCTGATCAGGACCCATGGGCATGCCGGCCATGGGCATGGGGCTCATGTTCATCTGTCCCAAGTGGCCAGCGCTGCCATTCATGTGCACCATCCCGTACGCTGCAGGGCTCGCCTGGTGCGCGAACTGCTGCTGGGCAAAGGAGCTGCAGAGAAAGTCCGGCATTAGCTCGGGGGTCACTCAGCGCTCGGGGCACACAGGACGAGACCATCACCACGTTGAGACCGCCTAGGTAGGAAATACTGGGAGAGGATCCTGCCCACAACGGTCTTCCACTTACACTGCCTGTACTCGGCGCCCCACTGGGCTTGTGTGCAGTATGACAGGTTCTCAAAACAGACCCAACCAACACCATCTAATAGCCCAGGCCGTCTGAGCTCCCCACCCAAGTGTGGAGACGCCGACGCCCTGGCCTTCGGCACTGGGATGTGAAGTCGCTGGTCTTTACCTGCTCCTGGCCAGGCCTCCTGACGGCCAGCCCTTCATCTCTGAGGACTGATACATGGGTGCAGTCTGAGGGTGCTGCAGCATGGGGTTCTGGGAAGGACCCATCCTCGATGACATCATTGCATTAGGAGGACTAGAGACTCTTCCAAAGGTTGGATCTGGCTGTTGTCCCATTCCTTGAAAGAAAACAGAAAAAACTTAGGTGCTCATGCATCACTTTCTCATCCTTTCAAAAGGGGAGGGGAACAGGCGCTGAGAGCGCACAGGGTGTCGCCTCCCAGCTATTCCTGCTCCGGACCGAGGTGACAACCACAGTGATGGGCTCACCGTAACAGAAAGGCTCCCCGTCTAGGGCACATGAGGGCCACCGTTTCCATGGTGATTCTGTGCCCAGGGACTCACGCTAGTCGCACCACTGCCCCTCTCATCCTGAGATGGCTGCATCCAGAAACGTAAGCTGTGAGCCCTCGTGTCTCACAGCCTCTTGAAGCAGACCAGCAGAGAAATCGGCATCACCGTAAGATGCCTGTGCAGTGGGAGCTCGGAAGCCCCCACGGTCCATTCCTGCCTCCGTCCTGGCCAGGCCTTCCGGTACCTCCGAGTTCCCACCCTGGGGCACAGAGGCAGCAGTGAGACGGGGCGAGTGACGTCTGTTTCTCAGGTGTGCCGATCTAGACACGCTCGCGTCTTTCACGTCACTCTGGGGAAAGCACACCCTCCCAGTCCACTTTACCATAATTTGGTGGATATGGAAACTGCTGTGGTGGTGCCTGTGGCATCGCAGGTCCTGCCAAAACCCCCTCCATGCTGGGGGAGGCGGTCACATTAGGGGGCGGGCTGAAGGCTTGGGTTTGCTGCTGCTGCTGCTGCTGCTGCATCAACATGGCCACCCTCTGCTGTCGGAAGTGATGACTGAGCAGCTCTCGGCTGCGCTGGGCAACCATCTGGGCATTCAGAAAACCCTGCTGACACCCAAGGAGAAGTGCAGTTACATATCTATTACACGATCCAGCCAGCGCCCTACCTATGGGACCCCACCACACATCGGGGGCAGAGAGAAAACCACCCAGCGTCTATGCACTAGTCTTGACGATAAAAGCTTTCAGGCTGTTGGGGGAGGGGGTGGGGAGAGGGACCTGGAGATTATTTGTAGCTAGGAAACACAGGGAGACAAGTTGTCACGCTTGTAATGTAGCTAGAAACACTTCTCACAGTGACAGAACAGTTAGCATAAAATCTGAAGACAGACTCTTCAGAAACCAGGAAATAAAACTGTTTCGTAAAGGGCAAGACAGAGTGTGCTGGGTGGGAGAGGAGCAAAGGGAGAACTGGGGGGGAAGGAAGGGGGAGGCACAGGGCTGTCTCCTGACGACCCGCCCCAGCTCATGCGCTCTCTTCTAAACCTAACAGAGGCAGAGGAGACCCTGCAGCTGTCTCAACTCTTCCGCTGGAGAGCATCATTTCCAAAAAACACACTCGCATCATCCTTTCAGAGGACACCTAACAGCTTACACAGGATGTCTGATTATCAAGAAAACAGGTTCTTCTAAGTGGGCACAGACAGTGAAAACCAGGCATTTCACAGGTTTAAAAAAAAAAAAAAAAGCCTTGTAGTCATCTTTGTTTCCCACCCCAGTAGGTGACTGTCATGTAGTCACCTGCCTCGTTCACATTAAGAAAATACCTGGACACCCTTCCCACCACTGGCTGCAGACACAGAGTTTAACATTCCCTGCCGTGATGGGAAACAGGTCATCCCAGACTCACTAAGAATGGAATTATGTATCATTTTCTTTTTCTTTTTTTTTTTCAGAAAGCTTTTATTCAATGAATACAAATTTCATACGTACAGCTTTAGGAAATTCTCCCCCGATGCCCGCCCTCCCACTCTCACTCCCGTCCCACCTCCTACTCCCTCTCCCATCCCATTCTTCATTAAGATTCATCTTTACTTATCTTTATATACAGAAGACCAACTCAGTACTAAGTAAAGATTTCAATAGTTTGTACCCACACAGACACACAAAGTATAAAGTACTGTTTGAAGACAAGTTTTGCTGTTAATTTTCAGAGTACAACTCATTAAGGACAGAGGTCCTACAGGGGGGGCAAGTGCACAGTGACTCCTGTTGTTGATTTAACAACTGACACTCTTATTTATGACGTCAGTGATCACCCAAGGCTCTTGTCATGAGCTGCCAAGGCTATGTAAGCCTTTTCAGTCCACAAACTCCGACATTATTTGACAGGGCCATAGTGGAAGTTCTCTCCTCCCTTCAGAGAAAAGTACCTCCTTCTTTGATGGCCCATTCTTTGCACTGGGATCTCACTCACAAAGATCCTTCATGTAGATCATTTTTTGTCACAGTGTCTTGGCTTTCCATGCCTGAAATGCTCTCATGGGCTTTATCAGCCAGAAATGCCTTAAGGGCTGATTCTGAGGTCAGAGTGCTGTTTAGGGCGTTTGTCATTCTGAATCTGCTGTGTGGCCTGCTTCCCATGTTGGCTCATTCTTTTTTAATTCTATGTATTGTTATTACCAGATACTTGGTCTTATTTTTGTGATCCCTTTGACACTTAATATGATCACTTGAACATGTAGGATGGCATTAGTACCACCCAGCTTAATGGGATTTGGAGTCCCATGGCAAATTTTTAGCTTTCTCCTTTCTTTATACTTATAATTACCAAAATTTTACCTAATGACCCTGTGGTTTCACAATCCAGGAACATAGAAATGTTTACAGGTTATTTTAAATTCCTAAAAAGCCAAGAGATAGCTGCTATACATTAAAAGATACTAATCAGTGACTTTAATGAAGACCCCCTCCTCCTTCTCTGATGCCTGTCATCACCAGCAAGAGAGAAGAAGGGAAGAGAAAACACTTGATGGGGCTACAGAATGGCTTCTTACAGGAGAAATCTGGAATTGCTCTAACACTCACTGAGCACCAAGCACGGGTCCTGCCTGTGCTGGGGACGGGCACTGAGTGAACACGGAGAATGGCTCACCTGGGAGCTCACCTGGGGCTGCACCATGGGCCTCATCACTGCAGCACCACCAGCAGCTGGGTTTTCCATTTTCATTTCGAGTGCCTGACGGCTCTGATTCAAAAACTGAAGCAAGGCAGGTTCGTTAGAATGCAAGTGAGCATAACAAGCCCCAAACAGCTTTCCAAACCCTCAGCACCAGCACCTAAGGTCAAGACATCTCCAAATCCATCAATGGGGCTAAGCCATCCAGCTGGACCAGTACACTTTCGCATGTACAAGGTTAATGATGAGGTGGGTGTTGTGTGTGGCACAGTAGATTAAGCTGCTGCTTGGGGCACTTGCATCCTATCGTCGGAGTGCTGGTTCAAGTCCCAGCACCTCCAGCTTCTTAATGCAACCCGGGAGGCAGCAGGTAATGGCCCGAGTGTTTGGGCCCCTACCACCTACAAAGAGGCCCAGATGGAGTTCCAGGCTCCTTCCCAGCCCTGGCTGTCGTGGGCACTGGGGAAATAGACCAGCACATGGAAAACAGAGATCTATCTATATCTCTTCTCCTTACCCACTGGTCATTCAAGAAATTGAAAACAAACATTTAAAAAAAGGTTAATGATGAAAAGTTCTTGCCTTGTATATAAAGCCTTACTGTCTGGCATTGGGAGAAAAATCAAAGTGCAATTGTGCAGTTTAAAGAGTATCTTTAAGGTGCCGACGCTGTGGCACAGTGGGTTCAAGCTCTGGTCTGCAGCACCAGCATCCCATATGGTCACCAGTTCAAGTACCAGCTGCTCCACTTCCAATCCAGCTCTCTGCTGTGGCCTGGGAAAGCAGTGGAGATGGCCCAAGTCCTTGGACCCTGCACCCACGTGGGAGACCCAGAAGAAGCTCCTAGCTCCTGGCTTCGGATCAGCACAGTTCCAGCCATTGCAGCCTTCTGGGGAGTGAACCAATAGATGGAAGACTTCTCTCTGTCTGTCTCTCTCTGTGCCTCTCAAATATATATATTTTTAGATTTATTTGAAAGAGTTATAGAGAGAGAGGTCTTCCATCTGATGGTTCACATCCCAGATGGCCACAATGGCTAGAGCTGTGCCAATCCAAAGCCAGGAGCTAGGAGCTTCTTCTGGGTCTCCCACATAGGTGCAGGCGCCCAAGGACTTGGGCCATTTTCTACTGCTATCCCAGGCCATAGCAGAGAGCTGGATTGGAAGAGGAGCAGCCGGGACTAGAACCGGCGCCCATACAGGATGCCGGCGCTTCAGGCCAGGGCTTTAACCCACTGCACCACAGCGCCGGCCACAAATAAATAAAGAGCATCTTCAGGATTACTCAGGCACTTGGTTGGTCCCCATGCCTCATGGTATGGGAGGTCTTTTGGCATGCTCCTCTGCCCACAGGCCCCTTCTCCCTTGCAGCCTCTGGTCTGCTCCCTGGGAAAACCTGGCATGAAACTCCTGGTTTAAATCCTGATTCCTTTCTCCCTGAAATAAAGCTGTTCCTTTCCTGTGCGTTGCTCTCACTACATAAATACTAAAAGCTTAAAAATAAATAAATAAATAATGAGTATCTTCAGGATCATTCAGGTACTTCAGGAAATAGGTTGAACTTGATTAGAGTAATAGTGAATAAAGTATTTCCTCTGCTACCTTCCCCTAAGTAACTGCTAGTGGAAAGGAAAGAAAGATAAAAAGTAAAAGGATACAATCGACCCGTTGCCACAGCTTTCCCAAGTACCTACGCTGACTTTAGGATTGTTCGTGCAGCGGAGAGTCTCGGGCTCAATGGATCTAAAGGTAGCTTAGTTCTGCCACATTTAATGACTCAGAATACTCAAGACACAGGCAGTAGAAATTAAATCTTGAAGCATTTGTGGGGAGGCAGGAGTGTGGCCTAGTAAGATGCGCGTGTCCCACATCAGAACGCAAAGTTTGAGTCCCAGCTCCGACTCCTTTCTGCAGCTTCCTGCCAACAGAGCCCCTGGAGGCAGCAGTTTGGCTCAGGTGGTTGGATTCCCCCACCTGAGTGGGAGACATGGATTGGGTTCCCGCTCTTTGATTTCAGCCTCCCAGCCATTGTGGACATTTAGGGAAGGGAGCCAGAGGATGGGAGCTCCCTCCCTCTCTAACAACCAACTTTTTTTTTTTTTCAACAGGTAGAATTATAGACAGAGAGAGACAGAGAAAGGTCTTCCTTCTGTTGGTTCACTCCCCTAATGGCCGCTACGGCCAGCGCTGCACTGATCCGAAGCCAGGAGCCGGGTACTTCCTCCCGGTCTCTCATGTGGGTGCAGGGACCTAAGCACTTGGGCCATCCTCCACTGCCTCCCCCGGGCCACAGCAGAGAGCTGGACTGGAAGAGGAGCAACCAGGACAAAATCAGCGCCCCAAACGGGACTGGAACCCAGTGTGCCGGCGCCGCAGGCAGAGGATTAGCCAAGTGAGCCGTGGCGCCAGCCAAATAACTTTTAATTAAAATTAAAACATTAGTTGGGGGTAAGGAAACAATGACAGAACAGAAATCTTATCCTAGGATATTAATAGAGAGCTCCGTTTCTATAAAACTTCTAGATACCAGAAGTTTCAGAAAATGTGCTAAAATCGAGGTTTAAATATTTGGTTACTAGTATTAAGGACTTTAAGAAAACAAATTACCTACCTTTAAGATATCAATGAACACATATTCCCCCTAACACAATTCTTTCTGGTGTCTGTGCCTTTTGAATCTATACAATGGAATGCTCTACACAGAAAGGTGTCCATGGGCCAGCATTTTAGCTACCACCCCCACCACTGGAATCCCATATGGATGCCAGTTCAAGTCTCAGCTGCTCCTCTTCAATCCAGCTCCCTGCTAATGGTCTGGGAAAGCAGTGGAAGATGGCCCAAGTCCTTGGGCCCCTGCCACCCACACTGGAGACCCAGAAGAAGCTCCTGCCTTCAACCTTGGAAGATTCCTTCTCTCCTTGTGTGTGTGTGTGTCCCTGTCTCTCTAGCTCTTTCAAATAAACAAATCTTTAAGGGAAAAAAAAAAGAGGTATCCAATTCTAAAACAACCACTCTTAAGCAAGGAGCCATCTGTTACAAATCTTAACACAGAAGGATTCCCTGTGCTTGACAAGAGAGAGAACCAGTGGAAAGAGCTCTGAGGAACACAATGCAAAAGAAGCTAAAGCAGTGAGGCCAGAGAACGGCAGGTGCCCCCGAGGACGCGGCTGTTACCTGCTGGCCCTGCAGCCTCTGCTGGAGCTGCATTCGGAGCTGCTTGGGGGTGTTTGTCCGGGGCCTCAGCATGTTGGCCCTGGGGTGCGCTCCCTGGAGAGGGAAGCCGCCCTGCTGGCTCATCTGACTCATCACGGAGTTAAAGGACGGGGACTGTCCCTGCAGAGCGAAGCCTCCTTGCATGGGAGGCGCCTGTGCAGGGTACGGCTGCCCATACAACGCTGCCTTCTGTTCCATCGTTACTGCTGCGTCTTGGCCTTGGAAAGCATCCTGTTTGGGCTCCAGAGCTTGTCCCTTAACATCAAACACACAAACAGAACAGGGAAGTACATCAGGGAAAGCAGTCAAAAGGTGAAAACGTGAGCAATCATGCTGCAGAATTCCAAAATCAAAATCGAATCCATTTTCTTACCATCTGAAGTCTCATACCCTATCAGTTCATGGCCACGACCTAGTGTCTAGCACAGAATCTCACACAGGGAGACACTCAAACATTGTGTGAGCTAAATATTCACAACGTATTAAACACTTGGAGCAACGGTATTTGTTCCAGATCAGATTTCTGTGCCAATAAACATGTATCTCCCAAGCCAAGCATAAATCAATTAAAAGACTGCAATCAATGAATTCTCCTGCATTTTAAATTTCTGATGGCAGCAAGGGGTGATTTTCAGGAGAGGGAGAGGCAGGTAAATCAACAGATGCTCACAAGTTCCCTTGGCATGTATTCACCTGGTGAACAGAACCCACAGCAGGCATTCCCCTCTCATGGGGAACAAAGAAGTCACTGTGCTCAGCAAGTACTGATGAGACCACGTGGAGGCCGTCACTTCCTGTGTGCTAGGACACGCACAAAACCGCATCCAGCAGGTGCAGGAGAAAAAAGTAAAAACCCTATTTTAAAAATTTTTTATTTATGGGACCGTCACCATGGCTCACTTGGCTAATCCTCCGCCTGCAGCGCCGGCACCCCAGGTTCTAGTCCCAGTTGGGGCGCTGGGTTCTAGTCTCAGTTGCTCCTCTTCCAGTCCAGCTCTCTACTGTGGCCCGGGGGAGGCAGTGGAGGATGGCCCAAGTGCTTGGGCCCTGCACCCACATAGGAGACCAGGAGAAGCACCTGGCTCCTGGCTTCAGATCGGTGCAGCACCGGCCGTAGCGGCCATTTGGGTGGTGAACCAACAGAAGGAAGACCTTTCTCTCTGACTGTCTATAACTCTACCTGTCAAATAAAAACATTTTTTTTTTTATTTATTTGAAAGTCAGAGATACAGAGGTCTCCTCACCGCCGGCTCACTCCCCAAATGCCTGCAGCAGCCAGGGAGAGCCAGGAGCTGCAGGCCAAAGCCAGGAGCCAGCACGTGAACCTGGATCACCCACAAGGGGGGCAGGGACGCCGCTGTCTGACTCATCCCTCGCTGCTCCCAGGGCACACGCTGCCAAGCAGAGCTGCACTTGAACTCAGGCATCGCAACTGCTGCACAGAGCCCCCCGCAGAATAAACCTTCTGCAGGAGGAACCCGCCCGCTGTGCCATGACAAGGCTCTGGAATGCTCACCCAGCATGCATCAGCACCCTGTCGAGCCCCGACTTCACCCTGTGGGAGTCTGCGACTCCACTGCTGGTTTTCTTCTCCCTCAGGCCTTCCCTTGGACGAATAGCAAGAATTCGTATCAGAGTTCAGCCCCAGACTCTCTTCTCTCTGCTTGGGCATTCTCACCCACACGTAATAACAAGGAGCTTTTGCTTCCAACACAAACATCTCCACGTGCTTAGTTTCATTTATGCAAATAAATGCCTGCTTTCCATCATTATCTGGACACGCCAGGCACCTGCACGGCCACCCCACTCACCACCCAGAACTAAACTCTTCACCTCCTCCCTCTCCACCTGTGCGCACACAGCCCACCAAGTCCTGACACCCTTTCCCCCAGGACATATCAAGCTCCCTTCCTCTCTTTGCACATCTCTGCTCCCAACACGCCTCTTGGACTCTCGCAGTAACTGGCACCCAAGCCTCTGCTTCGTTCCACCATGCCCTCTGGACGGCAGTCAGAGATCTAGAGCAAATCAGACCTGAAGATAAAATATGGCAGACCACCCAGGCGTGTATGCGTGCCTACCTTTCTCTTGTAAATACTACTAAAACGAAGAAAAGAATATAGCCAGAAAAATAATAAACATAAATATATTTAATATAAATTTACTTAATTTGTATTTATAATATATTTAAACATTTACATTAAATTTATAAATATAAAAATAATAAGGAAGGCAACCAGATAAAATACTTGATAAGTATCTAGAAGGCAGGAAGTGCATGAAGGAGTAGGAGCCAACTTCCACAGCAGAGAAACACAGGCCTCATGTGCCTGCAGGAGAAACATACATACGCGAAGTGAGCAGACGGAGCCACCAGAACCAGAGAAGCTGGACTGGAGCCAGCAGAGGATCAGGTTCAGGGCTGAGCCCGCGTGAGCCAGGAGTCAGAACAGAGAAGCAGGGAGTCGAGCACTTCTCTGACCACTTCCTGCCTCCCTCAAAGCCCAGGTTCAGGAGCTCCGAGTGCAGCAGGGAGCAAGACGAGGCAGAGGCCAAAGACTGGGAACTGTGTATCTTACATATTGGCAATTTCCAACAAACCTTTGTACTTTATAATTTTATATTCCACACCATGAGATTATCCTCTCGTCTCCCCAGCCTGGCTTGCTATAAAGCAACCACACAATAAAAGATTCCCAGGCAAGAAATGGAGCCCTCGTCTCCAGAAAACACGTAGATAGTGCCTGGGAGGTGGGACGAGTGGTTTATACAAGCTGCAGTCTGGGGACTCCTAATTAAAAGCCCAGCTCTCTATCCCTTCCTAATAATTCTTTGTAAATGTGAGCAGGACCAGTTGTCTTTACGGAGCCTCAAATCAACTTTTTCTTCTTCTTTAATTTGAGATACAGAGAAAGTTCTAATTTACTGGTTCACAACCCAAATACCCACAATGGCAGAGCTGGGCTGGGCCAGGCTGAAGCTGGAAGCCAGGAACTCAAGCCAGGCCTCCTACATGGATGGCAAGAACCTACTGCTGCCTCCCAGGGTGCACATTAGCAGGAAGCCGGAGTTGGGCGCGGAGACGCGATGTGGGTATCCTAACGGTGCCTTACCCACTAGGCCAAGTGCCCATCCCCAAGTCACCTTTGTCATGTACCATTCTCAGACAGTGAACAATCACCAGATATTTGAGAAAAGCTTCAAACAGAGAAGTGACTCCAATAAATAGTAAGGAACTCAAACAGCCACACGCTTAAGAACGGGAATCTGAACGGAAAACAACTCAATGACAACACTAGATGCCAGAAAACTACAGAAGGACTCTTCAAAGATCTAAGAAGAAATTATTTCCAACCTAAAGTCTAACACATGATCAGACATGCAGGGAAGATGGCACAAACATACTTGCAGACACAAAAATACCCACACATTTTTTATCTCATACAAACAGGTAAGTTAATAAAAGCTATGTGGCAGTAAAACAAGGAGTAAACCAAGAAAACGACTTGAGCCCCAGGGAACTGGTAGCCCGATACAGGAGAATAATGACTAGCATGGAGTAAAACAGAAGAGACTGCAGGACAAAGGGAAGGAACCTTGGCTTTTTTTTTTTTTTTTTTTTTTTTTTTGTGACAGGCAGAGTGGACAGTGAGAGAGAGAGACAGAGAGAAAGGTCTTCCTTTGCTGTTGGTTCACCCTCCAATGGCTGCCGCGGATGGCGCGCTGCGGCCGGCGCACCGCGCTCATCTGATGGCAGGAGCCAGGTGCTAGGTGCTTTTTCCTGGTCTCCCATGGGGTGCAGGGCCCAAGCACTTGGGCCATCCTCCACTGCACTCCCGGGCCACAGCAGAGGGCTGGCCTGGAAGAGGGGCAACCAGGACAGAATCCAGCGCCCCGACCGGGACTAGAACCCAGTGTGCGGAGGATTAGCCTGTTGAGCCACGGCGCTGGCTGGAACCTTGGCTTTTTAATGTGTTTGAACATGTGAAAAAAATGAGAAATTGTATAGTTTCCTTAGACTACCTATCTGGCGGACAATTATCATTAAGCGGAAACAGCGAAAAAGAAAAGACGATTACCAACTAAAAAACATAAATGATACACACGCCACCCTCGACACAGCAATACACCGAACTATGGAACTACTGACTGTGGCAGCCCTAAGTGTGCCGCGGCGCACAGCCCGTGCTCCTGTAAGATGCAGAGACGATCGGGCACACTGGGGCGCACCGCGGGGAGAGGCGAGAGAAGCTCAGAGCCACAGCTTCCGACCTAAAACTCAGAACTTCAAAAAAACCTCCAGAAGAACCCAATCACTTTTCACTAGCAGCAAACATGATAGCAACATACATGAAATAACACCTCTCTAGAGCCAGCGCCGTGGCGCAGTGCGTTAATCCTCTGCCTACAGCGCCGGCATCCCATATGGGTGCCGGTTCTAGTCCTGGCTGCTCCTCTTCCAATCCAGTTTTCTGCTGTGGCCTGGGAAGGCAGTGGGAGATGGCCCAAGTCCTTGGGCCCCTGCACCCATGTGGGAGACCAGGAAGAAGCACCTGGCTTCCAGCTTCAGATCAGCGCAGCTCTGGCTGTTTGGCATTTGGAGACTGAACCAGTGGAGGGAAGACCTTTCTCTGTCTCTCCCTCTCACTGTCTATAACTCTACCTCTCAAATAAATAAAAATCTTTAAAAAAAAAAAAAAAGGCCGGCACCGCGGCTCACTTGGCTAATCTTCCGCCTGTGTTGCCAGCACCCTGGGTTCTAGTCCCGGTTGCTCCTCTTCCAGTCCAGCTCTATGCTGTGGTCCAGGAGGGTAGCAGACAATGGCCCAAGTGCTTGGGCGCTGCACCTGCATGGGAGACCAGGAGGAATCACCTGGCCCCTGGCTTCAGATCCGTGCAGTGTGCTGGCCGTGGCGGCCATTTGGGGGGTGAACCAATGGAAAAGGGAGATCTAAAGATCAAAGATCTAAGAAGAAATTATTTCCAACCTAAAGTCTAACACATGATCAGACATGCAGGGAAGATGGCACAAACATACTTGCAGACACAAAAATACCCACACATTTCTCTCTCTCTCACTGTCTAACTCTGCCTGTCAAAAAAAAAAAAAAAAAAAAAAGGAAATAACACCTCTATCCATACTGCATACTCTGTGTGACTAATTTTGTTTTGGAAGTATTAATTATATATTTTGCTGTAGAAGTGTTTGAACACAAAACTCTACAAGGGGTATACTATGTAACATATGGTATTTTTGCACCATTTCCTCTTACTAAAATCCAAAAACTCCTGAATCCCAAAATATACCTGGCCCCAAGATTCTCAGATAAGAGATTATAAATGTGTAATCGATTACTTACCAGGAATTCAATAGATATAGACTCAAGCTGACGAAGAAACAGCTAATTAAGCATGTCACTTAGCAAAATAAATAAGGAGCGGAGTTTCATTACCTCCACAGTAGAGCAAGTGACTGGTGTTTCGATAAAAATATTCTTGGGGCCAGCACTGCAGCATAACGGGTGAAGCCACTGCCTGTGATGTCCGAAGCCCACATGGGTGCCAACTTCTGATCCAGCTAATATGCGCCTGAGAAGGCAGTGAAAGTTGTCCCAAGTGCTTGGGCCCCTGCACCCACATGGGAGACCCAGAGGGAGCTCCAGAATCCCGGCTTCAGCCTGGCCCAGCCCTGGCTATTGAAACCATTTGGGGAGCAAACTAGCAGCTGAAAAGAGCTCTGTCTCTTCCTCTCTCTATAACTCTGCCTTTCAAATAAATCAATCTTTAAAATTTTTTTTTATTATACACTTTTCCTATCAAGTGACAAACAGACTGCTTTGCAAAAACTAAAAAATTAATCACACATAGAAGGAAAACAAGTCTCATCACTACCCAGCTTCAGATTCTTCTATGGCTTCCCAGTTCTGTAGAAAACTTTCCAATTCCTTAAAATGGCTCTGTGGGGGTGGGCATTTGGTCCAACAGTTGGGACGCTGCCTGGGATACCTGTATCCCATACCGGAATGCCAGGATTTGAGGACCTGCTCCTCTTCCCATTCCAGCTTCTGGCCATGGTCACATGGACCCTGCCACACACGGAAGACTCGGACCGAGTCAGATGAGCTCCTGGCTTCAGCTTGGTCCCTCTTGGGCCCGGCCCCAGCTGCTGCATTTGGGAAGTGAACCAGCAGACAGAATATTGATCACTGTGTGGGAAGTGAACTAGCAGATAGAATATCTATGTATGTGTGTCTCTCTGACTTTCAAATAAATATTTTTTTAAATAATAAAAACTTAAAATGATGGCTTTGTGGATCTGGGCCTCCACTGACTTCTCTAACATCATTCAACATCACTTACCTCCGCTCTGCTGATACTCACTTTGTAGAATCCCTAAGCTCTCTACCTCTTAAGGACTTTTGAGTTTGCTCTTCTGGGATGCACTCCCCAAGCTCCCTGCATGGCTCGCTCATTTTCATCCTTCATGTGTCAGCCCCAAAAGGGCTTTCCTGGCCACTCAAGTGAGCCCTCACTTATTCTTTATCTAATTCCCCTGGAGTTGAAAACAAAGGATTTTTTAAACTAAAAAACAAAACTGAAAGCAATCCCCACTAAAAAGAAAGAAAACTAATTTGCAATACATTAAACAACCGTCATCCTTCAAATCCCAACTCAAACATTTTTTTAAAGAAAATTTTTATAATCTACTCACCCCTGCCCCTACCCAAAGAACAGGGGTAAGACGCAGCCTCCAAGCACCAGGTGCCTTTCCTGCCACTCCTGTTACACCACAGACTGCTGTGCACGCAGCTCCCTGCCTGATGTCTGCTTTGCTTATCGAATGTGAGCTCCGCAAGCAAGAATGACTGCTTACTACTGACCCCTCAGCCTGACTGTCACACAGAAGACAAGCATTTTTGAACAAAGGAACAAATATATAATCCTCTAGCAAATAAAATAAAATCCCCATCCAAAACTATAGACACACATATAAGTGCATCTGTTTCAGATATACACCTACCGAATGCAGCTATTTCAAAAATACAGATTTGTGAGTGGTGTGGTCCCTCACAAAACTGGAGATATACACAGAAAGAGGAGACAATGGTATTGCATTCAGATTTGGTTTAAGATAATAAACAATGTACAGAGTGCATAATGGTTGGCCAGGTAGCAAAGGTAGCTATGAAAACAAGAACTCAGCCAGCGCCGTGGCTCAACAGGCTAATCCTCTGCCTTGCGGTGCTGGTGCACCGGGTTCTAGTCCCAGTTGGGGCACCGGATTCTGTCCCGGTTGCCCCTCTTCCAGGCCAGCTCTCTGCTGTGGCCCGGGAGTGCAGTGGAGGATGGCCCAAGTGCTTGGGCCCTGCACCCCATGGGAGACCAGGAAAAAGCACCTGGCTCCTGCCATTGGATCAGCATGGTGCGCCGGCCGCAGCACACTGGCCGCGGCGGCCATTGGAGGATGAACCAACGGCAAAAGGAAGACCTTTCTCTCTGTCTCTCTCTCACTGTCCACTCTGCCTGCAAAAAAAAATAAATAAAAATAAAAAATAAAAAAATGAAAACAAGAACTCATAACAAAAAGCAGGACTTTTTAAATTATACAGTAGTTTCACTAAACATTTCTGTGTTTGACTAGAATATAACATCTTTATAGAACAGTAGGTTGCTCGCTGGAAGTAACATCACAGTCAGAAGTCTGTTTTCTAAACTTGATGCTATGAATGCAGTGATAAAACACGAGTAGGAAACACACACACATGCATTCCTCATGGCTCTGTGTGCATGTGCCCCCTGTACGTGGTGCACACACTCCTACTTCCGTTCATGTAGCCTACCTGATTCACAAGTTCAGGGATGCCCAGGGCCCTGTCAATCTCCTCCAGGCCTGTGGCATCTGTGTTGCTCAGGAGAGTGTGCAGCTGGTCCAACAGTGCTCTCTCATCACTCTGGCCCTCCAGGTTAGAAGGTGGTCCAAGGAGATCATCCAGGGAATTCCGAAGAAGGGGCCTACAAAGTGACTTGCAATCAATTTCAATAGTACTTTTTCTTTTCTTTTTTAAAAAAGACATTAGATCATAGTATCTATGTGTAATATTTTGAATGTACAATAATACCTCACATGACTAAATAGTAAACCATGTAATAGCGCACAACATACAGCAACATACAACATAAGTTTAAACTTCAGACCTACAGCTTTAAAACTTCACCAGGTCATCTTAGAATACCACACATAGCTCCAACCATATTCTGCCACCAAAAAGGATCATCAGACCTTAGGCTTTTGGAGAACAGAAGAGACTGGGGAGGGTGCTATTTTCAAAGCAAGAATAGAAATGGTAATAATTATGGTACTTGAAAATTTGGTAAGGCAACAAAAGAAGGACAGATACACTGAATTATTACATCATATACTGACTGCAGCTACACAACTGCCAACACAGCTTGTTCCACTTGACGCACACGACTCTCACCGACAAGCATAATACAAGTCCACACACACACACACACACACAATGCGCCAGTTCTCCAACACACAGAGTGTGAATTAGAAACTATTTGTGCACCACTGCACAGAGAAACATTCAAGTTAATAAGCTCATGAAATTACAGTACTAACTACTGCATAAATTGGTTCATGCTTTTTCTTTATTTACTGTAGAATTTGAGTCACAGTTAACACTGACAATAATAACCTCTTACATGCAAATAAGTTACTGAGCTACATCAGACACAGACTGAACCTACACTCTTTCACAGAATTTACAAGGGTACTACAGTGTACCTTCACATCACCACTGAAATGTTGAAACAATGTCAGAAAAGAACTAGTCAATCCATAAAAATTAATTTTCCAGAAAGGTAAGGCACCATTTATACAATCACTGGGGCATGCATCTACCTTGTCACAGGACACTAAGCCCCCCCCCGCCGCCCCCGAATTCTGAAAGATAAGCATCCAGGACCGGCTCTGAAGCCTGACCTGAGCAACCCTGACGGCTGCGACGCAGCTGTCTCCCCCTCTCCCCTCTGACAGGAGCCAACTGCTTTGCCTCGGCCTCATTGCTCCTCACTATTCGGAGCAGTGCCCCGCAGCAGCCACATACTCAGAGAATCTTCCCATTCTCTTTCAGATTCGTTACTATGCTCACACGCTTTTTCTAGATAATCCAACACTAAACATTTTAGGCAGAAGTCACAAAACAAAGCCTCACCTGTTTTGAGTGCTATGCGGGCCCTGTTCCATGGGCAGCATGCCATCTGGCCAGGAACCTGACTGGTTAGACGGTGCTGCTTGGCCATAGGGATTGACCCCCATTCCCATGGGAATCTCACTAGGCCCTGGGGGAGGAAAAACCACACATTTCTGAATAAGCCAATATCAGAAACTACCCTAAAATACCCAATGTCCTTTTTTTAATGACAGAGACACTTACTCATTTGAACCATCTGCTGCTGGGGCTGCTGCTGCTGCTGCTGCAACATTGGTCTCGCCCCCGGGATGCTGTCGGACCGCAGAGGCAAGGAGGGCACAGAGCCCCCCAGGGCAGGTCTGGGTAAAGACGCATTGTAATCTGCTGCTCTTCCCATGGGGCTTGAGCTCATAGGCTCCATTCTGGCAGCCTTTGAGCTCGGCAAGCCCCAGTCTCCCGAAGAAGGAGTCTGATTCACAGGCACATTTCTGTTTGGTCCACCTAAAACAGGCAGAAATAATTAGGTTTTCCCCATATTATAATGAACTCTTCCTTGTATCATACCAGTGCGGTCATAACATTCAAAAACCTTGACAAAAAAAGTATTCTGGGATGGCCAACTCTGCACAGTGCTGATGGGTTACTATTCTCACGTGTCCAACACAGAACAAGACTCCAACAGTGTAAACAACCAATGCATAGAATAAATGGACACGCATGAAAGAATGCTCATACTAAGCCTGGTACCCAATAAATATGTATGATTTTTATCTATCAGTTAAAATGTTAAACATGAAAGCTGGGGGCTGGCGCTGTGGGTGGCAGGTAAAGCTGCTGCCCGTGGCGCCAGCATCCCACGTGGGCGCTGGTTCACGTCTGGCTGCTCTACTTCCGATCCAGCCCCTGCTGTGGCCTGGCAAAGCAGAAGATGGTTCAAGTGCTTGGGCCCCTGCACCCACCCGGGAGACATAAAAGAAGCTCCTGGCTTCATATCAGCTCAGCTCCAGCCACTGCAGCCATTTGGGGAGTAAACCAATAGATGGAAGACCTTTCTCTCTCTCTGCCCCTGTGTAACTCTGCCTTTCAAATAAATAAGTAAATCTTTTTAAAAAAGATTTTTATTTATTTATTTGACAGGTAGAGTTACAGACAGTGAGAGAGACAGAGAAAGGTCTTCCCTTCATTGGTTCACTCCCCAAATGGCCGCCACAGCCGGAGCTGAGCCGATCTGAAGCCAGGAGCCAGGAGCTTCTTTCCTGGTCTCCCACACAGGTACAGGCGCCCAAGCACCTGGGCCATCCTCCAATGCCTTCCCGGGCCACAGCAGAGAGCTGGACTGGAAAAGGAGCATCCAGGGCTAGAACCGGACACCCATATGGGATGCTGGCGCCACAGGCGGAGGATTAACCTAGTGTACCACCGCGCCAGTCCCATAAGTAAATCTGGAAAAGAGAAAGGAAAAAGAAAAGAAAGCTGGGGGGGAGGGACACTAACTTACTACTGAGTCTCAATTATTTAAACAATTAAGTTTTCTTTGCCGAAAAGAAACTTTTGATCCCAAATACTAACTAGAAATAACATACCCGTATTTGAGCCATAACTTTCATGGGTATCCATCACTCTGGGGTTCCCACCCAACACAGGCTGCTTTGGTAACATGGGAAAAGCACCGATGTTCTTTACTGGAGGACTTGAGCCAGCAGAAACAGGGCTGTCTAGAGATGCCGCTCGGCCATACGGAGGACGAATGGACTGCACAGACGGTGGGCTTCTCAAACCTGTGAAAAACAGAGGCACAACACGTGTACACAGATATCCCCTGATAACACACAAAAAATCGAGCACAAGACAAACATCACAACTCTCCAACCAAAAGTGTCTCCCTCTCATGAAAACAAACACTACCTTCCTTTATAAACGAACTCTAAGGAGCGGGTACCATGCAGCGGGTTAACAAGTCTAAAACCCATACCAGAGCACAAGTTTAAGTCAGAGCTGCTCCACTTCCAATCCAGCTTGCTGCTTATATGCCTGGCAGGCACCAACAACGGTCTAAGTATTGGGCATCTGCCACCAATGTGGGAGACACAGATGGAGTTCTGTTTGCTGGCTTCAGGCTGGCCCAACCCTGGTGGTTGTGGGCCTTTGGGGAGCGAACCAGCAGACCGATTACCTGTTGCTGCTCTGCCTTTCAAGAGGATAAAAGTTCAAAAAAAATTTTTTTTAATTAAATATATAGGGTCTGACATGTGCTTCAGCACACTAGATTGGCTCTTTTTTTAAAAGATGTATTTATTTATTTTAAATAGTTACACAGAGAAAGAAGGAGAGGCACAGAGAGAGAAAGAGGGATCTTCCATCCACTAGTTCACTCCTCGAATGGCCACAACGGCTGGAGCTGGGCCGATCTGAAGCCAGGAGCCTCAAGCCTCTTCTGGGTCTCCCAAGTGGGTGCAGGGGCTATCTATCCTCCACTGCTTTCCCAAGACAAAGCAGAGAGCTGGATCAGAAGTGGAACTGCCAGGACTCAAACCAGTGCCCATACAGGATGCCAGCATTGCAGGCGGCAGCTTTTACCTGCTAGCCCACAGTGCTGGTCCCTAGATTGCCTCTTGTGAGACTAGTATCCCATAGTGGATGTTGGTTAGAGCCCCAGCTGCTCCACTTACAATTCAGCTCCCTGCTAACGTGCCTGGGAAAGCAGCAGATGATGCCCCATACTTGGGTTCCTGCATCCACATGGGAGACCCAGATGGTGTCCAAGGTTCCTGGCTTCAGCCTTCCCCATGCCTTGACCTCTGGATACTGAATGATTCTGTCCTCCAAGACTCCTGGGAATCTTGCACATTCGCTGTATGCATCCCCCTGTCCATTTAATAAAATTTTGCTCACTAACTGTGTGTAGCCACTGTAGCTACCCCAACGCAAGGGACTCAGACTCTTCAAGACTTCAAGTTCCCAGTTGATAAGTACAACACAGATATACAATGGCGTTATGAAATTCAATGGAGTGCATAACCTAATTTTGGGATTGGAGAGTGGGGTGGACAGGAGAAAACTGCAGCACTGTGGCTGTTGGGCACAGATGCCGCAGGTTAAGCCAGCATGTTCGACACCAGCATCACATAGGCGTCCTGGCTGCTGCTCTTCTGATCCAGCTCTCTGCCAATGGGCCTGGGAAAGCAGCAGCTGATGGTTTCTGCATTGCTCAGTATTGCGAAGTTCACCAAGGTTTCAAACTCCCATAGCTTCTTCCACATGTGTACTTAGTATTTTACGGTGAATATAACCAGATAAGTTGTCTTCTAATCAAACAAGTAATGACATTTGGCCTTTCTCCATAATCTTGTTTTCTTTTCTTATTCCAATCTATTGGACTGAACTTACTACCCATTTCAGTTTAGGAAATAGTGCCACTGAAAATAAATAATCATCATGAATTGTTCCTTCACATTTGATACATACACTATATCCTTGTTAAACTGATAAACAAACATATCGCAACAGGAGAGAGGTTAGGAAAGAGCCAGCAAACACCAGAGAAGAAAAGTACCATGTGTAATGACAAGACTCCCTAAGGGCCAAAGAACAGAGGTTGTTTTCTTTTTTTTTTAAAGATGTGTTTATTTATTTGAAAGACAGAGAGAGAGAGGGAGGGAGAGAGAGAGAGAGCTATCTTCCATCCATTGGTCAACTCTCCAAATGGCCACCTTGGCTGGGACTAGGCCAAGCAGAAGCCAAGAGCCAGAAGCCAAGAGCCTCCTCTGAGTGCTCTTGTCCAAGCACTTGGGTCAAACTGCTGTTTCCCAGGCACATTAGCTGGGAACTGGACTGGAAGTGGAACAGCCTGGACTCGAACTGGCACCCACATGGGAGGTCAGTGTCACAGGCAGCTTAACCTGTCATGCCACAATGCCGGCCCCCAAAGAACAAGTTTTAACCTACAGTTTGAGTTGTTTTTTAATCCAATTCTCTGTGGCTAAGAAAAATGCATGTCCTAATACCCCAACACCTACTACTCATCTAGAATAATCAAAGATGGACATACTGACACAGTAATTAGAAATGGGAATTTAAACAGGAAACCAAAGATTTTTAAATCACACACGTTAAAAACTGGCATAAGAAACTGAGAGGCAGAGTACTGCTATGCAGTTATGTTAGTCACGCCTGCCTTGTGTTACAGTGCGCAAGCGTGCAGCAAAGTTTCAGACAGCAAAAACCAACCTGTTGGTTCTTTCTTACCCAAAGAATTCGTTCCTTGAAACATCTGTTGCTTAGTCCCTAGATGACTACCATTTGTGGATATCGAATTGTTGTAGAAGTCAGAACTAGTTAGATCACCAAGAATAGCATCTAGATTATCCAGCTCTCCAGGTCCCTGAAAACAAAACTTTAAAAATTAACCTGTAGGCATCACTGGATACACAAATACAAACATACTCATCACAATACAGGAAATGGGAGCAAGTAAACACGAATGCCCAGCTTTAAAGCTGGGTTACATGAACTCCTAGCCCTATTCTTGTTTGTTATGACGGCTTCAACCACTGAGACAGATCACTGGATTTGGGAGCAATCCCAAAAGAGCTTTGGTCAATAAATTTGGTATACACCAGGCTAAACGAATTTAAGCCCACATCCTAACTGTAAGACCGCCCAAGCCTTTCATGTGTTCGCAGGTATATATTACCACCTTCTGGTGTTCCTCAAGTGGGATTTGGGAAATGATTACATAGAATGGGATTGTGTGCAAGAAAGTTAATTATTGGGTAACAATAAAAATTATGTTGTTCAAATCTAAAGTTTTTTCCTGATAATTTCTACCATACCCTTAATGACCCAAACTGTTCATTCCAACCAAAAACATCTCCATGAGAAATTTTCAAACTGACCACAAAAAAAGTTATACTTACATTTTAAAATATATACATTTGATATTTCTAAAATGCAGCACAGTAACTTTACTGGGGCCCAAAACAATGACAGAACAAAAGCAGGAATCATTTCACTAACTAAACCTGAAATGAAGGAACTGGCGGTGCACAGCACATCGTCTCCCTAAACAGAAAGGAGAGGCCAAGACACAGTGGCTGGGCTGGCCCGGAGGAAAGACAGGTTACCTCTTCACTCGCTTCCGGCTTGACTTTGGAGTCCTTCTCCTGACTTGAGCTGGGAGTGGAGGAACTGCTGCACGGGTTCCCTTTGCCTTCCACCAGGTGGGGCTGCAGCTCTTTGGCGAGCGCGTCGCTGGGGTCGTCCCTGTCGAGCAGGTACCTGAGGAGCGCGTTGTTCTCCTTCTTCTTCGGACTCAGCTGCTCCTGCTTGACACTCCCCTCCCCGCAGGACGCGGCGCCGCTGGTGTCCTTCCCGGTGGCCTCGGCAGTAATCTTGGCCACCTCGGCTGGCGAGTTCCCATTCTGCAGCAACTTGTGCAGAATCCGGTGCTTCTCCTGCAGCAGTGACCCGTGCATGTTGGAGGTGGAGGATACGCCGCCCGGGGTCGAGGAGGAGACTCCAGAGGGGCTGGTGACGCTAATGGAGGAGTCTTTACAACTGGAGTCGAGCGGGGAGCTGGTCAGGGAGGAGTGGCCGCGGTCGTCAGAAGAACAGGTGAGCAGCTGCAGTAACTTCTTGTGGCCTTTGCTCTCCAGAGGGCCCCGCTGACTCTCCGGCCCCTCAGCACCGCTCTCCTTGCTCTCCTTGTCACCGAGGTGATCTCTGCTGTTGGACTGACAGATTGAACTCTCCACCGGGTTCTGCTCACAAAAGAAGCCTAAGGGACTCTTGGAATCCTGACTGCTCCCTTTACTTGGCTGGGTTATATTCATATTTGGAGAGTTGTCTAATTTGGGGCCTGGTGAAGACAGAGTGGATAAGAGAGAAGTCCCCACGCCCTCGCTGATGGCTTGCAGGGCACTGAGAGAGCTGCTGGAAAAGCTGTGGCTCCCGCTGCTGCTGGCAGATCCCATGGGAGAGTGCACCCCTGGATTTGGAGAGAAAACGGGGAAAGAAGCCATCAGACTAACAAAATGCCACTTAATTCCTCAAAGTTCCTACTAGAAGATAAATTCACTTTACAAGAATTACAGTGATAACAGACAGAAAAGAAGCCACTTAAAAACAAAAAGCAGGGGCAGCATTTGGCCCAGTACTCAAGACGGGCAAGTGCTGCATTGGAAGTGTTTCGGCTCAATCCCCGATTCCGGCTCCTGACTTCATGTTTCTGCTAACACAGGCCCTGGGAGCAGCCGGTGATGGCTAAAGGAGAGGGGTCCCTGACTCATGGGGGAACCTGGATTGAGTTCCCAGCTCTGGCCCTGGCCCAACCCTGGCTGTTATAGGCATTTGAGGAATGAACCAGCAGGCAGGAGTTCTGTCTCTGTTCTCAAATAAAAATTTTTTAAATAACTTAATAAAGAAAAGGAAACGCCCACATGAATACCTGCAACAGGAGAAAACTGATGTGACGCCATCTTTGGACTACCGCGGTTACGAGGAGAAATCATGATGCTCTGCTGGCTGGGGCCCAGACCAGGACTCCCGTGCGGGGGGCTGCTCACGCCGAGCCCATAGCTGCTGCTCTGGTACGAAGATGGTGACTGCATGCTTGGCCCAGGCGTCAGTGAGGTTATGTTACTGGAACCCCCATACCTGGCTCCACTCATCTGCCCTGTGGGGCTGGGGTCTGCCAAACCATAGGCCCTGCTGCTCAGCATCTGTAAACCTTGGTTTGGTGACATATTCATGCCACCTACAGAACTGTTACATGCAGGTGCAGGAGCCCTAATGCCTTGTCCAACAGAGTTTGGGTTTGGTCTATACCCGTTCTGTTCTCTGCAAAGAAACAAACACCAAACATTCACTACAAATACAGGTATTCACTGAAGCCCTGAATCAGACTTTTCTTTTTTAAAAAAAGATGGAGTAACTGCCTAGGAGTTTAACTTCTTCAATGCTATTCCAACACCTAGTGATAAATTCAATTTAGGCACTGATCAGTTATTAACCTAATAACACACTTTACAATAAGCATGAATACCACACTATAGCACTGGTAACCAGAATCTTAGCTGGGCTCTACTGGAGCTGCCACAGGAGTTAACCTGAAGGAACTTGCAAATTACTCAGGAAAGTGAACAAGTGGATATCCTCCCTTCAGGCACTGCCCATTTACCAGTAGCAATACCAATAGTAAGAATATTTTGTTCTTAAAGCATACTTTCAAATTTTAAATTCAGTTTCTAAAAGCAATACAATACATCATTTGAAATGAAAGGGAACAGATGTAATCAGATTTTATATGCTCTTTTATCCACAAGCTTTCCTGGGAAGTAATTATTTAATGAATACTTCTTTTCACATAAAATATAGCCTTAAAGAAAACATACCTTAATCTAATAAGCATCTAAATGCACTTCACCTAATCCAACCTTAACACTGAAACATCTTGGAAACACTCTTGCATTTAGTCCAAGAATACATTAGAACATATCATTACCTCTGAAGAAAGTGAGTTGACACAAAGCCGTGCCGGTCATTTGTTACAGGATTCCGGAAGAGTTTGCTCTTTGTCTGTGCTGTCACTATAGTGCCATCAGCCAGGGAAAACCGATACACTGGGGTTTCTGCATGACCATGTATATACGCTTTGGGGTAAATATTCCAGCATTAGTAATGACAAGCAGCAAAATAAACATACATAAGGAGACTGGACTTGCAAAACTATGGATAAGCAAAAGTGTGCTCAAGAACAATCCCCCAACACACACACACACACACACACACATGCATGCACACATACACACACTATGGCAGTCACATGTATAGTTAGTGTTTTACAGCACACCCAAGACAGCGACGAATCAATTCAAATATCTGTACCTTCTTGATAGTGACGCTTCTGGGTCCCTGGCTGCCCGTCATTAAGGCTGAAAAACCTCTGGATGCACCTTCGGATGGTATCTTCAAAGCCAGGCCTCATGGAGGACCTCAGAGAATTTGTGTCTATGTTGACAACCTTTCCTGTTCAACAGAAAATAAGGATTTAAACCCAACCCAGAAGTACTCACTGGCTTGGCAGTGCGGAGTAAAAGACATGACATCTTTGCTCTACCTCCTCTGCTGCAAATTTCTGTTACATCCAGTGCTTTTCTTATCAGGGACAAAGTCCACAGAATACACATTATTTGGTCTTTGTCCAGGTTCCTGGCACAGAATTTCTAAAGTCGTGGAATTTCCTACGTGACAAGAGTGTCCGCTGTCCTTTACCAGCTCAGCCCCTTTGATCCAGCTGGGTTTATTCCAGAGAAGTGACCTGGGGTGGCAGACTCTGGAAGGCCAGGACAGTGGGCGGGGCCAATAATCACTAAAAGAGCAATGATGAGAGGATGAGAACTTTCGGCACCACCCACTGACCTCCAGGAAATGGAGGAGGAGGTTTTTCCTGGAAATTAAGCTTTATAAAAACCTTCGAATAAAAGATCTCATGTGCTTCCAGGTTGATGAACACAGTCATCAAGGCGCTGGATGGGCTGCACACCTGGAGGTGGGACTGAAGCTCTAGGCCCCCATCTTCACTCTGCCCATCAATACTTGGTTCTACACATCTCTTCCACCTGACTGTTCCTGGACTGTATCTTTTACAATAAATCATTAACCATAAGCACTGTTTGATTTCTTGAGCCATTCCTGCAAATTATCAGACCTGAGGAGGGGGTCAAACAGAAGTAGGAAAGCTGCCTACAACTGGCATCTGAAATGTGGGCAGCTTTGTAGAGCTGAGCCTTTAGCCCTCAGGATCTGACAGGAGCTTAAATTGTAGGACACCCAATGGTCCACGTGGGGAGAGCCCCAGTCGGTGTCACAGTGACGCATGAGCACACAGGAACAGGGCTCTCAGATGCTGTGTGAAACATGAGCGACTCACACAGCTTCTCCTCCCTGGATGCTCATAACAAGTCCAGACAACCTGAGGTTTGCTGTCACCCAGCAATAAACCTACCCATAAAACTGCTGGTCCGAAAAAACTCTGCCTGCAACCAGGAGGGAAGAGAAACCACTGAGACACAGAGACCATTTTTCCATCCGAAAAGTCCCTCATCTTTGTACACTTAAAATCTAAACTAAGAGAGTTAATCAAATACCCATTTCCACACTTCTTACAAGTTTCTGACAACTTCTATTTAACATTAAACATACTGGAGAAGCCAAATTTACATACTGAAAAGCGCTATGAAATAGGTGAAGGTGGTCCTTAAATTCGGAGTCTTTTTGCTCTTAACAGCACCAGGGAGACTGGCAAGAACAAGCACTTCACAAAACAGAGCAGAAAGGGAGCCCCCTAAAAACCACGCCATCTGTTCCCCAGGGAAAACTGGTATGCACCAGCTGTATTCCATGTAAGAAATACTGGGGAGCCAGTGCTGTGCAGCACCAGGGTAAGCTGCTGCTAGAGACACCGGCATTCCACACTGGAGCGCCAGTTCAAGTCCAGGCTGCTCTGCTTCCCCACTTCCAACCCAGCTCCCTCCTAATGCACCTGGAAAAGCAGCACAAGACGGCTCAAATGCTTGGGCCCCGGCCACTCCATGTAGAAGACCAGAAAAGAGTTCTAGGCTCCTGACTTTTGCCTGACCCAGCTCTGGCTGTTGAGGCCATTTGAGGAGTGTCAGTGGACGGAGATCTCTCTCTCTCTCTCTCTCTCTCTCTCTCTCTCTCTCTCTGATACTCTTTCAAATAAATAAAGAGCTAAGTAAATCTTAAAAAAAAAAAAAAAGATTTGTTTATTTGAGAGGCAAAGCTACAGACAGAGAAGGAGAGATGGCCACAATGGCCAGAGCTGGGCTGATCCAAAGCCAAGAGCCAGGAGTTTCTTCCAGGCCTCCCACATGGGTATGGCTTTTCCAGGCCATCTGCAGGGAGCTGGATCAGAAGTGGAGCAGAACTCGAATCAGTGCCAATATAGGATGATGGCAGGGCAAGAAATGGCTTAACTCACTATATCACAGTGGCAGCCCCAATAAATCTTTTTTAAAAAAAGAAATACTAGTAACACGCAAGGAACCAAAATTATATTTCATAGCCTCAAAAGTTATATTTAGTTTTAAAGTGAGTCTTGCTAATCTGCAGAATGAAAAAAGTTGGGTTTAGAAAATTCAAACCAATTACTGAGGATGTCCAGGGCAAAAGCTCTATGACCAGTGTCCGCGGTATGGAATGACCAGTGTCCGTGGTATGGAGTGACCAGTGTCCATGGTATGGATTCTGCCCACAGCAAAATGTGCTCCGCAGTCAAAATGGAGGATGAGGACTGAGCCTCATGTTGTGGTCTTCTACCACAGAAGGTGTCACTAAAAATGCAGTACTCAGTCCAGGCAATCTCATACCACAGCAAATCCCAAAGATAACGGAAATCATGACCCAAGATGTACAACTACCCTGAAAGAAGTGGTAGACGAACTGACTCAAGACAAGTTGGAAAAGACATAAAATAGGTCTGCCAATCCATTTATCCTCTATAATACAAGGGGTCTTTGGAAAGTTCATGTATACGCTATGAAAAATTTATTCATGGATTCCAAAAATGTTTTTGCTCCAAAAAAAATTATGTTTTAAATTAATTTTTCCATAAACTTTCTGAAGTACCCTCATATGATCACTACAGCCAAGTCTGGACTGGGAAAATTCACAGAGCTTCCTTAATTTTCTAAAAATAGCTCTAAAAAAAGCTACTAAGAATGATAAAGGAACAGATGTGGAGTAAGCCAATTGATAAGCCAATAGTTTAAGAATCTATTTAAAATTCAGACTTTAAAAATTATTTATTTGAAAGGCAGAGTTACAGAGAGAAAAGAGAGGCAGAGAGATCTTCCATCTGCTGGTTCACTTCCCAAATGGCCTCAACCGCCAGGACTGGTCCAGGCCAAAGCAATGAGCCTGGAACTCCATCTGCGTCTCCCACCAGGGTGGCAGGGACCCGAGTACTTGGACTATCTTCCACTGCTTTCCCAGACACATCAGCTGGGAGCTAGACAGGAAGTAATCAGGACTCAGACCAGAGATTATGTGTGATGCCGGCATTGCAGACAAGGGTTTAATCTGCTGCACCACAACACCGGCCCCTGAAATTTAATTTTTTTTTTTTTTTGACAGGCAGAGTGGACAGTGAGAGAGAGAGAGAGAGACAGAGAGAAAAGTCTTCCTTTTGCCGTTGGTTCACCCTCCAATGGCCACCATGGCCGGTGCACCGTGCTGATCTGAAGCCAGGAGCCAGGTGCTTCTCCTGGTCTCCCATGGGGTGCAGGGCCCAAGCACTTGGGCCATCCTCCACTGCACTCCTTGGCCACAGCAGAGAGCTGGCCTGGAAGAGGGGCAACCGGGACAGAATCCGGCGCCTCGACCGGGACTAGAACCCAGCGTGCCAGCACCATAGGCAGGGGATTAGCCTAGTGAGCCGCGGTGCCAGCCCCTAAAATTCAGATTTTTAATGGTAATAAGTAAAAGATCTTGTTCGTGAGGGAAACAATGACAAGGAAGAACAAATGCACTCCAGAAAAAATACCTGTGCACTGTGAAAGAATAAAAAGATCTGTCCTAAACCACCTCCGAGTTTAGCGTTAAGCCGCATGACAAACACAAAACAGATGCTCAGAAAATGTGCACTGAATGAAACGCAGAAGGGCAGAGGATACAATCTCTCCAGAGCGTTAAGTACAACAAACTACAATGAAACGGAGCACAATCAGAAGGTGCCACAATTGTGGCAAGACAGCTCTGTCTTAAACTACGTCCACCAGAAACAGTAAGACTTCTTATTTAGTAATTTCTAACCTGTGTAATTGCTATGGTTTGCATGTTTGAGATCCCCCAAAAGCCCGTGAGTCAAAGGCTTGGTCCCCAAATGGTGCCACTGAGAAGAGAGTATGCTCTTGGAAGGTCCTACTCCTAGAACTCTTGGGTAATCCTCCAGAGAGGATAGGAACACACCTAGTGGGGCCTGCTCCAGTCTCTGCAGCTGGCTCCCATCGTGATGTGCTGCCACCTGCTGGTTCTGACCAGAAGGCACAGACGCCTCTGATGCCCAGTCTTGAACTCTGGACTCCAGAACTGCGAGCTATAAGTAAGCAGCCTGTGTCCAAGTGTGCCTTATCGCGATGAGAAGCTCACTAACACAGTCATGAGGTGGGCATCAGGCCTTGTGGTTAAGATGCCCACATCCCACATCCTGGCTCTGGATCCATACTCCAACTTCCTCCCACTACAGATCTTGGGAGGCAACAGGAATGGCTCAAGTAAGTAAGGTGTTGTCCTTGCCACTGACTTAGGAAACCTGGATTAAGTTCTAGGTGTCAACCCTGGGACCCAGGCTACTGGTTGCATGTGGGGAATGAAGTAGTGAATGGGACTGTACGTGTGCTCTGTCTCTCAAATAAAATTTAAAAATAATAAACATACTATTTTTATGATAAGGGAAAATATTTGAGGAAATGTTAAAATGGTCTGTTTCATCTACTTGAAAGGCAGAATGTGAGAGAGATGGATCTTCCACCCAGAAGTGGAGCCACCAGGACTCAATCTGGCACTGATGGGAAAGCAGACATCTTGGGGGCAGCTTAACCCACTGCAGCACAACACCCACCCATGAGTTCACCTTTTTTTTTTTTTTTTTTAAGATTTATTTTATTTACTGGGGCCAGTGTCATGGCACAGCAGGTAATACCACCATCTGTAACACTGGCATCCCATATAGGTGCCAGTTCATGTGCCAGCTGCTTCACTTCCAATCCAGCTCTCTGCTAATGTGTCTCGGGAAAGAAGCAGAGGATGGCCCCAGTGCTTGGGCCCCAGTACCCACATGGGAGACCCCGGATGAAACTCCTGGCTTCGGACTTGCCCAGCTCCTGCCAGGGAGGCCACTTGGGGAGTAAACCAGCAGATGGAAAATCTGTGTCTCTCCTCCCTCTCTGTAACTCTACCTTGCAAACAAATTAACTATCTACAACCTAAAAATAAATTATATCAACTAATAAATTATATTTAATGTAATCATACCTATATAGTTTTGAAAAGATTTATATATTTGAAAGGCAGAGTTACAAAGAGGCAGAGACAGAGGCGGGGAGAGAGATATCTTCCATCCGCTTGTTCACTCCCCAAAGCCAGGAGCTTCTTCTGGGTCTCCCACATGGGTGCAGGGGCCCAAGGACTTGGGCCATCTTCTACTGCTTTCCCAGGCCAGAGCAAAGAGCTGGACTGGAAGAGGAGCAACCGGGACAAGAACCCGGAGTGCTGGCACCGCAGGCAAAGGATTAGCCAAGTGAGTCGAGGCGCCGGCCAAAAATGTATATCTTTATAATAAACAGGTTTAAATAAAAAATACTAAATTCTGATGCAAAATGCTATTCAGAGAGAAAGTCAAGTATCTTTAAATTTGTGGACAAATTTAAGCATCAAATACAGTGATTCAAATATTAATAGCTTTAGTAAAATTCTTGGAGGGTTATTTAAGAAATACAAGAGATACACATAAGGCATTCATGAGGTGGGTACAGGCACTTACATGATAGTGTAGTACACATGGTAGAAGAGTTCAGTTTGATTAGCGTTTCCAAAATGAGAATGAGCACACACAGCTTTTACCTGAAAGATCGTGCCTAGTAATAAAGCTCTCGGGGTTAGACGGAAACGCTCTCTCTCCCGTGGTAATGCGGCGTGCCACACAGATCATACAGGACTGCAAATCTACGATAAAAAATGCAACCAGATAAGGACTTCGGGACATCTCTGTTCAAGAAGCAAGCAAGGACATGGAACCCAACGAGAAGAGTCACAGCAGTGGAAGTCACACAGCTCCAAGTTCAGCTGTTTATTCCACGAGCAATATATGAACATTCCAGGAACATGAATATTCCAAACACAGGACCGCTCTTACCTTCTCCCTCCTCCATCATAGCCCGGGGCTGAGACAGGGCAAAACACTGCATTGTTTCATATCTCTGGCGCATCTCAGGACTGGTGTTTATATCCTCCAGAAGACCATGCGCTGCTTTCATCAACATACGGCAATTGAATGTGTGGCTCTTTTGTCTCTGGGTCTCATTTGACCAGGAAACTCCATTAACTTTGGAAGACAGATTGAAATTACTTTTTAGAAAGCTGGTAACTGAGTCAATGCTCATCAAGAATCAAGATGCATTTTCTCATTACCCGTGCCTTCCATAATAATGACACTAATGTTTCACAGAGGCAATATAGAAAACATTTGGATAATTCCAACTTCAACAGAAATCTCACTGCATACTTTGTAACTCACTCCATATTTTGATCCCATGAAAAAACAAATTTTCAATTGCCCAAAGCCATATTAGAAGAGTTTGCTATTGGAGCTGGCATTGCGGCACAGCAGGTTAAGCCATGGCTGTGATGCCAGCATCCAATATGAACGCCAGTTCTAGTCCCGGCTGCTCCACTTGCTATCCAGTTCCCTGCTAAGGTGCCTGGAAAGGCAGTAGAAAATGGCCCCTGCCACTCATGTGGGAGACCCAGATGGAGTTCCAGCCTCCTGGCTCTGGCCTGGACAAGCCTCAGCTGTTGCAGCCATCTGGGGAGTGAACCAACAGATGGGAGATCTCTCTCTCTCATATATATATGTATGTATGTATATATATGTGTATGTGTATATGTATGTATCAATAGATATAGAGACAGAGACAGAGACAGAGATGGCTCTGCCTTTCAAATAAATTTACAAAGCAGGTAGTTATTAAACACTTGCCTTCTATACGAGTTTGATCTGTGATTTCCTCACAGGTACGTTCTCTTTTTAAAGAAATGTTCAAGGAAAGAAATTTTAAACACATTTAGGAAATACACATTAAGAGCCTACCTGCAGATTTGGGTAAGTTCTTAAGAAAATCCTTTCTGTCTTCTTCGTGTAAGATATTGTAGACACTGGTGTTGACCAGTTCCTCCTGCTTATACTGCAGATATTGTGTAACATTTTCTGACACAAATACAATGTTTCCATCTCGATTCACCACGAACAGGAAACCATCCAATGCCTACCAAGGGATAGGTGAATATAGGCTGTTAGTGACGGCTGTAGCCCCCACCATCCTATGCTGAAACCCTGGCCCTCAGCATAGCTGTGCCCAGAGGTGGGACCTCTCAAAGTAACTAAGGATAAAAGAGGTTGTAAGGGTGGGACTCTGGCCCAGTATGATTGGCATCCTAGTAAGCAGAGAGAGATGCCATGCCAGGGACACACATGCAGAGAAAGGGCCTTAGCACCGAGCGACACACCAGTGAGAGAGAGCTCAACGAGAGACCATTCTGCTGACACCTGGACCTTGACTTCCAGCCTCCCAAATGGCAAGAAACAAAGTCCTCTGCTGTTCAAGCCACCCAGTCTGTGGCACTCTGTCATGGTGACCTTAGACTAAGACAGCAGCCTTAACCATAAATAGAATTTGGAAAAAATTAGTTACAAGAATCACCGCAGGGGCTGGCACTGTGATGGAGGGGTTCCAACTGCCGCCTGCAGTGCTGCCATTCCACATGGGTGGCAGCTCGATTTCCGGCTGCTCCACTTCCCATCCAGTTCCCTGCTACTGGGTCTGGGAAAGCTGCAGAGGATGGCCCAAGTGCTTGGAAGACCAGATGAAGCTCCTGGCTTAAGCATGGCCCGGGTCCGGCACATGTGGCCATATGGGGAGTGAACCACTGGATGGAAGATTCATTCTCCCTCCCTCCCTCCCAATTCTGCCTTTCAAACAAAACAAATACAACTCTTTAAAAAATTATTCCATATAATCAGCATACTATTATTTCATGAATTTCAAGCAATGTAGTCTTTACGTAATACCACGTGTACAGCTCAAATTTTACAAAAATAAAAACTATGACAAATAACGGTGAACTACCATTTCTATTAACATTATTGTTAATACCACAAGGATCATAAAAACGAAAAATAAATTGAAGGGGAAAAAAGATATCTAAGGGCAGCATACAGGGCTGGTGCTGTGGCGCAGCGGGTAAAGTCGCCGCCCGCAGTGCCAGCATCCCATGTAGGTGCCAGTTCTAGTCCCGGCTGCTCCACTTCCTAGCCAGCTCTCTGCTGTGGCCTGGGAAAGCAGTGGAAGAAGGCCTAAGTCCTTGGGCCCCTACTACCCATGTGGGAGACCCGGATGGAGATTCAGTCACCTGGCATCAGCCTGGCCCAGCCCTAGTTGTTAAGGCCGTTTGGGGAGACTGAACCAGCAGATGAAAGACCTTTCTCTCTGTATCTCCCTCTCTATTGCTCTGCCTTTCAAAGTAAATATTTAAAAAATAAAGTATCAACAAGGCACAACACAATACTGGATGGCCAAAATCTCTACACTTGCCTGAAGTAACAGGGGTCCTAAGGCGTCTTTATCAATCACTCCCTGACCCGTGGAAGACACGTCAGCTTTCTGAACGTCATCATCATTGCAGATAGTTTTTCCTGAAAAGACAAAGGCAACAGTATGAATACAGCAGGTTTTTCATTACAGATTAAATCTACCTTCAATAGTCCAACAGACACAAAGATACAGATACATGCATACAGAACATTTCCTGGTAAGAGATAATGCTACAGTTTTAAGTTAAAATTAAACTTTGTA
This sequence comes from Sylvilagus floridanus, assembly GCA_949820135.1. Lineage (NCBI taxonomy): Eukaryota > Metazoa > Chordata > Mammalia > Lagomorpha > Leporidae > Sylvilagus > Sylvilagus floridanus. The sequence continues at coordinate 118,094,882 of OX463231.1, read as the reverse complement.
GTGACCCAGGAAAGCTAAATGTGCTATTCCATGGCTTCCCAAAAGGGAACTAACATGTGACAGGGTAGCAACAATGACCTTCTTCCAACTCTGATCTGTTTCCTAAAGGGCAAAGATGGTCAATCCATCACCCCTTCCCAGGCACTAACCCCGTCACTTGTGCTCTATCTAACCAAGGTAGAAAAGGGCCACACGCAGGGGCTGGCACTGCAGCCCAGCCTGCTGAGCCTGCAACTCCAGAACCCATCTGGGCTCTGGTTTGAGCCCTGGCTGCTCCACTTCAGACCAAGCTCCCTACGGGGGAAAAGCAGTGGAAGACGGCCCAAGTGTTTGGGCCGCCGCCACCTGTGTATGAGACCTGGATGAAGCTCCTGGGTCTGGCTTTGGTCCGGCCAAGCCCTGGCCCTTGTGGCTATCTGGGTACTGAAGAGTGAATGGAAGATATCTCTCTCTCTCTTCCTCTCTGTAACTCTTTCAAATAAATACATTTTTAAAAAGGAGGGGAAGGGTAAAATACAAACAAACAAGTTTCTCCCAAAAGACTTGAGTATTTCTTACTTTGTATTACCTTGCTCTTTTATCTGACGAATCTGTCTTACTGTTTCCTTTAAAATCGCACATTTATCTGGTTTGACATTGAAAGTGTCAATATCACTAAGATTTGCAGATATCAGTTCAGCCAATTCTTCGATGTATTTACTCTCCTGCTCCCGTCTCCACTTTTCACCGGTGCAGGCAAGACTAAGAAGAAAGGAAGAAAGCCATGATGTCCCCATCGGAAAACAGCAGTGAGAGGAGTCAGCTCTCTGAGCAGCAGCACTTTCATATGGAAACAAACTAATCTCAGCCAACGGAAACGATCAAAACACTGCATGGGAGAATCAGTGTGACAGGAGAAAGTCACGCAAACCTAGTTCAATTCCACCTTTTTTTAGGTGTCCTTGGGCAGAGCTAGTCTCAGTTCCTTTATCTGGAAAATAGGAATAAGCAATCTTTACCTAGCAGAGATAATGAAACAAAGTATAACCAAAACAGGGACGGCTACGTATTACTCATGGTGAGTTCTGTTAACTGTGGAATGTTTATTTTTCAACTATCACATTAAAACTCAAAAGACACTGACCTTTACAAATACTTAAGTCTACAGAGTGGCCCCGCACAGACAACAGTATTTTGTTTCTTCCTGGTTTTTAAACTTTAATTTTATTCAGGAAAAGAAGAAAATGTCACAAAGTCAAAATAAGAACTTATAATTTCTAAGGACACTGAAGATTCCTATAAGAACCTGGATCACCCAGCCCAACTCCTCCACCGGGAGTGGGTTCTTAGAGTACCAGGCTGCTGCCATAATTTTCTACCTTCTATCTGAATCAGCGATTTCGAAAGCCTCTAAAAAGAGTCTAGCCCGACATAAATGGAAGCTGCAATGCAGTCCTCTCACGGAAGGAGCTGGGCAGGGGAGCCCACGAGGCCCCCGGGCATCAGTCACGTACCCTGGTCCCGGGGTATCACACGGCAGCTTGCGCTTTCGCGATTCACTGGCCAGAGGATCCAAGGAGTTTTCTCCTAGTCCACTCATCTTGAACATACATCAGCAACTAAGAAAGAGCAAGAAATGAGATAGAAGCATTATAAAATTCTCGTGACTCAATGAGGATGTTACATGACTGACTGTATTTGGTAATTCAGTACCACTTTGATTTCTAAATTGTTAGATAATTCCCAACACTCTTCATCCTAAATTACTAGCCTGAAAACTACCCACATCATCTTCCATTGTGATTATTCAAAATGTCTAGCTCTGAAGCCACACCCCAGATCTGAGCGTGAGTTCCAGTCCCCGCTGCTCCGCTTGCCATCTAGCATTCCTGCTAACAATACCTGGGAAAGCAGCAGGTGATGGCCAAGTCTTTGGGCCCTGCCACCCACGTGGGAGTCCCGGATGGAGTTCCAGGCTCCTGGTTTCAGCCTAGCCCAGCCCTGGCTGTTGTGGTCATTTGGAGAGAGAACCAGTGAACAGAAGATCTCTTTCTCTCTCAGTCTCTCCCTCTCTTTCAACTAAATAAATAAATAAATAAATGTTAAAAACACGAAAAGACTAATACACCATCCTCATATTCAATAACAAGAAGAGACAGTCAAGTCTTCAGAGTTGACAAAATCCTAAACTTTATTTACACTCAAGTAAAGCACAAATACAATCTTCTCTTGTAATTTGGTCCGAGGTGTTTAAGTGATAAAGTCTAGATTACTTAAAGTCTTTTCTGTAGCACTCTTTCCCTGCGCATCATTCCATTCACATTAATCACTCAGTGAGCTTTTTCTTCTGTTATATCAAAAGAAACCTAGACTGTGTAAATGACATTGTAAAAAACCTCTTAGAAAGTAGACCTAAAACAATGAAACTCCTGAGGCTGGGGGAACATTTTGACAGTGATCCACAGCAACAATTATTTTTATATTTACTGATGGAAAAATAGTATATTTTGGTTAAAGTTTTATTGAAGAAAAATGAGATTAGTTTTTCTTACTGAGAACCAACTTTATTTTTTGTCACTATTATTTACATTTTTGTTATCACACAAAAAAAGTTGATTCAGTCAAAGCCACTATTCTCAATAAATTCCAGTTAAAGTTTTTTTTTTAAAAAAAAAGCCAATTCAGAGAATTAACAAGAGGACTGAGCAGTTTATTATTATAAATATGAGGTTCCAGCTTGACTCCATTTAATTTTCTTTTTTTTTTAAGTGTTTTTATTTTTTTTAGTTTTGACAGGTAGAATCATAGACAGTGAGAGAGAGACAGAGAAAGGTCTTCCTTCCGTTGGTTCACTCCCCAAATGGCCGCCACGGCTGGCGCTGCGCAGATCCAAAGCCAGGAGCCAGGTGCTTCCTCCTGGTCTCCCACGCGGGTGCAGGGCCCAAGCACTTGGGCCATCCTCCACTGCCTTCCCGGGCCACAGCAGAGAGCTGAACTGGAAGAGGAGCAACCGGGACTAGAACCTGGCCCCCATATGGGATGCCGGCACCACAGGTGGGTGGAGGATTAACCAAATGAGCCACGGTGCTGGCCCCTCCATTTAAATTCCTTAAATATTCCTAAATGTCCACATGGACGTGATCCCCCAGGACAAAGGGACCACAGAAGGTACTGGAGAACCAACTTTAACACACAGTAGCTCGTAACTCAAGACACCTACAAAGCCTTTACTAAGATGTTTATCTGTACTAAACTCTTGTTTAGGACAAGACAATGAGAACCACTGAATTTTATGTCCATTATCAAAGTCCAAACCAGTTTTAGTGACTGAGACAGTGTCCAAATAACAAAATGTCCACTAGGTGGCAGAATACTACCAGAAAGGAAGACAGGGCAGTGGAAGATGGCCCAAGTGCTTGGGCCCTGCACCCACATGGGAGACCAGGAAGAAGCACCTGGCTTTGGATTGGAGTGGCACCGGCCGTGGTGGCCATTTAGGGAATGAACCAATGGAGGGAAGACCTTTCTCTCTGTCTCTCTCTCTGTCTATAACTCTACCTGTCAAATAAATTTTTAAAAAATTTTTTAAATAAAAAAAATTTTTTAAAGATTAAAACAAAAATTTAAAAAAAGATGCTGATCACAGTTAAAATATGGACTTCTAAAAAATTAAAATCACATGAACAATAAACAAAGACAGTTATATTGTCTAGAATAATCAGGAATTCTAGACAATATAACTGTCTTTGTAGATGCACTAGGTATACACTAAATACCAATGAAATTCACTTTATATTTTGGTAGTAAAGCATAAAGAATGAAAGGATCAAATGTCTCAAAAATGTGTATTTTCCCCCTTGACATGATTTTAAATGAAAAAGAGAAAGTAACTTAAATTTGACTGAAAGTGACTCAATAGTATGATTTTAAAGCATAACTCAGAATTACACAATCTCAGGAAATCTATATTTTCAAAATTTTCAATGTCAAAAAAAGCCATCATCAGGTCAGCATTGTGGCATAGTGGGTAACCCCACCATCTGCAACATGGGCACCCCACATGAGCACCGGCTCAAGTCCTGGCTGCTCCACTTCCAATCCAGCTCCCTGCTGAAGGCCTGGGAAAAGCAGCAGAGGATGGTTCAAGTGTTTGGGTACCTACCACCCAGTGGCAGACCCAGAAGAAGCACCTGGCTCCTGGCTTCAGATCGGCTCAGTTCCAGCCATTGCGGCCATTTGAGGAGTGAACCAGCAGATGAAAGACCTCTTTCTCTACCTTTGTAAAATAATTTAAAAAAAAAAAAAGAAGAAGAAGAAGAAGAACATTATTGGGTCTGGCACCGTGGCTCACTTGGTTAATTCTCCGCCTGCAGCACCAGCATCTCATATGGGCACTGGTTCTGTCCTGGTTGCTCCTCTTCCAGTCCAGCTCTCTGCTGCGGCCCAGGAGGCCAGTGGAGGATGGCCCAAGTGCTTGGGCCCCTGTACCTGCATGGGAGACCAGGAATCACCTGGCTCCTGGCTTCAGATAGGTGCAGCTCCGGCCGTTGCGGCCATTTGGGGAGTGAACCAACAGAGGGAAGACCTTTCTCTCTGTCTCTCTCTCACTGTCTATAACTCTACCTGTCAAATTAAAAAAAAGAAAGAGCATTATTGAATCAATAACAAAACAAATATGGACAATAGATAAAAAGTATCTGATGAATGTTAAGTTACTTAGTTAACATATCAACTATGTTTATGTATAAGAACTACCAATATTATTATTATTTAGTCCTAAGCAGCCATCATCTATGCAAATGCCCCTGAGAGGGTGGCAGGTATTGTGAGGAGACCAGGCAGCAGGGAGGAGGAGAGGAAAAGCAGAAGGCTGAGGGAGGTCTGGGAGCAACGCTGCCACGGGCTTGTCTTGGAGCAAAGAGAAACGTCACATTCCCTTTGCACTATTCCTTTTCTTACAAGTCTGTTTTAAGTTTAAGATTACTTCTAAATTTTAAAATTTTACTTTGATCTTTACAATATTCATATTTTAAAAGAAGAGTGATTCCTTAAGCACAAAAGTAGAATCCCAGCTACATATCAATAGCTACAATTTATAGTTCAATATAAATTCATAACTAGGCTTTAAATTTGGTTGTTTTAAACTGAGTGGCAAACTATGCACTGAGTAATAACCTCCCTTTACTTAAAAGACACAATTTATGTTAGATATTTATATTTATATTACTCAATCTTAAACATTTCCTTACTTTGGTATTAAACACAGTTGAATTTCTAAAACTGAATAGCACTTCTTTAAATTGAAAGACATGTTAGTCTGTATTTTCAGTATTATTTTCTTACTTTGCTATTAAATATGAGCTGAATCATCAGTACAATGCACAGTATTATAACACATAATATGTGGCCAATAAATGTTTTCAGTAGAGGCTGGCATTGTGCCACAGCAGGCTGAGCCACTGCCTGCAACGCTGGCATCCCACATGGGTGCCGGTTTGTGTTCCAGCTGCTCCACTTCCGATCCAGCTCCCTGCTAGTGGGCCATCTTCCACCGCTTTCTCAGGCACAAGTGTTTGGGCCCCTGCCACCCACACCCACATGGGAGACCCAGAAGGCCTTGGCTCCTGGCTTCGTCCTGGCCTGGCTCCCACTGTTGTGGCCATTTGAGAAGCCAACCAGCGGATGGAAGATCTACCTCTTCCTCTCTTTCTGTAACACTGCCTTTCAATAAATAAATAAATAAACCTTTTAAAAAATGTTTTGAATAAGGAATGTTTTTTTAAGGAATATTCAACCTATCAAATCACATTTTAGAAATTCTTTCATTCAGATCTCGCAGCTAATCATTCAATGTAAATAGAAACATTAAACATGATATCATTATGATATCATTAAACATAATTTATCAAACATGATAATCTCCTAATATGAAAAAAATCAATAAGCATAATTATTACTCTAAACCCAAAATGCATACATGCCATTTGTGTCAAATGGCCACTTACGTGGATATAGAGAAACCTAAATATATCTTATGCCCACATACACACACACACAGCTCCTTCTCCTGGCCGCAGGAACAAGTTATAACATACATAAGCCCTCAAGATCTCTCTGCTACAAAAACTCTCTCATAGATCCCTGATCCCCTGGTCACAAAGGCAACTATCCAGAACAGTCCTAATGCAAAATCCTAAGTCATAACCACAGAAATGGCAACTACCCAAACATGTACAGCTATTCAAGATACAGCATATCCCCCATGCTTCAATATTTTATTAACAGGTTTGACAAATTATAGCAAATTTACTTTAGAAATAAACAAGATCAAGAGTAAATAACTATTATGCCTCAAAAATCAAAGCAGAGCAAAAACATCCATCCTAAATTTCATTAAATTCAAGAAAATGCTCCACAGGAAAAAAAGTATTTCTGCCCTCAAAAATGCTCCAGGTATGTAGAGTGCACCAGCACAAATGACTCACACTCTGCACACCTTCCATTTGACATTAATCTAGTTACAAACTAAATCTACAGACAGCACTTGGTTTACTGCCAAAGCTGCTTTATGCTTCTGGTTGGGAGGATAGGTAAGGGTACCCAGGAAACTTCATGGAAAAATGAATCCACAGGTAAGTGTGGACAAGCCCTTGGGCGTGTGAGGATTGCAAACACCCACATCAGAGGGCCTGGGTTCGAGTCTCAGCTCTGCTCCCTGTTTCAGCTTCCTGCAAGTGCACACCCAGAAGGCAGCACTCGGGTCCCTGCCACTGCTGTGGGAGATCCAGACGAAGCTCTGGGCTGCTGCTTTTGGCACGGCTAAGTCCCGATTATTGTAGGAACAGGAGGAGTAAACCACAGGAGGGAAGATCTTGCTGTCTATCTCTGCATTTCAAGTAAATAAGTAAAAGCTTAGTTTATTTTGGTACAAAAAAATTTTAAGGGGCCATTGTGGCATAGTGGGTTAAGCTGCAGCCTGCGATGTTAGCATCCCATATGAGTGCTGGTTCAAATCCTGGCTGCTCCACGTCCAATTACGCTCCCAGCTAATGTGTCTGGGAAAGCAGTAGAAGATGGCCCAAGTGCTTGGGCCCCTGCCACCCACATGGGAGACCGAGATGGAGTTCCAGGCTCCTGGCTTCAACCTGGCCCAACCCGGGCAGTTGCAGCCATTTGGGGAATGACCAAACAGATGGAAAGATTTTTCTCTCTCCCTCCCTTCCCCTCCGTCCCCCCCCGGCCCATGTCTCTCCTTCTGTTTCAAACAAATGAATAAATCTTTATAAAAATTTTTTGAAAGCCATGCATATGAGAGCTATTCAGAAGGTTTGTAAAAAACGTGTATAATACAAAAACTATGCATAGATTTTAAAAAAGTTTTGCACCCAAATAAACATCTTTTAATTACACTTTCCACACACTTTTCTGGTACTTTGGTAGATTACTCTTTTTAAGGTATAAAAGGTAAATTATCTAGCATAAGCACACTTAACCCACACCATTAGAGTCAAATCACATGTACCTGGCCCAAGAAATTCTCAGTTAAGAAACACAGATCAATAACAACTTATGATTTTATATCTTAAATTAGAACCCATCTAGTTTGTAGGATATATGGAGTAAGAAAAATCCATACACAAAGGGGAAAAATATAGCAGAATCTCCTAGTATTTTTCAAGGAACAAAGTTTATTGTCAAATGGGGAACACCCTACAGGCTGCTTCCCCGTAGATCTCAGAGTTTTTTTGTTTTTTTATTTTTTTTTCAAACAGGTAATTCTGGTTTATCCCCCAAACGCCCACAACAGCCAGAGCTGGGTCAGGCCAAAGGCAAGAGCTAGAAACTGCCCAACTACTGGACTGCCAGCTCATGCGGCCTCCCAGGGTGTGCACTCGCAGGAGCAGGGCACTGGTCCCGGCACTGACACAGGATGCAGGGCTTCCAAGTCACTTCTGGACTACTACACCAAATGTCTGCCATCATCGTAGCGTCTGGTTAGGAAAAGCTGTCTATGAAGTCTGCTGTCGCTGCTGCATTGCTGCCACCGACCCCAGCCCTGCATCTGCCACTAGCACCTCAGAACTCTTCAATGGGTAGACACACTCCTCAGGGGTGTGGTGCTCTTGGTCCCGCATGGTGGACTTTCTGAAGAGCAGCGGACAGCCCTGCCAGGCACAGCACCGCCTCCATGCAGGCGAGTGCACTGCAGAAATTCATCACCACCCCAGCAAGAGGCCCCTGGACACGGAGGTTTTGACCTGACATCCACAGAGCTTTGTCCGAGTTTCTGACCTGGATGAGGCGACCCTCAGCGAGCTCTTCTGCTGCCTCAGTCTTACTGGTCCAAAGTGCGGCTGCTGCTAGTTAAGGCTCATTTCATTCCCTGCACTCCCAACTTCATACCAAAGAGCTGAGGATTCCCAGTGGAGGATAGTGGCATAGACTTTGCTGCCTTCGTGTCATTTCTGTATTTGTTTCTTAAACTCCTTCATAACCCTATTAAGTGTTTTTATTTAAAGTAAATTAACATGGCTCAAATGAACCCCCCCCAGCTCCTGTGAAAGTCACACACAAGCACACGAAATTCTTTACTATGCATAATCCAGCCAATGCAACCCTAACCACATTTCCTGAGGGACTGAAGGGGTCTGGATTACCACAACAGTAAGAGTACATAAAGCAACTTACGGTGGAGACGAACGTCACTCACGCTCTCCACTGGCCTTTCGACCACGGCACAGCACCGTCCAGCCAGACAGTTACGGACAGGTTAAGTCCTGTAAAAACTAAGTTTTGTGAAGAACCTGGCTGTCGTATGGCTGTTCTCTGTGCTGCAGGCCTTAGGAGAGCACCCGTGCCTGTTGCCCAGGCGTTCACTGCAGGTGGAATGAAATGTAGTCCCGTTCATAAGGCAAGAGCGGCATGGAGCTTGGCCAGCAAACAACTATGCTAGCAGATAAACACCGTCCTGAGATGCGGCTATGCTTCAGAGACCCCAGCGGTCACAGAAGCAACGGTCGCATTCGGGAAACTGGGGTGCCTCACGCTATTGTCTTGGAAATAGAACTTGAGCCGGATCTACATTGTCGTACCCATTAGCTAACATGTTGGCTGGGTGAGTAAGGCTAATGAAGCTTCCTAAGGGGTACTGAAAAGCAGTTTCACCAGGCCATGAGATGGACAGATCTGCAACCTCTCTGCTGGGGTTGTAACTAACTTATTTGGACATTTAGCAAAGGATTTTTGCTGTTTAGCAATTAAAGTGTGCTTATCGAGCCAGCACCGTGGCTCACTTGGTTAATCCTCCACCTGCGGCGTCGGCATCCCATATGGGCGCCGGATTCTGTCCCAGTTGCTTGCTCCTCTTCCAGGCCAGCTCTCTGCTGTGGCCCGAGGGGGCAGTGGAGGATGACCCAAGTGCTTTGGCCCTGCACCCGCATGGGAGACCAGGAAGAAGCACCTGGCTCTTGGCTTCGGATCAGCACAGCGCCAGCTGTAGCAGCCATTTGGGGAGTGAACCAATGGAAGGAAGACCTTTCTCTCTGTCTCTCTCACTCACTGTCTATAACTCCACCTGTCCCAAAAAAAAAAAAAAAAGTGTGCTTATCGTTTGTACCAACTGACCTTTCCTAAAATCATGCAATGTTGAGTTGGGTCGTAAATCTATTCCCATGCCAGAATCTTATCAATACATAAGAAATGCAGAAAGATTAGGTGCCAAAATATCCACAACACTTGGGTATTTTTAGTATCCTGCAGAATTAGAATTCCACGAACTATGAACGCTGTAGACCTTATGTAGTTTGTTCCTTCAGTCACTGCAAACACTGAAAGTAGGGACTCAATGGTAATTTGCCTGCTCACTTCATGTTTATATCTCCCACAACCACTGGTTATTTTTAAACCAAGTCTGATTATTTAATGTTTCTATAAATCTCATTCTTTGCTATTAATAAAGCCTCCATTTTTAAAATCTAACTGTACAGAAGCACATCTTCAGCATCTTCAGACCAAAAAAAAAAAAAAAAAAAGCCTTACAGTTAACTTAACATTTGCACCCTGAGGTGCAACTTCACAGGGAGGACCTGAAAAAACAGGGGGGGTTACTAAATATTTTTAGTTAAATGTTGCCTTTGTCTTGCACAGAACATTTAGATGAACCTATTTAGTAAATATTTTTAAGAGGGACCAGTGCTGTGGCATAGTGGGTAAAGCCACCATCTGCAATGCCAGCATCCCATATGGGTGCTGGTTCAAGTCCTGGCTGCTCCACTTCCTATCCAGCTCTCTGCTATGGCCTGGAAAAGCAGTGGAAGATGGCCCAAGGGGGTCCCTGCAGCCGTGTAGGAGACCCAGAGGAAGCTCCAGGCTCCTGGCTGAGGATCAGCTCAGCTCCAGCCATTGTGGCCATCTAAGGAGTGAACCAGCAAATGGAAGACTTTTCTCTCTGTCTCTGCCTCTCTGTAATTTTGCATTCAAATAAATAAATACATCTTTAAAAAATATTTAAGAGGTAGAGATGCTTTGTTATTGTAGCTTAAAAAAAGACCATAAAATTTCTGAAATTCTTTTAATTTTTTCCTTACTTATTAAAAGTTGTCTACCAACTTATTTCTGTTTGAAGCACGTCATTCTTCCCAATCTCTTGCCAAAGAGTGGGTTTCTGCTAATGAATTGAGCAGACATCTAATATTTTACATGCCTTTTGAGCTGTGTAAGCTGATATTTGAATATTTGATAATTTGTTTTATTATGTAATTGATAAAATGGTAATGTGCATTAATATTAGTTCAACCATGTACTTATACTGTGTAGGAATGCATGGTTACAATTCTATGGGAGAAATAATTTGTCAAGTGTTCACCAGCCTGTGCAAGAGCTTAAATATCTAAATAAATAATGAAACACATTTATCATTAAATAATCTAAATAATCAATTAATATCAAGCTTCTTCTAAATTCTGCTTTCCTACAGCTGAAGATTATCACCTACATAGATGAATAGAATCAGGACATAACTGTATACACACACATACCCCAATTCACTGTTTAACTGGAAATGATACTTGAACGACCTTCCAGGTTAAATATAATCCAATCAGAGATGATTTTTGCAAGCCTCTTGTACACACTATAAAAAAGGACTAGAGTGGAGAACTTTTACTGAATCAGAATCAAAAGCAAACATAAATGCAATATTTTAACAGGACCTCCATCACAGATTCTTGTGCCACTTTTACAATTATTTCCCTTATCTGAAATGTTTCTTCTGAAAGAGGTTTTATATTATGTGACTTAGATGTATTAATGTGACAATGCACACACTTAAGGAGATTCTGTGTAATTATTCAAATACAGAAGAGTAGCAACTTAGGATACCTTTCAATGCTACTTTTCTATTATTCCAAAAGTCAGAAGCACATGCATGATATGATGTAAAATGAGCAAGAAGCATCAAGATACTGGATAGAATGTTTTGAATAAACACCATAAGCCTTTCTATGCATAACAATCAAGCTATGGAATATATTAAAACTTAGGCAGCCACAGAATATAATTGTTAGAAATAAACATTCATGAAATAATTGAGGCTAAAAAGCAGCAAAGGCTCATACTCGTAGCTCAAAAATGACAAACTTTGGCGGATGACTTGGAAGCATTAGCAGTTTTCTTTTTGGTTATTTGGGGTTTAGACAGGAGAAAAGCTTGATTATATACAAATGGACAAGGATACAGGAAGTACCTCTGTCCAAAAGGAAAAGATATCAACAATACCAGTGTGTTCACTCTGAGCAAGAAGTTATCTTGGAGACCTTAGAAATGTCACGCTATGCCAAAATGGGGGCAGATCTCCCTGTAAACCTCAATTGGTATAGATACCCACTAAAATATTTCATTTTCCTGAACTGATTAGGGAGAGAGAAGGTAACTTTTGTGGCAATATAACACTGGGCATATCACATACATTGGTAATTACACACAAGTAATTTATAAAAGTACATATTATTCCGCTGGAACTACAATATATTGTAATACTTCATAACCAACAAAATACTTGTATATCAAATATCTCTTGCAGGGCTGGTGTTGTAGCTCAGCAGGTTAGGCCACCAGCTGCGACACGAGCACCCCACATGGGTGCCAGTGCAAGTCCTTGTTGTTCTACTTCTGATCCAGCTCCCTGCTAACAGGCCTGGGAAAGCAACCAAGCACAGCCCAACCCCTTCAGCCCCTGTACCCACATGGGAGACTCAGACGCAGCTCCTGGCTTCAGCCTGGACCAGCTCTGGCACTGCAGCCATTTGGGGAGTAAATCAGCAGATGGAAGGTATCTCTGTCTACCCTTCTGTCTTTCAAATAAATGCATCTTTAAAAGAAATGTATTTCTTGGGCATTTTATTCACCACCAGCACCAGCACCACCACAAAAATAAACCAATGAATCACATTTCCAACCAGTTAGCCAGAATCAGTAAGAGCACTGACGGGCTGTGACATCCATGGTTTAGGGGCATGTCATATAAGGCTCAAAGACAAGAAGCTGCTTGACTTCGGCTGGTGCTAATCCTGCTTTTCCCCTCATGCTCCCAAACCTAACTATTACTCTCCAAGTCACTGGATAAATTGATTCCTCTGATGGCCTAACATGATTGACCATGATCCTTATCTCCACTTCAACCAGACAGTGGCTCACACAGCAAAAAGAAACTGAGGGGCCAGCGTTGTGGCCATTTAGGGAGTGAACCAGCAGATGGAAGATAGCTCTCCCCCCGACCTTTCAAGTAAATAAATCCTAAAAAAAAAAAAAAAAAAGAAAATTTGAGATCAGAAAAGCAGGAAACATACCCCTAAAGGAGAACCTGTCGAGTATTTTTATTCCTGGGTTTGTTAAGATTAAAGGTGGAGGCCAAGGACTTCCGGATGATCCGGCAGGTAGTCAGCTGGTCTCTGAAGTCTGCCTCCCTTGCACAACATCTGGTTAAACACAGTAATTAGGGAGATTTTCTCAGCATCTCTTGAGAATCACAGTAACTTAAAGTTTTCAATCAACAGCTGTGGATTTGAATTGATTTATTGAAAACTGCTTGAAAGACCACGAAGAGCCAAGACTGCTCAAGTCAAAAACAAAACTGGATGGAGGGCGGGGTCGGCCAGGAATCAAAGCTTCTGGGAGGAACTTGAGCCATTCACACACAAAGGCTCCCCTAGAAACTCAAGTTATAAATTAGCATCCCTACTCAGACAACTCAGCTGCAGTTACCATTAGTTAATCTAAAGGCTTAATTCTAAGAGATCATTTTCTCTAAAACACCAAAATAAAAGGCTTTTTTGGATGTGTTACCTATATGCTGAATAGTAAGTACAGCTCCAGAAAAACTGGCACTATGGAGGGAAAAACTGAAGAAAAACATAACCAGTTGTACCCAGGGTCAGGGGAAGAGACAGTTGCATAAGCCTTCATGAAAGCTCCCTCACCAGCTGGAGGATTCTTCCAAGCAGGGTCTCCTGCCTTTACGCTTCCTGTTAAGCAGGAAAGGAGGACAAGAACCACAAATGGCAAGGAGAAAAGGTTTAAATAAAAACAACATGGCAATACCCTTCTGTTAAGCTGCTAATAATTGATTATGTTTAGTAGGATACAGCATAAACCACATAATGCCATCAATTTTCAGCTTGATTCAATTACAGCTCAGAACACTAGGCACTTTAGGTCCAAGAAAGAGATGAATGACACCACAAACTAGCCCTCCAACTAGCAGAAAACATATAAAGAATTCCAATTTGCTAAGTGTTTCAATGTTGCAGTACCACAGCAACCCAACCAACAGGAAACTAAACAAAAAGCATGCACCTGTCATCTATAACAAACTACCCTGGAGGAGACTCACACAAGCAAACAGTATGACCTTAAGTCTTGCTAGTTTCTCCGCTTCTATCTTTATAATTCCAACACATCGGGAAAGAGGCTAGCAAGGAACAACAAAGTAAAACATGCTACAGACATAAACTGAACTGAAAAACATTTGGATGTAATTTAACTACGTTATGCAAAAAGTTTCGTTCTGTCTTCACCATCTGTATGCCCTGCCTTCTCACTCTGAACAGGCTGACTGTAAGCTCCTTCAAATTTATGCTCAGGTTTAAACCTGATGAGGTTGTAGTCAAACAGCACTCCTCTGGTCCCATAACTGGACATACCAATTAACAAACGCAGGTGTTGGTTTCAACTGGAAGCTTGCTGCCAAGAGGCTTCTCAACCTCTACATGGACAACAAAGTGGAAGTTCACAAATACACACTGTGCAGAGGGAGTTAATTCCACCTCAACTGAATTACCCTCTCCTGACTGCATCCTAACTAGCTGCTTAACTCCTGTTTTAGGGTTACACTGACTCCTAAGGTTTAATGCACTGAATCTATCTGCTGTCTAAGATCTAAATCTAAATTTATAAACTTCAATTCAGCTTCATTTTAAATATCAGTCATTCTTTTTTTCATTACCACCACCAGCAGCAGCAGCAGCCACCAAAATGATCTACATTCAAAGTTTTCACAAAGGACAATCTCTGCAACACTTCTTATTTTGTTTTTAACCTTAAGTCACTCACTCGTTTTGGTTTTTTCTTTGTTTGTTTGTTTGCTTTTTGTCAGGCAGAGTTAGACAGTGAGAGAGAGACAGAGAAAAAGGTCTTCCTTTTCCGTTGGTTCATCTCCCAAATGGCTGCTACGGCCGGTACCAGTTTGAGTCCTGGCTGCTCCACTTCTGATCATGTTCCCCACTAATGCTCCTGAAAAAGAAGTGGAGAATGGCTCAAGTGCTTGGGCCCCTGTACACACCTGGGAGACCCGGATGAGGCTCCTGGCTTTGGCCTGGCCCAGCCCTAATTTTTGCGGCTATGCCGATCCGAAGTCAGGAGCCAGGAGCTTCCTCCTGGTCTCCCAGGCAGGTGCAGGGCCCAAGGACTTGGGCCATCCTCCACTGCCTTCCCGGGCCACAGCAGAGAGCTGGACCGGAAGAGGAGCAACCGGGACAGAATCCGGCGCCCCTGGGACTAGAACCCAGGATGCCAGCACCGCAGGCGGAGGATTAACCAAGTGAGCTGTGCAGTGCAGCTCTTGTTGCACTGTTAATTCTATTGAAAATATCCCGGCTGGCACTGTGGCAAGGTGGGTAAAGCCTCTGCCTGCAGTGCCAGCACCCCATATGGGTGTTCAAGTCCCAGCTGTTCCACTTCCAATCCAGCTCCCTGCTATGGCCTGGGAAAGCAGTAGAAGATGACCCAACTCCTTGGGCCCCTGCATCCACGTGGGAGATCCAGAAGAAGCTCCTGGCTCCAGATTGGCCCAGCTCCGGCTGTAGCAGCCATTTGAGGATTGAACCAGCGGATAGAAGACTTTCTCTCTGCCTCCGCCTCTCTGTAAGTCTGCCTTTCAAACAAACAAACAAATAAATAAATCAAGAAAGAAAGAGAGAGAGAAATACCTTGAACCTCTCATAGAAAGTCCCTCCACCTCCCTTTAAAAAAAAAAGGATTTATTTATTTGAAAGTCAGAGTTACAGTGGGGGAGGAGGGATCGTCCATCCCCAAATATCCGCAAAGAGTAGGGCTGGGCCAGGCCAAAGCCAGGAGCCTCATCCGGGTCTCCCAGGAGTGTACAGGGACCCAAACACTTGAGCCATTCTCCACTTCTTTCCCAGGAGCATTAGCGGGGAACATGATCAGAAGTGGAGCAGCCAGGACTCAAACTGGTACCCAAATGGGATGCCAGCGCTACAGATGGCAGCTTAACCTGCTGTGCCACAGCACCAACCCCAAGTTCTCCCTTCTTTATCCTAACATTCTTTTCATATTTTCATTGTAACATTTTACATACTACATTCTGTTTCTATTTACTTTTCATATCTGTCTATATTTTTTCTAATTTCTTCCAATTTTTATTTATTTAGTTTATCTGAGAAGCAGAGAGAGAATCTCCCCAACGGCTTATTCATTCCCAAATGCTCCCAATACCTGGCACTGTACCAGGTCAAAGCCAGGAACCCAGAACTCAATCCATGTCTCCCATATATGTAGCAGAAACCCAAGTGCTTGAGCTGTCCATCACCTGCTGCCTTCTGGGGTTCGGCGTAGCAGGAAGCTAGTTCAGGAACCAGGAAATGAAACTCAGCACTCCAGTGTGGGATGCAAGCACCCTAACAGATAGCTTAAGCACTAGGTCAAGTACCTGCCCTATCCACTCTTAGTACTGTAAGCTTTAAATCAATATAAAAACAAGACTCTTATTACAAACTCCTCTTTTTTATTACTTGATACCACCATTCCCCTGGTTCCTTTTACCAACTCTTATTCTTTGCTTTCTTTTTTATCTATTATACTTGTGATCAAGCCCATGTCTTCCCAAATTCAGAAGTCCATTGTGGAAGGAAAGGGGAGGAAAAGAAGTCACAAACTTTATAGAACACTTTCACTACTTTGAAGTGTCATTTTCCATTTAGGTATTCCCCCCCAAAAATAGTGCCTTCTGGCTGCCTATCCAATAAAACTTAAGGGCTTGAATCCTTCCACAGCTTGACTATGATATAATAAAAGACAATACAGCTTCATTGGAATCAAACTTAAGAGTCCATCCCAGTATCACTTCAGGTAAATACCTTTCACCTGTGAAACCCTGTAACATGTACAACTGAGGATAATCATACCTTACATTTCATGTCTGTGTAAGGACAGAAATCTATACAGAGCAAGCAAGTGGGAATAATGGTGATCCCTCCAAGGTACACAACACCAAGAACAAAGATGTATGTTCAGCAACACTAATTTTGTTCTCATTTGAAATACACATAACTACAAATATCCCATACGGCAACCAATTAAAAAGATTCAAAACATTTTCCCACTGAAATATAGTGCTGAGTGGCAGCTAGTAGCTAACATACAGTTAGGAAAACAGAATAAACCAAAAATACTGTGTTAAGAACCCATAACGAAGTGCACACCTTTCAGAAGATTCTAAATCAGGGCTGGTGACAGCACAAGGGTGAAGCCGCGGCCTGCAACCCTGGTATCCCACACAGGCACCAGTTTGAGTCCTGGCTGCTCCAGGTCCAATCCCGCTCCCTGCTAATGCATCTGAGAAAGCATCTAAAGACAGCCCCAAGTCCTTGGGCCCCTGAACCCATATGGGAGACACAGATCAAGCTCCTGGCTGTGGCCTGGCCCAGTCTCAGCCATTACAGCCATCTGGGAAGATTCTCTCTCTGTAAGTCTGCCTTTCAAAAAATATAAACCTTAAAAAAAAAAAAAAAAAAAGACTCTAAAGAAGACATTCAGGTATTTTCAAAGGTACTAGGTACATATAATACATAACATCCCTGGATTTGTGCTTTAATATTTCTTTGACAGACATAAATATACCTATATTAAAAGTATCATTTATACATAAGGTTGTCCCTTTGGCACATGATAAAAATATACATAGCAATGAAAACAAGAGAGAACAGGGAAACAAAAGATTTTAGCCCCTACTCATCCCCAAGAAGAAAGAGCTGGGGGCCAGCACTGTGCACTGTGGCACAGCAGGTTAATGCCCTGGCCTGAAGCACTGGCATTCCATATTGGTGCTGGTTCGAGACCAGCTGCTCCACTTCCAATCCAGCTCTCTGCTATGGTCTGGGAAATTAGTAGAAGATGGCCCAAGTCTTTGGGCCCCTGCACCCATGTGGGAGACCTTGAAGAAGTTCCTGGCTTCAGATTGGCGCAGCTCCAGCTGTTGCAGTCAATTGGGGAGTGAACCAGCGGATAGAAGACCTCACTCTCTGCCTCTCCTCTCTCTGTAACTCTCTCAAATAAATAAATATTTTTTTAAAAAAGAGCTGAAAGAAGAGAAGCAGTATGGAGGTAGAAGGCAGATGAGCACAGAGTAGAATACAATATGATATAAATTCAATTTTTTAAAAAAATAATGTGGAGCCAGCCCTGTGGCATAGTGGGTAAAAAAAGCTGCCAGCTGCAATGCTGGCACCACATATGGGCACTGCTTCAAGTCCTGTCCACTCCACTTCTGATCCAGCTCTCTGCTTTGGCCTGGGAAAACAGAGGGAGATAGCCCAAGTCCTTGGGCTCCTGCATCTGCATGGGAGACCTGGAAGAAGTTCCTGGCTCCTGGCTTCACTTGGCCCAGCTTCCACTGTTGCAGCCATTCAGGGAGTGAATCAGTGGATACTGCACAAATAATAAATAGAAGCATACATCTCAAAAGGTCCAGGGGCAAGCGCTGAGGTGCAACAGGTAAAACTACCACCTGCAATGCAGGAATTCCACATGGGTGCTGGTGCCGGTTCCAAACCAGTTCTCTGCTGATGTGGCTGGGAAAGCAGCAGAGGACGAGCCACGTACTTAGGAGACCCGGAGAGAGTCCCAGACCCCTGGCTTTGGCCTAGCCCAATCTCGATCACTGTGGCCATTTGGGCAGTGAACAAGCAGATGGAAAATCAATCTATCTCCTTTCCCCACCCCCACCCACAACTGTGCCTTTCAAATAAAATCTTTTTTAAAAATATCCAAAGAGAAAGGAAGCACTTTCACATCATTAACCTTTGGGAGACCGGGAGCACTGACCAGAAGGTTAGAAAGTATCAGAAAACTCTAAGCAACAGTTACCACATTATGCTGACCTAAAAATCTTCACCACTAGGTCCCAATTACCCCAGGGAAATTTACAGCAACCACATCATTCAAATGACTTAAAACATGATGCCGACTGGGTTTTTCCTTGTTGGTGTTCAAAGGTCAGTTTTGGGATTCCTGACTTTATAAAGCTTCTTTTCGTTCTTCACAAAACCTATTTATGCATGTCTAGTAAATGAAGCAAGGGCTATCTCAGGGTGTTTTTGTTTGTTTGTTTATTTGTTTTGGTTAGAGCACACCTGAGGCACAAAAATTTAATTACAAACTTCTATAAAATCAGCCATGCAACTAAACTGGTTAAAACCAAAACCTCGGGACCGGTGTTTTTGTACTGCCACCGCTCGCAATGGCAGCATTCCAGATGAGTGCTGGTCCCAGCTAATGTGCCTGAGAAACCTGCAAAGATGGTCCAAGGGCTTGAGCTCCTGCTCCCCATGACATGAGAGACCAGGATGGAGTTCTTGGCTCTTGGCTTCAGCCTTGGCCATTACAGTCATTGGGGATTGAACTGGCAGATGGAAGACTTCCCCCATCTCTATAACTCTGCCTTCCAAATAAATTAAAACATAAAACCGCTCCATTTCTGATCCAGCTCTCTGCTACAGCCTGGGAAAGCAGTGGAAGATGGCCCAAGTCTTTGGGTTCCTGCACCTACAAGGGAGACCTGGAAAACGCTCCTCGCTTCGGATCAGCTCAGCTCTGGCCATTGCGGTTATCTGGGGGAGTGAACTAGCGGATGGAAGACTCTTTTCTCTCTCTGGCTCTACCTCTCTCTGTAAATCTATCTTTCAAATAAAAACAAATAAGTAAATGAATGAATAAGTAACAGTCCCATGGCCAGTGTTGCAGTACATTGGGTAGCTACTACTTGTGACATCAGCACTCAGGTTCAAGTTCTGGCTGCTCTGCTTCCAATCCAGATCCTTGTTAATGCACCTGGGAAGCGATTGCAACATGGCCCAGGTACTTGGGTCCCTGCCATCCCAGTGCTGACCAGGATGGATGGACTTTCTGGCCTTGGCCTGGCCAGCCCTGGCTGTTGCTGGCACTTCAGGAGTGAATCCACAGATAGAGGAGATCTCTGTTTCCCTCTCTGTCTCTCCTTCAAATAAATCAATAAGTCTCTAAAAAGAATTCTCACCAAGTGTCTTAAAGAGTAGTCAATTCGGGCGGCGCCGTGGCTCAACAGGCTAATCCTCCGCTTTGTGGTGCTGGCACACCGGGTTCTAGTCCTGGTCGGGGCACCAGATTCTGCCCTGGTTGCCCCTCTTCCAGGCCAGCTCTCTGCTGTGGCCCAGGAGTGCAGTGGAGGATGGCTCAAGTGCTTGGGCCCTGCACCTGCCTGGGAGACCAGGAAAAAGCACCTGGCTCCTGCCATCGGATCAGCGCAGTGCGCTGGCTGTAGCACGCCAGCCACAGCGGCCATTGGAGGGTGAACTAACGGCAAAGGAAGACCTTTCTCTCTGTCTCTCTCTCTCTCACTGTCCACTCTGCCTGTCAAAAATTTAAAAAAAAAAAAAAAGAGTAGTCAATTCGGCCAGTGTCGTGGCTCAATAGGCTAATCCTCCGCTTTGCGGTGCTGGCACCCCGGGTTCTAGTCTGGGTCGGGGCGCCGGATTCTGTCCCGGTTGCCCCTCTTCCAGGCCAGCTCTCTGCTGTGGCCCGGGAGTGCAGAAGAGGATGGCCTAAGTCCTTGGGCCCTGCACCCGCATGGGAGACCAGGAAAAGCACCTGGCTCCTGGCTTCAGATGCACACCAGCCACAGTGGCCATTGGAGGGTGAACCAACAGCAAAGGAAGACCTTTCTGTCTTTCTGTCTACTCTGCCTGACCAAAAAAAAAAAAAAAAAAAGAGTAGTCAATTCAACATATTGTATATTATTCAAAGAGACAAAGAAAATATCATTTCCCATGTTATATGCTGGGGATGAATTGCTGGTCAAAACAGTCAAGATTTTTGTTTGATTTTCGGCCTTCGAGAAACTGATGACTCAGTGTCAGGGATTAACAAACTATTAACTATATCATCACAACTTCTATTATGCGTTGTAAAAAACCTTGCTAGAAATTAATGGCTAACGTGTGATTCAAAGGCAAGAACAATTGGTCACAAAAAATTATACAGCTATTCAAAGTTCTAAATCTCTGCAGTAAATCTAGTTTTTTCTGCTAAAAGGATCAAAATTGGCCAAAGTTTATTGCTTAGCTCATACCTCCCTCACATTTAAGTGGGACAGATAAGAGGCACTGCAACAGGGTTTGAATGTGCTACAAAGTACCAAAACTGAGTCATGAAGATACAGAAAACCTAAACAGATCAATAACCAAGAAAGAGATGCAATCAGTAACAAAGACCCTCCCAACAAAGAAAAGCCCAGAACTGGATGGCTTCCCTGCTGCATCTACCAGACATTTAAAGAACTAATTTCAGTTCTCCTCAAACTATTCAAAGTAATTGAAAGAGAAGGAATCCTCCCAAACTCCTTAAATGAGGCCAGCATTAATTCCACTTTAATTCCAAACCCAGAAAAAGATACAATAAGGAAAGATCTATAGTCCAATATTCCTGATGAACATGTAGATGCAAAAAGCTTCCACATAACACTAGCTAACTGAACCCAAAAACACATCAGAAAGATCATTCACCTGGACCAAGTAGGATTCATTCCTGGTATGCAGGGATGTCTCAACATTCACAAATTAATACATGTGATACATCACATTAACAAATTGAAGAATAAAAACCATGACTACCTCAACAGATGCAGAGAAAAATTTGATAAAATACAATACACTTTCATATAACAACCAAATCGGGTATCGAAGGAACATTTCTCAATACAATCAAGGCACTATATGAAAAACCCATAGCCAGCATCCTATTGAATAAGGAAAGATCAGACGCATGTCCACCAAGATCCAGAATCCGACAATGATGCCCAGTTTCATTACTGCTATTCAATATAGTTCTGGAAGGTTTAGCCAGAGCCAATAGGGAAGTAAAAGAAATCAAAAGGATACAAACTGGAAAGAAGGAAGTCAAATTATCCCTGTTTGCAGATGACATGATTCTATATATATATAGGGGAACCAAAAGACTCCACTGAGATACTACTGGAACTCTTAAGAAAGTTTAATAAAATTGCAGGATCTAAAAATTAACTCACAAAAAACAATAGCCTTTGAATACACAAACACCACAGCTGAAAAAGAAATTTTAAGATCAGTACATTCATAACAGCTACAAGAAAATTTAAATACATTTGGGCCAGTGCTGTGGTACAGTGGGTTAATGCCCTGGCCTGAAGTGCCAGCATTCCATATGGGTACGGGTTCAAGACCTGGCTGCTCCAGTTCCAATCCAGCTCTCTGCTGTGGCCTGGGAAAGCAGCAGAAGATGACCCAAGTCCTTGGGCCCTTGAGCCCACATGGGAGACCTGGAAGAAGCTCCTGGCTCCTGGCTGCAGATTGGTGCAGCTCCAGCCACTGCAGCCATCTGGGGAGTGAACCATCGGATGGAAGACCTCTCTCTCTCTCTCTCTGCCTCTCCTCTCTGTGTAACTCTGACTTTCAAATAAATCAATCTTTAAAAAAAAAAATTTAAATACCTTGGAACAAATTTAACCAAGGATGTGAAAGAGCTCTACAGTGAAAATTACAAAACATTAAAGAAATAAGTAGAAGACATACCCACAAAAAAATGGAAAAGTCATCCATGTTTGTAGATTAGAAGAATTAATATCAAAATGAGACCAGTATTGGGAGGTAGCACATAAAGCTGTCTCTTGCAGCACTGGCAAGCCAAGTAGGTGCTGGATCAGTTCCCTGCTGCTGCTTCACTTCTGATCCAGCTCACGTCTAATGCAGCTGCTCATTGCAACCCTCTGCGGAGCGAACCAGTGGATGGATGATCTCTCTTCTCCTCTCTCCTCTCGTCCTCTCTTTCTGTCTCTCCCTCTTTCACTATAACTCTTTCAAATAATTTTTTTTGAAAAGCAGGGGAAACTTTCTCTGGGAGAACTGGGAATATTTTCTTTTTTTTTTTTTTTTTTTTTTTTTTTTTGACAGGCAGAGTGGACAGTGAGAGAGAGAGACAGAGAGAAAGGTCTTCCTTTGCCGTTGGTTCACCCTCCAATGGCTGCCGCGGTCGGCGCGCTGCGGCCGGCACACCGCGCTCATCCGATGGCAGGAGCCAGGTGCTAGGTGCTTATCCTGGTCTCCCATGGGGTGCAGGGCCCAAGCACTTGGGCCATCCTCCACTGCACTCCTGGGCCACAGCAGAGGGCTGGCCTGGAAGAGGGGCAACCGGGACAGAATCCGGCGCCCCAACCGGGACTAGAACCCGGTGTGCCGGCGCCGCAAGGCGGAGGATTAGCCTGTTGAGCCACGGCGCCGGCCCGAACTGGGAATATTTTCAATAGAGCCGACAGTGTAACATGATCTTTAAGAATAGGACTATTCTGCCACAGCTCACTAGGCTAATCCTCTGCCTGCAGCACGGGCACCCCGGGTTCTAGTCCCGGTCAGGGCGCTGGATTCTGTCCCAGTTGCTCTTCTTCCAGTCCAGCTCTATGCTGTGGCCCAGGAGTGCAGTGGACAATGGCTCAAGACCTTGAGCCCTGCACCCACATGGGAGACCAGAAGATCAGCGCAGTGCACCGGCCGCAGCGGCCATTAGGGGGTGAACCAAGCAAAAAGAAAGAACCTTTCTCTCTGTCTCTCTCTCTCACTGTCCACTCTGCCTGTCAAAAAAAATAATAAATAAATAAGAGTATTCTAGATAGATATGAGAGATTTAAAAACAAGTGAATGACTTAAGGTTAAAAACAAAATAGGAAGTGTTGTAGTGATTATTGTTAAAATTCTCTCTCCCTCTCCCTCACCCTGTAGCTGTGCCTTTCAAATAAATAAAATAATTTTAAAAAATCATCAAAATGTACAAGCTACCCAAAGCAATTTACAGATTCAATGTGATCCCAAACAAAAGATCAAGGACATTCTTCTTAGATCTAAGAAAAAAAATGGTGCTAAAATTCATATGGAAACACAAGAGACCCTGAATAGCTAAAGTGATCTTAAACAACCAAAACAAAGCTGGAGGCATCACAATACCAGATTTCAAAAGACACATTACAAGGCAGTTACAATCAAAACAGCCTGGTACCCGCACAACAATAGGCATGAAGATCAATGGAATAGAATAGAAATCCCAGAGGTTAACCCAGGCATCCACAACCAACTGATCTTTTACAAATGAGCTAAAATCAATCCCTGGAGAAACCAACCAACCAACCAAATATCTTCAACAAACATTACTGGGGAAATTGGATCTACACATGCAGAAGCATGAAACAAGCCCCACCTTGAAACTTATACAAAAATCATCTCAAAATGGATCAAGGATCTAAATCTGTGACCTGACACCATGACATTACTAGAGGAACTCAGGGAAGCTACAAGACGCTGGCGTAGGCACAGACTCCTTAGAAAAGACCCCAGAAGCACAGGCAATAAAAGCAAAGAAGCTTCTACACTGGGAACACTCAGCCAAGTGAAGAGGCAACCAACACATTGGACGAAATATTTGCACACTCTGCAACTCCTAAGGAGTTAATATCCAGAATCTATACAGAGCTCAAGAAACTCAACAGCAAAACAAACTATTCAGTTAAGAAATGGAAAAGGGGCCGGAACTGTGGAAGCAGCCACCTCTGATGCTGGCGTCCCATATGTGCACCAGTTCATGTCCTGGATGTTCCACTTCCAGTCTAGCTCCCTGCTAATGGCCTGGGGAAGCAGCAGAAAACGCTTCAAGTGCTTGGGAACCTGCACCCAGCGGGAGACCCATAAGAAGCGTCTGGCTCCTGGCTTCAGCCTGGCCCAGCCCTGGCCACTGTGGCCATTTTGGGAGTGAACCAGCGGATGGAAGACTCCCCTTTCTCTCTCTTCCTCTCTGTAACTCTTTCAAAATAAATAAGTAAATCTTAGGAAGGAAAAAAGGAGGGAGAGAGGGAAGGAACAAATAGGCAAAGGACAAAAACAGGGATTTCTCAAAGGATGAAATTTAAATAGCCAACAGACACATGAAAAAAATTTCAAGATCACAAGCCTTCAGGAAATGCAAAACACAAACAACCAAAAAATCACAATGAGGTTTCACCTCCTCCCAGTTAGAATGGCTTCCATCCTAAAATCAAAAACAAAAAATGCTAGCAAGGACATCGGGGAAAAGGTACCCTGATGCACTATCGGTGGGAATGTAAACTAGTAAAACCATCATGGAAGTCAGTACAGAGATTCCTCAGAAATCTGAAATCAGATCTACCATATGACCCCGCCATCCCACTCCTGGGAATTTATCCAATCAAAATGAAATCACCATATGAAAGAGTCGTTCATTGCAGCTCAATTCATAACAGTTAAGATATGGAATCAACCCAGGTGTCCATCAACTGATGACTAGATAAAGAAAACTGGAAAAGAAAATACATATACACTATGGAATTACCACTTGCTTATACTCCTGCGGAACTAAAGTTTCCAACTTCTTGTTGAATACTATGATTAGTGGTGAATTAAGCCTGTGATTATAGATTATTTTTTTAAATGAGTAAAAAGAAATGGAAAGTTACTCCCATTCATTTTATAAATTTCTCTAATATTCACTGAACAATTTGAGAGCGAGATGTATGCATGATGATCCTTTATCTATAATAGTTACCGATACTTATTTCAGGGTATATTGACTAACAATAAAGATTCTCAAATATTGATAAGGGGAGGGGAAGGGAGAAGACAAAGGAAAACAAATATGTCTATGGACCAAGACACAAAGCAAACATAAAGCAATGAATTTATAACTCAAAAACTGAGTTCCAGGACCAGAAACAAGCAAAGGCAGCCAGGAAATCAAATCACACATGGTTCATAAATAGAAAGAAAATTCTTTCTGGAAGGAAGGTAGGAAAAGCTATCAACAATAGCTAAGGTTACCATTATACCAAACTGCCACCTGCAATTGTAGAGGAGGTACCACATACATCATTCTCATCTCTGATATTATAGATATAATAGATGCCTAGATCCAAACCACTAGGTATGATGGCAATGGATGAAAGCAACAAAAATGGAGGGACAGATGGTAGGGAGCAGGAGACACATCAAGGAGGACATCAAAACAAAGAAAGGAAAAATTAATTTCCCACTCAAGATGCAAACCATACACCAATATTTTGCAAAGTATATTTTGAAAACGAGCCAAGAAAGATATCTAAGATATTCCTGCAAAACTAATTCAAGATTTTATTTTATTAGGCATTGAAATGAGTTTAAAGTAAATGTGCAAGATCCTTAATGAGATAAAGAACTGACAGTCATGAATTAAAAAAAAGAAAACCAAAACAGAATGGATGTGAAAAGAATGATAAATTTTCATAAATTATTTTGAAAAAGTCATATTGCCCATTATCTGAGCACCAAACAGCCAAACTCTGGATAAATTTGCTTAGCATGGCAAATTCTGAAATGGGGTAGATAGGGTTAATTCCTAGAATGGCAAGAGACACACATGAGTGCGTTAGACAAGAAGCTGATGAAACCAACCGGAATGAAGCTCAGAGAAGCAAAGTAGCAGAAAGAACAGATTTTTTTTTTTTTTGGACAGGCAGAGTTAGTGAGAGAGACAAAAAGGTCTTCCTTTCGTTGGTTCACTCCCCGAACGGCCGCTACAGCTGGCGCTGCGCTGATCCCAAGCCAGGAGCCGGGTGCTTCCTCCTGGTCTCCCATGCAGG
Organism: Sylvilagus floridanus; assembly: GCA_949820135.1. Taxonomy (NCBI): domain Eukaryota; kingdom Metazoa; phylum Chordata; class Mammalia; order Lagomorpha; family Leporidae; genus Sylvilagus; species Sylvilagus floridanus. The sequence goes on along the minus strand of OX463231.1, from coordinate 118,068,427 downwards.
TGCACTTGGGCCCTCCTCCACTGCCCTCCTGGGGCACAGCAGAGAGCTGGACTGGAAGAGGAGCAACCAGGACTAGAACCTGGGGTGCCGGCACCGCAGGCGGAGGATTAGCCAAGTGAGCCACAGCACCGGCCAGAAAGAACAGATTTGAGTGTCAACTGAATCCCATTAGGAGCTGACAAAATTTACACCTCTGAGCCTCAATTTCCTGTTCTCGAAAATGGACACACCACCACCACTGTAACCTCCAATAAACCAAAAAACACTTCAGTGTCTGGCAAATGGTAAATGCTTCTTGAAAAGCGAATCCCATGGAGCCAGCACTGAGGCATAGGGCGTTAAAGCCCTGGCCTGCAGCACTGGCATCCCATATGGGCGCCAGTTCAAGTCCTAGCTGCTCCACTTCCAATCCAGCTCTCTGCTATGGCCTGGGAAAGCTGTCGAAGATGGCCTAAGACTTTGGGCCCCTGTAACCGCACGGGAGACCCAGAAGAAACTCCTGGCTCCTGGCTTCAGACCAGCTCAGCTTTGGCCATTGCAGTCATTTGAGGAGTGAACCAGTGGATGAAAGACCTCTCCCTCTGGCTCTACCTCTCTCTCTAATTCTGTCAAATAAATAAAATAAATCTTAAAAAAAAAAACAAAAAAAAAAAAAGAAGAAAGACTAAAGAAAATCAAATCCCTCAAGAATCTTAAGAGCTGTTGACACAATGTTCTTTAAAAAACATATTTTTGCCTCAAACTATAAAGTAGGTTGGTTTTCAACCCAGATAAATTCAGGAAACAACATATTTGTGTGTTTTTAAATTCCTATATTAATTGCATAACTTAAGCAAATTATCTAAATCTTGGTACCTTGAGAGAATTAAAGAGCTGTCTCTTGGAAAACACTGTTGAAGATGCTCTTGGTCCAGTTTTCTGCTGTTCAGAATGCCTGAGACTGAGCAATTCAACAAGAACTGAGATTTACTTGGCTCCTGGTCTGGAGGCTGGGAGGTCCAGGAGCAGGGCATCAGCTTCTCGTGAGAGTCTTGGTCTGCACCAACCAACAGCCAAAGGGGAAGCAAGCACCAAACGCAGAGCAGAGGGGACACGACTTCACTTTTTACCAAGAGTCTAAGGGCTGGCATCGCAGCGCAGCGGCTTAGGCCAGTTCCAGTCCTGGCTGCTGCTTCCGATCTAGCTTCCTGTTACTACGCCTGGAAAAACAGTGAAAGAGTCTAATAAGCACGTGGAACCCTGCACCTATGTCGGAAATCCAGACTGAGTCCCTGGCTTCAGCCTGGCCCGGCCTTGGCTACTGTGGCCACCTGGGGAATGAATTAGCAGATGGAAAATATCTCCGTCTCCCTCCCTCTGTGTGATTCTGCCTTTCAAATAAAAAAAAAAAAATCTTTATTAAAAAAAGTCTATTCCCTTGGTAACTAGTCCACTTGCAAAATAATATGTCAATTCAATACTGAATTACCTTTTAAAGATTCCCAACTCTTAATATCATCACAATGGTAATTAAATTTCAAAACACGTTTTAGAGGGGACAGTCTAACCATAGCAGATGCTAAGATAGACCAAAAAGGGTTTGTTTGTTTTTTTCATGGTTTAAGGATTTATTTTATTTGAAAGGAAGAGTTACTGACATAGAGAGAGAGGGATGGAGAAGGAGAGAGAACTAGAGATATTGATTTTCCATCCACTGGTTCCCTCCCCAAATGGCTGGAGCTGGGTCAGACCAAAGCCAAGAACCAGGAGCTTCATCTGGGTCTCCCATGTGGGTGCAGGGACCCAAGCATTTGGGCCATCTTCTATTGCTTTCCCAGGCACATTAGCAGGGAGCTCAATCAGAAGTGGAGCAGCCAGGAATTGAACCAATGCCCATATGTGATGCTGGCACTGCAGGCTATGGCTTAACCCACTACACCCAGTGCAGGTCCCCCAAAAAGATTCTGACAGAGGTCTCGAATTGTTCCTCTGTAAACATCTCAAATAATTTCTTAAAATCTCTGATATTGTACATTTCTGTCAAAAGCATTTATAAAATGGGCAGGCACTGTTTTGTGCTGGGTAAAGCTACCACCTGCAGTGCTGGCATTCCATATGGGCGCCAGTTCAAGTCCCGGCTGTTCCACTTCCTATCCAGCTCTCTGCTATGCCCTGGGAAAGCAGTAGAAGATGGTCCCAGCGTTTGGGCCCCTGCACCCACATGGTGACCCAGAAGAAATTCCTGTCTCCTGGCTTCGGACTAGCACAGCTCCAGCCATTGTGGCCATTTAGGGAGTGAACCAGCAGATGAAAGATCTCTCTCTCTCTCTCTCTCTCTCTCTCTCTGCCTCTCAATAACTCTGCCTTTCAAATAATTTTTTTTAAATAAAATAAAAGCTTTTATAAAAGAAGAACTATTATTAAATGGGGCATATGGGTCATAAGGATGATTTCACTCTTGAAAATTCAGGTTAACATTCATCACTGATTGCTACCTTTTCCATAACTATAAAGATGGCAACTTAACTAGCCTAAATTTAAAATTCCTTTCACTATGCATCATTCTTAGTAACATGGCTTGCTTTACAAATGCCAGGAAAAAAAAAATGGAAAGGAATTCAGGCTTCTTATATTTCAAATGGAACTAAGAGAGAGCTATTTAAGTAATGAAACACAATTTACATGGTACCGTCATTTCACAAAACAGATTTATCAAAAACCTGACTAAAAATCCTCAAACCATCAAATTTCAACTTCCTTTCCAAGGCCTAAGAATCAAATCTTTACACTACTGAAGCATGTCTGGAAATGAAAAGACAGTAGGATTATAGCTGCGCATGGCCAATTTATCTTCTGAAGTCAAAGCATGTCTTTTATGATCTTGCAGCAAGTCAATCTGATCTGCATACCAATCTAGCAAGTGGCCTAAGTATGTGAAACCTACACCAACCACAAAAGGTATCATTTTTAATTAAAAAGTTTGCTAACATATCATGAAATCTTTTTACTTTTATTTGAGAATTCTTTTTAAGTTATCATGATCTAATTTTAAAGATAAAGGCTAAGTACTAAGACTCGAAATCATACAATTCTAATTTTATTCCTTTTTAAAGATTTATTTTATTATCTATTTGAAAGGCAGAGGGGCTGGTGTTGTGGCGTGGGTAAAGCCACTGCCTACAAAGCAGGCATCCTATGGCGCTGGCTCGAGTGTCCCAGGTGTGCCTCTTCTGATCCAGCTCTCTGCTTACGGCCTGGGAAAACAGGAGATGGCCCAAGTCTTTGGGCTCCTGCCATCCATGTAGGGACCCGAATGAAGCACCTGGCTTTAGACTAGCCCAGTCCAGGCCATTGCAGTCATCTGGGGAGTGAACCTGTGGATACAAGATCTCCATCTGTTCCTCTTTCAAATAAATAAATTTTTGCCGGGGGGGGGGGGGGGGGGGGGAATGTTCCAACTACTGATTTGCTCCCCAAATAGCTATAATGACCAAGGCTGGGTCAGGCCCAAGCCAGGATCCCAGAATTCCATACAGGTCTCCTACATGGGTGACAAGGGCCCAAGGACTTGGGGCATCTTCCTCTGCTTTCTTAGGCCATAGCAGGGAACTGGAGGAGCAGCAGAGTAGCCAGGACTTGAACTGGTGCTGATGCAGGATACTGGCACCATAAGCAGTGGCTCACTCCACTGTGCGGCAATACCACTTGCCACCCTACCCCCAATTTTATTTACTTCACGCTTCAGTAAAGTTAAATAACTAGCCTTGGAGTGGGTGTTCAGAGTGCAGTTAAGATACCACACGGATCACCCGTGTGTGTCCCACTTCAGAATGCCTAGTTTGAGTCCAGGCTCCGCTCTGATCATGCTTCCTGCTAACGCACAGCCTGGGAAGCAGAAAATGGCTTAAATCACGTGGGCCCCTGCCGCTCACACCGAGACTCAGACTGTGCCCCCGATGCCGACCTCAGCGTGCAGAGCTCCAGCTGTGATGGGTGTCTGGAGTGAACAAGCAGACAGAAGATATTCCTCTGCCTCTCTTTCAAGTAAAATGAAAATAAATCTTTTAAATTAAAATAACTAGCCCTATAAATATCAAAAAGTAGTTGAATTAAGGAAAAAATTTGTTCCTATAATTTGATTTTCTATATTAGGGCCAAATTCTATGAATAAATTAAACAAGGGTCAAATCACACAATATTAGAACAGTACTACTTAAAGTTTTGTTTGGTTTTGTTTGGACAGGCAGAGTTAGACAGTGAGAGAGAGAGAGACACAGAGAAAGGTCTTCCTTCTGTTGGTTCACCCCCAAAATGGCTGCTACGGCCGGCGCGCTGCGCCAATCTGAAGCCAGGAGCCAGGTGCTTCCTCCTGGTCTCCCATGCGGGTACAGGGCCCAAGCACATGGGCCATTCTCCACTGCCTTCCAGAACCACAGCAGAGAGCTGGACTGGAAGAGGAGCAACTGGGACAGAATCCGCCCCAACTGGGACTAGAACCTGGAATGCCAGCGCCGCAGGTGCAGGATTAGCCAAGTGAGCCATGCGTCAGCCCTTATATTAAAATTTACTTGTAAATAGTTTAAAACTCTAAGGAACACAAAATTCCACGGAAATGAATTAAACACTCCGCATTGTTGATCTTCAGATGCTTGTCTACTTAGGTTTAAGATACAAAGCTTTTCAAAGATTTATGGTTTCTTGTATTAATGACAAGCAATACATGATGGAAAATATATATTTAAAGCTTAGAAACATATGTTGAACATGTGTGCACATGCAAAGCTTTCAAAGTTGCTTTAAAATATGAAAATAAGGATTCTGTTATCATACATAGATGTCAGCTGTCAAGCACTCATGTCCAATACACACTATTTTTCACAAAGCAGAAACCCAGAAAGACCAATTTTTTAAATCCACCAGCTGCATGCAATGGTTATTTACAGCAAATTCTATTCAAGGTCAGAAGTTTAAAGGCTTTCAATATCAACTTATAAATAATACAGGCTTTATATGTTAAATATTATATAGACTCAAAACTATATTGTTATTAAAACAATCTTTGAAAACAAAGACAATACTTTCATAAGAAAGTAATTAGGAGTTTGGCACATGAGAGGGCCATTTTATTACAGCGATATAAACTGGACTATCTGCATAGCACTTCACTTTTCAGATCACTGAGCTGATATTTAGGTCAATTATATTTCTTAATTAAGTTGCAGACTTAAGTATCACAGGCACTACAGCATAACTGATTTCCGAGTTGTTTTATGTCTATATTGCCCAAATCCAATATAACTGTCAGGTTTTATGAACAATTATCAAAATCTTATCTCCATCCATTTTCATCAAGAATAGAAAAAGGGTGACTGGGTTATTATAGTAGTTTGAGTGGTTTGTTAATCATGTTAAAGAAGAATTTTACAATCTTAGTTTTCTTTGCATATTCTGAATGCATCATCCTGAAAGTAACGCAGTTTAACCTTTGGGTCTTTGACTTTAATAGTAAAATACAACTATCAACAGGAATTCCCTTTTAAAAGCATCATCTACAGAGTATATGACCAGTGATTTTTTTAAAAATTATTTTTTAAAGTAAACCTCTGTATGATTGAGACTTAATCCAAAATATTTAAACATTTAAAACTACAAATGCATTGATATGATCATACACATCACAGAAACCAGGTTCAGGCACCTGTGAATTTCCTATCAGTTATGAGTCAGCAATCATCCTTTCACAGCAGAAAAGACGCTTAAAGGCTTGAAAATAAAAAGGTGCTGAGAAAAGAAGCAGTCAAATCATCTCAAAGTAACCATGGGTTTTCCATTTCTTTTTTGTAAGATTCATTTATTGATTTGAAAGGCAGAGCCGGGGGGGGGGGGGGGGGCACAGAGTGAACCATCTGCTGGTTCACTCCCCGAACGGCTGCCAACGGTTGTTGGGGCTAGATCAATCCAAAGCCGGGGTCAGCAGCTTCTTTTGAGTCTCCTTTGTGAGCGCATGGGCTCCAGGACTTGGGCCATCTTCCGCTTTCCCAGGTACATCAGCAGGGTGCTGGATGGGAAGTAGGGCAGCCACGACCTGACAACATAGGGCAGGTGACCCACAGGTCGCGGCTTTACCCGTTACAACACAGCACCAGCACCAGCACCAGCTTTTCTATTTCTATCCACAGTAATTATTCCTCTTTAAATAGCAAACCCCTTGAAATGATGACTTTGGTAGTTTAAAAAAAAAAAAAAAACACTTTTGTTGTAAACCTGAGAGCAACACTGATTTAGAATATATAGTTGTTTCCATTATTTCAAAGGGAGATACATAGACCAACCGAGTTCCCACATACCGTTTCACTCCTCAAATGCCTGCAACAGCAGTGGCAGGCCAGGTCCAAGCCCAGGTCCTGGATCTCAGTTCAAGTCTCCCGGGAACCCAGTTACTTCAACCACCGTGCTGCCTCCCAGGGAGTACACTGCCAAGGAACCGCCAAACTTGAGCCCGGCACTCGCACTTGAATGGGGCAAGGATGCAGGCATTTCAACCCCTAAGCCAGCATCGATCCCTTCATCTCTTTTTATTTCTGAGGAACAGTTCAAAAAGTTTGTTGAAAACAGACTTAAAAGATGTTGAATTTAACTCAAATTCCCTGAATCCATGCAGGTTTCCATACCTTGCATTTGCATGAACATATTTTTAAAAATGTATTTGAAAGAGTATTTTTTAAAGATTTTTTTTTAAGATACTGTTTCTTTTTTTAAGATTTATGTATTTGAAAGGTAGCATTACAGAGAGGGAGAGACAGAGAGAGATCATCCATCTGCTGGTTCACTCTCCAGATGGACACAGCAGCCAGCGCTGGTACTGGAATTCCATCTGGGTCTCCCAATATGGGTCGCAGGGGCACAGGCACTTGAGTCATTGTCTGCTGTTTTCCCAGACACATCAGCAAGGAGCTGGATTGGGAGTGGAGGACCCAGGACACAAACCGGTACCCATATGGGAAGCCAGTGTCCCATGCAGCAGCTTTACCAGCTATGCCACAGCACCAGCCCCTCCATGAACATTCTGAAGATCCTTTGAGGATCACTTGTAGGTTTTTTAAATTACTTATTTGAAAGAATTACAGAAAGAGTGGGAGTGGGAGTGGGAGTGGGAGAGATAGAGATAGAGATAGAGATAGAGATAGAGACAGAGACAGAGACAGAGACAGAGACAGATCCTCCAACTGCTGGCTCACTCCACAGATAGCAGCCATGACCAGGGCTCAGCCAAACAGAAGCCCAGAGCCAGGAGCCGCATCCAGGTTTCCCACGTGACTGGCAGGGGCCCAAGCACTTGGGTCATCCTCCACTGTGTTCTCAGGCCATAAGCAGAGAGCTGGATTGGAAGTCCTTGGGCCCTTGCACCAGCATGAGAGACTCAAAGGAAGCTCCTGGCTTCAGATCCGCCCAGCTCTGGCCATTGAGGCCACTGAGTGAACCAGTGGATGGAAGACTTCCCTCTCTCTCTCTCTCTGTCTCTGCCTCTTGTAACTCTGCCTCTCAAATAAATATTTTAAAAAAATTTTTTTTTAATTTAAGAAGTAGAGTTACAGATAGAGAGAAGGTGAGACAGAGAGGTCTTCCATCTGCTGGTTCACTCCCCAAATGACCACAATAGCCAGAGCTGGGTCGATCTGAGTCAGGAGCTTCCTCCAGATCTCCCACGTGGGTGCAGGGGCCCAAGAGGCCCAAGGGGCCCAAGGACTGCTTTCCCAGGCCATAGCAGGGAGCTGGATCAGAAGTGGAACAGCCAGGACTCGAATCAGCGCCCATATGGGATACCAACACTGCAGGCGGCAGCTTTACCCACCATGCCACAGTGCTGGCCCCTAAAATTTACTTTTTCTAATGAAGTACTGCCACATAGAAAGTGAATTCCTTTATCAGCAGTTTGTTTCGTAATATTGTAAATACATCAAAAGCCAGATGAAATGACACTGTATATCACTCTTATATTAGAAAATGAATCCTAGGGGCCGGCACTGTGGCATCGTGGATTAAGACATCACCTGCGGCTGGCGCCGCGGCTCAACAGGCTAATCCTCCACCTACGGCACTGGCACACCGGGTTCTAGTCCCGGTCGGGGCGCCGGATTCTGTCCCGGTTGCCTGGCTCCTGCCTTCGGATCAGCGTGGTGCACCGGGGGCCGGGGGGGGGGGGCATTGGAGGGTGAACCAATGGCAAAAAGAAGACCTTTCTCTCTGTCTCTCTCTCACTGTCCACTCTGCCTGTCAAAAAAAAAAAAAAAAAAAAAGACATCACCTGCAACACAGGCGTCCCATATGGGCACAGGTTCTAGACCCAGCTGCTCTACTTTCAATCCAGTTCCCTGCTAATGCACCTGATAAAGTGGCAGAGGTTGGCCCAAGTGCTTGGGCCCCTGCAACCACATGGGAGGTCCAGGCTCCTGGCTTCGGCCTGGCACAGTCCCAGCCATTGCAACCATCTGAGGAGTAAAGCAGTAGATAGAAGATATCTCTTTTTCTCCTTCTCTCTATAACTCTGCCTTTCAAATAAATAAATCAATAAAAAATCTTAAAGAAAAATGAATCCTAAAAGAGCCATACAAAAGAATACAATACAATAGTAAAAATAAATTACACACAGGCCGGCGCCGCAACTCAATAGGCTAATCCTCCACCTACAGCGCCGGCACACCGGGTTATAGTCCCGGTCAGGGCACTGGATTCTGTCCCGGTTGCCCCTCTCCCAGGCCAGCTCTCTGCTGTGGCCTGGGAGTGCAATGGAGGATATGCCCAAGTGCTTGGGACCTGCACCCCATGGGAGACCAGGATAAGTACCTGGCTCCTGCCTTTGGATCAGCGCAGTGCACCGGCCGCAGCGCACTGGCCGCAGCACACCAGCCACGGCGGCCATTGGAGGGTGAACCAACGGCAAAGGAAGACCTTTCTCTCTGTCTCTCACTGTCCACTCTGCCTGTCAAAAAAAAAAGATTTTTTTAAAGTAAAAAAATAAATTACACAACATGATTGGATCTCACAAGTCATCATTTAATTTAAAAAGCAAGGAATTACATTCACTGTATTTTTGTAAAGCAGAAAAACTAAATATGGCTCAGGAACACATTCATACATGGACTAGTAAAAATTTTTTCAAAGGAATTATTAATTCAAATATTTGGATCAAGTAATCGGGTACCTGCTTCCCACATGGGAGAAACCTAGACTGCAGTCCTGGCTCAGTGCCGACTGCTGCAGGCACTGGGGACTGAACCAGCAGACGGGAGTGCCCTCTCCCCACTCCTGCTGGGCACAGCCTAAAACCTCCATTACAATATGGCGCCTGGGATGTTTGAGGGGCGTGTCTGCGGCTGCCACCGGCAGGGACAGGTCCACTTTAGTTCCAGACACGTGGACAGTGCATGATCCCTATACTTTACTTAAGGTGCCCCTGTGCGTGGCCTGCATGACCTTTTCTCTGACTGGCTCTCCTACTGTGCCTGTCCTTCGTAAGCTTTAGAAGCCTGTACGCTTCCTCAATAAAGCGGTTCCTGCTTCGACAGAACCCACGGGTGCTTGCTGTGGTGTGCTTGACCCGTCGTCCTTACCCTTCCCGATCGCCTTGTTGGGGAGTGTCTGTACTGGCCCCTGCTGGTCAGGGGCCAGCCTCAGACTTGAGACCCCGACACATTCCTATCTTAAATTATAAAAATAAATAAATAGACAAAATGGCTGTTACTTCTGGGATGGAAGCAAGATGAGTTCAAGGAGAAACACCCAGAACGCAGGTGCACATTAATGATGCTCCCATTCTTAAGTTTAAGCAGTAGGTCCTTCAAACCACACTTCCTCACACGTACAATATAACCTTATTTCTATTTTAAAAATATTTGATGTTTAAGTAAAACAAACACTCTATGAATGAATAATTAATCTAACATTTGAATTAGATATTATGATAAATGTAATCTACTTACTACTCCCATTTAACCCTCATAACAACCTTATAATATCAGAATAGTGACCAGATGAAAGTTGAATTCAACATTATCCCTATTTAATTCAAGAAAACAGAGAAGTAAAATAACTCATCTGAGGTCATACATCTAATAAGTAGTACTAGAAATAAGAGCCAAGTCACAGAGCCAGGCTCTTAACGATTCCCACCAAAAATAGACAAAATTAGAAGAAAAACTATGTCATCATATATCCACCCTTTCTCTCAGTATAACCACACCACGCGTTTTCAACAGAACTGGCCCAAGATTCCCAACAACAGATTACTGCTTTCTAGCCATACCTACTAGAATTTCCAAGCAGGCTAAGAAAACAGAAATAACAGCAGCCCATCACCAACCAAGGACTATATTCTTGACCCATCCCTATAAACATCTTTTAAAAACAATTTTATTTTATTTTAAAGATTCATTTATTTATTTGAAAGGTAGAGTTACAGAGAGGCAGAGGTGTGTGTGGGGGGGGGGAGGGGTGTCCCTCCATCCACTGGGTCACTCCCCAAAGGGCCACAACAGATGGAGCTTGGCTGATCCGAGCCAGGAGCTTCCTTTGGGTCTCCCACATGGGTGCAGGGGCCCAAGCACTTGGGCCATCTTCTATTGCTTTCCCAGGCCATAGCAGAGAGCTGGATCAGAAGTGGAGCAGCCGGGACTAGAACTGGCGCCCATCTGGGATACCGGCACTGCAAGCAGTAGCTTTAGCCACTACACCAAAGCACCGACCCCTAAAAACAACTTTAAATATCTTTATTTTACCAAAAATTTCATCTCAGTCTGACTAGTTATCATCACCCACTTATACTGAGCAAGGAAGCAGCAGCTGCCTGGTAACTAAATGGCTCTGAAATAAAGTACCAGATCTGTCAATCATAGAAACCCAAAGCTGTAAAAAACCTGAGCTCAGGGACTGCACTGTGGTTCAGCAAGGGCCACTGCCGGGGATGCTGGCATCCCATGTGAGTGCTGGTTTGAGTCCCTGCTGCTCTACTTCTAATCCAGTTCCTTGCTAGTATGCCTGGGAAAGCAATGAAGATAGCCCAAGTGCTTGGGCCCCTGCCATACACACTGGAGACTAGATGAAGTTCTAGGCCCCTGGCTTCAGCCAGGCCCAGTATCGGCCATTGCAACTGTTTAAGGAGTGAACCAACGGATATAAGATTAATCACTCGATCTCTCTCTCTCTCTGTAATTCTGTCTTTGAAATAAATAAGTCTTATGGAAAAAAAAAAAAAAAAGAGCCTGAGATCTTCAGTAAAACAAGCAAGGAAACTGATGCCAAAATGAGCCCACTACTTCTTCCAGTTTCCATGCTGGAAAACTGACATTCTGTGTTTTGTGGCTTTAAGTTAGGAGGTGTTATATCTAGGTAAGTAGTGACAAAATTAACTAATGTCCATTTTCCTACATACAGACAACATAAACCTAAAAGCAATTCACCTGCCACAGGCATTTAGCCTAGCAGTTAAGAATCCCAGGTCTCTTATCAGAATCACTGGGTCTGATAACCAGCTCCTGACTCCAGCTTCCTGTTAACACAGGCCTAGGGAGGCAGAAATGATGACTCAAGTAACTGGGCTCTGCTATCCACATGGGAGACACGGGTTAAGCCCCTGGCTCCCAGCTTTGGCCTCAGCCTTGGCTTAGCACCAGTCACTATAGGATTTGGGGTAGTGAGACAGCAGATGCGAACTCTCTCCATTTCTGTCTCACTGACAGATTTTTATTTACTTTTATGTACTTGAAAAGATAGAGTCAGAGAGCCAAAGACAGAGATCTTTAACCCATTGGATTACTCCCAAAATATCCCATGTGAGTGGCACGGAACCAAGTGCTCCAGGTATCACCTGCTGCCCCCTAGGGTACACTGTAGGAAGCACAGCCAGGGCTCCAGCTCAGGCTCCAGCGAGTGATGTGGGCATCCCAAGTAGCTCTCTAACACCACTGTGCCAAATGTCCACCCCTCTCTACTAAATTTTTTTTCAATCCTAAGAGCCAAGAGTTCATCTCTTGAAAAAATAAAATAAAAGCAACTCCCTTAAACCGTTAAGAATTAGTTTATAAGATTTCCATGACTTTGGTTCATATTTTAATTAGAATAAAAGAAAAATTTATAACCAAAATAGCCCAACTTTAGTGATTCATTCCAAATCAAACTAGAAGACAGAGATAAATACAGTTCTAACATTCCAAACTAGAATGCCATTTTCTGTCCAGTAATAACTTTTCTTCCTATCAACATTCTCTACAAGGTATGGTCCTTAACTTCAGAAACCAGAATGTTAACAAAATGTTACATAAAGCCATTTTGATAATTATTATCTCCGTGGCAATGTTTCATTCGTTTATCAAACTATACCTAGTATGTTCTTATCTTAAGTAAACTGACCTAAAAATTAGCCAAAGAAATTTTCATGAAGTTAAATCCACCAACTTTTAAGAGGCTGACTTCAGAAAGTTAATTTCAAGACAATGAATGATCTCACAGCTTGAGATTCCAAAGTCAAGATTTCAAAACTTCTGTGGTTGGAACTGAATTTTTGTGTTGAATACCACAGACACTTTCAAGACTGGAGGAATGTCATCTAAAAACATCAAAGTACTAATGACTTCAGGGCTACTTTAATTCTTCAATAGGAAAAAACTTTTTGAAGATTTATTTATTTGAAAGGAAGAGGAACGCAGAGAGAGGGAGAGAGATGAAGATCTTCCATCTGCTGGTTCACTCCCTAAATGGCTGCAATGGCCGAGGTAGGGCCAGGCTGAAGCCAGGAGCCCGGAACGCCATCCAGGTCTCCAACATCGGTGGCAACGGCCATTTCACTGCCTTCCCAGGTGCATTAGCTTGGAGCTGGACTGGAAGGGTAGAAGCAGGGACTCAAAACAGAGTCCATATATATGGGATGCCAGCATCACAGGTGGGGCTTAACCCACTGCCCCTCCAAGTCTCTTTTATATTCCTAAAGTCAACACTTCTTTAAACACAACTAAGCGGCCAGCACCGCGGCTCACCAGGCTAATCCTCCACCTGCGGCGCCAGCACCCCAGGTTCTAGTCCCGGTCGGGGCTCCAGATTCTGTCCTAGTTGCTCCTCTTCCAGTCCAGCTCTCTGCTGTGGCCAGGGAGTGCAGTGGAGGATGGCCCAAGTGCTTGGGCCCTGCACCCACTTGGGAGACCAGGAGAGGCACCTGGCTCCTGGCTTTGGATCGGCACAGTGCACTGGTCGTAGCGGCCACTTTGGGGGTGAACCAACAGAAAAAGGAAGACTTTTCTGTCTTTCTCTAACTCTGCCTGTTTAAAAAATATATATATACATGACTAAGCAAAACAGAATTACACAGTTCTGAATGAAATAATGAGAAATATAGTTATTGTTTTGATTATGATTTTTAATACTCTTATCTGGAGCATATATAAAAATATATTTTGCTTTCTTCATTAGTAATCTCCAATTTAAAAATTATGTTTTTACAAACTGAAAATTATTTTAAATAGCATCTGATTCTATCTCCAAATTTCAAGGAAACAAGGTTTTTAAGTATCAGCATGCATTTGGCCTAGCGGTTAAAATACTGGTCAAACCCACACCCCAGGTCCTGCATCAGCTTCCTGCCAGTGCAGACCATGGGAGGCAGTACTGATGGCTCCAGTGACTGGGTCTCCGCCACCCACAAAGGAAGCCTGGATTGAGTTCCTGATTCCCAGCTATGGTCCCAGTTGGAAGCCATTGCAGGCATTTGAGGAGTAAACTAGGGAATGGGAACTCTCTCTCTGAACACAAATAAAAATTTAAAGGCAGAAGGGGCAGCATGGTGGCATAATGGGTTAAGCTGCCACCTGAATGCCGGCATCCCATTTCGACACTGATTCATGTCCCAGCTGCTCTACTTCCAATCTGCTCATGGGTCTGGGACAGCAGCAGAAGATAGGTCAAGTCCTCGGGCCCCTGCCACCCACACAAGAGACCCAGATGAAGCTCCTGGTTCCAGCCTGGCCCAGTGCTGGCCGTAGTGGCCATTGGGGGAGTGAACCAGCAGATGCAAGATATCTGTCACTGTCTCTCCCTCTCTGTAACTCTGCCTTTCAAATAAATAAATCTTAAGAAAAGAAAGAAAGGAAGGCAGTTAAGAGAGGGTGATCTTCCATCTGCTGGCTTACTCCCCAAATGGCAAATATTAAAAGACTCGGAATATTAAGGCCAATTTAAAAATTCCATGTACACATACACACACACAGTGAAAATAGTAAAAGCAGTCTTCTCTATTTCTCATGTCAATAGTGTCATTTTGCACAACTTTAATATATGTCAATTGATTTATCAAGATAACTAGACCTTAAGTGTTATAACTGAAATAATTCTCATCCTCATTAGCTGTGACAAGTCTATTATTAAGAAACACAGGGTACACATGATTCAAGAGATTACCTAGGGGTCTGGTATTTGTTCTTGACTTAGAGGGACCAATCTCACCAATAAGAGACTGCTTCTTAGCAGCTCAAGGGCTTATTCAATTAAGAAAATTTGGAGAAAAAATGGCTTCACCCAAAATTATGACTACAGCAAGTTAAATCTGATAGAAAGAGTTGACTTAAGAGGGGCCAGCAATATGGCCCAGTGGATTAAGCCACTACTTCAGACAGTTACATCCCACACTGAAGAGTCCCAAATCTCCACTTCTAATCCCACCTCCTGCAAATGTGCCTGTGGAGGCAGAAGATGGCCTGAGCACATAGACCCTGCCACCCATGTGAGAGACCTAGATGGAGTTACAGGCTCCTAGACACAGCCCGGCCTAGTGCCAAGTATTGCAGCAATTTGGGAAGTGAACCAGCAGATGAAAACTCTCTCTCTGTGACTCCCCTTTTCATTTAAAAAAAAATTTTTTTAATTACCAAAAAAAAAAAAAAAAAAGGTTAGATGAAATGTTACTAGCTAGCTCAAACAATCTGGGGAAATTCGACTATAAGGTAAACCATAAACCTAAATTGAGGACAACAGAGTTTTGACCAAACGCTACTAAAACACAAGGACAAAAGGCAAGTTTCCTTTCTGCTGCCGCCCCGATTTGTGATGTAATGTTTATGGACATGTATATATTCCAAGTTTATTCATTCAACTATTATAAAAACATTAAGCATAGAGCAAGTTTAAATTAAAACACAAATTAAAGAAAGTATCTTCAGGAGGTTGAAGTAGAAAAATTACAAAGAAGCAAGTCAAAGTAAAACTGAATTACCTGGCTAACCAGTCAAATGATGTTCAGGTAGCAGTTATTTTTATTGGTCTCTGTGTTCACTGGTCAACAAGTATTTTGATCCTGAGGAAAAAAAAAAAAAAAGGCAGGAAAGGGTTAAACTGTAATGCTCTTTCTTCATGTAAGCCTTATTATTAGTCACAAACACAAATCACCCGTTCCCATCCTTCCCTTCCCTGGGTATATGAAACGAACGGAAGCTCTCCAGTGCAGACTTCTAGGAATTGGAGCAAAGGCCTCATTTTGCTATTATCATTCTTACACTTAAAAAGTCAGGCATGATACACAATATTCTCTGTCCACAGTATGTAAAATTAAACCCAGATAATTCGAGATTCAGGTAGAGAAGATCAGTTCCAAGTCCTAAAAAGTCATCAAAACCAATGGGTACCGAGATGCCCTCACGTGTCCAAAATGAATGCTCAACAAAGAGCAAGTAAGATGACATTGATACCTGGCAGATGCTAGTGTAACTGCCCTGGTCCCAAAAAGATCGATTCCGACCACGTGGAGGGATGAAGCAAGCACAGGGGAGCGAAGGGGCACAGATGTTTCCTTGGCCTCGTCATAAAAGGATGCATTTGGGTCACCAAAAAGTAGTATTTCTAAGTAGGAAATTGAGGCATGGTGTTTCCAAAACAATATGCAATAGAATACATGAACATGTCAACAGCAGGCTTTTACACACGGAGAAGCTAGGGAGCAGGTTCTGATGTGACAAAGAAATGAGCCAATAAAAACATTCACCTCAACTTATGAATTTCCAAATGTAACAACAGAGGAGCAGGCACTGTGGCACAGCAGGCTAAGCTATCAGCTGCAGTGCCGGCATCCCGTACAGGCGCTGGTTCTAGTCCCGGCTGCTCCATTTCTGATCCAACTCTGCTATGGCCTAGGAAAGCAGCAGAAGATGGTTCAAGTCTTTGGGCCCCTGCACCCACGTGGGAGACCTGGAAGAAGTTCCTGGATTCAGATGGGCCCAGCTCCAGATGTTGCAGTCATTTGAGGAGTAAACCAGCGGATTGAAGACTCACTCTCTAACAGCCTTTCAAGTAAATAAATCTTAAAAAAAAAAAAAAAAATGAGCTTTGTTGATGTGCCTGGAGGCCAGAATGAAGCATCAAACTGAGGGCGGAGAGTTAAGAGAGAAAACTGGATCTATATAATGCTGACGCCTGGAAAACACCAACATGACAAAAAGCGGCCACTGAATATTATGGACGTGTTTTTCCTCTGCTGTTGAACATGGAAGGGGGCAAGGGCTCCACCTTAATCACATTAAACTCGGTTCTTTCCATGCTACTGGCATTGCTCCCAGGGATTGCCTCGTCACTGTCCTGAAATCAGAGATGGAGGAAAACCCAGTATCATCCACTCATCTAAAGAGCAATACAGAGTAAGCTGGTTCACCAATCAGATTTCCAGTTAAAGGCTGCATAACATTGCCGATAAATACAACATTCTTGTAGTTGATACATTTATCAAGCAGTAAACAAGTTGTATGTCAAAATTATAACATATTTCACTTGCAAGAATCAACTGCACCCAGTATACAGCTACAATGAAAGGAGGAAATGAATATAAGTCAAAATTCTATGAAAATTAAAAATTCCATAAAAAGGTACCATTTTAGCTTTAGAAACTTAATTTTTAAATTTTTACTATTTTTAGTCCTTTATTGTATGTTCAAGTAAGTTAAAATGTTTTCGCAAGAGCAGACATTATGGCTTAGAAAGCTAACTCTCATTTGGGATGCTAGCACCCCCAAATTGCATCCCATATCCAGGTGCATGGGGTCAGAGTCCCAAGGCTTCAGATCCAGCTTCCTGCTAACGCACACCCTAGAAAGCAGCAGATGATGGCTCCAGGACCTGGCTGCTTGCTACCTACGATGCAGACTTGGACAGAGTTCCTGGCTCCTGGCTTCAGCCTGGTGCAGGCCCTGCTGTTACGAGCACTTGGAGAGTAAGCTAGCAGATGGACTATCTATCTCTTTCTCTCTCCCCCTTCTCAAAACTTTTAATTTTTTTAAGAAATTCATTTATTTGAAAGACGGAGTCAGAGAGAGGCAGAGGCAGAGGCAGAGGCAGAGGCAGAGAGAGAGAGAGAGAGAGAGAGAGAGAGAGAGAGAAAGGTCTTCTACCAGCTGGTTCACTCCCCAGACGGCTGCAACTGCCAGAGCTGGGCCAATTGGAAATCGGGAGCAAGGAGCCTCTTTTGGGTCTCCCATGCAGTTGCAGGGGCCCAAGGACTTGAGCCATCTTCCACTGTTTTCCCAGGCCATAGCAGGGAGCTTGACCAGAACTGGAGCAGCCAGAACTTGAACCCCCATCCACATGGGATGCCCTGGAGGTGGCAGCCCTACCTGCTATATCACAGTGTTGGCCTCAAAATAACCCTTTTTTTGAAAATGTTTTTGGTATCCAGCACACTAGTAAGACATCAGCAATAGATTTTTTTAAAAACAGTATCATGTTTTTGATGGGGGAGAAGGAAAAAGTATTACATTATATGCATATTTGATAAAATAAAAACAGGTTTTAAAAAAAAAATCTGACATGAGCCCAGCACTGTGGCATGGCAGGTTATGCCACGTCTACAGCACAGGCATTCCATACAGGATCCAGTTCAATTCCTGGCTGCTCCAGTTCTAATCCAGCTCCCTACTAATGAGCCTGGGAAAGCAACAGAAGGTGGCCCAAGCACTTGGGCCCTACACCCCATCTAGGAGACCGGAAAAAAGTTGCTGGCTTCAGATGGGTGCAGCTCCACCTGTTGCAGCCATCTAGGGAGTGGACCAGCAGATGGAAGACCCTTCTCTCTCTCTCTCTCTCTCTCTCTCTCTCTCTTTCTCTCTGTAACTCTGCCTTTCAAATAAAATAAATCTTAAAAAAAAAAAACTGACACATATTACCACTTATCCTATGACATATACTAGAAAGGATCAAGATGACAATTTATTCTGTGTAGTTTTTCAATAAATTATAATCATAAATAATTTTTAAATTATAATAAATATTTAGTTCTATACATAGTCAACCTGAAAATTTAAAAGATGAAGGGAAAACAGAATCCTTGGCTTTAGAAATCTAAAGTTTTATAAAATCCAGCTTACTGAAATGACCTTGCACAAGCATTTAATTCAATTAACTGCTTACTTTGTATCTGTTAGATGCCAGGCACTGAGCTGGTCCTTAGAAATACAAGCAAATCATGGTTCCTACAATGAGGAAAAGCGAAGCAGGTATGAAGAGCCCCGCTGTATAACTTCCCTGAAAGGAAGGCCATGTTCATGCAGTAAGCACCTGCTGAGCATCAGTGTGCGACATCAGGCTAGTGCAGGGCATGGCCCTGGGAGAGTACCACCAGAGAGAAGGAAAATCACAGGGTCGTCACTATTCCAACGTGAAGGCAAGGCAAATCCATGTATCTCAGCCACAGCCCAATAAAGGAATAGTGAAACATGTACAATTTTTGCACTTATTGTCCAGACTTATCATAATCAAAGTGCCATTTTAGTTTCTTTATAATAAAAGGCAAAAGAGGCCATCTATGTAAAAATTACATAGATGGAACACAGGAAACATTAAATGGGGTATATAAAGGTAGCTGAAAATGGAAACTATTTTTAAACCAACATATCCAGAAAATCATGCCATACATATGTTTACACATTGATACTGTCCAGTAATTGAAAAATAGCATTAAACATTTTTGCAATTTTTTAAATTACTTTGAGATTGAGAACAAAACTAAAAAATCCCGTTGGCAGACCAGTTTACTAGCAGAACCCGTATCTTTGGCTGAGCTAAAGTCAGGAATGACACGGTTACGGAAACAGCCTGCTAGCGCATGTTTTGCCCCCCTCCACCCTCCTTGGCAAAACTGCATGCAGGGCTGCACGATCAGGCAGAATAAATACAGGAAAGAGGGTGGGAGGGGCGGGTGGGGAGGTAAGCGAGGCTCTGGGCTCCGCCAGTGGAAGGCGTTCCACAAGAATTGCTACAGGGTCAAAAGTTTACAGTGGTTTCAATTTCACCTTTTAGCAGCCAATCAGGAGACAGACTGCATGCTGACCCCTCGGGCTGCAAATGAACATTAACTCGTTGGCTACCAGGACTGCAAATATTCCTTTTCTTGTAAGGTTTTGCTTTTGCTTTTCTTTATTTAAGGGCAGAAAGGGACTGGGAGAAGGCACAGAACATCTTAAGTTCAAGATGACCATTTTATTTAAGACCATGTCTTCTAAACAGGTGCTAGAGGGGACAATCAAGTAATTATTTTTCTCCTTGAAATAATTGTTATTATATCCTATGAGACTGCAATTCTAAGAACAATAACAAAATCATAGTAAAAGAGTGCTGGTTGTGTTTTTAGTAATGATATTTAATTATTTACACCCAAATTTTTCTAATTGCATGGATCCCCAACCCCTCCCCAAATCATTAATATAAATGTGGAATATGCCTACCCTTTTCATATTATAGATCTACAGAAATGTAGGTACAGCTCTTAAAGTTTAAGGTTTCTTTCTCTGTTTCTCCCCCAAACAGTACCCAGGAGTATTCCTCTACATAAACTCAGGCAACAGATCCAACTACATCCCTCACTAATTTTTTTCATGTAAATTCCTTCCAAATACAGAAATCAATAAACTAACCCATTAAATACTATTTTCAACATTCTATATTTAACACTGAACAAGGCTAAAATGAAGATCTATACTATATTCACTTTAAAGTACTATACTTAAAAACTAGATTTAAAAAAAACCAAAAACCTAGATTGCCTTTGAAGCAATACAGGATAAAAGTATAAAATAGCTGTATTCACTGCTCTCTTATCCAAACATGTCAATTCTAGATCAACAGATAATGATTGCATAGCTAGCAATATTTCTCACTGATACAAAAGGCAGCTGAATTTTAGCATTCTACTGACTTAAGTTTACACTTAGAAGCCCCATAGGTATCATCACGACCTAAGAAAACAATTTCATTTAAGATTATTAGTTCTTATCCAAACCAGCAAAGACACCACAGAAATTTCTGAAAACCCTTAAGTAACCAACATGCAAAAGTACCTTAACTTAGTATACAGCCAAAATGCCCCTCGTTT
Source organism: Sylvilagus floridanus (assembly GCA_949820135.1). Lineage (NCBI taxonomy): Eukaryota > Metazoa > Chordata > Mammalia > Lagomorpha > Leporidae > Sylvilagus > Sylvilagus floridanus. The sequence continues at coordinate 118,048,059 of OX463231.1, read as the reverse complement.
CCATATACTATATAGTGTATAAAATGTGCATAGCAATTTAATGACAGTTGTTAAGACAGTAAATAAATGTAATGCTGATATAGTTATTTCTTAATTTAGCATTAAAGCAAGTAATTTTCTAGTTAGCACTACCAAACCTTCATGATTTAAGTTTATGCATATTTGGCAATAAAAAGTCTATAATTTTAAAAAAGATCTAGTTGATTTTTAACATAGTTTGCAAAAGCTTTATATATCTACATTAAATTAGAGGAGTCTTCTGTATATCTTCCTACAAGATGGCCTCATTCTGAAAGAAAATGGATGTGATAAAATTTTACATCAAGTCAGCATGTTAGCAAGAAGCTTTTTTGTGTGTTCTGAATTTGATTAATACAAGCCAAGGTCACTTCCTGAAAGATGCCTACCGCTGCAGCTGCAGGCAAGCCAGGCTCCAGCTCAAGCTGGGGGAAGGGAGTGGGTAATGGCATCTATTACCACTCAGAGAGGATTCTGGGCGAGGGTGGGGGCCACAGTGGATCTGGCATAGTGAAGTTAATATCACTGGCATATTAAAATAGTTCTATTCCTTAATATTTAAAAACAAATTTAATCCAATATATAATTTTCATATCAAGATTATATCAAGGATATCCTCCCCTATGATGTGTGAAAACATTTCACTTTATACCAATCATTTAATGCCAGACACTGAAGTAAACTTAACATTCAAGACAACTTAACCTGTACTTGCTACACAAAGTGCCTACAAACGAAGGCACAGGTCACTGAAGAAAACAGAATCAGACAAATTTCTTTTAAGCCACATGGTTTTATATAAAACTCATCAATGCAGAAATCTAAAACACAAAAGTCTGAATTGTAAAACTTTTATTCTGAAATTCAACTGAATTTTCATCTTATCAACGTTGATACAAATATTATACCTCTATGCCCCCCCCAAAAAACCCACACATCAAAATACACATTATCAGCAATTAGACAATCAACTTCTCCTTGAGTAATTAATAAGAAAATGTATGGAGTAGTTACTATGCACAGTTAGGAAAACATATTAAAGACCCATACTCTTTAAGGCTCCCTATACATTGCTACCAACTGGATAAAATGTTAAACATGGTCAGCAAATCTTGTAATTTTCCATATGTAACCTTGGATAGTTTAGATCGACTTTGTGTGCCTTTTTCCAAATGAGGATTACATGTGAACCATAATACTCCACGTATAATCAGCAAGACATCTCTGTTTTTAATAGTTGCAGAACAAAACATAGCTTCTCTCTGCTTGCCCCCTCATCGGCATGTTGAAGGCATTACTTCTATTCCCTACATGAATTTAGAATATAATTTTGTCCTTCCCCTGTGGTCCCCACCTTTTTTCTGATTGAGGTTTGGTTCAACAGCTTCAACAGAGAGTGAACAAATGATGTTAGAGTCACAAGTCCAAACAAACTGATATTTTTTTTAAAGTCTTTTACTTTTCAGTGACTGACAGGAAAGGGTTGTTATTTAGTGAGCACAGAGCTTTCTGTATATGCAAACAGCTTTTTGAACCATTTTAGGAAAGGGAAGGCAACCAAGCAAGAACACTCTGTGAGCTGAATTCAGACAACCTGGGGGGTGCAGGGGGCTAAGACTAAGACAGGCACTCCGAGGCCTAAAGAAGCTCAGACCCATGCCTCTGAAATGGGACACACCCAAAGAGGCACAAGGGGCAAATTAGTTATTCATACTACTTCTCCCCAAGAAACCCAGTGGGGCAATGAAGGGGGTGAATTTTTCCTCAACTTCTCCTGGCCTCTATTTTCTTTGTTTCCCACCACATAAATCATTCCCAAAATAACAAAGAAAGCAGCGAGCTGCAACAGTAACCAGCTAGTTTCTTGTCATAACCAGGACAAGGGAAGTGCAATCGGTCCCTCTCAGCTCCAGCTAAATCTTTCCTCTCCCCTGCTTTTATCCAAGTGCCCAATGCATGCCTCACTTGGCAAGCAACACAAATTAAACTCAGGCCACAGCAGCTTGCTGCCTGGTCTTCTTCCTGGACCACTGCAGTTTGTGTGCCAATAATAGAACCAGAAAGGAAATATTGACTATAAAACAAAAGCAAACAAAATAGTGGCCTCCAGATCTTCTGGCTTTGCCAGAATGGTTAAAAAAAAAAAAAAAAAAAAAGACTCAAATATTTCCTATGGGCTGAAACTGGGCAGACTGGCTGTCCCATAATCAAAATATTCTGCTTAAAATTTTTAAAACATCTTGTAAACTATTATTACTCAGAAATAATGTAAGAATGTCATTTGCTTAACTTTTTCTCTTTCTAAGATTTAGAGGAGAGGCAGAGAGAGAGAGAGAGAGAGAGAAAGGGAGGGAGGGAGGGGTCTTCCACCTGCTGGTTCACTCCCCAAATGACCGGAGCTATGCCAATCCGGAAGCCAGGAGCAAGGAGCCTCTTCCGGGTCTCCCATGTGGGTGCAGGAGCCCAAGGACTTGGGCCATCTTCTACTACTTTCCCAGGCCAAAGCAGAGAGCTGTATCAGAAATGGAGCAGCCAGGACTCGAACCAGCGTCCATATAGGATGCCGGCAGCACCATAGCACCAGCCTCTCTCAATTTTTTAAAAAACACTCAGACTGGGGCTGCCATTGTGGCACAGCATCCCATATGGGTACCAGTTCAAGTCCTGGCTATCGCACTTTCCCATCCAGCTCCTTGCTAATGCGCTTGGGAAAGCAGTAGAAGATGATTCAAGTGTGTGGGCCCCTGCACCAGTGTGAGAGACCCAGAGGCCAGATGGAGTTCCTGGCTCCAGGCTTCAGCTTGGCCCTAATTATTGCAGGCATTTAGGAAGTGAACCAGTGGATGAAATATCTTTCTCTCCTTGTCTCCTTTCTGTCATTCTGCTTTTCTAATAAATCTTTAGAAAGAAACAAAGATGGGCCCAGCGTTGTGATACAGCAGGTTAAGCCACAGTCTGCAATGCTGACACCCCATGTGAGCACTGGTTTTGACTCACACCTGCTCAACTTCCGTTCCAGCTCCCTGCTGATGTGCCTGGGAAATCAGACCCTGATGAAGCTCCTGGCTTCAGCCTGGCCCAGCTCTAGCCATTGCAGCCATTTGGGGAATGAAAAAAGTAGATGGACGATCTCTTCCTCTCTCTGTAACTCTGCCTTTCAAATAAATAAAATAATGCTTTTAACATTTTAAAAATAAAGAGACACGGGGGGGGGGGTAAACTAAGGGATTCAGGTGATCACAACAGTGGACAATCAAGGTAAAAAGGAAGTTCCCTGCATTTTTGACACAAAATCCAGATGGCTGAGATAAATGCATGTGAACTTTTTTTAATGTGAGATAAAAGATCAGACACATGAAGGGGGGGAGAGAAACTCCTATGTGCTTGTTTACTCCCCAGATACCTAGAAACCCAAAGCCGGAGCCAGGAACTCAACCCACATCCTGGTGTGGGCAACAACTCAACCACTTGAGCCATTACTGCTAGGGTCCTAGGATCCTCATTAGCAAGAAGCTGGAGTCAAGAACCAGAAATAGGTATCAAAGCCAGGTTCTACAATGAAATCCAGGCATCTTAGCCACCAGCCCAAATCCCTGTCCTAGAATATATTTTTTAAACACCTTTTTGTAGGTTTCATACACCAAAAACATGCATACCATGAACACAGTTAAACTTCAACTGGTCAAATGTGGTAAAATGTAAACATCTAAATAATAATGGCAAGGCAGGAATCTGTCTCAGCGATTAATAGCCCACTTGGGACAGCCACATCCCACATGGGAATATTTTGCATTCAATGAACCCACCTCAGGCTGGTGATCCCAGCTTCCTACAGTGCAAACCCTGGAACACAGCAGGTGACGCCCCAAGTAACTGAGCACCAGCTCCCAGCTCCCATCCTATTCAGGGGCTCTTGAGGCATTTGGGAACTGAACCAGAAGATGGAATCACTCTCACTCTTGGCCTTGCACTCTCTCTTTGCCAGAAAGACACATCTTTGAAAGATAATAGTAAAGGATTACAATCTACGGAATAAGCCAAAAATTAATTAGTCCAAAATAAATAGAGAAATGCCTTTCTTAGAGTAAAAAGCTTTCTGTAATAAATATGGAAACAATGATAGAATTAGAAATATCAACATTTGGCAAAAGCTGTAATAACTCATTCACAATTCAAGAATCATCAAAAGCAGTTAAAGGTTTCAGAAGTAATGGCATATTTCCATAATTAGACTCAAAAACTCATAGCATATCTTACAGTATCCTCCTACAAATAACCATACAGTGAAGTAGCAGGCAACACCTTAATCAAGTGTCAAATACTGAAGTAATGGGACAAAGCTACATGCATCTGGTTAGACTAAGAACACATCACATCTACTTGTTTTCTCCTCCAAAAGTACAGTTGAATATAAGCAGATTTTCATACACACCACACCCCCCAAAATCGAGGGACCCCCATAAAATAACTGATCTACAATCCTCAAAAGTATCAATGTCATGAAACAAAGATCAGAAACTGTTTCAGGTTTAAGACTGAAAATTGGCTGTCGCCGTGGCTCAACAGGCTAATCCTCCGCCTTGCGACGCCGGCACACCGGGTTCTAGTCCGGGTTGGGGCGCCAGATTCTGTCCTGGTTGCCCCTCTTCCAGGCCAGCTCTCTGCTATGGCCCAGGAGTGCAGTGGAGGATGGCCCAAGTGCTTGGGCCCTGCACCCCATGGGAGACCAGGAGAAGCACCTGGCACCTGGCTCCTGCCATCGGATGAGCACGGTGCGCCGGCCGCAGCGAGCCAGCCGCAGCGGCCATTGGAGGGTGAACCAACGGCAAAAGGAAGACCTTTCTCTGTCTCTCTCTCTCTCTCTCACTATCCACTCTGCCTGTCAAAAAAAAAAAAAAAGACTGAAAATTATTACATAATAAATGCAATGCATTAACTTTGATTTCTTTTCACATAAGAGAACATTGAGACAACTGATGAAACTTGAATAAAGCCTATAAATGATTCCATCAATATTAATTTCCTGACTTTTGTAATAAGTTTAATAATGTAAATCAATGCACTCCTTAAAAAATATATACTAAAGTATGTATTTTGGAACTTATTTTCAAATGGCATAGGAAAAAATAAGCATATATAACAAGGAGGAAGCAGATATACTATAAAAAATGTAAAGATTTGAAGATATGAACAAAGAGTACTCAGAATTCTTTGTATTAGTCTTGCAACTTTCTAAAATAAAGGGAAAATACAAAAATTTAACAGTAAGTAACAGGGAGAAAACATTTAAAATTTATAAACAACATAAGAAGCTCTACGAGATTAGTGAGGAAAGACAAAGTAGGAAAATGGGCAAAGTATCAGAATGGGCAACGTCACAGTAATATAAACGGCCAAGCAACACATGAAATACACAATACTTGCATATAAAATGATGTTAGTGGCAAAAATTAGTAACTTTTTAAGATTTCTTTTATTTGAAATGCAGGGTTAGGCTAAGCCAGTCAGGAGCCAGCGACCTAAATATCTGAGCCATGATTTGCTGTGTCCCGTGCACGGTAGCAGGAAGCTGGAGAGGAGGTAGAAGAGCCTGGATCTGAATCAGGCTCTGCTGTGCAATGCAGGCATCCCAAGCAGTTGCCCGATCCACCGTTCCACAATACTGGCCCAAAAAATTAGCAAAAGTACATGTATCTTTTAGGCTGAAGAAATCCATGACAAAGAATATAGAAAAGGCGCATCAAAATATAAAAGTATACAGCAAGGACACTCAATATAATATCCTATATAAGAATAAAATAAGGTGGGGGAATACATAGTGAGCACCAGTAGGGGAATATAAACTCTAAATTTTTTATAAGATTTACTTATTTTCAAAGTCACAGAGAGAAAGAGAAAGATCTTCCATCTGCTGGTTCATTCCCCAGATGGCTGCAGTGGCCAGGACTGGGTCAGGCTAAAGCCAGGAGCCAGGAGCTTCGTGGGTGGCAGGGGTTCAAGCAGTTGGACCATCTTTTGCTACTTTTCCCAGGACATAGGCGGGAGCTGGATGGAAGTGGAGCAGCCGGTACATCAACTGGCACCATATGAGACGCCAGCGGCACAGCTGGCAGCTTTACTCACTATTCCAAATCACTGGCCCTTTAAACTCTGATTGGATGCAAGCTGCTTGAAGTGGGAGATCACAGTTTTTCTATTTGTTGAACACACACCCAGAAACTGGCACATGACATGTCCATTTCCTGAATTAACAGACAAATGGTTAAAAAAAGACGTCCAACAATGTCACATCACATAGCCATGGAAGAGAATGCAGATTTTCATACACAACCACATAAATAAAAAGAACTCCATGAAACAGCAACTGAAAAAATCTGCAGGCAACATAACACGGTTGCTTTAGCATTTCAGAGTATTTCTACAGAGAGAAACGCTTACACTTAGGGTAGAGAAAGGCGCACACAATTTTGATGAGCAACTTAACTGAGGAAATGCTTTTACTGCTGTACTTCCTCTTGAAGAGCAGTTTTAGGTTCATAGCAAAATACACCCCCACACATGCATATCCTCGCTGGTTATTAACAACCCCCACCAGAGTGGCAAACTTGTTCCAACTGATGAATCTGCTACATCATGTATCAAGTCAACACTGCTGTACTTTCTTAAGCAGGATTATGAATAACATGTTATCAGTATTTTTTAAACAAACTATAAAGACAATGTTAAATTATTAATGTAATATAAAAAGAATAGATTAGGAAAACAGTAACATTTACCAAGAGTCTTAAAAATCTTTGCCCCAGGGGCCAGCTTTAGGGCACGGCCAGGCAAGCAGCCACACCAACATTCTACAGTATAGCTGTTCAAGGCCCGGCAGCTCTACTTCCAATCCAGCTCCCTGATAATGTGTCTGAAAAGAGACAGCAGAGGATGGGCTAAGCTCTTGGGCCCCTACCATCCACATGAGAGGCCAAGATGGAATTCCAGGCTCCTGGTTATGGCCTGGCCCAGTCCTGGCCATTTCGGCCATGTGAAGAATAAACCAGTGGATGAAGATATCTGTCACTTGACTTTCAAATAAATAAATCAATCTTTTTTTTTTTTTTTTTTTTTTTTTTTTGGACAGGCAGAGTGGACAGTGAGAGAGAGAGACAGAGAGAAAGGTCTTCCTTTGCCATTGGTTCACCCTCCAATGGCAGCCGCGGACAGCGCGCTGCGGCCGGCACATCGCGCTCATCCGATGGCAGGAGCCAGGTGCCAGGTGCTTTTCCTGGTCTCCCATGCGGTGCAGGGCCCAAGCACTTGGGCCATCCTCCACTGCACTCCCTGGCCACAGCAGAGAGCTGGCCTGGAAGAGGGGCAACCAGGACAGAATCCGGCGCCCCAACCAGGACTAGAACCTGGTGTGCCGGCGCCGCAAGGTGGAGGATTAGCCTGTTGAGCCACGGTTCCGGCCATAAATAAATAAATCTTAAAAAAAAAAAAATAAATAAAAGTATGATTCAGAACCTACTTCCGGTCAGAGTTGTGGCATAGCAGGTAAAGCCACTCATGCAACACCAGCATCCCACATCCCACTCGGATGCCAGTTCAAGCCGCTCCACTTCCAATCCAGCTCCATGTTAATGTACCTGGGAAGGCAGCAAAAAGATGACCCAGTGCTTGGACTCCTGCACTCACATGGGAGACCCGAATGAAGCTCCTCACTCCAGCCTGGCCCAGCCTTGGCTGTTGAGGCCATTTGGGGAATGGAAGATATCTGTCTCCGTCTTTCCTTCTCTTTCAAATAAATAAAATATTTTTTTTAAAAAAGAAGTGTACACAAAGTTTATGGTACCAAACACTCACACAAACATTACTTTTAATAATCACAAAATGGAAGGGGGCACCATGTGGTGCAGTAGTCAAGTCACGGCTTCGATACCCACATCCTTCCTCAGAATGCCTGTTTGAGCCCTGGCTATCCCACCTGCCATTTCAGCTTTAACGTGCACCCTGGCAGGCAGTGGTTAATGGCTTACATACTTATGTCCCTGCCACCCACGTGAATGGCCGTTATGGAGTTCCTGGCTCCTGGCTTCAGCCTTGCCCAGCCCCAAAGATGCTGCTGGCATTTGGAAAATGAATCAGCAGATGAAAGATATTTATCTATCCCACACCCCTTTCAAATAAACAAATCTTTTTTAAAAAGATTTATTTATTTATTTGAAAGGCAGAATTAAAAGAGAGGCAGAGAGAGAGGGAGGGAATCTTCCATGCTGCCACCTGCAGTGCCAGCATCCCATGTGGATGCCGGCCCATTTCTGATCCAGCTCCCTACTGACGTACCTGGAAAGCGGTAAAAGATGGTCTGAGTCCTTGGGCCCCTACTACCCACGTGGGAGACCTGGAAGAGGCTCCTTGCTCTGACCAGGCCTAGCCTGGCCATTGTGGGTATCTGGGCAGTGAACCAGCAGATGGAAGATGGATTGATGAAGCATTCTCTCTCCCTTTCTCTGTAACTTGGACTCCTAAATAAGTCTTTAAATAACAATACTGTATTATATTAGTTTATTAATTATAATAAATGTACCATGTACCACATAGTAGGGAAACGGAGAGGGGAATACAAAGTAAATGGGAAATATATTATCTGCTCAATGCTAAATTTTTCTATAACTATAAACCTGTTACTAGAAAAAAAGTTTATAGACTTTTCCCCATCATATGAATAACAAGGGGCTGGCACTGAGGAGCAGTGGGTTAAGCCAAAACTGTAAAGCAGGCATCCCATAAGGACACCAAGTCCCAGCTGCTGCACTTCCAATCCAGCTTCCTCGTGTGCCTGGGACAGCAACAGAAGATGGCCCAAGTACTTGGGGCCCTGCCATCCATGTGAGACACACAAATGAAGCTCCTGGCTTTGGCCTTGAGGCCATTTGAGGAAAGACCAGCAGATGTAAGATCGATCTCTCTCTCCCTTCCCCTCCTTCCCTGTCTTTCCCTCTAACTGCCTTTCAAGTAAATAAATGTTTTCTAAAAAAAAATTCAAAAAAGGTATCACTTGATAAAGTACTACATAACACAAATTAAATAAGCAAGTTTTACAATTCTTTTAATAACTGAGTTGCATAAAACTTTCAAAAATAAGGATGCAGAGTTTCAACATCACATTTTTGCTTATGTAAATAATGCCATCCAAAGCTCCCAAGAGGAAAACTCACGTAAAAAGTTTTCAAAGATTTAAGGTGACCTTTGGGTTAATAACCCTAGCAAGCTGGTTCTCAACAGTGTATGTGTATGTGTGTGTGTGCATGTGTGTGTGTGTGTATTAAAAAAAAAAAAAAGATTTGAAAGGCAGAATGATAGGGAGAGAGGGAGAGACAAAGACAGAGATCTTCCATCTGCTTTGTTCACTCCTCCGATGGTCTGCAGCTGGGCCAGGCAGAAGCCAGGAGCCAGGAACTCCCAAGTGGGTGGCGGGGCCCAAGCACTCAAGCCATCTTCTATTGCCCTCTCAGGTGCATTAGCAGGAATCACAACAGTAAATATAAACTTGCTCTTTGTCTTAATTAATCAGAGTAAAAGGTGTTTTTCTCTAAAATTCTCATTCAATTATCCCTAAGGCTTTGCAATCCATCTGCATAACAAAATTGGAAGTTTTTTTTTTTCTGTCAACTCAAATATTTAACAAACATCCATGTGCCAGGATGAATATACTGTAACAAAGAATTTTTGCCTTGTCAAAGAGATTGAGCTGATTATCCAAAGAAAATCTATTCCAATAAACTTGCTGAGAGGAATATCAAGCACACAGTGAGAAAACATACAAGCTTAAATATGTATTAGAGAGTTACAGATTGTTAGTGATTCACACAAAAACCTCAGAGCTACTTCACCAAGAAGTACTCTTATAAAATAGAGATGTATTTTAATAGTTTTGGAATAAGCACAAAAAGCACAAATGCGTAACTAAAATGAATCAATCAGCTATTTAGCAAAAGCAAAGAAAATATTTTCAACCAGCTTCACAAATGACCCCTGACCCCCGTCCATAATCAAAGAGTAGCTGGGCAGATTCAGAAAAGGAAAGCAATACTGACCTTGACAATTCCTCAAAATGACCAAGCCTGCAAGCACTAAGGAGCACCTAAGGTGCTGCTGCTTGGTACACCATTATCTTCTCAGACACAGGCACAAACAGGAAATGCCACTTTTAGCAAAGGTTTTAGGGAGTAGAAAACTTACACACGGGCAGTTCTTTCAAACACTACAATGGGAAAATATGTTCAGGCTTTCAAAGTAAAGATACCATTAAACCTCATATTAGAACTTACAGTTTCCCTTTTTAAAGGTTTTTCTTTTTTAATTTTTAATTAGTGTTTAACAGATTCAATAGGCTTTTTAGATACAATTCTAAGAATATAATGGTATTTCCTTCCTCCCTTCTTCCCCAGCTTTCCCTCTCAGCACTAAACTCCTTTTCTTCCTTTTTTAGTTTTTGAGATAACATTTTTTAAATTTACATTATAGTACAAAAGGCTTAATGAATGCTTCAGGCCAGCCCTGTGGCCTAGATGGTAAAGCGGCATCCTCCCCACGTGGACACTGGTTTGAGTCCCGGCTTCTCCACTTCCAATCCAGCTCCCTGCTAACACACCTGGGAAAGCAGCAAAAGATGGCCCAAGAGCCTGGGCCCCTGCACCCACGTGGTAGCCCCTGAAAAAGCTCCTGGCTCCTAGCTTAGGACAAGCCCAGCTCTAGCTGCTTTGGCCATCTGGGGAGTGAACCAGCAGATGGAAGACAGATCTCTCTCTGCCCGTCTCTCTCTGCCCGTCTCTCTCTCCCCGTCTCTCTCTGCCCGTCTCTCTCTGCCCGTCTCTCTCTCCCTGTCTCTCTCTCCCTGTCTCTCTCTCCCTGTCTCTCTCTCCCTGTCTCTCTCTCCCTGTCTCTCTCTCCCTGTCTCTCTGTAACTCTGCCTTTCAAATAAACCTTAAAAAAAAACCTTGGGGGCAGCACTGTGGTGTACCACCTGCAAAGCCAGCATCCCATATGGGTGCTGGCTCAAGTCCGGGCTGCTCCTCTTCTGATCCAACTCTGCTATGGCCTAGGAAAGCAGTGGACGATGGCCCAAGTGCTTGGGCCCCTGCACTCACGTGCAAACCCAGAAGAAGCTCCTGGCTCTGGATAGGCCCAGCTCTGGCCATTATGGCCATTTGTGGGGTGAGTGAGCTGATGGAATACTCTCTCTCTCTCTCTCTGCCTCTGCCTCTCTGCAGCTCTGCCTTTCAAGTAAGCTTAATGCTTCACCCAATAAGAGGTTTAACAAGCAAAAAAGACCCTAGTTTAGTGGGGATACAGACAGTGGCTGTAAACAATAACTGAATAGAGAAGTTACCATTCACCCATATACTGTAAATTTTAGAGGAATCAGATTATTAAAACTACAGTAGTAGAACATTCTTAAACACTGGTTTGACAAACCATAAAACAAAGTTCTATAAAGCTCTATTTGGGGCTGCCCCACACACAGGCTTCTTGTTGCAGCACCCAAAGCTGCCCCAAACCCCTGGCTGCAGAGGGTAACAAGAGGGGGCATTACTTACGGAAGGACGTGTGTCCCACCCTCCTTCCAGCCCTCCCTCACTGCTGCCCGGGCAGACATGTCCAGACCTCTGATCACTAGATCCCCCACATCTCCACTGAACAACCAAGGCATCCCCAGGCCAGCACAGCTCACAAAGTTCAGTGCACCCGTGTACATCAACGTGGGCGGCCACACATACACCAACAGCCTGGACACCCTCACCAAACCCTGAATCAAGAATCGGAAGACTTTGACAGTACAGAGCCCACTGTCTTAGACAATCTCAAACAGCACTATTTCATTAACAGAGATGGACAGGTGTTCAGCTATACCTTGAATTTTCTACGTACGTTAAAACTCCTCATTCCTGATGATTTCAAGGACTACACTTAGTTATGAAAAGACAAAATATTTTCAGCTTCAGCCCATGCGGCTGCAGATGGAAAGCTGGAAGCAAGACAGAGACAGTGCTCCCTCTGCATGGCCCTGTGAGTGCCTCGTGGTGCAGGTGGCCCCTGACCTCGGAGAGAGGATCACGCTCAGTGGCGACAAGTCCTTGACAGAAGAGGCGTTTCCGGAGATTGCTGACATGACGTGCAACTCTGTCAATGCCGGCTGGAATCACGACTCCATGCATGTCATCAAGTTTCCACTCAATGGCCACTATCACCTCAACTCAGTCCAGGTCCTCAGGAGGTTGCAAAGAAAGAGGAATTGAAATCGGGGGCTCCTGCGGGGGAGGAGTGGACTCGTCCCAGTTCAGCGAATACCCTCCGGCGGGAACTGAGGCAGAGGCCACACCTACCCTCTGTGATCTGGATAAAGCAAGAGCCCCTGGATTAATGGACTTATTTCTTACACACAAAGAGGAAAACACACACCACAAATAACGCAAACAGAAAACGGACATTTATTTGCAGCTGCGATGGCAAACCCAAGCCCTGAACCTAAAGTTGAATAAAAGACACGTTTATATCCGATAGAGACCACACCTATATTCATATGGGAACAACTGGAATAGTGATATCCTCAAGGTATAAAAAATATGAAGTATATATCAAAATGTAGGCAATGTAAGAAAGAAAACAGGTAATAGCTACACTTGGCGCTGTGATGGCCATGAAGCGTCCTGGGCCTCCCAAGCCTCTGACCAATAAACAAGCCATAAGCAGGAGGTCACAGTCCCCTACAATTTCCATTGCCAACAGCCATCCGTTGTTCCTTTTTCCTTTGTTTTTCTTTTTTAAAGACACCTTGAATTGAGTTCCTTTTATTTAGAGGTTTCATGTCTGTCTGTCTCTCTTTAGGCAGGGACCAGGCAGGATTTCAGAAAAACTCTGAGCACATTGCATTTAAAGACTTTTAGACATGAAATTTTAAATATGATTTGTACAAAAGTCACACCTTTTTGTGCACCTCATAGATGTGAGCTTTACTTTGTTTTTAAATGGGTCAGTTTTGCAAAGGGGCCAGAATTATTACTTGTTAGAGTTGCTCCAGTTTGAGTCTGCTACTTTCCTATCATTTTTCAAATTTTATAACATATCAAATACAATAAACTGATTTAAAAATTAAAAAACCCTTATTTGGGAGCCGGCACTGTGGTGTATCAGTGTCAACATCCCATATGGGCTCCACTTCTGATCCAGCTCTCTGCTATTGCCTGGGAAAGCAGTGGAAAATGGCCCAAGTCTTCGGGCCCCTGAGCCCGCGTGGGAGACCCAGAAGAAGCTCCTGGCTCCAAATCAGCTCAGCTCCAGCCATTGCAGCCATCTGGTGAGTGCACCAGTGGATGGATGGATGGATACAGATAGATAGACTTGTTTGCTTAGAGTATATATCTGGTGATAGAGTTATATTATAGCCAATAAATTCATTTATGTATAAACCTAGCAAAAATTCAATTCTCTAAATCCTACAATAACATTTTTTGTTGTCTTTTTTTTTTTTTTTTTTTTTTTTGGACAGGCAGAGTGGACAGTGAGAGAGAGAGACAGAGAGAAAGGTCTTCCTTTTTCCGATGGTTTACCCTCCAATGGCTGCCGTGGCCGGCAAGCTGCGGCCGGCACACCGCGCTGATCCAAAAGCAGGAGCCAGGTGCTTAGGACCCAAGCACTTGGGCCATCCTCCACTGCACTCCCGGGCCACAGCAGAGAGCTGGCCTGGAAGAGGGGCAACCAGGACAGAATCTGGCGCCCAGACTGGGACTAGAACCCGGTGTGCCGGTGCCACAAGGCGGAGGATTAGCCTGTTGAGCCGCGGCGCCAGCCAAAATCCTACAATAACATTTTAAACCAAAATAAACATGCAAAGTTTTTCTAGTCAGCATCTTTTTTCAATATAACTAGTCAATGAAAAGCTATAGCACGTTATTAAAAATAAGATAATCTCAAATTCAATGAACTATGTAGTTGCTAACATCTAACATATCCCCTATAATCCAGAAGAGTCCAAAATGAACTTACAATCTTTCAAATCACCTACGACTTGTATTTGGTTATCCTATATTAAAAATGGTTTTTGGGGCCAACGTTGAGGCATTAAGAGGTTAAGCTGCTGCCTGCAATGCCAGCATCCCATATGGGTGCCATTCAAGTCTCAGCTGCTCCACTTCTGAATCACTTCCCTGCTAATGCACCTGGGAAAAGCAGTGGAAGATTACCCAAGTGCTTGGGCCCCTGCACCCACGTGGGAAATCCAGATGAAGTTCCTGGCTCCTGGCTTTGGCCTGGCTAAGCCCAGGGCAACTGTGGCCATTTGGGGACTGAATCAGTAGATGGATGATCTCTATCTCTCCCTCTTTATCTTTCAAATAAATAAATCTTTACATAAGTAAATAGCAATAGCTTTTATAGGAGTAGTCATTTGGCCTACCAGTTAAGAAACTGGTTGGGACTTCCTCATCCCCTATCAGAGTGCCCAGTTCAAAAGTTCTGGCTTCACTCCTAATTCTAATTTCCTGCTAACGTGAACCCTGGGAGACAGCAGATAATGACTCAAGAGCCCCTGTCATCCAGATAGGAGACCTAGCCCGAGTTCCTGGCTCCTGGCTTCAGCCAGGCGCAATCTTGGCTGCTGAGAGATTCGAGAAGTGAACCGGTATGGATGATCTGTCTCTCTCTGCCTTTTAAATAACTTAGTCTAATTTTTTGTGATATCTACTGTAATCTGGCTCAAATTTTTTCAGTAACCACAACACTTACCAAAAGGTTTAAAACATTTCTTAAACCAGAAGTTTGTTAGATGATCTCTTCCTGCTTATAATTCATTTAAAGGGGGGGGGGGGGGCCCACACACTATTTGGCCAAAAAGGATATATTCAGTTTTTTCCTAAAATACCTTAGACTGATATGTAGACAAAACAAAATCTGCATAGCATCACATACTAACTCATTTTTATTAGATGAAAGATTGTGTCTCGTATACAAGTAAACCCAAACAACATCTACTACTTGTCACTCTCATTACTTCACTCGCACCATTCTGATCCCGAAGAAACAAGTTGTTTAAATTTTGTTAGACTAGATCCTACCATTTAACTGTCCATGGATGAGAAAACTAAACTCTAGCTGGGTTAAATAGCTTGTGTGGGAGACCCAGATGAAGCGCCTGGCTCCTGGTTTCAGCCTGGCCCAGCCCTGGCTGTCGGGGCCCCAAGAGGAGCAAATCAGCAAAAGGAAGCCCTCTTTGTCTCTCCCTCTCTCTCTCTCAAAATAAATAAATCTTTAAAAAAAAAAAAAAATCATATGTTCAGGAGCAGGCCAAAGTTCAGCCTAGTGGTTAAGATATCCATATCCCACATGGGATTATCTAGGTTTTTGTTGTTGTTAAGATTTTAGGTCGGTGCCACAGTTCACTAGGCTAATCCTCCACCTACGGCACCAGCACACTGGGTTCTAGTCCCGGTTGGGGCACTGGTTCTGTCCCGGTTGCTCCTCTTCCAGTCCAGCTCTCTGCTGTGGCCCGGGAGTGCAGTGGAGGATGGCCCAAGTGCTTGGGCCCTGCACCCCATGTGAGACCAGGAGGAAGCACCTGGCTCCTAGCTTCGGATCGGTGCAGTGAGCCAGCCTTAGCGGCCATTTGGGAGGGGTGAACCAACAGAAGGAAGACCTTTCTCTCTGTCTCTCTTTCTCACTAACTCTGCCTGTCAAAAAAAAAAAAAAGTTTATTTTATTTATTTGATTATTGGAAGGGCTGGGGAGGGAGGGGGGAGAATGGAGAGACATCTGCTGGTTCACTCCCCAGATGGCCACAACAGCCAGGGCTGGGTCAGGAAGAGGCCAGGAGTCAGGAGATTCTTCCAGGTCTCCCACATGGGGAGCATGGGCCCAAGCACCTGGATCATCTTCTACTACTTTCCAGAGACATTAGCAGGGAGCTGGACCAGAAGTGGAGCAGCCAGGACTTGAACCAGCTGTCCACATAGGACACTAGTGTCGCAGGTGGCGGCTTTACCCACTGCACCACAAAGCCAGCCCTAGGAGTACCTAGGTGTTTTGGTTTTTAAAATATTTCTTTATTTTATTTGAAAGTCAGAGTAACAGTGAGAATGGGAAAGAGAGGAGATATCTTCCATCCATTGGACCCAAATGACCCCTATGGATGGAGCTGGGTCAAACTGAAGCCAGGAGCCAGAAACTTCTTCCAAGTCTCCCACATGGGTACAGAGATCCAAGTACTTGGGCCACCCTCCGCTGTTTTCCCAGGTGCATTAGCAGGGAGCTGGATTAGAAGACAAGCAGCCAGGAATCAAACCAGTGCCTATTTGGGATGCCAGCACTGCAGGTGGCAGCTTAACTCAACACACCACAATACTGGGCCCAGCACCCAAGTTTTAAGACCCAAGTCCAGCTCCTGATTCTGGCTTCCTGAAAATTCCTGCCACATGGGAGACCTAGATTTCATTCTTAGCTCCTGGCTCCCATCCCCCTTCACAGTTCAGCCCTGACCTTAGTATGCATCTAGTAAATGAACCAGCTGCATGCACTGTCTCAAATTAAAAAAAAAAAAAAAAAAAAAAAAGATTTATTTTATTTATTTGAAAGAGTTACAGAGAGAGGTAGACAGAGAGAGAGGTCTTTCATCCGCTGGTTCACTCCCCAGATGGCCACAATGGCCGGAACTGCGCCAACCTGAAGGCAGGAGCTTCTTCCAGGTCTCCCACGTGGGTGCAGGGGCCCAAGGAGTTGGGCCATCTTCTACGGCTTTCCCAGGCCATAGCAGAGAGCTGGATCAGAAGAGAGAGAAGTAGCCAGGACTTAAACCAGTACCCATATGGGATGCTGGCGCTTCAGGCCAGGGCTTTAACCCACTGCTCTACAGTGCCAGCCCCATCTCAATTTTTTTTTTAAAAATCTCAAGTTCAAACATAATACATACAAAATTCTTAAACTACAGGAGACAATGGAAAATGGCTTATGCTGGGGGTAAATTGCAACTCACCTTCCAATTTCAAACATTAAAGTCCTAACCCCAGTAACACAGAATGTGACTGTACAAGTATTTGGAGATAGGATGTTAATAAAGTACTTAAGTTAAAATAAGGTCATTGGATCTTTTTTTTAAGTTTATTTATTTGAAAGTCAGAGTGACACAGAGAGAGGAGAGGGGGAGAGAGAGACAGAGGTCTTCCATCCAATAGTTCACTCCAAAACGGCCGTAGCTGAGCTGATCCGAAGCCAGGAGCTTCTTCCAGGTCTCCCACATGGGTACAGGGTCCCAAGGACTCAGGCCATCTACTACTACTTTCCCAGGCCATAGCAGAGAGCTGGATCGGAAGTGAAGCAGCCGGGTATCGAACCGGTGCCCCTATGGGATGCTGATGCTTCAGGCCAGGGCATTAACCCACTGAGCCACTGTACCTGCCCCAGGTGATTAGATCTGATCAAATCTGACTGGTATACATATGGAAAGAGGAAATTAAGATACCAACATTCACAGAGAAGATCACATACAGACACAAAAAGCCAACCATGTATCTACAAGTCTTTGAAAGAGGTTTCTAAAGGCAACCTTGCCAAGAAATTGGTTTTTGTATGTCTAGCTTCCATAACTGAAAAATGTCTGTTGTTTAAGTAATCCAGTCTGGGGAACTTCGTTATGGTGGCCCCAACATATATGTCTTTCCAATAGCAGACTGGGTTTACAGACCACCATTGTTTTTCTAATTGCAGTAATTGGTTCCTCAAGTTAGTCTTAGTACCACTTAGATATTAACATACTTTCAAAGTCAAAAAAATCGAGGATCTAAAGCTAGAGTCAGAAATTATATAAGCAGGGGGCCTTGTTGTGCCTGCAGAGCCGGCATCCTATATGGGCACCGGTCCAAGTCCTGCCTGCTCCACTTTCAATCCAGCTCTCTGCTAATGCACATAGGAAAGCAGTGGAGGATGGCCCAGTGCTTGGGCCCCTGCACTCGCATAGGAGACCCGGAAGAAGCTTCTGACTTCATCTTGGCCCAACCTTGGCCATTGCAGCCATCTGGGGAATGAACCAGCAGACTGAAGATCTCCCTCTCTCTGTCAACTCTGCCTTTCATATAAATAAAACAAATTTTTTTTTTTTTTTTTTGACATGCAGAGTTAGTGAGAGAGAGACAGAGAGAAAGGTCTTCCTTCCATTGATTCACCCCCCAAATGGCTGCTGTGGCCAGAGCTATGCAAATCTGAAGCCAGGAGCCAGGTGCTTCTTCCTGGTTTCCCATGCAGGTGCAGGGGCCCAAGGACTTGGGCCATTCTCCACTGCCTTCCCAGGCCACAGCAGGGAGCTGGACTGGAAGAGGAGCAACAGGGAATAGAACCGGCACCATATAGGACGCTGGCACCATAGGTGGAGGAGTAACCTAGTGAGCCACAGCGCCAGCCCCTCTTTGTAAGCTTGTAAAAGACCTCTTGCATACCATGTATTTTATTTTCAAAACTATTATTGCATTTGTGGAATTCAGACTATGACTGATGTGAAACACTATTAGCATTTTATGTATCAAATATAAAACCACTACTTATTTTGAAGGAAAACATCTACATTCTGAGTTTGTACACATACCTATTGAAAGATGGTCCCTTCACTCTTGCAATCTGTATGCGGAATACAGACCTCGGAATCACACAGATAAGCGTCTAAACCCGTGTTGCCATTTATTAGTGACGTGGCCTGAAGCACATTATTTTACCTCTCTGACCCTCAAATTCCTCAAGTGTAAAGGGATCATACTAATATCTTACAGGATTACCAAGATTAGAGAGTCAAGTTAAGCACTTGGCACAATTCCTAACAAAAGGTAGGCACTCAATTAATAGTTGCAATGGTAACATTGTGATCCAAGGAAAATGTGCATAAAAAATAGACGTCACTGTTTAACAGGGCTGTAAACACTAATAAAAACTTTCTGGAAGGCAGTTTTAAAATATCCAAACATGAAGCATCTCTCTCAGACATACACAGGCCCAGAAATTCAACTTCAAAGAATTTGTTCTATGGGATATTTGCACAAGTGGGTAATGACAGAAGAAAGCATGTTCTTTTTTGGCATTGTTTTAACATCAACCAATAAAGGTTTATTATTAGACTATGTTGTCTATATTAGCCATTATTTTTAAAATGAAGTATATCTCTACATACTGACAAAAAGTAGTGGCAGCGTTAAGTATAATATGATCCAGAGTAAAAACTATGGTTACCCAAATGCATGCATGGAAATGGCTATGAATAGATGTACTTCTGAAACATAAATAGCTTTCACTTTTCACTCATATTTTTGTTTTCTGAACTGTTTAAAGTGCCAGCATACTAGTACAGCAAATTACATCACCACCTGGGATGCCAGCATCCCACATCCGAGTGCCAGTTTGAGTTCTACCTGCTCCACTTCTGATCCAGCTTCTTGCTGATGATGCACCTCCGAAGACGGCAAGCATGGGAGTCGCAGATGGAGTTCCTGGCTTCTGCTTTAGCCTGGTCTAGACCTGGCTGGTGCTGCCACGGAGAGTAAATAGGCAGAGAGAAGACCTCTCTTCTCTTTTCTCCCCACCCCCCACTATTCTGTCACTCCTCCTTTCAAATACATAAATAAACTTAAAAAAAAAAAAAACTTTAAAACTCAGGAGCTAGCATCTAGCCTAGCAATTAACATGCCTGCATCTATCCACAGCCCACATCAGCATGCCTGGGTTCAACTCCCAGCTCTGGCTCCTGACTCTAGCTTCCCTGGGAGGAAGCAGTGATGGCCCAAGCAATTGGGTTCCTGCTCCCAACACAGCGATGAGTTTCCAACTGTAGCTTCAGCCTGACTCAATCTCAGACACTGTGCACCTCCAAAGAGTGAACCAATGGATGCAAGTTCTATCTCTGCCTCTCAACTTTTTTATTTAAATTTTTAAAAAGCCTAGTTAAATACGCATCTGGAATACAAAATCACTTTAATAATACCAAAGAAACAAATCTGTATTTAAAATTAGACAAATCAGTTTGAAATATTCAACATTGTAGATTAGTACAAACTGCAATTCTCCTATCTTACTGGAGATAAACAAAATTTTACAAGATGCTGACACTAGAATTATGAAAATTCACAATGCAAATGGGACCACCTTGTTTTGTAGATGAGGAAAATTAAACCCAACACAGCAAGTGACCTGACAGATAAAGGATCAGCGCAGGGCACTCGCCTCTCAGTCTAACATCCTTATTTCTAGATAGGTTGTTGTACATCACAGCTTACAGAGTTTTAAATCAATGCCTCTTTCCAAATGAATTAGCAAAAAATAGTACCATAACTATGCATAAATGAAACAAGGCTTATACTACTATCTGGCATATTTGTAAAACTATCTATCGATCTTTGCATTCACTGAAATTTCAAGCATGTAAAAATGACTTGATCAGACATTGCAAAGGTGTCTGGTCTGCAAAGACAGAGGTGAAATACTTTGAGAACTAATTCATCCAATTCCCCTGGAAGTTCCACAACTACTTACATTCTAATTAGCTAGAAGATCAAATTTTCCAGCCATATATGTTCAAGTAGCATTTCATTTGTTTCACTGGCTCCTTCCTTTCTACAATGCTTCTCATCTCTGATTTCAGTCACCTTCCAACCTCATGGAGGCCATGATTTTTCTATCCCTAGAACAAGACTCATAATAAAGACTACTACAAGGGGCATTCTTTTCCTATCTTCTTTTATTAAATAATAGTTTGATAACAATATACAAAGATCTTTAATGAACAGCTTTTATTGTGTAACATCTATATTTAGCTAAAAGATAAAAACTCAAAGTTAGGACACAGAACATTAATAATAGTATAAGACAAAGAGTGTATGAAATAGAAATGAGGTAGAAAACAGATCTCTAAAAGCTAGTTTGCAGAAAATTCAATGATCATTCTGTTCTTTTATGAACAAAGGTCGAAGCAACTGGCACCTTCAAGGTGCATTTCCCAAAGAGAAATATTAAGGAATCTTTGCTCTTACATCAAAAATCAAATCTTAAGGGGTATATATGCAATAACCTGAAGTTGCTACATGTTAAAAAGGCATAACTGTTATAAAATCAAAGCATTATAATATATGACTATGGTTGATGTATAGATTTACCGTTACCATTTTCCATTAATCTGGAAGGTTAAAATTCAATATCAAAACAAAATATTTTATCAACATTATTAACATAAAATACTGTTTAAAAGTATAATTTTTCTCGAGTTAAGGTGATGTGATAATTAGCTTTGCTTTATCCACTCAGTGTTGATATTTTTCTTTAACAAAATCCAAGTATTCAGAGCTATGAGTGATGAGTGACCTTGAGACAGCGCTGGGAAGGAAGTCACCATGGCAACACACAAAAGTGCCTCATCCTCGGAAAAAGGACTAACCTGGTACACATTAGGATTTAAAAATCGAGAACGAGAGCTTCCTTCACGCCAAAAAAAAAAAAAAAAAAAATGGTTTTTAAAAATGCTTACATTAACCTTTCCATTTCAGCCTTCCTATTTATAATTCATGGATGATGATGTATACAAATACATTAAATTATCTCAATGATGAAACATTAGACCATGCAAAATTTTTTCTCTTATTTCTGATGCAGGAAAATTACATTGCTAAATTATAAGAAAATTATCACCTTTTTAATTACACATTTAGATGTTAACAATCACCACTATTCTAAGCTTCCATTAATCAGTGCCAAAAAGAAGCTAACATTTCTTTTCCAGCCTGCACCTTGATAAAGAAAACATGGGGGGGGGGGGGTTGATTTTAAATTCCAAATACAGAATATGTATCTGTGATTCCTTGTACAACACTAAAGCTCTTGACATTCCATGTTTTTATAAAGTTGGTGTCTTTACTTCAGACATAAATTAAATAGGTTTTTTCTAGAAAGCATATTCCTTGAAAGCTAAGAATGTGGCACACTTTTTGTTTTATCACCAGTGCAGCCAGCATAAAGCTTAACACCAAATAGGAACCAAAGGACTCAAGATTTTTTTTCTAATAGATCTGCAAAAGGAATCTAGAAAACGTGCGTGCCATACAACCTTAAATTGACATTTACATTTTTCAAATTTAACTAGTTACAAAGCAATAATTTCCAAGGTACTATAGTTGCATCTTTATAAAATGTTCTATCATTCCTACTTATTCTGAGGAACTAGATTATCATAATTCCTCACTAAGTCAGAAGTTCTAAGGCTCTTTCTCCTAGAATGCAAATTTCTGTTCCTCTTCACCCACAGAATCTGATCATAATGAAATACTATTTTATGCTTGGGTGCATTTTATTGATCATTCTACCTCTGAAACAAAAAAATAAACTGGATAGTTAAATTACATCTGATCATAGGTGCTAAATGTTGAAAAATATTTTATCTGGGAGCTATTTCTGCAATCATTATGATAATTATATCCTAACTGTTCCAAACAAACATTTTAAGAGTCTTATTAAATATATACAGTTTAACATCAGGAAATCTGTTTAGTTGCGTATGAAGGGAAGTCTTCCCCATCTTCCTCTGCCCAGGTGTTTTAGTTATAAAATTTGCTGACGTAAGTAGGCAAATAAATAGAAGGAGTTATGTGAAAACAGTGCCACTCAATCTTTTCAATTCAATCTTAATTACATGACAAAAATCTCAGTGAACAATCAAAAATTTTTTCAAGTTCTTTCAGAGCAATATGATAAATTCCTCCTTCAATTTTGATGGAAAAAGAATGGGAAACCACCTGATAGTTTACTAACCAGGCATTAGTGTCATTCACTTCTTCAACTCTGACACCAATTTTTTTTTAAATAATTATTTGAAAGACAGAGTTACAGAGAGAGGTAGAGCCAGAAAGACAGAGGTCTTCCATTCTGCTGGTTCACTCCCCAAATGACCGCAATGGCCGGAGCTGAGCTGATCCAAAGCCAGGAGCCAGGAGTTTCTTCCAGGTCTCCCACACGAGTCAGGGGCCCAAGGACTTACTTGGGCCATCTTCCACTGCCTTCCCAGGCCATAGCAGAGAGCTGGATCAGAAGAAGAGCAGCCCAGACTCGAACCAGCACCCATATGGGATGGCAGCGCTGCAAGCTGGAGCTTTAACCCACTGTGCCACAGCGCCAATCCTGACACCAATTATTTCTATTTTTTTTTTTTTTTGACAGGCAGAGTGGACAGAAAGAGAAAGAGACAGAGAGAAAGGTCTTCCTTTTGCCATTGGTTCACCCTCCAATGGCTGCCGTGGCTGGCGCGCTGCGGCCGGCGCACAGCGCTGCTCCGATGGCAGGAGCCAGGTGCTTCTCCTGGTCTCCCATGGGGTGCAGGGCCTAAGCACTTGGGCCATCCTCCACTGCACTCCCGGGCCACAGCAGAGAGCTGGCCTGGAAGAGGGGCAACCGGGACAGAATCCGGCGCCACGACCAGGCAATTATTTCTAATTATTATGTGTTTCAAACCCTAGATTTTTTTTTTCCCTAACAATCAACTGCAACATGTCACAGGTTTGTTTTTTTTTTTTTTTTAAGATTTATTTATTTATTTATTTGAAAGTCAGAGTTAGAGAGAGGCAGAGAGAAAGAGAAAGAGAGAGAGAGAGAGAGAGAGAGAGAGAGAGAGGTCTTCCATCCAAAGGTTCACTCCCCAATTGGCTGCAACGGTCGAGCTGCACAAATCTGGAGCCAGGAACCAGGAGCTTCCTCCGGTCTCCCATGTGGGTGCAGGGGCCCAAGGATCTTGAACCAGCGCCCATATAGGATACTGGTGCTTCAAGCCAGGGCATCAACTCACTGCGCCACAGTTTCAAAAACAACTGGAGGGGTGGGGCGGCACTGTGGTGTAGAGTATTAAGCCTCCACCTGTGGTGTCAGCATCCACTATGGGCGCTGGTTCCAGTCCTAGCTCTTCCACTCCTGATCTCAGCTCCCTGCTAATGGCCTGGGAAAGCAGTGGAAGATGACCCCTGCACCCACATGAAAGGTCTGGAAGAAGCTCCTGGCTCCTGGCTTCACATCAGCCCAGCTCTGGCCGTTGTGGCCATTTGGAGAGTGAACCAGTAGATGGAAGACCTCTTTCTACCTTTCTCTGCAACTCTTTTAAATAAAATAAACCTTCAAAAAAAAAAAAAAGTTTACTAACTTGGAAATGTATTCCTTTTTTTTTTTTTTTTACAGGCAGAGTGGACAGTGAGAGAGAGAGAGACAGAAAGGTCTTCCTTTTGCCGTTGGTTCACCCTCCAATGGCCGCTGCGGCCGGCGCACCACGCTCATCCAATGGCAGGAGCCAGGAGCCAGGTGCTTTTTCCTGGTCTCCCCATGGGGTGCAGGGCCCAAGCACCTGGGCCATCCTCCACTGCACTCCCGGGCCACAGCAGAGGGCTGGCCTGGAAGAGGGGCAACCAGGACAGAATCAGGTGCCCCGACAGGGACTAGAACCCGGTGTGCCAGCGCCGCAGGTGGAGGATTAGCCTGTTGAGCCACGGCGCCGGCCTGTATTCCTTTTTAAATAGTCTATGTTCAACCCTCTAGAAACAACCATCTACAACTTTAAAGAAAATAGAAGACAAACACTTAAAAAATGTTTCCCTTCAACTGAATTAGACATCAAATACTTTTAAACAATGTTACTTGATACTAGCAACAAAAAGTTAACCTAGAGGTAGCATTAGAAAACCAATTTAAAGAAACTGATATATCCACAGCAGAATACTACAGTCTAAAAATGTTCAGAATATATTTTGATATGATCCCATTTCTTTTTCTTTTTCTTTTTCTTTTTTTTTTTTTTTCTTTTTTTTTTTTTGACAGGCAGAGTAGATAGTGAGAGAGAGACAGAGAGAAAGGTCTTCCTTTGCTGCTGGTTCACCCTCCAATGCCACCGCGGGCGGCGTGCTGCGGCCGGCGCACCACGCTCATCCGATGGCAGGAGCCAGGTGCTAGGTGCTTTTTCCTGGTCTCCCATGGGGTGCAGGGCCCAAGCACTTGGGCCATCCTCCACTGCACTCCCGGGCCACAGCAGAGGGCTGGCCTGGAAGAGGGGCAACTGGGACAGAATCCGGCGCCCCGACCGGGACTAGAACCCGTGTGCCGGCGCCACAAGGCGGAGGTTTAGCCTGTTGAGCCATGGCGCCGGCCCATTTCTTTTTCTTATATACTGTTTCATGGAATTTATGCAGATAAAGACCAAAAAATATAGACACCAAAATGATATTCCTGGATTTCTTACTCTAAAATAAGTCTTTGCAACACCTTGAGGTGTTTTATGCAACCCAAGGGAGAAAACAGTGATTTTTAAAATGCTCTCATTAATAACCGACAATTTTTAAAGCACACTAAACGGCATTTTTTACAGATTTAATAACCCTAACAGATCCCATCATATTCACAACTGACGTCCTTACTGCTGTATTCCACTTTGTTCCTGACAGTGGTGTACAGAACAGCACCACTTTTCTTGGGAAGACCATCCAATAAACTGATACACTCCTTCCCAAACTACTACCACTCTCTCAGTTTGCTAAAACAGAATTACAAAAACATTAGGGAGGTGTAACATGCTTATATACTTTTTTAAAAGCAACCTATAGTCATAGTTTTTAAATTATTTTTGGTTTTCATGGGTCAGTCTTTTTAAAAAAATATTTATTTGAAAGTCAAAGTTACAAAGAGAGAGAGGTTTTCCATCCACTGGTTCACTCCCCAATTGACCGCAATGGGCAGAGCTCCATCGATCCTAAGCCAAGAGCCAGGAGTTTCCCCCAGGTCTTCCCGTGAGGGTGCAGGAGCCCAAAGGACATGAGCCATCTTCTATTGCTTTCCTAGGCTATAACAGAGCGCTAGATCAGAAGTGGAGCAGCCAGGACTCGAGCCGGTGCACATATGGGATGCTGGCACTGCAAGCGGAGGCTTTACCTGCTACGCCACAGTGCCGGCCCCTGCAATTGTATACTAATGTCTAAACATACCTTCTTCTCAAACTGCATAAAAAAATAAAACAGTGAAGGGTCTCTCTCTCTCTCTGCCTCTCCTTCCCTTTCTGTGTAACTCTGCCTTTCAAATAAATAAATAAATCTTTCAGAATATAAACCACTGCACTGATGCCCATCCCTTGAATGGATTTCTTTTGGGTTTTTTTGTTTGGTTGGTTGGGGTTTTTTGTTTTGTTTTTTGTTTTTCTTGTTTTTTTTTTTTGTTTTGTTTTTTGTTTTTCTGTTTTGGACTGGCAAAGTTAGGACAGTGAGAGAGAGAGACAGAAAGGTCTTTCTTCCAATGGTTCACCCCCCAAATGGCCGCTACGGCCGGCAAACTGTGCTGATCCAAAGCCAGGAGCTAGGTGCTTCCTCCTGGTCTCCCACGTGGGTGCAGGGCCCAAGCACTTGGGTCATCCTCCACTGCCTTCCCGGGCCACAGCAGAGAGCTGTACTGGAAGAGGAGCAACTGGGACAGAACCAGTGCCCCAACTGGAACTAGAACCCGGGGCGGAGGATTAGCCTAGTCAGCTGCAGCACTGGCCCCTTGAATGGATTTCTATAAACGGTTCCAGCCTAAATTGACTAGGAGCTAAAATGATACCAACAAAGACCAGGGACTTCCCAATGCACTTCCACAGTGTTTGAGGATGGATATGACATGAGCCAGAAAAATATCTTTATGTCAAAATTGGAGATGGAACAAAGAATAGCTTGATTAGGACAGAGTCCTTTCAAAGGAAA
This sequence comes from Sylvilagus floridanus, assembly GCA_949820135.1. Classification (NCBI taxonomy): domain Eukaryota; kingdom Metazoa; phylum Chordata; class Mammalia; order Lagomorpha; family Leporidae; genus Sylvilagus; species Sylvilagus floridanus. Next base: position 118,021,288 of record OX463231.1, on the reverse strand, counting down.
ATAAGGCGTATTTTCTCACTCAACAAATGAATAATGAATGTCTACGATACACCAAGCACTCACCTAAGTGTTTGAGATCTATCAGTCAGCAAGAGGAGAGCAGAGGTATGCTTTATCAGGGAAAATCATGTGACCATTAAATACAATAAATAAAAATGTTGGTATATTAGAGAATTAGTATTATGGTAGGAGAGGTTCTAGTACTACTTAGGGTTGTAAAGGTGGGCTTCAGTTACTATGAGGGTAAATTTTGAGACTATCTGTTAAGTTGCCATTTGGGCAGCCAGCACTGTGGTACAGCATATTAAGACACTGCCTCTGGGGCTGGCACTGTGGCGTAGCAGGTAAAGCTGCCACCTGCAGTGCTGGCATCCCATATGGGCACCAGTTCAAGTCTTGGCTGCTCCACTTCTGATCCAGCTCTCTGCTATAGCCTGGGAAAGCAGTGGAAGATGGCCCAAGTCCTTGGGCCCCTGCACCCACGTGGGAGACCCGGAAGAAGTTCCTGGCTTCTGGCTTCAGATCAGCACAGCTCTAGCTATTGTGGCCATTTTGGGGAGTAAACCAGAGGAGGGGAGACCTTTCTCTCTCTCTCCAGTCCAGCTCCAGCCATTGTGGGCATTTGGCAAGTGAACCAGCATATGGAAAACTTTCTCTCTGCCTCTGCTTCTCTGTAACTCTGCCTTTCGAATAAATAAATAAATCTTTTTTAAAAAATGAACAAGAGTTCTCTCTCTCTCTCTCTCTCTCACTGTCCACTCTGCCTTTAAAAAAAAAAAAATGAACAAAAGACTGGAATAAAATGTTTGATCAGAGGTTATCAGAGGCAAGTCACACAGGGCTTCATAGACCAAGGTAAGGACTTCCAGTTTCACTCTTGAGTAAATTGGAGAACCCCTGCAGTGTTTGAGGAAAGGAATGACAAACATTTTTAAGTTTTTAAATGATCCCTCCAGCTGTAATGTTACAAACAGACTGTATGCAGCAAGGATAAAAAGCAGGAAAATCTGTTAGGGTGTTTTAACAGTAACTCTAAAGAGATGCTGGTTTAGTGGAAATGTTGAGATGTGATCAAACTCTAGATACAGGGTAAGAGCTCAGGAGTTCAGTTTTGAATATACTGAGTTTGAGATTTCTGTTCAAAATCTAGAGGCAAAGGTTGACAAGTCAACTAGACATGCAAATGAAGACACAGTAGAGAAGAGTGGGCATCTGGTGCAGCAGCTCAGATTCAGCCTGGCACAACCACATATCAGAGTGTCTGGCTTGCGTCCGCCCCCGATTCCAGCTTCCTGCTCTCGCAGGAGGCAGCAGGTGATGAGCCAAGATTTATCTGGGTCCTTGCCACCCACATGGCAGACCCAGTTCGAGTCCCCATCTCTTGGCTTTGAAATGCCACAGGCCTGGCTGTCACGGGCATCTGGGAAGTAAACCAGAAGACAGGAGATCTGCCTTTCCAATAAAATAACTAGGTAGATTTTTTTAATTTAAAAAAAAAAAAAAAGGAATACTAGAGACTTCTCTTACACAAATACACATACAAAAAAAGGTCCACCATAGGTATAGTCAGTGTCCCAAAAAAGAAAACCGAGGCAATGAAACAGCAAAAACAAAAAAGCTACAAACAAAAGCCTACAAGAAAACTCACCCAATATTGGGGGAGGGGGTAGGTCTTGAAAGGACTCCCTGCATACTTACAGAAAAATGAGTCAGACCAACCAATATCAATACATGAAAACACTTCAGGTATCTAGACAAAAAAACAAAAAAGTAAGTCACTCAAAGAAGAAAGGTTGGTATGGGCACTGGACACAGCAGTTAAGGCACAGCTTGGGATACCACATCCCACACTGGAGTGCCTGATTCCAGTTCACCTCATCCGCTTCTGATCCAGCTTCCTGCTCACGCACATCTAGGAGGCAGCCAACAATGGTTCAAGTACTTAGGTCCCTACCTCATACATGGGAAACCCAGATGGAGTTCTGAGCTCCTGGCTTCAGCTTGGCCTAGCCTATGCCTGGCTGTTGCAGGCATTTGGGAAGTAAACCAGTGGATGGAAGATTTCTTTCTCTGTCCGTTTCTCCGCCTTTCAAATGAAATAGATACATATACATGTATAATAAGTAGGTGTATATTTATGTACACACACACATACACACAAACAGGTTGATATCAGACTATAACAGCTGCACTCTACACTAGAAGATAATGAAATATTTCAGACACTCCGGGAAAGAATAACCAGCCAAACCACTTCTTAAATAATAAAACTACAGACAAGTTTCTCAAACACAGTGAAACGCAAAGAATACTGCTTCCATAAGCTCTTCCTGCAGAATTTGTTAGAAAAAATAATTTCAGGGGCCAGCACAATCATGTAGCAGGTAAAGCTGCCACCTGCATTGCCAGCATCCCATATCAGCACCAGTTCAAGTCCCATCTGCTCCACATCTAACCCAGCTCCCTGCTAATGTACCTAGGAAACACTGGAAGATAGCCCAAATGCTTGGGCCTCTGCGCCCACATAGAAGACCTGGAAGAAGCTCCTGGCTTCGCATCGGCCCAGCTCCAGCCATTGCAGTTATTTGGGAGTGAATCAGGCAATGGAAAACTCTCTGCCTCTGCCTCTTCCTCTCTGTAACTCTGCCTTTCAAATAAATCTTTTTATAAAATTACTTTCAGATATCTCAAATAACTGCAAAGCCCACATCAACATAAAATGGTGATAGAGGGCAGACATTGAGCCTACGAGTTAAGATGCTGGTTATAGGGCCAGCGCTGTGGTGTGGTGGGTGGTCTCTAGTGCCAGCATCCCATATGGGGGCTGGTTCAAGTCTCAGCTGCTCCACTTCCAATAACAGCTCTCTGCTGTGGCTTGGGGAAGCAGTAGAAGATGGCCCAAGTGCTTGGGTCCCTGCACCTGCATGGGAGATCCAGAAGAAGCTCCTGGCTTCAGACCAGTGCAGCTCCAGCCATTGTGGCCCAATAGGGAGTGAACCAGTAGATGCAAGACCTCTCCCTCTCTCCCTCTCTCTCCTTCTCTCTCTCTCTCTCCATCTATCTGCCTCTGCTTCTCTCTGTGTAACTCCAACTTTCAAATAAATAAATAAATCTTTTATTTAAAAAAATGATCCTGGTTATGGCACCCAACCCATTAGAGTAGCTGAGTCAAGTCCCGACTCTAACTTCCTGCTAATGTGTGTGCTGGGAGGTAACGGTAAAAGTATGGGAGATTTGGGTGGAGTTCCTAACCCCTGGTTTCACACTGCCCATCATGGACATTTAGGGATTGAACAAGTGGATGAGAACAGGTTTTCTCACTCTCTACCTCTCCAGTGACTTTTAAAAACTAGAATATACTGGCTGATTGCCTTAAATGATATAAAAAAAAAAAAGTATTACTTTAAATCAGATGCTAGGGAAGAGAACAGTTAGTAGGTTAATCCAACAGTATTCCAAAAAACAAATGAATAGAACTAAGTTCTATTACATAAAAGTTTAATATAAAGACAACTAACTAGAACAAGAATGCAAACTTAAAAAAAAAAAAAAAACTCACGACTGCCTCTGGCATTGTGGCACAGTGAGCTAAGCCAAGCTGCCATCTGCAACACCAGCATCCAGTTTTATAGCATCACTTCCAATCCCACCTTCCTGCTAGTACACAGCAGAAAGCGGCAAAAAATGACCCAAACGTTTGTGCCCCTGCAACCCATGTGGGACACACAGATGGAGTTCCAGGCTCCTGCCTGGACCAGCCCAGGCCATTCATTTGGGGAGTGAACCAGCAGGTGGAACATCTCTCTCCCACCATCCCACTTTGCATTTCAAATAAACAATTTAAAAGATTTTATTTATTTGAAAGGCAGAGTTACAGAGAGGGGGTGAGAGAGCAAGAGCGAGCAAGAGAGCAAGATCTTCTATCCACTGGTTTACTCCCCAAGAGGCTGCAAAGACCGGAGCTAGGCCCATCTAAAGCCAGGAGCCAGCAGCCAGGAGCTTCTTCCAGGTCTCCCATGTGGGCAGGGACCCAAGGACTTGGGGCATCTTCCGCTGCTTTCCTGTGCACATTAGCAGGGAGCTGGATTGGAAGTGGAACAGCCAAGACTCAAGCCTGCATCACAGGAGGTGGCTTAACCCATTTATGCCACAAGACCAGCCCCAGTAAATAATTACAAAAAAAAAAAAAAATTGTCACAGACTTCCATTAGGTCCCTACCTCATACATGGGAAACCCAGATGGAGTTCTGAGCTCCTGGCTTCAGCTTGGCCTAGCCTATGCCTGGCTGTTGCAGGCATTTGGGAAGTAAACCAGTGGATGGAAGATTTCTTTCTCTGTCCGTTTCTCCGCCTTTCAAATGAAATAGATACATATACATGTATAATAAGTAGGTGTATATTTATGTACACACACACATACACACAAACAGGTTGATATCAGACTATAACAGCTGCACTCTACACTAGAAGATAATGAAATATTTCAGACACTCCGGGAAAGAATAACCAGCCAAACCACTTCTTAAATAATAAAACTACAGACAAGTTTCTCAAACACAGCTATGAAAAATAAAACAAGCCCAAAAAAGATAAATAGAGACAAACAGTAGAGCTGGATCCTAAAACAGATAAAAAGACAGAGGAAAATATGATAATACTTGTTATTTAGTTAACATTACTGTACCAATATTAACATTAGTTTTGATCACAAAAGTAGGGGAACCTGAATGAAGAATATAAAGAAATACTCTATTTTTTACATATCTAAAATCATTTCCAAAAAATCTTTTTAATTTGGAAGTCAGTGTTACAGGGGGCAAGGCAGGGAGGATTTTCCATCCACTGGTTTAGTCCCAAATTGCCACAACAGCCAGGACTGGGCCAGACCAAAGCTAGGAGCTTTATCCAGGTCTCCCACATGGTGCCAGCTCTTCAAAACAGTTTGAGTTGGAGAAGAAATGTTTTTTTAGCACTGAAGAATGCAAATAAAACTTCTGTTATTTTTAAATGTACTAAAAAATAAGAGGGCAGGGGGCTAGTGCTGTGGCAGAGCAGGTAAAGCCATCCCCTGAGACACCAGCATCCCATAGAGGTACCGGCTGAAGTCCCAGCTGCTTCACTTCGAATCCAGCTCCCTGCTAATACAACCAGGTAAGCTGCAGAAGATGGTCCAAGTGCAGGCACACGTGTGTGCGCTCTCGCTCCCTGTCTCGCTCAACGCAACTCTTTCAAATGAAAAAATAAATCCTTAAAAAAAAAAAAAAAAAAAAAAAAAAGATGAAGAACTCAATATGTATCTCATCTTTCCTACATGAACTGTATTCACTCTGGGTAACCAAACAATTGAATCAAGGAAGCTTCTCTTTATAGAAATATAGCTATTAAGTGAAAAGGGTGTAAGTTAGAATGAGCATTTTACTACTAATAAATTAACAGAGTGCCGGTTAACAACTGCTAAACCACTCTTTCTGAAGCAGTCTCACTACAGTAGCCAGCCTCCAGGATGGACCCCAGAATTTCCCATCTCTTGGTATTCACGCCGTTAAGTCTCCGTTCCCACATAGTATCAGGGCTGGCATGAGAGACAGAAAGAAAAGTGGAAAAGTGACTGTCCCCCTGGGGTCAGAGAAAACAATACAACTTTCTTCCTTTTTCCCCTCTCTCTGATCATTTACTCTGCAGAGCACCTTCAGAACACTCGAGCAAAGGACCAAGACCTCCTGCCAATCACTGAAAGCAAATCCTCCAGCCCTGTCAAACCTTCAGACAACTGCGACCCAAGAGAAACCTCAAGCAGGAACCACCAAGCAAGGCCACTGTCACAGTGCTAACCTTCAGAAACTAGATAACAAACACTGTTTCAAGGCACCAAGTTTGAGATGTGGTTTGCCCCCTGTATCTGCAGGTTCCACCAACAATCACAGAGCAAACATATTTGGAAAAAAAAAAAAAAGTCCAGACAATTCCAAACAGAATTAACTTGAACTTGCCACACACTGAGTACAATGAATGTATACATATGAAGAAATGTGTAGGTAGGTTCTGCTTTAACCTCACACCATTCTACAAATTTCCCCTCTCTCTGTCTCCCTCTCTCCAGCACTCATAGTTTGGGCACAATTTGCCTTGGATCTCTTTTTGTATACTTTATAGTTGGGCCTATGATGGTGTACAGACTTTCTTGTCTTTATTCTCTGAACAATACAGTATAATGACTATTTGCAGATAATGTACACTATATTAGGTTTTGTAAGTAATCTATTTAAAGTATACAGGATGATATGCATAGGTTGTATGCTAATTTTACACCATTTTTTTTCTTTTTTTTTTTTTTTTTTTTTTTTTTGGACAGGCAGAGTGGACAGTGAGAGAGAGAGAGACAGATAGAAAGGTCTTCCTTTGCCGTTGGTTCACCCTCCAATGGCTGCCGCAGATGGCGCGCTGCGGCCGGCGCACCACACTCATCCGACGGCAGGAGCCAGGTGCTAGGTGCTTTTTCCTGGTCTCCCATGGGGTGCAGGGCCCAAGCACCTGGGCCATCCTCCACTGCACTCCCGGGCCACAGCAGAGGGCCGGCCTGGAAGAGGGGCAACCGGGACAGAATCCGGCGCCCCGACCGGGACTAGAACCCGTGTGCCGGCGCCGCAAGGCGGAGGATTAGCCTGTTGAGCCATTTTACACCATTTTTATTTAGAGACTTAAATATATACAGATTTTGGTGTCCATGGAACTAATCTCCATCAATATAGGGACAACAAAGAGACAGGGAGAGAGAGAGAAAGAGATCTTCCATCTGCTAGTTCACTACCCAAATGGCCACAAAAGCCAGGGCTGGGTCAGGCTGAAGCCAGGAGCCTGGAACTCCATCTGGGTCTTCCACACGGGTGGCAGGGGCCCAAGCATTGGATCCATCTCTGCTGCTTTCTCACATTAGCAGGGAACTGGATAGGAAGTGGCCAGCCAGTACTTGAACCAGTGCTCAAATTGGATACCAGCACTCATATGGGATACTGGCATCATAGGTGGCAGCTTAAATCATGGTGCCAAGCCAGCCCCCTATCAAATTTTTTTTAACAAGAAAAAAATATTGAAAGAACAACAGGTTGAATAACATTCCCCAGATCAGAGCTAGTGTCACAGAGCTGCATCCCATCTCAGAGTCCCGGCTGCTCCTCTGATTCAGCTCCATTCTAATGTGTCTAGGAAAGCAGAAGATGACTCCGTCCTTGAGTTGTGACGCTCACAGACAACATCTGGATGGATTTCCAGGCTCCTGGACTCCGCCTGCCACCGCCCCCAGCTGTTGGGGCCCATCTGGGAAGTGAACCAGTAGATCAAAGTTCTTCCTCTCTCCCTCTTTCTCTCAATGCCCTGTTTTTCAATTAAAATAAATTCTCACAGGGGCCAGTTTGTGGCACAGCGTGTTAAGCTACTGCCTGCAATCCTGTTCCCCCACGTGACCGCTAGCTGGAATCCTGCCTATTCCACTTTCAATTCAACTCCCTGTTAATGTGCCTGGGAAAGACGTGGTTCAAGCACCCTGGTGCTGCCACCCAGACGAGAGACTCAGCTGCAATTCCAGGCTCCTGGCTTCAGCTGGGCCCAGCAGATGCAGCCATTTGGGGAGTGAACCAGTGAACGGAAGATTTGTTTTCTCATCTCTCTTCCTCTAAACCTACCTTCCAAATAATTTAATTAAATAAATCTTTACAAAAAAATACGTCAGGTCTACTTTGCAGCTTTTCCACTTTCTAAGCTTTTACTACCTGTTAGTCTGTAAAACAAGTAACACACTGCAAAACCTAATGCTGGGCTCAGAGAGTCTGATCTGGGAACCCACCCTGCAACACTGCCGAGCACATCCTCCTGAAACGTGGTGGCCCATTCTGTACTTTCTGCTTATCTTTAATGATATCCCTATTTCCAAAATGTAGAAAATACTAGTAACATAGGAGGATTAGTGCTTCTTCACCATGAACACCAGGACTCACAAAAAACAACCTTGGCAACGGCGCAGAGTGGTACTGACTGTTCACGTGGCACTCCAGGAAGTCAGGGACGGGAGCTGCCTTCGCTTTTCACGCAGAAGTCTTCTATAAAATGAGTGCTGGGCCAGACTTCGGCAGAGTAGGCTAAGCCTCCACCTGTGGCGCCAGCATCCCATCTGGGTGCCAGTTTGAGTACCGGCTGCTGCTCCACTGATCCAGCTCTGCCTCTGGCCTGGAAAAGCAGTTGCAGACATCCCAAGTGCTTGGGCCCCTGCATCCACGTGGGAGACCCAGAAGCTCCTGGCTCCTGGCTTCGGAGCAGCCCAGCTCCCACCACGGTGGCCATTTAGGGACTGAACCAGTAGATGGGAGACATTTCTGTCTCTCTTTCTCTCTGTAACTCTGCCTCTCAAATAAAATCTTAAAAAAGAAAAAAGAAAAAAGTGAGTACCTTCTCCATCCACTTGATACCACAGAAGCAAATACATATAGAAAACATGATTTATTTTTCAAAGAGTGGTAGTTCCTATGCTCTCACACAGAGGAAAAACTAAGATATGAAAGTTATTCATGTTTAGCTTGCAGTTCCATTTGCAATAAACAATAATATAATTTACAAGTAAAGTAAATAATCTCACTAACTGAAAATATCTCCCAGGAATTCATTTCAATCCTTCCCTAGATAACTCCAGCCTCAAGCAATCTCTCCTTCCTCCAAACTCCAAAAGCAATTATTTGTACAATTTATTTGGCAATTAATCCTGCACTGCCTTGTTAAACCTGTTCCATTAGTCTCTGAACTGTTATTTAAAACATCAGTAGTAATCTAACTCTCGTGTTTATTTCTCACCTCCCCAAACAGACTATAAATTCCTTGAAACAAAAAAGGCTTTTTTGTGTATACACAGAGCAACTAATACACAGTAAATATATTTGTTATATTTTTAAAAAGGGAAAAATCCATTACATTAGGAAAGAACTTAAGAATCTTCAAGCTAGAACTGACAAGCCAATGACCTATTTTGTTGATCTGACTCCTAAAGCAATGTGCGGTGGTAAGAAGCATATGCCTATGAAATCAAAGAGACGTAAATTTGGATTCTCTACTAATTTCTAAATTTCTCAACCTAATCCATGAGCTTCTATTTCTTCATCTCTAAAATGAGAAGAAAAAGGACCAGGGTTAGCACACTAGGTTGCGTGGACACCTGTGATTCCGGCAGCCCTAAGAGGGCACAGGTTTGAGTCCCAGCTGTTCCACGTCCATCCAGTTCCCTGCTAACATACCTGGGAAAAGCAGCACAAGATGACCTAAGGACTTGGGCCCCTGCCACCCACGTGGAAGACCCAAATAAAGCTCCTGGCTCTGGCCTGGCTTAGTTCCACCCGTTGCAGCCATTTAAAAAGTGAACCAGGGGCTGGCGCTGTGGCATAGCAGGTTAAAGCCCTGGCCCGAAGCAATGGCATTCCATACTGGCACCGGTTCTAGTCCCGGCTGCTCCTCTTCCAACCCAGCTCTCTGCTATGGCCTAGAAAAGCAATGGAAGATGGCCCAAGTCCTTGGGCCCCTGCACCCACGTGGGAGACCTGGAAGAGGCTCCTGGGTCCTGGCTTCGGATCTGCATAGCTCCAGCCATTGCGGCCATCTGGGGAATGAACCAGCAGATGGAAAACCTTTCTCTCTGTAACTCTTTCAAATAAATAAAAATAAATCTTAAAAAATAAAGTGAACCAGCAGAAGGAAGATCTGTTTCTGCCTTTCTCTAACTCTGCCTTTCAGATAATCAAATAAAATCTTTTAATATGAAATGAGGATATCATATGCCTCTGGAAGGTTTTGACTGTTAAATGACAGTTTATGTAATACTACTGGTATTCATTATTTTACAGATTCTTAGAATTTTTTCATGTTTTTGTATCTGAAATCAGAATGTGTCATATTGACAATACGCCATAGTTTAATTGGCAATTTCACAATTTTTCCAAATAGTATATAAAATAATACACTGTAAACCTGATGACATCTTTCTTTTAAAAGATTTAATTTGGGGGGCTGAGGTTGTGGCATAGATAGGCTGCTTCCTGCAGTACCAGCACCCCATAAGGATGTAGTTTATGTCCTGGCTGCTCTACTTCCAGTCCAGCTCCCTGCTAATGTCCTGGAAAAAGCAGCTGAAGATGGTCAAAAAGTGTCTGGGCCCCTGCTACCCATGTGCAAGACTCAGATGAAGCTCCTGGGTTGGCCTGGCTCAGCTCCAGTCTCTGCAGCTATCTGGGGAATGAACCATGGGATAAAAATGTCTGTCTCTCCCTCTCTGTACTCTTTCAAAGAAATAATAAATCTTAAAAAAAAAAAAAAATTGCAGGATGCCAGTGTCATACACAGTACTCCCTGCCCCCACCACAGCATTTTTTTTAGAGATTTTATTTGAGAGGTAGAGTTAACAGACAGTGAGGGGGAGAGACAGAGAGCAAGGCCTTCCTTCCGCAGGTTCACTTCCCAAATGGCCGCAACAGCCAGAGCTAGGCCCATCCAAAGCCAGGAGACAGGAGCTTCTTCCAGGTCTCCCATATGGATGCAGGACTTGGGCCATCTTCCACTGCTTTCCCAGGCCATAAGCAGAGAGCTGGATTGGAAGAGCAGCCAGGAATAGGACCGGCACCTATGTGGGATGCTGGCGCTGCAAGGCGGGGATTAACCTACTGCGGCCGGCGCACCGGGCTGATCCGATGGCAAGAGCCAGGTGCTTCTCCTGGTCTCCCATGGGGTGCAGGGCCCAAGTACTTGGGCCGTCCTCCACTGCACTCCTGGGCCACAGCAGAGAGCTGGCCTGGAAGAGGGGCAACTGGGACAGAATCCGGCGCCCCGACCGGGACTAGAACCCGGTGTGCCAGCACCGCAAGGTGGAGGATTAGCCTAGTGAGCCGCAGCGCCGGCCTCTGGCACAACATCTTAAGCTTGATGAAATTTAGTCATAGCTGGCAGCATCCTCAACAAATACTAACTTCACCTTCTCCTTCCTCCCTCATATCTATTCACACACCATTATAGTAAGAAACAACTCCTTCAGCTATAGAATGGAAATACCACCAAATCCAGAGTGCTCAGCACTCTGCCATATGGTGTGCTCAACAGACAGAAACTTTCTCTACCACTGCTCTGAATGTATTCAACAAACATTTAAACGCTTGCCACCACTATTGTATGCCTGCCACCATTCTGAGTATCAAGGATAGGAGTAAAGAAAACAGGTGACTCCCAGTGGAGAAACTCTTATGTCCTACTAGCATACATAATGTCTATGGGACAAGAAAGGAAAAGTCAAAATTCACAATTCAAACATATTGTCCCACAGGTTGAAAAAGTTAACTAAGTAAATTAAAGAAAGATACTAAAATACAACAACCTTGGCCAACCACTACGTAAAATTCCATCAAAAGGCAAAGTGAAGTCTTAGAAGCACGACACATGAACTAATTTTTCACTGTAAATAAAGGTTTGGGAAAAGTAAAACAGCCATAACAGATGCTAAAAGCTAAAATGGGGTAGAGGTAGGGGACAATTCCATGCCTAGTTTCAAAAAGCAAAACATACAACAGTTAAGAGGCCCATATCCATACGGGATTCAATTCCCAGCTCTGGCTCCTGACTCCAGCTTCCTAATGCAGACCTTCGGAGGCAGCGGGGATGGCTTGAACAATTGGGTTCCTACCACCAAGCAGTAAGTCCTGGGCAGTATTCTGGCTCCCAGCTCTAGCCTTGTCCAGCCCCGAGGCATCTGAAGAATGAACCACTCTCTGTTTCTCTTTGCCTCTCAAAATGTAAGTGAAAAAATTTTAAAACATATAAGATTCATTCAAAAGACAGGAATGATAATTTTGATTATTTAAAAAATACAAATGTCTCTCAGGAGACATAGCAAATTATATATTTTTAAATTATCTCATATGTCCACAAATCATTTTTTCCAAAAAATCTTATTACTGTAAAGATATGAATGTCAGATTCTTAGATAGAATATTATAGCTCAGGTTCCCCATTCCTCTCCAAACCAAATAAATTAATATTACATATTTCTGTTTCAAAAGACATGCCTAGAAGTCACATCACAGTGACTTTGAACTACAACGTTCCCAGAACAAAAGACATGCCAAATCAACAAAAGGTTATCTAAATAGGACATTTTAATCCTCTTGGTTTTTATATGCAGTCATTTGTTGGACTAACTAGATTATTGTAATGTATCTGCATGAGTTACATTCAATAATCCTTCAAAAGAAAAATATTATCAGATAGAAATAAGGACTATAGGCAAGTTGACAGTACAGCTCAAGTAAAAAACTTAACTTACAAGCAAGCACTGGGGGCTGGCACAGTGGCATAATGGGTAAAGCTGCAACCTGCAGTGCCAGCATCCCATATGGGCGCTGGTTTGAGTCCCACCTGCTCCACTTCTGATCCAGCTCCCTGCTAATGAGCCTGAGAGAGCAGCAGAGGATGGTCCAACTGCTTGGGCCCCTGCACCTATGTGGGAAACCTGGAACAAGCTCCTGGCTCCAGATTGGCTCCACTCTGGCCATTGTGGCCATTTGGGAAGTGAGCCACTGGATGGAAGACCTTCCTCTGTCTACCTCTCTCTGTAACTGTCTTTCAAATAAAGAAAATAAATCTTAAAAAAAAAAAATTCCTTACAGGGTCCAGCATTGTGGCATAGCAGATAAAGCTGCCACCTGTGGCTGGCATCCCATATGGGTGGCTCTGGCAGCTCCACTTCCAACCAGCTGTCTGCTAATGGCCTGGGAAAAGCAGAAGACAGTCCAAGCAATTGGGCCCTTGCTACCCAGGTGGTCTCCTCAAAGAAACTCCTGGCTCCTAAATTCAAACTGGCCCAGCCCAGGCCATTATGGCCACGTGGAGAGTGAAACAGTGGCTAGAAGCTTTCTCTCTGTCTCTAACTCTTTCAAATACAAAAAGTAATATTTTGGGTTGGCACTGTGGCACAGCGGGTTAATGCCCTGGCCTGCAGTGCCGGCATCCCATATGGGTGCAGGGTTGTGTCCTGGCTGCTCTACTTCCAATCCAGCTCTCTGCTATGGCCTGGGAAAGCAATAGAAGATGGCCCAAGTGCTTGGGCCCTGCACCCGCATGGGAGACCAGGAGAAGCACCTGGCTCCTGGCTTCGGAATTGGCACAACGCACCAACCGTAGCGGCCATTTGGGGGGTGAACAAACGGAAGGAAGACCTTTCTCTCTCTCTCTCTCTCTCTCTCTCTCTCTCTCTCTCTGTCCTAACTCTGCCTGTCCAAAAAAAAAAAAAAAAAAACAAGATGCCACTTGGAACAGCCACATACCATCTCAAGGTGCCTGGGTTCAAGTCCTGGCTCCGCTCTCAACTTCAGCTACCTGCTCATGCACACCCTGAGAGGCAGCAGGTACTTGAGACCCTGTCACCCATATGGGAAACTCAGAGCAAGTTGTAGACTCCTGGCTTTGGCATGCCCCAGCCCAGCTGCTGCAGGCATTTGGAGATTGAACCAGCAAACTGAAGATCTCTATCCATCTCTCTCTGTATTCCATCTAAATATTTTTTAAGGATTTATTTATTTGAAAGGCAGAGTAACAGAGAGAGAGCAAGACAGAGATAAGATCCAAATGGCAGCAACATCTGGAGTTGGCCAGGTAGAAGCCAAGAGCCCACAACTCCATCTATGCTTCCTATGTGGATGACAAGAGCCCAAGCACTAGGGCCATCTTCCAATGCTCTCCCGGACACATTAGCAGGAAGCTGATCAGAAGTGGAGCAGCAAGGCCTCCAACCAGCACTCATACGGGTTGCTGGAACCACAAGTTGCAGCTTAACCAACTGTACCACATGCTGATCCCTAAAAGTAGCTTTCTAAGTATATGTTGTGTGTGAGACAGAATGAGATTTAAAGAAAAGAATACTGATATAAAATAAGGTTCCAAAGGAATGGCATCCAAGAAATAGCAATGATGGGGTACAAATGCCCTTGAAATCAGCAAATAGAAACTAGGAAGAAGTCTGGGGTGAAATGTTTTATTTTAATATACTTATTTTTATTTTATTTAAAAGGCAGAGAGAAAGAGTCAGAAATTTCTTATCTGCTGGTTCACTCCCCAAATCCCTGCCAACAGCTAGGGCTGAGCAAGGCTGAGAATAGGAGTCCAGAAATCAATCCAGGTCTCTCACATGGATGGCAGGGACCCAAGCAACAGAGCCATTTCCACTGCCTCCCACACTGCAGATCAACAGGAAGCAGGACCGGAAGCATAGGCACCAGACTTGAACTACGCATTCCATTACGGAATGCAGCAGTCCCAACCAACATCTTACCTGCCCCTGAAAAACTCAATTTTTTTACTTGACAGACAGAGGAAACAAAGGATTGAGAAGGGCCTAAAGCTGGAAACTCAAACCAAGTCTCTCAGATGGGTAGCAGGAGAAGAATCAGTTTAGCCATCACCCCTGCCTCCCAGGGTTCCCATGAGCAGGAAGCTAAGAACTAGGTACATAAGCTCTTTTCTGGTAGAGGGCTTTTTTCACTCAACTTTGTATTTCCTAGGATGTTTTACATATGCCAAGTAAGCAATAAATATTCATTATTTATAAAACAAGTCTTGGGGCTGGCGCTGTGGCATAGCGGGTAAAGGCACTGCCTGCAGTGCTGGCATCCCATACAGAGGCCAGTTCAAGTCCCAGCTGTTCCACTTCCGATTCAGCTCTCTGCTATGGCCTGGGAAAGCAGTAGAAGATGGCCCAAGTCCTTGGGCCTCTGTACCCACATGGGAGACCTAGAAGAGGCACCTGGCTCCTGGCTTCGGATCAGCACAGCTTCAGCCATTGAGGCTATCTAGGGAGTAAAACAGAGGATGGAAGACATCTCTCTCTCTCTCTCTCTCTCTCTCTCTCTCTCTCTCTCTCCTTCTCTCTGCCTCTGCCTCTTTGTAACTCTACCTTTCAAACAAATAAATCCTTAAAAAAGAAAAAGTCTTATAGAACTGAAAAATATTTAATGAATTTTACACAGAAAATAATTGAGGAAAATAACTATCCAAAGAACTTATCCTCAAAAGACGTTGGTAATCTAAAGTAAAAGGCATATTACTGTGAGGTCTTCTCCTATCTTGTTCTCAAGTTTAAGGAGAATACAACTGAATGCCCAGAATATTCAGAAAGTTATTAATCATTGAAGACGAATTCAGCGGTTTCCAATAAAATGGTGCTCACTGGCTAGTTAAGGATACTAACACTAGTGAGACATTGATTATATATAGCATCTTTTTTTAAAAAATAGATTGATTTATTTATTTGAAAGTCAGAGTTACAGAGAGGAAGAGAGGCAGCGAAAGAAACAGAGAAAGAGAAAAAGAGAGAGAGAGAAAGGTCTTCCATCTACTGGTTCACTTTCCAATTGACCACAACAGCCAGAGCTGAGCCGATCAGAAGCCAGGAGCTTCTTCCAGGTCTTCCATGCGGGTGCAGGGGCCCAAGCACTTGGGCCATCTTCTACTGCTTTCCCAGGCCTCAGCAGAGAGCTGGATTGGAGTGGAGTAGCCAGGTCTCAAACCAGCATCCATATGAGATGCCGGCACTGCAGGTGGCAGCTTTACCCGCTACGCAAAAGCGTCAGCCCTGCTATACACAGCATCTTGTAGTAGGCAGCACAGGCCAATTTGGACAGCACAGGATAGAAGCTCAAGGAAACAATCACGAGTTCAAATGGACAGGAAGAACACAACAGAAGACAGGGCCAGTGAATCTTGGATGCATAGTCTGACAAGAAAGAAAAATAAAATAAATGTTTCCAGCTGCTCAGGCCAAAAGTGTTTAAATCACCTTGAAGTCTTCTCCCCACCCAAGTCAAATTTAAAAAAAAACAAAAAACTGTTGATTATACCAACAAAATACACACAGCCTGATTAACTCATCACCTCTACTGCCATAACCATGGTTTATGAGCTCCTGGCTCCTGGTTCCAGATCAGCACAGCTCTGGCCATTGCGGCCAACTGGAAGATTGGAAGACCAACAGCAGATGGAAGACCTCTCTCTACTTCTCCTTCTCTCTGTGTAACTCTAACTTACAAGTAAATAAGTCCTTTTTTTTTTTTTAATTTTTTTTTTGACAGGCAGAGTGGACAGTGAGAGAGAGAGACAGAGAGAAAGGTCTTCCTTTTTGCCGTTGGTTCACCCTCCAATGGCCGCCACGGCCACGCACCGCACTGATCCGATGGCAGGAGCCAGGTGCCTCTCCTGGTCTCCCATGGGGTGCAGGGCCTAAGCACTTGGGCCATCCTCCACTGCACTCCCTGGCCACAGCAGAGAGCTGGCCTGGAAGAGGGTCAACCGGGACAGAATCCGGCGCCCCGACCGGGACTAGAACCTGGTGTGCCGGTGCCGCAAGGCGGAGGATTAGCCTGTTGAGCCACAGCGTCAGCCAATAAATAAATTTTAAAAGAAAAAAAAATGTTTGTTTGAAAGGCAGGGGGTGGGGGGAGATCTTCCATCCACTGGTCCACTACCCCAAAGGACCACAGTTGGCCAGGGCCAATCTGAAGCCCTGAGCTTCATCCAAGTCTCCCATGTGAATGTCAGGGACCCAAGTACTTGGGCTATCTTCTGCTGCTTTCCCAAGCACATTAGCAGGGAAGTGGATCAGAATTAGAACAGGGGCCGGCACTGTGGCCTAGCAGGTAAAGCTGCCACCTGCAGTGCCAACATCCCGTGTGGGTGCCAGTTCCAGTCCCAGCTGCTCCACTTCCAATCCAGCTCTCTGATATGGCCTAGGAAAGCAGTAGAATATGGCCCAAGTCCTTGAGCCCCAGGACCCATGTGGGAGACCCGGAGGAAGTTCCTGGCTGTCAATCAACTCAGCTCCAGCCGTTGCAGTCATTTGGAGAGTAAACCAGAAGAATGGAATACCTCTCTCTCTCTCTCTCTCTCTCTCTCTCTCTCTCTCTCTGGCTCTACCTCTCTCTGTAACTCTGTCTTTCAAATAAATAAAATAGACCTTTAAAAAAAATCGATGAGAAGGTTACTGGTAATCCTTATTTTTTTTAGTTTGTAAATTTCTGTATTTTTATGTATTCCATATGAGCATGAATTAATTTTTATAATAAAAAAGAATGCTTTAATTGGAAGAAAAAATCAATGATCTTTTTGGAATAATCAAAAATATAATTAAAAACTTGTAACAGTTTCCCATTTCACACAAAGTAAAAAGCTCCAGTCCCTACAAATGTCTAGAAGGCCCCACGGTCAGCTCTCTGATATCTACCCTCATTACTCCTGTGCCCACTATGCTCTGGCACACTGGTGACCTTGTTATTCTTCAAATACACTAAGAATGCTCCCACCCAAAGGCCTCTGTTCTGATGCTTCACTATACAAAATGTCCTCCATACCCAATTCTGCACTCCAATATTCACAAGATATACATCCTAGGCCCTCTACTCAATTATTTCTCTGCAAAGATACTGTGACTGCCCATCTGAAACTCCAACACACACAAACCAATCCCCAGAACTCTTACACAGCTTTATTTTTTCCATCGCCATTCTGGTCACTGTTAATATTCCTAACATCTAGAGAAGAGCCAACATGTAGCTAGCACTCAGTAAGTCTTTGTAGAATAAAATAAAACAGGGCAACAGGGCCTGCATTGTGGGGCAGCTAGATAAGCTACCTCCTGCGATATGCCTGTCCCTGCTACTCCACTTAACAATCCAGCTCCCTGCTGCTGTACCCAGGAGAGCAACACAACCGGCCCAAGTCCTTGGGCCTCTGCATGGGAGACCTGCACAGAGTTCCAGGCTCCTGGCTTCGGCCTGGCCTGGCCCTGGCCATTAAAGCCACTTGAGGAGTAAACCAGCAGACGGAAGATTTCTCTCCCCCTCTACCAGCCCTCTAACTCTGCCTTACAAATAATTAATAAATCTTAAAAAAAAAAAAAAAAAAAAAACAAGGAACAGAAAGGAGGACTTTTGGAGGTTGTGAGGATATGTATGTTTGAGGGGTCAAACACTACAAAATCAATCTCTCAGAAGCAGGGAACTTGCAGCAAAAAAGACTCCAAAGATAAATAATACTTGATTAACAGCAACCAGAAAAAGTGAGAGACTTGAAGAATGAAGGTTGACAGTGGACAAGAAGGCAATTGGTCAGAATGAAATTTAGGCTGAGAGGGGAGGGGTAAAATGGCTGTAGAGAGAGTAAGGGTTGAGGAGGGGAAGTGCAGGAAGAGGTCAGGAACAGTGTTACACACACAGGAAACGTCAGCAGGACCGGAGAACTACACTAGGGAGGAACGGCTCACAGGGAAGGGGTGGAGGACACTCACGTCGCCTCAGCCCTGTTCCTGTCCAAATCCAAGACCTAACCGTCTAGAAAAACAGATATACTTAGCCATTAATATGGTTCAAAGTGTGAGTAACTTACAAATGTTTAAGACACATGCATCTGTTGTACCACTTTGAACCTTCAAATTCTTCAGTGCAGACATGCCTAAGTTTAAAAGGTTAATGCATAAAACCTGAATTCCTCCGTTCATTCCTTAATATGTTAGACATTTGTCAAAATAGAGATGAAATAAGATGGGTAATTATAGTTTATCTGTAACCTCTTCATTGTTCTGCTCCTGTAACCTCTTCATTGTTCTGCTCCTGTAACCTCTTCATTGTTCTGCTCCTGTAACCTCTTCATTGTTCTGCTCTGCCAGTTTACAGAGCAAGGCAACCTAAGCTTCCATCATCAGGAAAACAAGATAACACTGTCTTCCAATCTGAAAGAGTCATTCAGAAGACACAGAATCAATTTTAATGTAAAGTTTGCTGACTTGGGAAAGATTAATAGGAAACTAAAATAGTTAAAATGTTAAATGTTTCTTGAATCACACCAAATCAATATTGAGCTTATATAAATCTTCAAAATTTGCTTTTACTTTTCAGAGTATTATTCTATATACTATAAAATCCTATTAAATATAATTTACACAGCACTATCAAATAATTATATATCTTCTCAGATGCATAATAAATCTGAAATAAAAAATCAAAATCATTTAAAACAGGAATTTGAATGACAAGAGTTTTAAATAAGTCTGCAACTTTAGTGTTTATGCCCAAATATTCAGGCAGAGATAAAAGAAAAATACAATACCTTAGATGTGCAAACTTACGCACTGCTCATTAAAAGCTGGCCAGATGCCATTTTATCATTGATAGAGTACTTCACATTGCTCTCAGGGCACAACTGCAGTTGCACAGAACCCAACGGCATAAGCCTGTCTGCACGTCATCACGGGAAATAGTGGAAAATTTCACAGGCTGACATCCAGAACGTCTGCGGTTCTTTTTCATGTTTCTTTCTTCCTACAAAGCAGTTATTAGCCTAGTAGTCACATTTTTTAAAAGCTGGAAATTTCCACTGTTTCTTTTTTAACTTGCCATCTTAAGCGTAAATTGCAAAATGCTCCAAAATTCCAGCATGACAGAAAGAATAATCCAGACAGAAAGGAATTAAAATATGTATCTTCAAACTGGGGTGAAGGGACGGGTAAAGTAACCTGAGGTGTGTCTTGCTTTCTAAACAAGAAAAAAAAAAAGCGTTCATGGAGACAATTGATGGTTACAACTTACTATAAACAAAAAAATGTGAACACACAATGTGAAGCCAGGATTTTCTAATCAGGTGATTGAACAAGAATTCAAAACCTAATGCTTTTGAATGTATCCAGATAGGTGCAGTAGCCAGGGCTGGGCTAGACCAAAGCCAGGAGCCAGGAGCTTCTTCTAGGTCTCCCACATGGGAGGCAGGGGCTCAAACACTTGGGCCATCTTCCACTGATTTTTCCCAAGCCATCAGTGGGGAGCTGGATCAGAAGTGGAGCAGCTGGGACACCAACCCGCACCCTTATATAGAAATAAACTAAAGGGGTGGCGTAGTGGCACAGCAGGTGAAGCTGCCACCTGCTACACCACCATCCCATATAGGCACAGGTCATGCCCCTACTTCTGACCCAGCTCCCTGGTAACGAGAAAAGCGGGGGATGCCCACAGTGCTTGCACCCCTGCCCTTCACATGGGACATACCGATGGAGTTCTAGGGTCCTGGCTTCAGCCTGGCCCAGTCCCAGATATCCTTAGGCTATCTGGGGAGTGAACCAATGGATGGAAGATCTCCCTCCCTCCCTCTCTCCGTCACTCTGCTTTTCAAATAAGTAATTTTTAAGAAGACCCTTTGAAATATACAACAGATGCACATGGGACAAAGCAAAAGGCGTCAAAGGGTGCACCATGAAAAGCAAGTCACCGCTCCTCTCGTGCAAGAGACAACTATTGTTATCTCACTCTAGGCATTTATTATTTAGGTATTTATATATGCTTTAAGCTTTTAAAAAATTTGTTTTATTTTCAAAGGCAGAAAGAGTGTGCTAGTGAGTGTTATCTACTGATCCATCCTCATATGCCTTCAATGGCTGGGGCTGAGAGCCAGGAATACAATCCAGGTCTTTCCCAGGGGGTGGCAGTCATCAATTACTTGAGCCATCACTGCTTCCTGTCAGGGTCTACACTGGCAGAAGCTGAAATCAGCAGCCAGAAGTAGAAACCAAACCCAGGCACTCCGATGTTGAGACACCGCCATCTTAACTGCTAAACTCTCAAATCCACGCACATACTTTTAAAAAGTTTTTATTTCTCTCACAATTTTGGGAGAGCTTTATAATGATATATAGCATACATTCAGAGAAGTTTGCAATTATAGCCAAATAAACTTATAAAATAAAGACACTCCTATAACTAGCACTTAGAAATTCTACTCTGTATTTTATATATTTTTAAATGGTCTTGGAGAATATCTCGAATCTATGTGATTTATAGCTGCCGAGAAATTTCTAGGGGCAAGTACTGTGGTGTGGTGGTTTAGGCTGCCTCCTGCCAAAGCATCCCATATGGGTACCTGTTGGAGTCTCAGCTGCTCTACTTCCAGTTGAGCTCTCTGCTATGGCTTGAGAAAGTAACAAAGACAGTCCAAGTCTTTGGGCCCCTGTATCCACATGTCAGACTCAGAAGAAGCCCTGGCTCCTGGCTTTAGACCAGCCCAGCTCCGGCCATTATGGCTATTTGGGAAGTGAACCAGCAGATGGACAGTCTCAGTCTCTCTCTCTCTCTCTCTCTCTCTCTCTCTCTCTCTCTCTCTCTCTCTCTCTCTCTCTCCAACTCTCCCTTTAAAATACATATTTTTTTAAAAGTGCTTTAAAAATTTTTCTAATAGTTACAGTGTTCCATTGTATGAATATAGAATGTATAATTTATACAGTTTCATATTAATGCAAACAAAACTATGTAAATATTCTCATATATATTTCATCATTCTACTACTTTTTTAATAAAGTGTATATTTTTTGAAGTAGAATGCTGGATCAAAGAGTATAATTGTTTTTTTTTAATTTTATTTATTTATTTGAGAGGTAGAATTACAGACAATGAGAGGAAGAGACAGAGAGAAAGGTCTTCCTTCTACTGGTTCACACCCCAGATGGCCACAATGGCTGGAGCTGTGCCAATCTGAAGCCAGGAGCTTCTTCCAGGTCTCGCACACGGGTGCAGGGGCCCAAGGACTTGGGCCATCCTCTACTGCTTTCCCAGGCCATAGCAGAGAGCTGGATCAGAAGTGGAGCAGCCGAGACTAGAACCCGCTCGCATTAAGGGATGCGGAGCGGCAGGAGGAGGATTAACCTACTGCTCCAAAGAGTATGAATTTAAAAAGACAGAGCAACTTGCCTCCTGGCAGAGTTTGTATCAATTTACAAATCCATCAGCAGGGGGCCAGCACTGTGGCACAGCAGGTTAAAGCCCTGGCCTGCAGCACCAGCATCCCATATGGGCCGTGGTTCAAGTCCCGGCTGCTCCACTTCGGATCCAGCTCCCTGTTAATGCGCCTGGGAAAGCGGCAGAGGATGGTCCAAGTGCTTGGGGCCCTGCATACCAAGAGTAAATTGCTTGAGAAATTATATTCCAAAGATTTTAGGTGGAATTTAGAAGTTACTATATATATACTCAAGTGGGGATTAACAGACCATAAATTGTGGGCTGATAAGAAAACTGTGAATTAAGCATTAGTTTGTTCAAAAGGGCTTGAAGATTTACAACAGTTAACTAGAGGACTTTGATGGACAGTGGAAGGAATTGCAACATGAGGATTTTCTTAAATAAAAATTAATTAACTTAAAAAAAAAGTAGAGCAGGCAGGACTTGAAATAGTGCTCTGATTTGGGATGCCACTTCAGATGGTAGCAGCTTAATCTCTGCACCATGACATTGGCCTCTAGTGTGTTTAAAATGGACCTATATATGGGGCCAGCACTGTGGTGTAGTGGGTAAAGCTGCCATCTACAGTGCTGGCATCTCATATGGGCACCAGTGTGAATCCTGACTCCTCTACTTCCGTCCAGCTCTCTGCTATGGCCTGGGAAAGCAGTGGAAGATAGCCCAGGTCCTTGGGCCCCTGCACCTGTGTGGAAGACCAGGAAGAATCTCCTGGCTTCGGATTGGCACAGTTCCAGCTGTTGCAGCCATTTGGGGAGTCAAACAATGAGCACTTTCTCTCTCTGCCCCTGTCTATCAAAAAATAAAATAAAATGTACCTAATAACACTGGATTGCATTTTTTTATTTTTTAAATTTGCTTGCTTGAGGTACAATTTACTTGCAGTAAATTCATTTAAGTACACAGTGTGAGTTTTGGCAAATGTAGACAACTTTGTGACCATCATCACAATCAAGATGCAGAACACTTCTTCACCTACGAAATTCCTTCTTCCTCTCTTGCAGTCTGTCCCTAGAACCATCAACTTACTATCATGAAATTTTTATTTATTTATTTATTTGACAGATAGAGTTAGACAGTGAGAGAGAGACAGAGAGAAAGGTCCTCCTTCCATTGGTTCACTCCCCAAATGGCCACCACAGCCGGCGCTGCACTAATCCAAAGCCAGGAGCCAGGTGCTTCCCCCTGGTCTCCCACGTGGGCGCAGGGGCCCAAGCACTGGGGCCACTCTACTGCCCTCCTGGGCCACATCAGTGAGCTGGACTGGAAGAGGAGCAGCCGGGACTAGAACCTGGAGCCCATATGGGATGCCGGCACTGTAGGCAGAGGATTAGCCAGGTGAGCCATGGCGCCAGCCCCTCTATGATGAAATTTTGACCTTCATTGAGGTATAATTGACATATAATTAACAGTTTTGTTTGTGTGTGTGTGTGTGTGTGTGTGTGTGTGTGTGTGTGTGTCTAATGCAAAGCTTATTTTTATTTGAAAGGAAGAGAGAGATCTTCCCAAATACCCACAAAAGCCCAAGGTAGGCCATGCTGACATCAGGAAGCAGGAATTCCATTTGGGTCTCCCGCATGGGTGGCAGGGACCCAAGTACTTGAACCATCATCTCCTGCCTCCCGGGGTGCACATTAGCAGGAAGCTGGATCATAGGGGAAGTGGGACTTGAACCTATGCAGTCCTGACATGGGGTGTGGGCACTTCCAAGTGACAGTTTAACCCACTGCAGCACAACGTTTACTCCTGCCTACATCTAAACTGTATAAACTGGTGGACTTAAGTTCCTAGAAAAGAGGAATTAAACGATAAGTTCATTATGGTGCAAAAATTTTGAGATCTATGCAGTTTTTTTCATAATAGGCATTTTTCTGTAAACTTCTTTGTATGTACGGATTTGAAAGACTTATTGCCTCAAAATGAACTTATCTTTTAATCCCACTTCCATGAACATTCTGTAGGTATCCAACTGTGAACCCATTACCACAGTTATAATGAAGGACATACCCATTGTACAGTACCTTGCAAAGTTCCCTGGTATTTCTTTCTAATCCATCCTTCATCATCTCTAGGGAATTACTGACACACTTTGTGCCACTGAAGATTAAAAAAGAACTGTGGGACTGCCACTGCGGCACTGGCATCCCATATGGTGGCCTGTTCAAGTCCTGACTGCTCCATTTCCAATCCAGCTCCTGCTAATGTGCCTGGGAAAACAGTGGAAGAGAGCCCAAGTCCTTGAGCCCCTGCACCCACAGGGGAGACCCGGAAGCAGCTCCTGGCTTCAGCCTGGCTCAGCCTTGTCGTTGCAGCCATTTGAGTGAACCAGTGAATGGAAGACCTCTCTTCTCTTTCTAACTCTGCCTTTCAAATAAATAACTAAGTCTTAAATTAGTTGTAAATACACATTTTTAGAGGAAGCTGCCCTCTTTCACTTAGTATATTAATTCTGAGAATCATCCATGTTGCAAATATCAATAGTTTATTTTTAATTGATTAGTACAAGTCCACTATACTAGTGTATCACAGCTTATTGATCCACTCACTTGTTGATGAGCATTTGGGCTGTTATTAGTTTTTGGTTATCAAAAAAGGACCACTTCTGCCGGCGCCGTGGCTCAACAGGCTAATCCTCCGCCTTGCGGCGCCAGCACACCGGGTTCTAGTCCCGGTCGGGGCACCGGATTCTGTCCCGGTTGCCCCTCTTCCAGGCCAGCCCTCTGCTGTGGCCCAGGAGTGCAGTGGAGGATGGCCCAGGTGCTTGGGCCCTGCACCCCATGGGGAGACCAGGAAAAGCACCTGGCTCCTGGCTCCTGCCATCGGACAAGCGCGGTGCGCCGGCCGCAGCGCGCCGGCCGCGGCGGCCATTGGAGGGTGAACCAACGGCAAAGGAAGACCTTTCTCTCTGTCTCTCTCTCTCACTGTCCACTCTGCCTGTAAAAAAAAAAAAAAAAGGACCACTTCTGTACAAGGTTATATGTGGATATATGCTTGTATTTCTCTTGGGTAAATACTACAGGAAGAATGGCTGAGATATATGGTAAGTGTATGTTCAGTACTTAGAAATTTTAGAAACTGCCCAGGGACTGGTGCTGTGGCACAGTGGGTTAACACCCTGGCCTGAAGCACCTGCATCCCATATGGATACAGGTTTGAGACTCAGCTGCTCCACTTCCGATCCGGCTCTCTGCAATGGCCTGGGAAAGCAGAATATGGCCCAAGTCCTTAGGCCTTTGCACCCACATGGGAGACCCAGAAGAAGCTCCTGGCTTCAGTTCAGCACAGCTCCAGCCATTGCAGCCAACTAGGGAGTGAACCATCGGATGAAAGGCCTCCCTCTCCTCTCTCTGTGTAACTCTGCCTTTCAAATAAATAAATCTTTTAAAAAATAAAGGAAAGGCAAAAGGAAAGGAGAGGGAGGGAGGGAGAGAGGGAAGAAGGGAGGGAGGGAGGGAGGGAGGGAGGAGAGAAAGAGAGAAAGAGAGAGAGAGAAAAGAAAGAAATGACTGCAAATGACTGCAGCCAGGCTAAAGCTGGGCCAGGCTTAAGGCAGCAGCCTGGAACTCCATTTGGGTCTCCCACCCAAAAGGGTGACGGGGCCCAAGTACTTGAGCCATCCTCTATTGCTTTCCCAGGTACATTAGCAGGATGCTAGATGGGAAGTGGAGCAGCTGGGACTCAAACCAGCACCCATATCAGATGCTTGTGTAGCAAGTTAGGCCTGTAATCCCCAGCTACTCCACATTTTCATCAATACTTGGTCCTATCATTCTTTTTAATATTAGCATGTACAATGGTATCTTTTTTTTTAGTTTCCCTGATGGCTAATGTTCAGTATCTTTTCTTGTACTTATTTGTCACTTGCGTAATGAAGTCTCTTTTTATATCTTTTGCTCATTTTTCAGCAGGAATGTTTTATCTTCTTATGGAGATCTAAGTTCTTTATTTTAGAGGCAAAGATATTTTTGGATATATGCATTAAAAATAGTTTCTTTCAGTCTGTGGCCTCATTTCATTAGTGTTTTTGAAGAGCAGAAGGTTTTAATGTCACTAGAGTTAAATTTATTGATTTTTTAATAAGTTCAGGCTAGAGCAGACACTTAGCCCAGGGGTTAAGATTCTGTGTCCTACACTGGATTGACTGCCTCATCTGCACTCCAGCTCCTGACCCAGCTTCCTGCTGACACAGACTGAGAGGCAGTCACGAAGCCTCACGTGATTGGGCAGCAACTCTCATGGGAGACCTAGATTGAGTTCCCAGCTCCCAACTCTGCCCTGGCCCAAACCCAGCTGTTGCAGGCATTTTCAGGGTGAACCAGAAGATGGGGAGCTCTGTCTCTTGGTCTCTGAGTCTCTGCTTCTCAAATTTTCTATAACTTGTTCATGCTTCTTTATGTTAACACAACTTTGCCAAACCAAGTATCCTCAAAGTATCCTCTCCCACCACATGGGAGAGGCCTATGTGCTCATCCCATTCTGTACTGCTTCACCAGGCTCATTAGCAGGGAGTGAAAATCAGAAGTGGAACAGCTGAGACTAGAACTGGAACTCATAAAATGCTGGATCGCAGTATACTTTCCCTAAAAGTCAAAGTTAGAGAGCAGGGGTCTTCTGCTGCTGCCTTTGCAGGTACATTAACAAGACGCTAAATCAGAAGTAGAGTAGCTGGGGCTCGAACCAGCATAGGATGCTGGTGTCACAAGTGGTGACCTAACCTGCTGTGCTTCAAAACTGGCCCCTTCATTTTTATTATTTAATTTTTCAATTTCAAACTGAGATTTTATTATGTTGACATTTGTGCATCATTCCACATCTTCAGCCAAGCTCTGAGCAGTTAGCAATTCTCTTATTTTGAGGAGTATTGTCAATAGCATATGGGATACTGGTGGTGGAAGAGGATGCTGTAACACTTGTGGTAACTGCTATGATTGTCCACATATGGGAACTGCCTTTCTGAGATGGTCCACAGCCTTCTCATTCACCTTGAGCTAGAAACTCTTCACCAAGCTGTATTTCTTCAATGAAGAACTTCTGAGGGGCTGGCGCTGTGGCACAGTGGGTTAAGGCCCTGGCCTGAAGCACCAGCACTTCGAATGGGTGCCGGTTCTGTCCCGGCTGCTCCTCTTTTTTTTTTTTTTTTTATTTTTTTTTTTTTTGACAGGCAGAGTGGACAGTGAGAGAGAGAGAGACAGAGAGAAAGGTCTTCCTTTGCCATTGGTTCACCCCACAATGGCCGCTGCAGCTGGTGCACCGCGCTGATCTGAAGCCAGGAGCCAGGTGCTTCTCCTGGTCTCCCATGGGGTGCAGGGCCCAAGCACTTGGGCCATCCTCCACTGCACTCCCGGGCCACAGCAGAGGGCTGGCCTGGAAGAGGGGCAACCAGGACAGAATCTGGCGCCCCGACCGGGACTAGAACCCGGTGTGCCAGCGCCGCAAGGCGGAGGATTAGCCTGTTGAGCCACGGCGCCAGCTCCGGCTGCTCCTCTTCTGATCCAGCTCTCTGCTATGGCCTGGGAAAGCAGAGGAGGATGGTCTAAGTCCTTGGGCCCCTGCGCCCACATGGGAGACCTGGAGGAGGATCCTGGCTCCTGGCTTCGGATCGGCACAGCTCCGGCCATTGCGGCCATCTGGGGAGTGAGCCAGCAGATAGAGCACCTCTCTCTGTCTCTACCTCTTTCTGTAACTCTGTCTTTCAGATAAACAAAATAAATCTTAAAAAAAAAAAAAAAAAAAGAACTTCTGAACAGCTTCTGTGTCTTTAAGGTCAGGTAACTTGGAAAGTCCAGCTCTCTTGGCAAGCTTCTGTTTCTTTCATGATGTAAATTTTAACTTCAAACACTGTTTTGGCTGAGCAACTGGACAAGTTGCAAAAACATTTCTTATTGCAACAAATTGACTCCTCTATTGTTGCAAAGGAACATTCCTACACAACCAAAGTGGATAGGAATGGTTTTGGAAAGTTTCCTTCTTGTAAATCTTTCTTAAAATATGTCGCAGATGGGGCACGCATTGTGGTGTAGCAGGTGTAGCCATAGACTCGGATGCCAGCATCCCATGTGGGCACCGGCTCAAATCTCAACAGCTCCACTTCTGATCTGATCCCTGCTAATGGTCTGGGGAAAGCAGCAGAAGATGGCCAAAGTACTCAGACCCCTGTCACCCATGTGGGAGACTCTGATGAAACTCCTGGGTTTGGCCAAGCTCAGCTCTGGCCACTGCTACTACCTGGGGAGTGAATCAGAGGATGGAAGATCTCTGTCTCTCCCTCTAATTCTGACTTTCAAATAAATAATTTTTTTAATGCAGCAGGTACGAAATAAGACTGAACCACAGGAGAAGCACAACCTTTTGGACTCCACTGTGATTTCTACAGCATTCACGCATACTTTGCAAGCATTTACAGTGAGGCTACTGATATTATTTTTAATTTTTTAAAAATTAGATAGCCTATCTGTTGGCTTACTCCCCAAATAGCTGATGAGTTAGGGCTGAAGGCAAGAGTTAGAAATTCAATTAAGATTTCCCTCAAGGGTGAAAGGGACCCAGCTACTCGAGCCATTACCTGCTACCCTCAGGGTTTGCACTGGTGGGAAATTGAAATGGGGTATTGAACCCAGGTACTCTGATATGGGATGTGTCTTAACTGACATCTTAGTGCTAAATGCCTACTTCAGTACTGGTTCTTAAATTTCAATTTCCACTATTTTTGCTAGTATGTCCAAGTGTAATTTATTTTTGAATACTGACTTAGGATCTTATAATCTTGCTAAACATTTTTTTAAGATTTATTTATTTGAAAGAGTTACACAGAGGAGAGGCAGAGAGAGAGAAATTACAAATTACAAGAGTTACAAATTTTATAGGGCTTGCTTTTAGGGAAAGTATACACATTCCATATTTTTTGGAAAAGGTTATGAATATTCAAGAGATGAGTGTATATATCCACTAAATCATCATATACGTTACATACATCCTAAGTTTGGTTGGAGATGGAAATGTAAGCATTATAATTAAGGGAGGCATTGCTGGGCTTTTATGTGAAGAGGTGAAGTTGGCTTCGGATCAGCGCAGCTCTGGCCGTTGCCTGCAGCTAGTGTGCATATTCATTAAACCCTCTATCGCCGAACTGGGATTTGGAGTTTCTGTATACCCGCACAGTGTGGCTTATAGCAGTCTGCAAGAATATCTGTTCTCAACTAGAGTTAAGTTAAGGTTGGGTTATTCCATAGGTGTTGATGATGTTTTCCGAGAATAAAACAATTGTACTTCCTTGTTTCCGGTCAGTATGCCTATTCTTTTTTCTTGCTCTATTGTAATGGCTAGTGCCTTCAGTACATGTTGAATGCACATTTGAACATGGTAACCATTAATAACATTTTAGTTGTAGGTTTGCTGATCTGCTTTCTATCTATATAGCTTTGCATTTTGTCAAATTTCATTTACATTTCATCTAATTGGAACCATACAGGACTGCTTCAGAGCTTTCGCTCAGCTTCGCCCTGTGAGAGTCGCTCATGCTGGGTGTATCAGGAGTTTACTATGGCTTGGTATGGATATGTGCAACGCTATATTTTGACAGTATACTTAATAGCTTACTGATTTACCAATTGAGCAACATTTTTGTTGTTTGTTCTTGGTTATTATGAGTAGTGCTGCTACTGAACATCTAGATTCAAGTCTTAGTGTGGATATGATTGCATGTCAGGAGCTGGGATTGCTAAGTTATATGTTACACGTATGTTTAGTTTTAAAGAAATGGTGAAACTGTTTACCTGTTAACGGTAAGTGATTGTACCATTTTGTGTTCTTGTTGGCAATACAGCCAAGTTCTAATTTTATTTCCTCGCTGACACTTAGTATTAATATTCTTACATTTCAACATTCTGGCAGATGTGTAATGACATCTCACTGTAGTTTTAAGTCAAAATCTCTTTTACTGGGCCAGTATTACAGCATAGGGGGTAAAGCACCTGATGTCCGCCTCAAAAGATATTAAGTGACACCATTTGCAAGTGCATCTCTGTGTGTTAAGATTCTTTAATAGACATTTTTTAAAAAGTGTTTTAAAATTCCCTAAGAAGCTTCAAACTCTTAGACAATGAAGAACAATGTGAAAACTTCATGCCTTCAAGCAGTCAAGCAACAGGAAACAGTAAGCTTTTTTTTTTTTTAAAGATTTTACTTTGAGTAAATAAAATCTTTAAAGGGGAGAGGGGGCAGCAGCACTATGGTGTAGCGGGTAAAGCTGCCGCCCGCAGTGCCAGCATCCCACCATATGGGTGCCAGTTCTGACTGTACCACTTCCCATCCAGCTCTCTGCTATGGCCTGGGAAAGCAGTAGAAGATGGCCCAAGTCCTTGGGCTCCTGCACCCATGTGGGAGACCTGGATGAAGCTCCTGGCTCCTGGAGCCAGCTCAAACCACTGTGAACCAGGAGGAGGAGGAACTCTCTAGCATGTGCACACACCACCTCTCCCTCTAACTCTGCCTTTCAAATAAATCTTAAAAGGGGGAGAGGGATTGTTGTTGGGGCACAGAGAATGTGGGCTTGGGATGCCCACGTCCCACACCGGATTACCTGGGATTCAGTTAGGACACCACTCCTGATTCCAGATTCCTGCTAATTTGCACCCTGGGGGGCAGCGAATGAGGCTCAAGTACTCAGGTCCCTGCCACCCACATGGGAAGCCAGGACTCTGCTCCTTGCTCCTTGGCGCTGGCCCCGTCCAGCCCCAACTTCCAGGCATCTGCGGAGTGAGCCAGCAGATGGAAGAGCTCTTTCTGCTACCCTTTCAAATCAAGGAAAAAACAGCATTTTTAATAAATTTTTTAAAAAAGATTTATTTATTGGAAAGGCAGAACTATAGACAAAGTTGAGAGAGATCCTCTATACATTGGTTCATTCCCCCAAATGGCCACAATGGCTGGAGATGGGCCAGGCTGAAGCCAGGAGCCTGGAACTCCATCTGAGTCTTCCACATGGCTAGCATTGGGGCTACCTTCAGCTGCTTTCCCAGGCACATTAGCAGAGAGCTATGTGTGCAGGAAATGGAGCAGCCAGGAGTCAAACCAGCGCTCATATGGGATGTGCATAACACAGGCAGCAACTGAAACCTCTGTGCCACAAAGCCAGCCCCTTTTGAAAATCTTATTCTTCAGGGGCCGGCACCGTGGTGCAGCAGGTTAACACCCTGGCCAAAGCACTGGTATCCCATATGGGTGCCGGTTCAAGACCTGGCCGCTCCACTTCTGGTCCTGCTCTCTGCAATGCCCTGGGAAGGCAGTAGAAGATGGCCCAAGTGCTTGGGTCCCTGCACTCATGTGGGGGACCCAGAAGCTCCTGGCTTTGGATCAGCGCAGCTCTGGCCATTGCGGCCAATTGGGGAATAAGCCATCAGATAGAAGACCTACCTCTCTCTCCTCTCTCCTCTCTGTGTAACTCTAACTTTCAAATAAATAAATCTTAAAAAAAAAAAAAATCAAAAGCATCCACCGAGCTTTGTTAATAGTTCATCTTGAGCTGCCCACATAAATTAAAAAAAAAAATTCCCTTAATGTCCTGCACCTGATAACCTGGTCACAAGTAACCCCTTTCCTCCTCTGAACTGGTCTACCATCTTCAGAGGTAAAAGCAACTTAGGGCAGACTGCCTTGTATTAAAGTAATGCTGGGTATCTGGTTGTGCACCCTTGGAGGTCAAAAACCTTGTTAATTCTTACAGTGCATTAAATAGTAAGTCATCATACATGGGCATATGGGGAATGGGACCAGCCACAGAAAAGCAAATTAAAGATTAAAGTTTAAGGCCAAATTGCAGTGTGCATACGCAGCTTAAAGAATCGTATGTGGAGGGGGCAGGCACTGTGGCGTAGTGAATTGGGCCTCTACCTGTGGGGCCAGCATTCCATATGGCTACCAGTTCAAGTCCTGGATGCTCCGATTCTGATCCAGCACAGCTATGGCCTGGGAAAGCAGTGGAAGGTAGACCAAGTACTTGGGCCCCTGCACCCACATGGGAGACAGAAGAAGCTCCTGGCTCCTGGCTTCAGATCAGCCCAGCTCTGGCTGTTGCAGCCACTTAGGGAGTGAACCAGCATCTCTCTTTCCCTCTCTCTGTAACTCTACCTCCCAAATAAATAAATTTTAAAAATCCTTAAAAAAAAAAAAAAATCACATGGAGGCTATTTTACACTTTGGAGAAAGAACAGAAATACTTGTGGTTACTGTGCAAGTTACAGATTACAGGTTTACCTAATGTGGGATCCATACACCTAAGGCTTCCACCAGCCTAGAAGTGGTTGTGAACTTTGAAAGTACTTCCTGGATTCCTTTTTAATGATTCTCAGTGCAATTGTTTTAAAACTGGCCGTACTATATCAAGAGGAAACAACCGGCCTTCCAAGATGTATGTGCAGTTATTCTCTCATTGATGGAGCTGCATTTTCCTAGATGAGCCAAATACTCGCTCCAACAGCAGTGGACACAAAGTCATTTGGTACACAGACTAAAAACACAATTTGGTGAAGAGAATGCTGGGTAATCCTTAAAACATTTTCAAATGAAGTTGCCAAATTCCAATCTGCAAACAAAACCAAGCTGATATAGCTACTCGACAGGGTGACTTAAATTCAATAATCCATTTCACCAATGACAACTTTACTGAGAGAGGAAAAAAAAATCCCTTTGTTTTCTTACTCTTGAAAACTGGGTGGAAAACCTTTTTTTTCTGCCAAGGGCCTTTTGGATATTTATAACATCATTTCATAGGCCATGCAAAATTATCAACTTAAAGTTAGCCTGCTACAGGTTTATTGAACTTCAAATCCGGCCTAAGGTTGCCTTGACAGGGCCAGACAAAGGATCCTGCGGGCCTTAACCGCCTATGAGCCAGTGGTTCCCCTCCCCTGCCCTAGAACATGGGGGTTCAATCCCCCCCAATGTGTATGTGACAGAGACGTTGTACCCATTTATGACATACTATGTTAAAGTCAGTAGTTCAGTCATCCTGTCCTGTATTTTCTTTAACTGATTTATTTGAAAGACAGAGCTCACATTCACTCCTTCATTCTCCAAATGTTCACAAAGGCGGGGCCTGAGCCCTGTCAAAACTGGGAACCAGGAATTCAATATGAGTCTCCATGTGGATGGCAGAGACCCATCACCACCTGGGTGCAAACCTAGGCACTCCGATATGCATATGGGCATCCCAAAAGGAGTCTTACCAACCGCTAAATGCCTGCCCCAAAAACAATTTATGATTAGCACTCTGAAAGATGCATCTGACTTTACACGGTAATCTCACATAAAGAACTTAATTCATTATGTTTGGTCATATAAAAGTTTGATCATATAAATGTTTGGTCAATAAAAGTTAAAGACTATTCTACAATTCTATATAACCCCTTAACTTTACAGAATTTTCTTTAAAGACTTTTTTTTATGTCAGAATTTGAAAGAGATAATCTTCTGTCCACTGGTTCACTCACTAAATGGTGGAAACAGCGGTGGCTGGGCCAGGCTGAAGCCAGGAGCTTCTTCCAGGTCTTCCATGTGTGTGCAAGGGCCCTGGCACTTGGGCCATCCTCCACTGCCTTCCCAGGTGCATTAGCAGGGAGCTGGATGAGAAGCGGCACAGCCAGGACTCAAGCCTGTGCTCATATAGGATGACAGTGCAGACGGCGGTTAAACCTGCTGTGCCACAGTGCCGGCCCCACAGAATTTTCTAACATAGAAATCTTGGATAATGATATCTCTGTTTCATAAATTTAAAAACAGACCCAGAGATACTGATCTGCCCAAATCTTATAGCAGCACAAGCTTACAAACTACTTTGAATCCTTCACTGCTAAGTATTCTTTCCAAAGTTACAAACTAACATGATTATGGATCAGGTACCAAAAGAAGAAAAATTTTCACATGAAGAATATTTTTAAGTTCTGTTTTGAAACTGAGCTGCGGCCAGTGCCACGGCTCACTAGGCTAATCCTCCGCCTGCGGTGCCGGCACCCCAGGTTCTAGTCCCGGTTGGGGTGCCAGAGTCTGTCCCAATTGCCCCTCTTCCAGGCCAGCTCTCTGCTGTGGCCCGGCAGTGCAGTGGAGGATGGCCCAAGTCCTTGGGCCCTGCACCTGCATGGGAGACCAGAAGCAGCACCTGGCTCCTGGCTTCGGATCAGTGCAGTGCGCCGGCCGCAGCCGCCATTGGAGGGTGAACCAATGGTAAAGGAAAACCTTCTCTCTCTCTCTCTCTCTCACTGTCCACTCTGCCTGTGAAAGGAAGGAAGGAAGGAAGGAAGGAAGGAAGGAAGGAAGGAAGGAAGGAAGGAAGGAAGGAAGGAAGAAACTGAGCTGCTATTCTTTCCACCAAGAATTATTAAATTGCACTTATAAAACTATCAATTTAGGATTTAGATTCTGGTATGTGTTTGCTCTAAAGTAGAATAATTTGGTTTCAAATTTCATTTAAACAGCAAAGAATACTTACTCCAAAAGCCCCTCTGCCTCTTTTTGTTGTTGTTGCGGTTAAAAACCCTCTCCCTCCCCTCCCCACGCTTTCTCCTCTTTTGTACTGAAGTTCTCAAGTGGGTGAGATGGAGAGACAATACCACAGCACAACTGCGGGCTTCCTGCCTCCTAGTCAGTCATTATTCTTAAGACTTGAGAACTCTTTTTTTTTTTTTTTTTTTTTGACAGGCAGAGTTAGCAAGAGACAGAAAGGTCTTCCTTCCATTGGTTCACCCCCTAAATGGCTGCTACAGCCAGTGCACTGCACTGATCCGAAGCCAGGAGCTTCTCCCAGTCTCCCATGGGGTGCAGGGCCCAAGCACTTGGGCCATCCTCCACTGCACTCCCTGGCCACAGCAGAGGGCTGGCCTGGAAGAGGAGCAACCGGGATAGAACTGGTGCTCTAACCGGGACTAGAACCCTGGGGTGCCAACGCAGCAGCCGGAGGAGGATTAGCCTAGTGAGCCACGCCAGCCAAGACTTGAGAACTTTCAAAACGCTGCATGGGCCGCCTCAAGATTCCCTCTCAGACATTCCTTCCTTTATGGAGCATCTGCTTAAAAGAATGACTACAAAAATATCTTGCTGTACCCAATCAAAATTCTCTAAGGACTAAGAATGTACCCTTGATACGGGGGGGATGGGATATAAATGCCTGAAGTTTGGCAAACACCAATCAAAAAAGTGCAGGACAGAAAGAAGTTTACTTCTGGTCAAGCCTAAGAAGAGTCTTTTTCTCAGATATATAAATTCCATACTTACACGTACAGTATCTCCAAGTTAAAGACTACAATCATCACTTTTTCCTCAACAAAATACCATTTAGAGATCTAATGATCTCAAACTTCAACAAGCTGAAAAGAACAGAACTAAGTCAAGGACTGATTCAAAGAAAACTTCACACCAAAACAAAGTATATTCATGTATTCTAGAAAATTGTCAGGAGCACGAAAAATGACCCAGAGCAGCACCTGAAAACCTGGGGAATTTCCCATTACTTTTTTTTTTTTTTTTTTTTGACAGGCAGAGTGGACAGTGAGAGAGAGAGAGAGAGAAAGGTTTTCCTTTACCATTGGTTCACCCTCCAGTTGTGGCTGCGGCTGGCGCACTGCACTGATCCGATGGCAGGAGCCAGGTGCTGCTTCTGGTCTCCCATGCAGGTGCAGGGCCCAAGGACTTGGGCCATCCTCCACTGCACTGCCGGGCCACAGCAGAGAGCTGGCCTGGAAGAGGGGCAACCGGGACAGAATCCAGCGCCCCAACCGGGACTAGAACCCAGGGTGCCAGGGCCGCAGGCAGAAGATTAGCCTAGTGAGCCACGGCGCCCGCCTTCCCATTACTTCTGACCACACTTAGATGGTGGTATTAATAAACTGATGAAGTTGCTGAGATAAAACAATGGAGCTGCTCAAGACATGTAGGGGGAAGAGAAATTATCTGCCCAGTTCAACATCAATTTTTTCCTCTTTAAAAGTAAAAGCATTAAAAATGGAAGATCCGTGAGTAACAACTTGTCAAGACACTGCATAAAAAGAATTTTTTCCAGAACCTCTAACACCTCTAACAAAAACAAAAAGACTAATTTATTTTAAACAATATTTAATAAAGACTAATCCCAGTACAACAAAATAATTTCACTAGTCCCCTGGAGTTTGTTATAATGGGATTTAACCTGTACACTCAACATTCAATTAACCATAAGGCTTATCCTAATTGAGGATTATGCTGGCTTCTGCAGGCCTTTCCCATCCATCCATCCACCATGCCAACTCAGCTGCCAGAGCTACCAAAAGCAAAGCCCCAGGGAGCAGATTAGCCATTACCATGTGATCCCAGGCCAACACTCCCTTCTCACGATCTCCTACATAGAAAATCAAGGGTTAAACTGAGCCATGTAGCCAGTCTGCTTGCCACAGTGACATCGCATGACCTCCACTCGGAGCCTTTCGGCAAGCAATCGAGGCATCAACGGGACACTTCGCAGCAACAGCAGACAGGAATGGCACAGAACATTAACAGCAAAGAATAGGTGGACAGGTGTTCTGAACACAAAATCTGAAAAAAGGCAAACTTGAAAAGACAGTAGTCTGTTTCCCTTGAGAATATAGGCAAAACCTGACCTTTGGTCAGGTCAGACTCCTCTCCCCGCCTCTAGGCCACAAACTTCACTACAGTCAGCGACACAGACCTTCATGACTTCCCCCACCGTGTACCACCGAGGCCCGCAGCGCCTACCAAACCGAGTTAATGCCGAGCAAGGTGGCAACTGGCAGTCTGTAGCCTTCGCTCATCCAGTGTGCAGGTAAATCGGCTCTCTGGACCCCGCAAGTCTCCCTTTCTGCTCCTGCTACCTGCTGGCCTTTCCCGCTTCATTTCACAACTCTTCACCAGAAGGTAGGAGAGGGAGAGGTGAATAAATTCAAGCAGATTCCATCATTTGTTACTGGACTGAAAATAACATTGGGCTGCGGATAAACTATTCTTGACACAAAAATAATCATTCAGCTACCCCCTCAGAAAAACAATGAACCAAATGCATCTACCTAGCAAACATTAATAAACTGATGCAATAAGCCTCATTAAAACACAGCCCGGGCCAGCGCTGTGGCACGGCGGGTTAAGCTGCTGCCTGCATCCCATCCAACCCGGCCGCTCCACTTCCAAACCAGCTTTGAGCTCATGCACCTGGGAAGGCAGCAGCAGACAGACCAAGTGCTTGGGCCCCCGCATCCATGTGGGAAACCAGGGGGGAGTTCCAGGCCTCCCCCCAAAAGCACTTAAACTGGGAGAAAATGCCTGCATTAAAGTACAGCACTCCATCTCAGTGCTATTCTTGAGAACCTAAAACCAACAGTCACCTATTTTTCCAATCTGTTGAACTACAAGAAAGAAACAAAGTTCACCCACATTTCCAGGACTCATTTTCTGTATCCAGAGCTTTAACCACCCAATAAGAAAAAATTCAGACAGGTACAGGAAACCTCTGGTTAACCCATGAGAAACTACAGTACCTCTTCCATCACGTGCAACAACTCAGGTAGCATTAACGAGTAACAACTGTATTAAATTGTGGCCAATTTGCTATGCAGAAGAGGAGCCACTAGAGGCTATACTCATTCTAAACTTGCAACAAATTAAAAGTTTTCAGAAGTTCTATTCCTCCTCTGGCCAAGTTTTAAAACTGTGTAGTTTAAAAAAATGCAAAAAGTCCTGAAGCCATCTAGTTTAACAACCAATTAGTAAGAGGACAATAGAAAGGGATGTTTTATCTTACCCTATTGTATAAACCAAGACATTTTTATTCTTTGAAAAGACTTTTCAAAAACACAAAATTCAAGTTAAAAGAACCTATTCTATGCTAATGCATAATAGAATTATTCGTTAAAAAAATTTATCTTTAACGTCATGTCCCTAACATAGCAAGGAAGTTTACTTCAAAAGACCCAGAAGGCACTACTTAGGCACCACTTCAAGAACCACTATTTACACACCTCTTAGAAAAAGGGAGGGGGGCCGGCACCGTGGCTCACTAGGCTAATCCTCTCCACCTGTGGCACCCGCACCCCGGGTTCTAGTCCCGGTTGGGGCACTGGTTCTGTCCTGGTTGCTCCTCTTCCAGTCCAACTCTCTGCTGTGGCCCGAGAGTGCAGTGGAGGATGGCCCAGGTCCTTGAGCCCTGCACCCAAATGGGAGACCAGGAGAAGCACCTGGCTCCTGGCTTCGGATTGGCGCAGTGTGCCCGCCGCAACGCACCGACCGTAGCGGCCACTTGGGGGGTGAACCAATGGTAAAGGAAGACCTTTCTCTCTGTCTCTCTCACTCTCTCACTGTCTAACTCTGCCTGTCAAAAAATAAAAGAAAATAAGAAAAAGGGAGGGGGACGGGGCTCACTTGGCTAATCCTCAGCCTGCGGCGCCAGCACCCTGGGTTCTAGTCCCAGTTGCTCCTCTTCCAGTCCAGCTCTCTGCTTTGGCCCGGGAAGGCAGTGGAGGATGGCCCAAGTGCTTGGGTCCTGCACCCACATGGGAGACCAGGAGGAAGTAGCCGGCATCTGGCTTCAGATCTGCATAGCAGCCATTAGGAGAGTGAACCAACGGACAGAAGACTTTTCTCTCAGTCTCTGTCTATAACTCTGTCTCTCTCACTGTCTAACTCTGCCTAGCAAAAAAGAAAAAGGGTCCAGGGTTCACTCACTTTTTCTCGAATTAATTCAAGCTTATTTGCATAAGGGGCAGGAGGAGCTTTATAGAAATAATTTTCTATGGAGGGGAAATGTACAGTATAATCACTTTCAAAATATGGTTTACTTAATATCAACCCTAATGCCCTAGCTCAAATATCACTGAATTTTCAATAAATTGTTAGTAAATTTTAAAAGCAGCCATTCTAAAACTTCTAAAAAGGAAACCTTGCTGAAGTTGTTTTGCATTTGCAAAACCTATGTAGTTAAGTAATATTTTCTAGCCGAAACATTGCCTGTAACTGCTCTGGAAACTGCAGCCTCCCCGCCTGGTCGACAATCCCATCTCCAAAATGCACTTCTATACGCCAAAAGGCAGCATCCGCCTTTTTTAAATGCTGTTATTTCTATCAATACACAAAATGCCTCTGCAATTTAGGATCACAGGCAATTTATATTACTGCTCATTTAAATGCAGCATTCAAAGCAACCTCCATTGACCGGAGTCATAGTGTTCAATAGCATTTTACATGCAACAAACACGGGATTCGTCTCACGTGCAAACAATGAGCCCTGGCAGGATTCTTCCTGCCGAAGCCCCACGGAAGGTAATTTCTTCAAGGGTATCAGCAGATAAGGCAACATCACAATCAATTCAGAAAGGGTGTTCTAACAGCTAGCAGGCTTGTCGTTAAGAAAACAATGTTCCCATCACAGTTTCCCTTTCTTCTGCTCATTCCACTTCCCTGCTCTGGCTCCCAACAGGGGTGTGCATCCAGTGAAAATCTCAAAATAGCCATCCCGAAGACCACGGATGCTCCAGGAACGAGCAGCAGGCATCCCTCCGGGAAGGGGGCACTGCCGCTTCAGAGTGGAGGAGGGAGGAGTCCTTTTTCAATCTTTGTACCTGTCTCAGCAAACGATCATTTACACATCGCTCGCGCGCGAACAGTTCTCCCAACTTCCATGTCTCCACTAGCATTTCAGAGCATGCACAATTCGCAGAAGACCTAGGGTCCCCCCTCCCCCGGGCGTCTTCAACAACCACAAACGCCGGAGCTTCCCTGCGGCCAGGGACCGACGGTCAGCCGGTCCGAGGCCGGGCACGGCAATCAACGCGAGCCAGCAGTCTCCCCGCTCCCACCGCCGCCCATCTCGACCCTCCATTCAAAGCCACTGCAGCAAGACAGCTGGCGCTCGCCTTCCTGTTCCTGCGCGGCTTAATAACAAAAACAGGTTGGCCCCCAAGCGCTGCTCAGAAACTGCAAGAAGGAAGTCCTCGCATTCAGAAGCGGAGGAAGGGAAGAAAAAAAAAAAGTTTCGACTTCGAGATTATCTCGGACCCTTCGAGCCCGTCCACCTGGGCATCGCCAAGTGCGCCGGCCCGGGGGCCCCCGGGACGACGCCCCCTGCCCCTCGCGGCCGCTCCCCGGGTCAACTTCTCCCGCCCAGGTGCCCTCGCCCTGCCCGGGAAGCACCGGCCGGCCGCAAAGGCAAGGGCAAGACCGTCGGTTTCAAGCACCGCACGCTGAATCAATGAGCGACCGAGCCGAGAGGCGCGCCCGGCACCGCGCGCGAGCGCAGCGCTGCTAATAAAGACGGCGACCCCATCCCAGCCCGCAACTGCCCCCGGCCGCTTCCCCGCCTGCACGCCGGGGCCGGCGGGACGCCCGGAGCCAGCCCCCGCCGCAGATCCCACGCAGGATCGCTCGCGCTCGAATCGTCTTTAAATGCCCGAGCGCAGGAGCAGAGCCGGCGCGCAGCTCCACCCCGGCCCCGGGCGCCGGGCGCAGGCTGCGGCGGGGGTCCGCGCGGCCGCCCCCAGCCCCTCCGCACCCCAGCGGGCAGGCGCGGGCCGCCAGCCGAACAGCCCCCGGGGCTGGGCGCTCAACTTCAGGGACGGGCGCGCCAAGTGGGCCCCCGAACTCCGCGGGGAGCCCTCCGCGCGGGGACCCCCGGGGACCCCCAAAGCCAGCGGCTCCGCCGTCGGCCGCCCCCCGGCTGCAGGGAAGCGGCGTGGCCCCGGCACTCGAGACCCCCCAGCGCTCGCGGCGCGCCCCTCAGCGCCTCGGCAGAGCCCCCGCCGCCGGCTCGCGGCAGCCCGGGGGACTCGCCCTCTTCCCGGCGCCTCGCCCGCCGCCGCCGCCTTTATCTCCACTCACCGCCAGCCGCCATCTTCCTCGCAGCTCAGCTTTAAATCGGAAACTCGCCGATCACCCTGCAGCCGCCACCGCTGCTGCTGCCGCTGCTGCCGCTGCTGCTGCTGCTGCCGCCGCCGCCGCCGCCGCCACCGCCTCAGCCGCGGCCGCCGCCGTCGCTGCACAGGAGCTGAGGCGGCAGCCGCCGAAGCCGCGGCGCGGGGGCCGCCGGGATTTGTAGTCCCGCGGCCACGCCCAGCACTACTGGTCCCAGGGGGCCTTGCGCTCGCGGCCGCGGGGTCCGGCGCCGCGCTCCGGCTTCCGCGGCAGAGGGCGTGGCCTCGTGCGAGCCTCGGGGCGGCGTGGGTCGCCGGCGCGTGCGAGCCGCTGCGGGGTTCGGGGGAGTGGTATGCGGTCCGGGCCCTGCCCTTCATTTTTTTCATACTTGGCCTCCGAACGTCTGCGGAGCGCCCATTGTGCGTCAAGCCCAGACCCTGAAATCGGGCATCTTGAGGGAACGGGGCGGCGCGGGGTGTGCGGCCGGCGGTGGTCGCCCAGCCCGAGACGTCGGCTAAGCCGGCTCCAGCCGGGAGCACGTCATCCAAGACCGGGTTCTCAAACCCCCGAAGCCCGAGGCTTGGCTGCATCCGGGGGGTGTTCGGAATGCGTGCGGATCGTGTGCCAGAGGCCGACGCGGGGTCTGAGGCCGAAGGGGCAGCTGCGCCGCCGGCCATCGTCTCCCACCTGGCCCGGGCAGCCGCCGCCACACTGCTCTCCCGGCCTCCGGAGTTCACGCCCCGGGCGGCAGCCAGAGGCAGGCGGTAGAAACCCAGTGAGGTTCGTGTCTCCTGCAAACCCCTGCGGGAACCTGCGGAGCCCCCACACAGCTGCCTCCCACCGCCCTTAGCCACTCCCTCCTCATGCTCACTGCACAGTGCGGCACCCCGGAGCCCTGGAGTCGCATGGCCGGCCTGGGCGTGCGGCACCCCGGAGCCCTGGAGTCGCTGTGGCCGACCTAGGCGTGTGGCACCCCGGAGCCCTGGGGTCGCTGTGGCCGGCCTGGGCGTGTGGCACCCCGGAGCCCTGGGGTCGCTGTGGCCGGCCTGGGCGTGCGGCACCCCGGGGCCCTGGGGTCATGCATGGCCGGCCTGGACCTGAGGTACCCCCGGAGCCCTGGAGTCGCTGTGGCCGACCTAGGCGTGTGGCACCCCGGAGCCCTGGGGTCGCTGTGGCCGGCCTGGGCGAGCGGCACCCCGGGGCCCTGGGGTCATGCATGGCCGACCTGGGCGTGCGGCACCCCCGGCCACCTTGCACCTGCTGTTTCCTCTGCCGCCCACGCTCCTGTCCCCGTCCAGATGTCAGTCCCCTCTTCCGGGCAGTCTTCCCTGACTGCTCTGTTTTAGGTTCCTGACCACGGAGCCCGGCCGCCTATCCCTCTTCCCGGTTTCACTGCCCTTCAGAGTACTCTGGTTGTTGGGAACACCCTGCAGGGCTGTTGGCTTACCTTGCTTGTGATCTCCCTTCCTTACGAGCATGAAAGCTCCGTGAAACTTCTGTTCTCGGCTGTTCCCGGATGCATCTTCAGGACCCACGGCAGAGCTCAGTCAGTATTTGCTGCATGGATGAATTCACTTCCTCACAAACCGACAAATAAACGCTGTGTTGCATGCTCAGAACCCAGAGAAGGGACAGGTTTCCACTGGAGCAGCTGCACCTGGTCCCAGGTGCTCCCTGGACATCTCTCACTGGCTCTTGACAGGCCACTCCCCACGCAGGAGCCCAGGGACCTTTGAAATACCATGTAGTAAAGCACGCCACTTCCAGCTGGACACTTGCCAACGGCATCCCATTGCATCTGAGATAAAGCCCAGACACTAACTGATCTGGTCTCCACCTTTCTCTCTGATCTCAAATAACATATCTCCCCTGCTCCCTGCCAGCCCCCATTTCTCATCCCAGGCGGGACATCCCTGAACATGCCAGGCCCCTTCCTGCCTCAGGACCTCTGCACTTGCTGCTCTCTTTGGACTTCTCTTTTTTTAATAAATCCATCTGCATAGATTCACTTTACCTGCCTGTATATTTTTTAAAGATTTATTTATTTGAAAGGTAGAAATAGAAGGAGAGAGAGAGAATCTTCCATCCTCTAGTTCACTCCCCAGATGGTCACAATGGCTGGAGCTGAGCCAATCCGGAGCCAGGAGCTTCTTCCAGGTCTCCCACGTGGGTGCAGGGACCCAAGCACGTGAGCCATCCCCCCTGCTGTCCCAGGCGCATTAGCAGGGAGTTGGATGAAAGTGGAGCAGCCGGGGCTTGAACCAGCAACCTTGCGGGATGCCAGCACTGCAGGCAGAGGCTCACCCTTCTGCACCACAGGGCCGGCCCTGGACTGCTCCTCCTCTTGCTCCCCGTTGTCATCCAGGTCTCTGCAGGTTTTCTACAGACACACTGCGCTGCGTTACGTCCCTCCTAATGAATTCCTCCACCCAAGATTTTTTTTTAGCGGTCTCTGTCTCTGAACAAAAGCAGAGAATTTGTTTAGTTCACTGCAGTTGCCCCAGCACTTGGCCTTTAGAAGGCACTTAACAAATACTTGTGGGGCCGGTGCCCTGGTGCGGTAGGTTAATCCTCTGCCTATAGCATCAGCATCCCATATGGGCGCCAGTTCAAGACCCAGCTGCTCCACTCCCAATCCAGCTCTCTGCTGTGGCCTGGGAAAGCAGTAGAGGATGACCCAAGCTCTTGGGCCCCTGCACCCGTGTGGGAGACCTGGAAGAAGCTCCTGGCTCCTGGCTTCAGATCAGCACAGCTCTGGCTGTTGTGGCCAACTGGGCAGTGAACCAGCAAATGGAAGACCTCTCTCTCTTTCTCTCTCTCTCTCTCTCTCTGC
The DNA here is from genome assembly GCA_949820135.1 of Sylvilagus floridanus. NCBI lineage: Eukaryota > Metazoa > Chordata > Mammalia > Lagomorpha > Leporidae > Sylvilagus > Sylvilagus floridanus. The sequence goes on along the minus strand of OX463231.1, from coordinate 117,977,743 downwards.
CTCTCTCTGTAACTGTCTTTCAAATAAATAAAACAAATCTTAAAAAAAAAAAATACTTGAAAAGGAAAGGGAAAGGAAATTGAATTATTGACTCAAACAGACGTACAGTCCGAAATACAGATTCTGAGGCCAGTTCTCGGACTAGGGGGTTAAGGGCCAGTTAGGATCCCTGCCTTCCACATCAGAACAGCTGGGTTTGAATCCCAGCTGTAGGCCCTCACCCCAGATTCTCCTAATGCAGACCCTGGGAAGCAGGGTGGTGGCTCAAGACTTGGGTCCCTGCCACCCGCCTATGAGACCTGGATGGAGCTCCTGCCTCCTGGCCTTGGCCTGGCCTGGCCCTGGCTGTTGCAGGCATCTGGGGAGAGAACCAGCAGATGGATGATCTCTCCCTACCCCCTTCATTCTGCCTTTCAAGTAAATAAAAACAAAGTAACTTTCTAAAACCGAGGGTGGGTATTGCCCTGCTGCGGTGAAGCCAGTAGGTCAAAGAGCCCTGTCCGGCCAGCCTTGTAGCACAGCAGGTTAAGCCGCCGCTTACAACACCGGCATCCCAGATGGGTGCCTGTTCATGTCCTGGCTGCTCCACTTCTGATCCCGCTCTCTGCTGTGGCCTGGGAAAGCAGTGGAGGAGGGCCCAAGTGCTTGGCCCCCTGCACCCGTGTGAGAGACCCATAAGAAGCTCCTGGCTTCTGCTAGTTGCCACCATTTGGGGAGTAAATCAGCAGATGGAATCTATTTCCCTCTCTCCCTGTCTCTCTGTAACTAAGCACAACAACAAAAGCTCTTGTCTCTCACTCTCCATCACTCTGCCTTTAAAAACAAGATTGACTGATTGATTTACTTATGTGAAAGGCAGAGAAAGAGGGAGACAGAGAGATCTTCCATCCCCTGGTTTACTCCCCAGGTTGCCACAATGACTAAGACAGCCAAAATCAGGAGCCAGGAGCTTCTTCCAGGTCTCCCACACGGGTGCAGGGGCCCAGGTACTTGGGCCATCTTCCACTGCTTTCCCAGGCCACCAGCAGGGAGCTGGGTTAGAAGTGGAGCAGCCGGGACATGAACCAGTGCCCATACGGGATACTAGTGTCAAAGGAGGTGGCTTTACCTGCTACACCATAACGCCAGCCCCATGTCACTCTGCCTTTCAAATAAAAAAAATAAATCTTAAAAAACAATCGGAGCCGATTGAGTGACATGCTCTGGCAGACAGTCTTGAAGGTAACCGCCTTCACCCTCCCTGCTGTCTGCAGACGATGTCTCCGGAAGTGGCTCACTTGATTTTCTCTTGCTTGAGTTGGCTCTGTGACTGGCTGGTGGGAATATGGCGGGACTTCCAAACCGAGGCTGGAGATGACTGGCAGCTTCCGCTTCTTTCCTCTTGGAACCCAGCTGCCATGCTGTGGGAAGACCAACCCACATGGTGAGACAGGAGACACTGCACTGGACAGCCCTGGTGAGATCCCAGGCAAGAGCCAGCCAAGCTGCCAGCTGTGAGTCAGCCCTTTGGCACAGTGCGGTCTCTGAGGCTCCAGGTGACTTCAGCCCTGGCCAAGAATCCTGAAACAGAAGAACCATCCCACAGAGCCCAGTCGACCTATAGAATCATGGGCGACATTAAAGTGATTGTGCGGGTGGGCGTTTGACATAGCCGTTCCGAGGCCACTTGGCTAGCTGGATCCCATATCCAAGCCCCACATCCAAGTCCCCTATCTGACCCCACTTCCAACTCCAGCTCCCTGCTGATGCCCACGCAGGTAGGCCACAGGTGATGGCTCCAGCGCTGGGGTCCCTGCCACCCACATGGGAGACCTGGATTGGTCAGGATATGAGCCCAGGTTCACAAACTCATGTTCTTACCTATTCTGCTTGGCTGCCTTTCACAGATGCATAAACAATAAAGACATTTAGTTGTCTCCCTGTAGCATTTGTGGAGGTAGAGAGTTACAGAGCATGACTATCAAGGACTAGAATCTTACAATTTTTCTGCTCTATCATCTCCAGCAAATTGATTGACTGTCCCTAGCTTTTAGCCTCATGGTCACAAGATGACTGTCATAAGGCATCAGCTCACAACCAAATACAAATAGCAGAAAGCAGAAAGACGAATGTATCAAGAGCAATCTTCTATCACCCTTTCTCTCCTTCTTTTCAAACAAATTTTTTTTCCAAAATTAGCCCCTTCTCCCTGCTAAGCAAAGGTCCCTTACAGCTCATTACAGTAGGGAACTGGGCGAGAGGCCACCCCTAGAGAATTGGAGACGTGACGTCTATTATTTCAGTCTCTGCTTCTGCCCCTCCTGCTCTCACAGTCCCCCAGATTCTTCTCATGGTTAAGAGTTATGGCTTGGTATTCACTGCCTAACTGGCCAGGCTGGTTTTGTTACTTTTTTTTTTTTTTAAGATTTATTTATTTATTTTTTGAAAGTCAGAGTTACATAGAGAGAGAAGGAGAGGCAGAGAGAGAGAAGTCTTCCATCCACTGGTTCACTCCCCAATTGGCTGCAATGGCCAGAGCTGAGCCAATCAGAAGCCAGGAGCCAGAAGTGTCTTCTGGGTCTCCCACGTGGGTGCAGGGGCCCAAGGATTTGGGCCATCTTCCACTGCTTTCCCAGGCCATAGCAGAGAGCTGAATCAGAAGTGGAGCAGCCGGGACTCGAACCGGCACCCATATGGGATGCCAGCACTGCAGGTGGTGGCTTTACCTGCTACACCACAGCGCTGGCCCTGGTTTTGTTACTTCGAAAGCTGTGTGATAATGTCTAGTTGCTTGAACTCTCTGTCTCCATCTCCTAAAGTAAGAGCAGTAGTAAACATGATAATTCACACTTCATAGGATGTTATAAGGATTAAATGAAACAATCTGGCAGATGTCCTGAAAATGGTGTCTTGTGTCAAGTGTACGGGAGACCAAGGTTAACGGTGATTAGGGATGGCAGTTCCAAACTTGGGGTTTGGAGGGGTTCATACCGAGGGTTAGTCACAGTTTCCTGCGTTTTCCTCCCATTTTGCCTCTTTAGCGTCCTTCCAGGCTGAAATGTTCCTGCAGACAACGCAGACTGCTCAGGCAAATGCCGAAGCCCTGAGCGTGCCCACGACTCTGTTTTGAAATCGCCTGAAAGTGGGCTGGCCTGGGGCCCAGGCTCTACCCCAGGCTCTCCTCTAAACCACTCTGCACCCAGGGAAGCACACAGCTAGGGGAGAGGGGAAGACAGACAGATGCCACCTGGGGCCCGTGAATACTTGCTGTCCTGCTTTAAAGGGAGAGGAAAACACCCATCTCTGAGAAGCAGCAGCGGAAGGGCCAGCTCCGGTGGTGAGAGCAGCATCAGGCCTTCACCCAGCGTGAGCTTGTTCCTACTGCTGCCTTTAAGCCGCGGTCAGCCCAGGGCCGTGGGGGGCTGCCGGGCCAGAGACAGGCGAGACGTTGGAACTGGCACCCGGACCCCGCCCCACCACCTGCGAATGGCTGTCCAGGCTGCAAGAGCTAGAAGCCTAACACTTTTTTTTTCTTTCCAGGACTTATACATTGAATATATTTGCTTTGGGAAAAAAATAATTGAATATCAAATACTTAAAAAGAATTGTCCGAGGTGGGATAACTAAATAAAGAAGCAGTGTTGGGGGGAGGAGTTGTGGAGCAGCGGGTTAAGCCACCTCTGGGGAGGCCCACATCCCATATCAGAGTGCCTGGTTCCAGTCCCGGCTGCTCCACTTCCTGTCTGGCTCCCCGCTGATGAACATTCCGGGAGGCGGCAGGTGGCAGCCTGAGTAGTTGCATCCCTGCCACCCTCGTGGGAGACCCAGTTTGAGTTCTGAGCTCCTGGCTTTGACTTAGCCCAGCCCCGACTGTTTTCAGTATTTGGGGAATGGAAGATCTCTTTCTCTCTCCCTCTCTGCCTTCCAAATAGCAAAGCATACCCATTAAAGAAGAAGACAGAGTGTTGACAAGAATGAGGAAATTGGAACTTGTAAGTGGGACTGTAAGTGGCGCCACCATTTTGGAAACAGGCCCTTCTTCAAGGTGTTCAACCTGGAGTTGCCATAGGACCTAGCAATCCTCCTCCTAGGGGTGTGGGTGTGTGTGTGTGTGTGCCCAAGAGAACCGAAAACAAATGTCCACACGGAAGCCTGTGTGCAAACACTCTCAGCAGCATTACTCCCGATAGCTGAAACAACCCAAAGGACCACCGGCTGACGAACAGCTGGACAGGGGTGGCGTCCATAGACAAACGCAAGCAGGCAGGAAATCGGAACGAAGTATTGGTGCTTCCTCCAAGATGAGTAAACCTTGAAAACAACGTGCTGAAAGAAGGCAGACCCAAAACACCATAATCGGCCGGCGCAGCAGCTCACTAGGCTAATCCTCCGCCTGCAGCGCCGGCACTCCAGGTTCTACTCCCGGTTGGGGTGCCAGAGTCTGTCCTGGTTGCTCCTCTTCCAGGCCAGCTCTCTGCTGTGGCCAGGGAGTGCAGTGGAGGATGGCCCAAGTGCTTGGGCCCTGCACCCCATGGGAGACCAGGAGAAGCACCTGGCTCCTGGCTTCGGACTGGCGAAGGCGCCGGCCAAAGCGGCCATTTGGGTGGTGAACCAACAGAAGGAAGAACTTTCTCTCTGTCTCTCTCTCTCTCTCACTGTCTAACTCTGCCTGTCAAAAAAAAAGACCATATTCTATATGATTCTACGTATATGAAATGTCTAGGATAGGCAAATTATAGAAGCAGAAAAAAGATTCGTGGATGTTAGGAGGAACTAGAGAAAGAAGACCAGGCACTGCATGGTGTTCAAAACCCATTTGGGGGTGTGGAGATCAATGTTGGGGAGCTTCTCCACTATGTTTAAAAACTATAGTGGGCCGGCACCGCGGCTCAATAGGATAATCCTCTGCCTTGCGGCGCCGGCAACCCGGGTTCTAGTCCCGGTCGGGGCGCTGGATTCTGTCCCAGTTGCCCCTCTTCCAGGCCAGCCCTCTGCTGTGGCCCGGGAGTGCAGTGGAGGATGGCCCAGGTGCTTGGGCCCTGCACCCCATGGGAGACCAGGAGAAGCACCTGACTCCTGGCTTTGGATCGGCGCAGGTGCCAGCTGTAGCAGCCATTTGGGGGGTGAACCAATGGCAAAGGAAGACCTTTCTCTCTGTCTCCATCTCTCACTGTTGAACTCTGCCTTTCAAAGAAAAAATGCATTTTGACTCCTGATGTTTCGAACGTCAGTGAGTTCCTCCAGATATAGCAACCCCGCTGGAAGTCGAGGAGCATCAGCACCTACAAAACACACACGCGTGCGTTTGCACATGTGGCCGACCCCAGTGCTGCTTTGCCACCCGCACTGCTCTGCCTCTGACTGTTCCTTAACATCAAGCACCCGGGAGGCCTTTTCTTACTGGACTTTTATTTGGTTTTGTTTTTTAAGATTTATTTATTTAATTGAAAGGCAGAGTTACATAGAAAGAGGGAGAGGCGGAAGGAGAAAGAGAGAGGGGGAGAGAGATCTTCCTTACGCTGGTTCACTCCTTAAATGGCCACAAGGGCTGGGGCAGGGTCAGGCCAAGCCAGGGGCCAGGAACTCCATCCAAATCTCCCACGTGAGTGGCAAGGGCCCCAGTATTCGGGCCTTCCTCTGCTGCTTTCCCAGGCCCATTAGCAGGAAGCTGGATCAGACGTGGAGCAGCCAGGACTTGAGTCAGTGTGCAGATATGGGATGCCAGCAACATACAGAGCAGCTTAACCCAGTGCGCAAACTGGCCCCGTCTCCAGGTTATTAAATGTTGGCCAACTGCGGCCCTGGAATCGCCCAGTTCCTTTCTTTAAATGAAGTTGGGTCTTTAAATCATGACAGCTTATTTAAAAGGATAAACCCTCTTCCAATTATTTAGTAATTACAGAGTAGGAGTATTGCAAGAGTGAATGTGCTGGGGCCTGAAAACCATATCTATGCCAGGGGTGACTGTGTGAGCTGAGGTCTGAGTGCAGCTTTCAAAAAGAAAGGAGAGATTGGCCGGTGCCGTGGCTCACTAGGCTAATCCTCTGCCTGCGGCGCCGACAACCCGGGTTCTAGTCCCGGTCAGGGTGCCGGATTCTGTCCTGGTTGCCCCTCTTCCAGGCCAGCCCTCTGCTGTGGCCCGGGAGTGCAGTGGAGGATGGCCCAAGTCCTTGGGCCCTGCACCCCATGGGAGACCAGGAGAAGCACCTGGCTCCTGGCTACGGTAGCAGCCACTTGGGGAGTGAACCAATGAAAAAAGGAAGACCTTTCTCTCTGTCTCTCTGTCTCTCTCTCTGTCTAAATCTGCCTGTCAAAAAAAAAAAAAAAAAAAAAGGAAGGAAGGAAGGAGACAAAACCCTTTGGCTATTATCAACAACTGCGTGCAGAGCCTGTTAAGGTGAAGTTGCTCTGCTCATAAACCTCTGCTCACCCCGCAGCCGAGCGGGTTAGACGCGGGCCTCAGCCCCCACGCGCAGCCAGTGCACAGGGGCGGGAACACATCTGACTCAGCAGAAACCAGGTACAACCACCAGAGTCCCACGAAGGGTGGATTGTAATTAGAAACTAGAGTGGATGGGCGCATTAGTGTGAGGCCTGGAAGCGGAAGGGGTACGGGGCAGACGGGACAGAGGGGGCAAGGACCAGCTGTGATAGGACAGCACGTGTGCACTCAGCGCCTGGAGGACGAGAAAAGGCACCAAGAATGTCAAGTGCAGGAGACCATCTCCAGCCACAGAGCGACTGAGAGCGCCGAAACGCCCTGCCCCCACCACCAAAAGGTCTTAAAATTCTGGGTAAAGGATCACAAGAATTCTTTCAAACGAATAACCGAGTTCACGAGAAAGTAAGGGAAGTCCCCAGACACCAACAAACAAAAATGGAACTGAAAACTCAACCAGTCGCTGTGACCTGCTCCTGTAACTGGCAGAGGAAAGGCGTCGTGGGTCTCAGAAAGCCAGGGTCTGGGGCGGAAATGCAAATGCGAGGGCAGGAAAGGAGGTGGAGGGGCTCCCGCGATGGAAACTGCACCAGCACAGGAGCCTCCTCTTGGAGCTGGGAGCCGTGGACTCTGCAAGGCTGGGATCCGACCCCAGAACCTCCCTGGAGAGGAGGCTTAGCTAAACACCGGCAAAGCAGCGAGCTTAACACGTTGACATGTTTTATTTCTTTCCATTGCATGTGAAGGGCAGACAGAGAGAGACAGATGCAGAGACAGAGAGAGACCTTGCACCTGCTCCGAACAGCCAGGGCTGGGTATTTATGGTGCTGAGTTTGTTGCCTCCGGCTACTGTAACAAATAGCTGTGAATGGAAGACTTCAAGCACTGCAAAAGTCCGCTCTTAGGGCCCTGGAGGTGAGGAGTCTGGACTGGGGTCTAGAACCACAGGCTGCATCCCTCTGGATGCTGTAAGGGGAGAATGGGCTCCCTCGCCTCCCCAGTCTCGGAAGCTTCCCCACGTTCCTGACTCATGGGCCCTGTCCGTCTTGAAGGCCAGCAGCTGCCTCACTTCCGCCTCGTTTCCATTGTCACATCTTCTCCGAGGCTGACCCTCTCGCTTCCCTCTTAAAAAGACCCTTGTAGGGACCGGCGCTGTGACGCAGTGGGTTAATGCCCTGGCCTGAAGCACTGGCATCCCGTATGGGTGCCGGTTCGAGTTCCGGCTGCTCCACTTCTGATTCAGCTCTCTGCTATGGCCTGGGAAAGCAGTGGAGGATGGCCCAAGTCCTTGGGAAAGTGGAAGAAGCTCCTGGTTCCTGGCTTTGGATTAGCACAGCAGCCCCACCCCCCAACCCCCCCGCCTCTCCTCTCTCTATATAACTCTGACTTTCAAAAAATAAATCTCTAAAAAAAAAAAAAAGGGCCGGCGCCGTGGCTCAACAGGCTAATCCTCCACCTTGTGGCGCCGGCACACTGGGTTCTAGTCCCGGTCGGGGCGCCAGATTCTGTCCCGGTTGCCCCTCTTCCAGGCCAGCTCTCTGCTGTGGCCCCAGAGTGCAGTGGAGGATGGCCCAAGTGCTTGGGCCCTGCACTCCATGGGAGACCAGGAAAAGCACCTGGCACCTGGCTCCTGCCATCGGATGAGCGCGGTGCGCCGGTCGCAGCGCACTGGCCGTGGCGGCCATTGGAGGGTGAACCAACGGCAAAGGAAGACCTTTCTCCCTGTCTCTCTCTCACTGTCCACTCTGTCCTTCCAGGTAACTCTGAATAATCTTTCCATCTCAAATTTCTCAGCTTCATCCACCTTCAAAGACCTTTGTAGGAGCAGGCATTTGGCACAGTGTGTAAGATGCCACACGGGACGCCCGCAGCCCACAGCAGAGTAGGAGGGTTCAGGTCCTGGCTCCACTTCCAGGTCCAGCTTCCTGCTCACGCACACACACCCTGGGAGGCAGCGGGTGATGGCCCAGCGCTTGCTACCCCCGTAGGAGACCCAGGTTGAATTCCAGGGTCCTGGCAATGGCCTGGCCTGGGTTTGGTTAGCATGGGCATTCGGGAAAGCAAAGCAGCAGGTGGGAGATCCCTGTCTTCTGTCTCTATGCCTTTGAAATAAATAAAACTTTTAAATGGTTTTTTAAACATTGAGATCATGTAAGGTAACGTCTTCTGAGCACTTATTCTAGACCAGGAGATAGAAGGAGCAATGCACAATTGTGATGTCAGGAACTCAGATTCTAGCCGGCAGAGACATGGGGAGGGGGACAAAGAACCCCAAAGGCAACAAATAAACAAAACCATGTTGGGAAGTGGTGAGCGCTGTGAAAGAAACAAGGCACGGCAATGCACAGAGGCTGGGGGCTGGGGGCCGCTTCAGCGTGTCTGGCCAGGCTCCCACAGAAGGTGACGTTTGGGTGACGAAGGAATGCTGGGAAGATGGCAGGTCTCACACTGTCTGCGGACAGGGCGCTGCCAGTAGAGGAAGCAGCAGGTGCACAGGCTGGGGGCGTCCCAGGAGGGCTGCATGGCTGCACTGGGCGAAGGAACACTGTCCTGTGGGTCCCTGTCTCCTGCGTGCGCTCAGTGTTTGGCCCTTGCTGACTTCCCGGAAGCAATGGTAGCAAGGTAAAATCCCTGCAGAAGTCCTCACCACCAGCCCCCTCCCCTTTCCAAAGCACATCAGGTGCGTCTTCATTTCTTGCAGCCAGAAGCTCCAAACACAGGACGGCGGCCGCTGTGAGAGGCCACGGAAGGAGCAGCTGCAGCAGTTCCCCGGGAAGTTCAGCGTAGAGAAACCATGCCGTTCAGCAGTCCCGCTCCCAGGTACACACCCAAGAGCACTGGAAACAGACATCCACACAAACACTTGCGCACAAGCACGTGTGGAAGCTCTCTTCATCAGAGACAAAAAAAAAAAAAAAAGTGGAAACCACTCCTTCACCTGTCAGCTGCGATGTCCATCTGGTGGGATGCTACTTGGTGGCACGAAGGAACAAGGCATTCGTATGCTCCACAACAGGGACAAATCTTACAGCTGTGCTAAGCTAACAATGAAAAGATGCCCAGTGGGGCTGGCGCCGTGGCTCACTAGGCTAATCCTCCACCTGCGGCCCTGGCATCCTGGGTTCTAGTTCCAGTTGGGGTGCAGGATTCTGTCCCGGTTGCCCCTCTTCCAGTCCAGCTCTCTGCTGTGACCCAGGAGTGCAGTGGAGGATGGCCCAAGTGCTTGGGCCCTGCACCCCATGGGAGACCAGGTGCTTAAGCACCTGGCTCCTGGCTTTGGATCGGTGCAGTGCGCTGGCTGTAGCAGCCATTTAGGGGGTGAACCAATGGAAGGAAGACATTTCTCTCTGTCTCTCTCTCACTATCTAACTCTACCTGTAAAAAATAAAATAAAAGAAAAGAAAAGAAAAGAAAAGAAAACATGCCCAGTGTAAGAGGTCACACATAGTACGAGTCCATTCATATGAAATGTCCAGAATAGCTAAATCCATCGAGTCGGAAAATGGGTTCGTGGGTGCCAAGGATAGGAAGTGGAAGGGCTGGAGGGAACTTCCCATAAGTACAGTTTCTTCGGGGGGGGGGGGGGGCAGAGTGGTGGTGGCATAGCTGATTAAGTCACCACCTGTGATGTCGCATCCCGTATGAGCACCTGCTTAAGTCGCAGCTGCTCTGCTTCCAATCCAGCTCCCTGCTAATGAGCCTGGGAAAGCAGCAGGGGATGGCTGGCACAAGTCGTTAGGCTCCTGCCACCCACATGGGAGACCAGGATGGAGTTCCAGACTCCTGGCTTTGGCCTGACCCAGCCCAGCCATTGGAGCCATTTGGGGAGTGAACCAGAGGATGAAAGCTCTCTCTCTGTATATCTGCCTTTCAAATAAATAAATAAATCTTTTTTTAAAAAATGCTGTGGGGCTGCCATTGTATCATAGCGGTAGGGCCACTGCCTGTGACACTGGCATCCCATATAGGAGCTAGATCAGAAGTGGAACAGCCAGGACTCGAACCGGCGCTCATATGGGATGCAGGTGGCAGCTTGACCTGCTGCACCACACCATCAGCCTTGCAATCCCTCGTGGAACAAAGCACAAGCAGATTTGAAGCCAAAGGCCTCTACCAGGCAGGTGTACCAGCAAGGGATACAAGATGTTCTGCTCATCTGTTGATATAATGTTTCCTTTTAAGATTTTTTAGTTATTTACTTAGTGAAAGGCAGAGAGACAGACAGAAAGAGAACATCCTACAGACATCTCCCGCCTGCTGGTTTTCTCCCCAAATGTCCCCAACAACCAGGGTTGAGCCAGTCAGAAGCCAGGAGCCTGGGACTCCACCTGGGCCTCCCACACGGATGGCAGGGACCCTCCCACACAGATGGCCCCGTGAGTGATCACCTGCTGCCCCCCAAGGTGTACAGAAGCAGGAAGCTGAATTGGGAGAGCCCAGGCACCCTGATAGGGAACGTGAGCGACCCAAGTGGCACCTTCACCACACACCAAACGCCTACCCTTAACGTTTCCTTTTGAAATAAACTTTATATAACTGAAAATAAGCAAGCTGATCTCAAAAAAAATGCTCTTGAAGTCAGTGACACAGGTAGTGTGAGGATACGGCGATGTCACAGAGCAGGAGCGAGCGGCTCTGGGCAGATGGAAGTGGGAATATCGTCCATTCAGCCCCTTTTGCAGCCAAGAACCCTCGGGCCCGGAGCAGGCAACATCATCCCGTATTTTCTCATGGATGCTGACGACCTCGCGCGGCCATAGCATCGGTGAGCAAGTTGCAGAGGGTGCCCATGCACTCACCATCAGGAACTCCTGGGGCCCCAAGTCAGCAGGTGCGTTGGGGGCTCAGGTCCTGAACTGCCCATGGGATTGTATTGCACATTCCCCCATTGGACAAGATCGGCACCTTTGACAGACACCGAGTGGCTACTCTCTGGTTTTTTCCTTTGTGTGTTTTCTAACTTAATTGGTAACAGGCATGATTCACACTTCCGCATTTTAGACATTGCTTCACTCATCCTGTAAATACAAGGATGTCAAGGCCAGGGTCCCAGGTGGGGGTGGGACAAGGGCCAACAGCCAGGTGCAGGCCAGGGCGGCCCCCAGTGAGCCCGCAGTGTGAGGGATAAGCTCCGGAAGCACGAGGCCAGACAGGAGGCAGGGGCTGGGCAGGCAGGTGATTGTTGGTCGTAAGAGACGTTTCCCATTTTTTTTTTAGGATTTATTTATTTATTTGAAAGTCAGAGTTACAGAAAGTAGAGGTAGAGAGAAAGAGAGGTCTTTGGTCCGATGGTTCACTCCCCAGATGGCCGCAACGGCTGGAGCTGTGCAGATCTGAAGCCAGGAGCCAGGAGTTTCTTCCGGGTCTCCCACGTGGGTGCAGGGGCCCAAGGACTCAGGCCATCCTCCACTGCTTTCCCAGGCCACAGCAGAGAGCTCGACTGGAAGTGGAGCCGCTGGGATTAGAACCAGCGTCCATATGGGATGCCTGCGCTTCAGGCCAGGGCGTTAACCCTCTGTGCCACATTTATTCAAACAGCAGCAACCACTGGATGTGTACTCAGCGGAGGTGGGGGCAGGGTCATGATCAGCCTGGCATTTCTCAAGGATCTGGCTGGCAACTGTGGGGGCTGAGACAGGTGCTGGACAGGATGCCAGAGAGAAAGTAGCTGCCGCCTTCCAGGCCAGAGGGGATCTGGGCTTGGCCCAGAGCAGTGCAGGGGCCATTTGCATTGGAACAAGCGTTCCGGCTGATTCTGGTGCATGTCCAAGTTTTGCAAGATTGGTTTAGGCTGTAATTCTGGGAGCAGGTGGGCTATAACAGGCTGCTGAGAATGCACACTCTTAGCATAATTAACCAGCCCGTAAGAGAAGTGGCCACGCCACCAGGGGGGTCCAGCGAAGAAGTGACCCTCAAAGTGCAGTGTGGACAGAGAAGTGACCCTCAGAGTGCAGTGTAGACAGAGTGTGAATAATCTCCGGGGTGAGAGACAGAGGGAGTGTCCTCGGCTTATCAGAGAAAGGGAACAATGTGGGACGTGCCTGGAGCAGCCTCCCGTGGGTGTGGCTCCCCAGCCCTGCTGAGAACAGGCCTTATCTTGAACCAGGGAGGGATTGCCTGAGAGGAAGTGGGACACAAACAATGGCACTTCAGGCCTCGTTGGAGAGCAGGGAGCTATGTGCAGAAGTAACACAACAAAATCTTTACTCTAAGCAGAGTTCCTGCCCCAAGGAGCCACGCTACCGGTAGGAGTGGGGAAAAGTCTGTTCTGGGAAGACAGGACACAGAAGTGCGCCGGTGCAGAGGCCCCAGAGACCAGGGATGGAGTCTGGGGTCACCAGGAAGAAGCACAGGCCTGGGACTGCCAGCTGTTAGCATAGGTGACCTTGGAGGCCTGGGACTAACCACTCCTTAATGACACACAGATCATCCTCACAGGATTTTACCCAAAAACGTTGCACTAAATCTAAATCTACAGGGAAAAAAAAAAAATCAGAAATCCAAATTAAAGGACATCCTGTAGAACAGGTCTAACTAAGAAAAAAAATCTTGAAAGACAAAAAAAAAAATAGAGGGAGAGCATTTGGCTTAACCGTCAGCATTCCTGTCTTCCCAGATCAGAGTGCCTGGGTTCAAGGCCCAGCTCTGCTCCAGTTCTCTGCTCCTGGGCACCCCGGGAGACACCAGGTGATGATGCCAGTACTCGGCTCTCTACCCCAACATGCGAGACCCAGATTGAGTTTGGGGCTTTTTGGCCTGGTCCAGCATTGGCTGTTGCAGGCATTTGGAGAATGAACCAGCAGATGGTTCTCAAACAAAAATAAGTAAAAATTTTATTAAAAAGTAACTCGGGCCAGCGCTGTGGCATAGCTGGTTAAGCGACTGCCTGTAGCTCTGGCGTCCCATATGGGAGCTGAGTCCCAGCTGCTCCACTTCCAATCCAGCTCCCTGCTAGTGGCCCGGGAGAGCAGTGAAGGATGGCCCTGCACCCACGTGGGAGACCCACAGGAGGCTCCTGGCCCCTGGCTTCCATCTGGCCCAACTCCAGCCATTGTGGCCATTTGAGGAGTGAACCAGAGGATGGAAGACCTCTCTCTCTCTCTCTCTCTCTCTCTCTCTCTCTCTGTAACTTGGTTTTTCAAATAAAAGCAACAGGACTTTATTAGGGCAACGTGAGTTTGGGAGTTTGTATGCTAACAGGGGATTTTCTGGGCCTGATGGCTCTCTTTGGAGAGGGCCCAGTCCTTAGGACTCACTGTGCGTGCTGGGTTGAAGAGCCACTCTGTGCGCATGGAGCTCTCAAAGCAGAGAAATTTTAAATTTATTTCGATTGAAATCTTTGTCTTTTGGAATCCAGCTTGGGACCCAGGTGCCTGGATGAATCAGCACAATTTTTTCTGGGTCTTTCTTGGTCTTTGTCCTGCACGACCTGAATCCTAGAAAACCCTCCAATCCAAGGAAAAGCAGAAGAGTCGTCACCCGAGTGAGAGACCCAAATCACCCCCCAATAAAGGGAGAAGAGAGAAGTATTTCTTTGCAGTGTCACCAGTCGGCCGCCTCGGCCCCCACACACTCAGGTGTCGGCAGGTGTCCCGTCCCCACTCAGCTGAAAGCCGCTGGGACTCAGCAGAAGACAACAATGACAGTGCTGATTGTCCAGCTGCAAATATAGCAAAAACCAGGGGTCCAGGCCTTCAGTCCAGAGCTTAAATTAAATCCTGGAAAACCTTCAGCAGCCATACACGGAACTGTCAAGCGAGCCGTTTTAGCTCTGTTCCCAGCATGATTGTCCTAAGAAAGCAAAGGAGTACAAGCTAAACCTCTTACCCCCCTGCCCCCAGAGCCAACCCCTGTCACTCAACAGCTGGTTCCTGCTTATCTGTCTCTGTTTTGGGCGGCCCTACCAGAAGAGAATTGAGAAGCAGCATTGGTTAGGAGGCAACACCCCACCCCCTTCTCACCGCCAGATTGCTTAGTTCGAAGCTCAGCTCAGCTGTGTGTCCTTGGGAAAATTACTGCCTGTCTCTGGGCCTCAGTCTGTTCCTTTGCAGAAAGCGAATGACAATTGGAATAATCGCCTGGAGATGTTGTGGTAACATGAGGTAGGTTCCTGTGCATCACGAGCTTACAGCAGGGCTCGGGAAACTCTCCCGTAAAGAGCCAGAGAGTAAACATTTCAGGCTGTGGGCAGCCTCGCGAGCCCTGGGAAGGAGCCGCAGCCCGTGTAAGGGAGTGGGCCGGGCGGTGTTCCGATAAAACTTCATGACGCTCAGGAGGTGATCCCGGAGCTGGAACCAGCCCAGGTGTGCGCCCACCAGCTCCTGTTGGTGGTAGACCCGGACCGTGCAGTGGTCACACCGCTCAGCAATGGGAAGCGTCGATCCGTATGACAAGTTGGAAGAGGCGGCTGGCGCTGTGGCACAAGGGTCAAGCCACCCCTTGTGACGCCAGCATCCCCTGTCGGTGTTAAGGGAGTCCCAGCTGCTCTGCTTCTAATCCAGCTCCCTGCTGACGCACCTGAGAGGCAGCAGAGGACGGCCCAAGGACTTGGGTCCCTGCCGCCCAGGGGGGGACACGGATGGAGCGCCTGGCTCCTGGCTTCAGCCTGGCCCAGCACTAGCTATGGGGGGCACTTGGGGAGTAAACCAGTGGATGCAAGATATCCCTGTCTCTCCTCTCCCTAACTCTGCCTTTCAAAAAATGAAGAAATCTTTTTTTAAAAAATCTGAATGAGCTGACAGTGTTTGAATGTTGGTCGATTTCACACAAGCATCCGAATCTCTATCAGTTTGTGACTTCTCATGAAATGCGTGTGAGTAGATGAAGGAACAGGGTCTTTTCTTCCTGCAGGTCAGTATATGGATGTGGAAAGGGACATGAGCTCTCCGCTTTGCCGCCGTCCACACTATTCCCTGGTGTATTCCTGTTGGCTCCTGTTGAGCACTGGAGCTGTCACACCTGCCAATAAACTGCCCTCTGAGATTATTTGTTTTGGTTTTCATTGCATCCCTGACAAATAGCACAGCACCGACCGAGTATTTAATAAAGCTGAACAAGGAGAAAGGCAGGCAGGCAGATAGGGACGCTAACAAAATCTCATTTGATCAGAGCCAGGCAAAGGGCCAAAGTGGGTTTCCTTACCCTGCATTGCCAGACCCAGAAGATGAGTGAGGACATTTTCTTTTTATTGTTTTAAATAAAGTTGTACTTATTGATTTGAAAGGCAGAGTTACAGAGAGAGAGGGAGAGACACAAAGAGATTTCTTTCATCTGCTCATTCACTCCCCAGATGGCTACAACATGCAGGGCTGGGCCAGGCCAAAGCCAGGAGCCTGGAACTCCACCCGTCCCCCAGGTGGCTGCAGGGACCCAGGCACTGGGCCATCTTCCCCTGCCTTCTCAGACGCACTAGCAGGAAGCTGGATTGGAAGTGGAGCAGCTGGGACCTGAACCAGCGCCCATATGGGATACAGGCAGCAGCCTAACCTGCTGTACCACAATACCGGTCCCATGAGGACATTTTCTTTCTTTCTTTCTCTCTTTCTTTCTTTCTCTCTTTCTTTCTTTCTTTCTTTCTCTCTCTCTCTCTCTCTTTCTTTCTTTCTTTCTTTCTTTCTTTCTTTCTTTCTTTCTCTCTCTCTCTCTCTCTTTCTTTCTTTCTTTCTTTTTATTTTTGATTTATTTATTGGCCGGCTCCGAGGCTCACTAAGCTAATCCTCTGCCTGCAGTGCCGCCACCCTGGGCTCTAGTCCCGGTCAGGGCGCCGGATTCTGTCCCAGTTGCTCCTCTTCCAGGCCAGCTCTCTGCTGTGGCCTGGGAAGGCAGTGGAGGATGGCCCAGGTGCTTGGGCCCTGCACCCCATGGGAGACCAGGAGAAGCACCTGGCTCCTGACTTCGGATCAGCTGCCATTTTGGGGGGTGAACCAACGGAAAAGGAAGACCTTTCTCTCTTTCTCTCTCTCTCATTGTCCACTCTGCCTGTCAAAAAAATTATTTATTTATTTATTTATTTGAAAGTCAGAGTTACAGAGAGGCAGAGAGAGAAAAGGAGAGAGATCCACCATCCAGTGGTCCAATCCCCAATTGGCTGCAATGGCTGGAGCTGTGCCAATCCAAAGCCAGGAGCCAGGAGCCTTGTCCGGGTCTCTCATGTGGATGCAGGGGCCCAAGGACTTGGGACATCCTCCATTGTTTTCCTAGGCCATAACAGAGAGCTGGATTGGAAATGGAGCAGCCAGGTCTCGAACCGGTGCCCATATGGGATGCCAGCGCTTCAGGCCCTGGACATTTTCTTAAAAAAAAAAAAAATCCATTATTCAGATTTATCAGTATGTTGTTTACCAGACTTACCAGTCATTTTAGGTATAAAGATGCCTTTAATTTTTTAAAGTTTATTTTCATTTATTTGAAAGGCAGAGAGACGGAGATCTCCCATTCACTCGCTGATTTATTCCACAAATGCCCGTAGCAGACAGGGCAGGGCCAGGCTGAAGCCAGGAGCCCAGAACTCAACCCGAGTCTCCCCAGTACTTAGACCTTCACGCTGCCCCCACAGCTGGAGCTCGAACCCAGGCATTCTAACCCGGGATGGGGGCCTCCCAGGCATCACCTTAACTGCTGCCCAAACACCTACCCCAAAGGTGCTGGTTTTTTTCAAGAGATGCGTTTGATAAATTGTAACAGGCATTCTTTATCAGCTTTCACTTTTCACTGATGAATGCAAAAAGGGTGTGTGGGGTTTCTGGCGGGCAGCTCACAGGTACAGACAGGAAAAGCAGAAAATACGCCTAGAACTTCCCCTCTGGGTTAATCAGCTCGGTGCATGCCGTCAGCTCCCGTGAAGTGAGCATTTCAAACTCCAGGGACACACCAGAAACAACTCCACGATGACATGAGCACATGAGCCGCTGACCCTTGGGATCACACGCTCATAACTACAGGAGAGAAAAGAAGATGAAAAGCCGACACACACACACACACACACACACTCTCTCTCTCTCTCTCTCTCTCTCTCTCTCTCTCTCTCTCTCTCTCTCTCTTCCTGCAACTGCACAGGGTTTCAATCAGCCTGCTCAGCAAAGCCAGCCTCTCTGTCAATAACAAGCGGGCCTCTTTCAAGGTCGCGGGTTCTGGGTACCACTCTGGGGTCTTGCCTGGGCTGCCAACTTTCTCAAGTCTATTTGGCAAGACTTCAAAAGCCAGCTGCTCTGGCCGCCTGGTGCTTTGGGCAGAGAGCTTGAACACACAATGCCTTGGCTCCCCAGAAGAAAGAACTTTGAAAATACATTTGCATATCGCCCCTTAGGTTCCAAGAGGCTGCGCATAAAGAATGTTTGGGGGTTGAAGCTATACGTGGAGGCAGCAGCTGTCTGTACTCTGAAAGTTCCTCTACTTTCCACGCAAGGGAGGTTTTGTCCAGTGTGGTTCAGCCAGACACAGTTCCGGAGGAGAGTCTACTTCTACTAGAATTCCCCGTTTCACTCACTCTTGTTACATCTCGGGGACTTTTGTGTTACAACCACAATCCACCTTATCATTGCTTACAGAATATTTGCTCTTCAAACTGAGTTACTTTAAAAAAAATGTATTTCTTTTTTGAAAGGCAGAGTTACAGCGTAAGAGAGAGAGAGAAAGAGATAGAGAGATCTTCCATCTGCTAGTTCATTCCTCAAATAGGCATATTGGCCAGAACTGGACCAGGCTGAAGCCAGGAGCCCAGAACTCCATCGTGGTCTCCCGTGTAAGAAGCAGGGACCAAAATACTTGAGCCGTTATCCACTGTCTTTCCAGGTGCATTGGCAGGGTGCTGGATTATAAGCAGAGCAGCCAAGACTCGAACCCCTGCTCATATGGGACACTTGCACTGCGGGTCAGTGGCTTAACCCATAGCTCCAGCCCATTGGCTCACAGTGTAATTAAAATTTCTTTGAAAAGGAACTCATATGGTCTGCTTTCCTCCCTAACTCAACCGTGGCTTCCTCTGGAGGACCGGGATCACCCTGGATGCACTGGGACCTCCTGTGGTCCACGGGCAGGCAGACTCAGGCCTGCTGAGCCCAATGCTGCATTCCCAGAGCCTCCCAGATGCCTCATGCTTTTGAGAAGCAGCAGCGAATGGCCTAAGTGCCCAGTGCAAGCCGCAGCCACACACAGACACGCACCGCACATATGACCGCGGTCCCGTGAGATCACAGTGGCCTAGCGACATCACAGCCGTCTCAGGCGCTAGTGCAACATGCATGTTTGCGGTGACGCTGGTGGAAACAAACATGAATAGCACCCTCAAAGGGTCCCAAAAAATCATGGAAATGGCTACATGCATGGGCTTCACAGTATGTTTGCACTAAAAGAAACCTGTGTTTTAAAAATTGTATGATTTGGCCGGCGCCATGGCTCAACAGGCTAATCCTCCACCTTGCGGCGCCGGCACACCGGGTTCTAGTCCCGGTCGGGGCGCTGGATTCTGTCCCGGTTGCCCCTCTTCCAGGCCAGCCCTCTGCTGTGGCCCAGGAGTGCAGTGGAGGATGGCCCAAGTGCTTGGGCCCTGCACCCCATGGGAGACCAGGAGAAGCACCTGGCTCCTGCCATCAGATCAGCGTGGTGCGCCAGCCTCAGCACACTGGCTGCAGCGGCCATTGGAGGGTGAACCAACGGCAAAGGAAGACCTTTCTCTCTGTCTCTCTCTCTCACTGTCCACTCTGCCTGTCAAAAAAAAATTTTTAAAAAATTAAATAAATAAAATAAAAAATAAATTTAAAAAATTGTATGATTTATTTGGGTGGCAGAAAGAAAAACAGGAACAGAGAGAGACAGCGTTCCTACCAGCTGGTTCACCCTCCAAGGCTGGGGGCACGGAACTCAGTCCACGCCTCCACATGGTGGCAAAGATGCAGCATTTAGCTCTCACCACTGCCTCTCGGGGTACACGTTAGCAGGAAGCTGCAACTGGAAGTGGAGCCAAGACTTGAACCAGGCGCTTTGACATACAATTGTACCAACCAGAGGCTTAAACACTGGAGGCTTGTAGTTTAATTCCATTTTCCACATACTTTCTGAAGCGACCTTGTACAATTGTGTAAAGCATATATTACTTGGGAATGATAATAAGTGACTGTGCTACCAGCTTATGTATTTCCCGTACTATACTTTTTTTTTTGACAGGCAGAGTTAGACAGTGAGAGAGAGAGAGAGAGAGAGACAGAGAGAAAGGTCTTCCTTCTGTTGGTTCACCCCACAAATGGCCACTTCGGCCGGCGCCTGCGCCAATCCGAAGCCAGGTGCCAGGTGCTTCTCCTGGTCTCCCATGGGGTGCAGGGCCCATGCACTGGGGCCATCCTCCACTGCACTCCCGGGCCACAGCAGAGAACTGGACGGGAAGAGGGGCAACTGGGACAGAATCTGGTGCCCCAACCGGGACTAGAACCCAGGATGCCAGGGCCGCAGGCGGAGGATTAGCCTAGTGAGCCGTGGCACTGGCCCATACTATACTTTCTATCATTGTTTTGGTGTGTCCTCGTATTTACAAAAACAGCCTCCTGTAAAGCCACGTGCCTCACTGCGCTCACACCAGCCCCATGTACCTGGTGGCTACTGCTTGCCCTGACTGCATCACGCAGTCCATCCAGCGACGGGCCTCTGCCAGCCAGGACTGTGCAACACAAGCTCCGATGCCCGCACCGTGACGGAATCACCCGGGACACACTCCTCGGGATGTACCCCGGCCCTCACCGGCACATGACCCTGCAGGAATCAACGAAAGAACTAGAGAAAGTCCAAGGGGCTTTAGGACTTGGCTGCCCTGGTGCAAAGCATGCTAGCGCTGGGCTCTCTGGATCATCCAGTCACTCTCAGAGTCTACACTGGTAAGCATTCGGGCTGCCTTCCCCACATTCGTAAGGAAATAAGCTCATTTTCCTGGTTTAAGAGGTAGTCCCCAAATCTAGGCTTGGCCAATCAGGCCTTTCCTCTCCTCCCAGTAATTGGTTCAAGGACGGGGTTGCTGTCCAAGCCAAGTCTCTAAGACTGAATTCTCAAATTTGTACTGCCTAGGAGACGTATTTTCCTCTGGAGATGCTAACCTGGTAGGAAGTAGGCTGGGAACTGCTGGGGCCACCACTGGGTAGGATTCTGTCTGAGAAAAAAGCCAGCACTTAGGAAAGTAGAGACAAGAGATGAAACGAGGGACCATGAACTGAAGACGTTGTCGTCTGGGTCCACCCATGCCTGAAGCTGACAAACTCGGAAAACTGCTGAGCTGTGAAAGCCAATACCATTCTCCCTAACTTCTTTCTTTGCAGTCCTCCGCTGACATATGCTGCAGTAAGGCCTACACCAACATCTATAATTAACGGCAATGTTTACGACAGCCTGCTGTTGGTCTACTGAAAACCCGTCCACCTTATTCGATCAGAATTGTGCTCATGGCCACGTGTTTGCTTTCCTCCTATGGCTGTATGCTTCCGAGGGGACGGGTGCCCGTCCAGCCCCAGCCTGCTAGAGAATCACTGGCTGTGAGCCAATTATGGGATTCAGTGATTGGCCAGGGCATTGTCATGTGATGCTACCCAGCCAATAAAACAAGAGGAAAAAAAAACCACCCAGTGCTCCTGGGGAAAGCTTTTCTTGCTAACAGAGACATGTGGCGCTGTGATTGGATGTCTGGAACTGTGGCTGCTATTCGGCACCATGAATGTCCTGAGAGGCAGAGAGCGAATGCAGAAACTCCTGGCCATGTTGGGACCTTCAGGAACCATGTCTGCCGGTCGCTCCTCTTTGGTTTTTTGCTCTCTCTCTTTTTTTTTTTTTTTTTTTTTTGAAGATTTGAAAGGCAGAGGAACACACAGAGAGAGAGAGAGAGAGAGAGAGAGAGAGAGAGAGAACTTCCCTATGTTGGGCTAGGCCCAAAGCAGGAGCCATCTGGGTGTTCCATGTGGGTGGCAGCATTGGAGCTGTCATCTGCTGCCTCCAAGGAACATTGGCAGGGAGCTGGATCAGAGGCTGAGCGGCCGGGACTCGATCCGGGCACTCCGATACAGGCTGCCAGCTTCCCGAGTGGTAGCTTAACCCAGCGTCCCACCATGCCCACCCCAGACTTAACCCAGCATCCCACCATGCCCACCCCAGACTTAACCCAGCGTCCCACCATGCCCACCCCAGACATAACCCACTGTCCCACCATGCCCACCCCAGACTTAACCCACTGTCCCACCATGCCCACCCCAGACTTAACCCACTGTCCTACCATGCCCACCCCAAACTTAGCTTTTAACTTCATTTGCTGCAAACTTCGTGAAGTCCCCTCGTATTTAGGGCTTTCTCTTGAAAGAGAAGAAGCTGCTTGCCTCGAGGACCCTCAGAAACCTCTTCTGTCCACTGTCTTGGTCACGGTCACGGTCACGTCTGTGACCCTAACAGTGAGGCTAAGGGAAAGGAGACGTACAGTTGGTTGTCCTAAACCTACTAGAACCCAAGTTTGGAGCTGGTGATACAGTAAATCCCACATGGGATATGGGAGTTGGTATCCTGTGGCCCCATTAGGGTGCCTTGGAAAGATTACAAAAGTTCACTTAAGTTCTCTTGCAACCCTAGAAGCCGTATGACTTTGGGAGGGAAAAAAAAAAACCCCGTGGCATTTGTTCAACACGGTGCTTAGCATTGTGGAGGATTAAGAAGATGTATACCACATGATCCCTGCTCTCAGAGAATTTACCAGGGAGATTAACTGGCCCTCAGCAGATCAGCTAGGAGACCTGCCCTTCCAAGGCTCTGTTTTTGGCTGAACATGGGATGAGCGGACCATCGGCCACTGCACCCGACAGACCGACATTGCAGGGCTCGCCTTGGAGGGCTTTATCTCTCGCGCACAGGGCTGTCTGTGCTGGCTGCCAATTGACTGACAGCTCTCTTCTGTCCCTGGGGCTCCATCATTGTTGTCTGCATCCAGCGGTGACGGGGACGGGGACAAAAGAATGGAGCGGGCGCACGTTTCTCCACTGCCTTGCCCAGCATTAATGTCCGTTGCTTTTGTTCCCGTCCTATCCAAATGAGAGAATCCCACAGATGCAAGAGGACAGGAATCCACGTGGCTGGCTGCATTCTGGTGACAACCCTATATCCCTGGGCCAGCTCGCTGCTTCTGCTGCTCCGACTTCGCCCGTCAGCATGGCGAGCGCCCCTAGAGGAGGCAGAAGCCCCTGATCTCCCAGCTTCCGGTCTAACTTAGGCCCTTACAGAATGGCTCCCATGAAGGCGGCAGGGGCAGTGGGCCGTCTGCCATCAGTGAGTCAAGAGTGCACCATCAGCATCCACAGGCTATCTGCGGCGTGGGCTTCCAGAGCTGGGCCGCAGGTGCTCACAGACATCCTGAGGTTTGCCATGGAGAGGGCGACTCCACAGGTACGCACGGACACGGGGCTCAACACAGCTATCTGGGTCACAGGACTATAGAACGTCCCACACCACATCCGCCCAAGAGGGTCCAGAAAACTGATGAGGGTGGAGACTCGTCAAACAAGCTGTATATGCACCTGTCACCTACAGTCAGTATGGATGAGAATGGACTGAGATTAAAGTGATGAAACTGAAAATAAATAAATAAATAAAATAAAACACTCCCCGAAGTGTCTCGTTGTCAGCACTACTGTCATGTAGGGCCAGATAATTCTTTGTTGTGGGGCCGTCCTGTGCCATGTGGGTGCTGAGTGGCACTCCTTGTCTGCACCCACCCATGGGTTGCCAGTAGCTGCCCCAGCCCAGCTGGGACAACCACAAATGTCCACAGATGTTGCTGAATGTCCTCTGGGGCACAAAACACTTCCATTCCCTAGAAAGTCCCCTCTTATCCTTTCCCAAAGTCAAAACTATTCTGCCCTTTTTTTTTTTTTTTTTTTTACAGGCAGAGTGGACAGTGAGAGAGAGAGACAGAGAGAAAGGTCTTCCTTTGCCGTTGGTTCACCCTCCAATGGCTGCCGCGGTTGGCGCACTGCAGCCGGCGCACCGTGCTCGTCCGATGGCAGGATCCAGGAGCCAGGTGCTTTTCCTGGTCTCCCCATGGGGTGCAGGGCCCAAGCACCTGGGCCATCCTCCACTGCACTCCTGGGCCACAGCAGAGGGCTGGCCTGGAAGAGGGGCAACCGGGACAGAATCCGGCGCCCCGACCGGGACTAGAACCCGGTGTGCCGGCGCCGCAAGGCGGAGGATTAGCCTGTTGAGCCACGGCGCCGGCCTATTCTGCCCTTGATCACCACTCATTTTGCCTGCTTCTGGACTTCCTACCAACAGAATCATGCAAAATGAACTTTTTAAAAATTTTCATTTATTTTTAAAAGATTTATTTACTTATTTGAAAGTCAGAGTTACACAGAGAGAGAGAGGGAGAGACATAGAGAAATATTCCACCTGCTGGTTCATTCCCCAAATGGCTGCAACAGCCAGAGCTGAGCTGCTCAAAAGTCAGGAGCCAGGAGCTTTCCCTGGGTCTCCCATGTGGATGCAGAGGCCCAAGCACGTGGGCCATCTTCCACTGCTTTCCCAGGTGCATTAGCAGGAAGCTGGATCAGAAGTGGAGCAGCTGGGACTTGAACCGGCGCCCAGATAGGATGCCAGCCTTGTAGGCAGTGTCTTTACCCGCTGTACCACAATGCTGGGTCCAAACTGAATTTTTTTTTTAAGATTTATTTATCTATTTGACAGTCAGAGTCACACAGAGAGAAGAGAAGTAGAGAGAGATCTTCCATCTGCTTGTTCAGTCCCCAAATGGTTGCAAAGGCCAGAGCTGGGTCAAACCGAAGCCAGGAGACAGGAGCTTCATTCAGGTCTCTCACATGGGTACAGAGGTCCAAGCACTTGGGCCATCTTCCACTGCTTTCCCAGGCACATTAGCAGGGAGCTGAAGCAGAAGTGGAGCAGCCAGGACTCAAACCGATGCCCTTATGGGCTGCTGGCGTCACAGGCTGCGGCTCCACCTGCTGTGCCACATCGTAGGCCCTCAAAGTGAACTCTTTTATATCCGACTTCTGAGTAGTAATCCACTATCCGATTATACCATCATTTATGTGTCAGTCCTCTTTTTTTCTCTTCAGATTTTAGTTTTAATTATTTAAGAGGCAGAGAGAGAGAGAGAGAGCCCATTTACTGGTTCATTCTCCAAATGTGTGCCATAGCTCCGGGCTTGGGCGAAGGCCAGGAGGCAGGAATTTGATGCAGGTCTTCCAGGAACCCACCCACTTGGGCCATCACTGCTGCCACCCAGCGGGTCTGATGACAGAGCTGGAGTCACGAGCCAGAGCTGGGGCTCAACCCAGCCCGTCTTCTTGTGATGAGCCTTTGGTTGTTTCTGACTTCGATTATTATGAAACAAGTTTCTTGGAATATTCTTTTAAGATTTATTTATATGAAAGAGCGACAGAGAGAGACAGTGAGAGAGAGAGAGAGAGAGAGAGAGAGAGAGAGATCTTTCTCTTTTTTTGACAGGCAGAGTGGACAGTGATAGAGAGAAACAGAGAGAAAGATCTTCCTTTGCTGTTGGTTCACCCTCCAATGGCTGCTGTGGCCGGCGCACCGCGCTCATCCGATGGCAGGAGCCAGGAGCTAGGTGCTTTTCCTGGTCTCCATGGGGTGCAGGGCCCAAGCACTTGGGCCATCCTCCACTGCACTCCCGGGCCACAGCAGAGAGCTGGCCTGGAAGAGCGGCAACCGGGACAGAATCCGGTGTCCCGACCAGGACTAGAACCCGGTGTGCCGGTGCCGCAAGGCGGAGGATTAGCCTGTTGAGCCATGGCGCCGGCCGAGAGAGAGAGAGAGAGAGAGAGAGAGAGAGAGAGAGATCTTTCATCACCTGTTTACTCTCCAAATGGCAGCCACAGCCGGGCCTTTGCCAGGCTGAAGCCAGGAGTCCACAAGTCCATCCGGGTCTCCCACAAGGTGCCCGAGATCTTGGGTCACCCTCCACTGCCTCCCAGGCACGTTGGCAGGAGCTGCACGGGAAGTGGAGCAGCCAGGACTTGAAGCCCTGCTCTGGCACGGGATGCAGGCTTCCTAGGCAGTGGCTCACCCTGCTGTGTCACAACGCCTGCCCGTCTGTGAACACGCCTGAACAAACATTTTCACGTGGACGGCATTCCTTCCTCTCACTCCAAGAGTGGAATTGCTCAGGCAGAAGACAGGTGTACGTGTAACCGCGGCAGACACCAGCGCTGGCCTTTGTGAGTGGCGTGGGGCGGCCAGCAGCCTGCTCGTGGCCTTGGAGCCTACCGCACCGTGCTCACCCCTGCCCTGGCGACTGTGGGCGGGTGCCCTCCAGACACTGCGCAAGGGACTCGCTCTGCTCACAGTGCCCAAATTCACAGAGAAACGTGAATGGATAACAACAGCAAATGGCATCACAACTGTGGGAACCAGCAATTTTGCACGGCTTTGGGAGATGTTGTTTATTGTAGTCTGCCTGAAACTGGGACAAAATTGAAAAAAACGAGATGTGTTTGGTGCATCGGAAAGTGTGAACGCTGCTGGTGAACTCCAGCAGGGGACGAGGCTGCAGTTAATGAAGCCCTTGCAGACAACTCGGGACTCGTCCACAGCTCCTGCTCTGAAGACGGCTGGCTGATCAAGGTGACACCGAGCAGCCTTCAGAGCCAGATGAACTAATGAGGGAAGAAGCCTGTGAGAAACACGTAAGACCTACTGAGGAGTGCGAGCGGAACCCTTACATGAACCGGTGTGGAACTACCTCACCCTGCACAGCTCTATCCTAAGTGAGTGGCGGACAGGACTTACAACAGCAACTTTTAGCAATATTGATGGGAAGAAATATTACTTCCCACTCTGCTCCTGGGAGAAGATCTCCCCTAACTCTGTAAATGATTGTAGACGAACACGATATGCATCTGTTCCACAGAACCTTGCGATTTTTCTACTAGGCTCTAGGCACCAGTATTCAGAATACATGAAGTTATCTGTGGTAACAACTAGTTATACAAATAATGCAATCCAAGGATAACACTGTTATCTTGAGCCTTATGTAATACTGTAACTTGCTTATACCCATCCCTGGACTGGGGTCAAATATGTAATGATCTTTCCACTGGGAGTAGCTGGGGATGCAGGACAGTTTTTGCTGGTTGTACAGTGCCAGAGAAACAACAACGCTCTCTGAAGTCTGCAATACTCTGCACGTGCTGGTGCTGCTTATACAGGGAAGCAGCAGCCCTAAGCAAATAAGAAACATAATAGGCCAGCGCCGCAGCTCACTAGGCTAATCCTCCGCCTTGCGGCGCCGGCACACCAGGTTCTAGTCCCGGTCAGGGTGCCGAGTTCTGTCCCGGTTGCCCCTCTTCCAGGCCAGCTCTCTGCTATGGCCCGGGAGTGCAGTGGAGGATGGCCCAAGTGCTTGGGCCCTGCACCCCATGGGAGACCAGGAGAAGCACCTGGCTCCTGGCTTCGGATCAGCGTGATGCGCCGGCCGCAGTGGCCATTGGAGGGTGAACCAACAGCAAAAGGAAGACCTTCTCTGTGTTTCTCTCTCTCACTGTCCACTCTGCCTGTCAAAAAAAAAAAAAAAAAGAAATATAATAAAATCTTCAACTTCCTCATTAAAAAAAAGAAAGAACTTTCTAGGTTTTTTTTATTATTATAAATGTAACATATAGGGGTCGGCGCTATGGCGCAGCAGGTTAAAGGCCCGGCCTGAAGTGCCGGCATCCCATATGGGTGCCCGTTCTAGTCCCAGTTGCTCCTCTTCTGATCCAGCTCCCTGATAATGCACCTGGGAAAGCAGTGGAAGATGGCCTAAGTCCTTGGGCCCCTGCACCCATGTGGGAGACCTGGAAGAAGCTCCTGGCTCCTGGCTTCGGATTGACACAGCTCCAGCCATGTGGCCATCTGGGGAGTGAACCAGCGGATGGAAGACCTCTCTCTCTCTCTCTGCATCTGCCTCTCTGTAACTCTGCCTCTCAAAGAAATAAAAATAAATCTTAATAAAGTAACACATATTCATGGAAGATATACATAAAACAGTAACAATATCCTAATTTTAAGTTGAGCTTTATTTTTGATTGACACAGAATTACGCACATGGATTTACACTTGAGTCTTGTTGAGTGCTTACTCTGTGAGTGCATTGCTGAGAGGCAGGAGTGTATGAACTCACTAATTTCTCACGGCATCCCTGTGAAGCAGTTGCTATGACGACCACCATCTCTACTTGAGCAATAGTCCGCTGCCCGCAGTCACACGGCCTCTGAGAGTTCAAACCACATTTGACCCAAGGCCACCTGGCCTACTGCTGTGGTCTGAGCCACAGCTTCGCTGCCTCACCACCCCCTCGCCAAACCACTGGGAGGAAAGTAAAGTTTCACACCTGTCCCTTCGCCCTTCCTCTCAGCCAAGCTAACCCCCAGTACTGAGAGTCTTGTCTGCTGGGTCTTTCTAGAACATTCTTTCTCTGTAGGCAGCAGATCTGTAGCAATCAAGGGCTGAACAACATGGCCTTGAGCTTATCTCTGGACTCTCCCTGCTGCCCAGGAAAGCAGCAAACACCAGAGGTTGGGGAGCGGAAGGCACTGCGCTCCCCCCGCAGTGAGCCCTGCTAAGGCGCTAGCCCCCAGGGTGGGGCCTGCGTGCGGCACAGCAGTAAGACACCCCGCATCAAGGGCCTGGGTTCAAGTCCCCTCTCTGCCTTCCTGCTAAATGCACACCCTGGGAGGCAGCAGGTGATGGTCCCAGAAGCTGGGTCCCTGCTGCCCACAGGGGAGACCCCAATGGTGCTCCTGGCTCCTGGCTTCGGCCTGGCCTAGCCCCAGCTGTTGTAGGCATTTGGGGAGTGAACCAGCAGGGTGAAAGCTCTCTCTGCCCTTCAAATAAATCAAAAATCAAACAAGAAAGCAGCTCTCCTGTGTCTACAACCTCTCCAGATGCAAAAAGGGATCTCCCGCCTCCTCACCTCTGCTTCCCCTCTGGCCTGGGTGCAGGGTGATGATGCATGGGACCGGGGCCCACGGGAGCCCCCAGCATCTGCGAGAGAAGCCAGGGCTCTGGAAGACGGAGGCTCCCCCCACCTCTCTCCTCCCAAGCAGCTCCAAAAGGAACACAGAGTGCTGAGAAGCCCCGCGGAGCCTGAGCCAGAGCAGAGGGGAGGGCTAAGAGAAGAGGGCACCACCACCGGGCAGACCACAGGCAGACCCTAGAAGGGCCACGGTGAGACACGGTGCAGAAAGGCCACCGTCCCCAGGCCCCCGGCTCTGTGTGCGTGGGATCGCTGCTCCCTGGCTGGGAAGGGGCTGTTCCCGAATGTTCTAACAGTGTTGCAAACGCCCCAGTACCCACCCAAGACATGGTTTGCTTTTATACCAAATGGAAACAAAATGTGCAGAGTTTTGTCCTTGCCTTTTCACTTGCTTGGACATTTTGTCCATAATTTCTTCTTGCTGGACATCCTACGGCTTGACACACAGACCACTCAGCACGCTCACCCGCGTCCCTTTGCTTAAAGCCCTTCCAGCTCCTTCCGGGACAGCAGCTTCTGAAGCCACAGGTGAACCCGCAGGTCCTCTAACGCACACTTCCCCGGGCGGCTCTCAGATGTGGGCGGCCTCACGGTCGTCTGGAAACCTGCTGAGTGCACACTCCCCCCCCCCCCCCGCCCACCATCTGGAAGACCTGAGTGCACACTGCCTCCCCCCATCATCTGGAAAACCTGCTGAATACGACTGCCAGCCCCCCACACCCACCACCACCGGGAGAGGCTGAGCCCGGAGGTGAGGGGTCAGGACCTCTGGGGCTCTCAGGCGCTGCTGCTGCTCAGGGGGAACCCCGAGAACTGCTGGCTTCACTGTGGCCCCACCTGAGTCATTCTGTGAGGCCATTCTGCCTGATTCCCACCTTTGCCCCGTAGGAATAAGCCGCCTCGTTGCCCCTGGTCTTCTCTGGCCTGTTGTCTGCACCACAGCAGGGCGTCTTTCCAGGTCAGTGTGATGCTGAGCTCGCCAGTCGGCACACTCGAACTCACGGCCCTGGCTTAAGAACCGTTCGGTCTCAACGTCTCTGACACTGTCGATTGTCCTCAATTCCCGGAAAGCACCCCCTCCCACAGGGCTTTTGCACAGCCTATATCCTCTACATAGTAAACTCCTCCCATGTAACCTGCAGGTCCCACCCCGGCTTTCTTCAGGGTCCTTGTCTTTATCCCATACTGGAACAAACTTCATTAATTTTTTAACGATTATTTGAAAGGCAGAGTTACAGAGAGAGAGGGAGAGGCAGAGATAGAGGTCTTCCGGCTGCTGGTTCACTCCTCAGTTGGCCACCAGGTCCGAGCCAGACTGAAGCCAGAGCCAGGAGCTTCATCCAGGACTCCTAGGTGAATACAGGGGCACAAGCACTCGAGTCACCTTCTGCTGCTTTCCCACGCACGCTAGCAGGGAGCTGGATCGGAAGTGGAGCAGCCGGGACTCAAACTGGAGCCCGTATGGGATGTAGTATATCACAGGCAGTGGCTTAACCCACTACACCACAACAAGAACAAACGTCTTAAGAAAAATGGTTCTTAGGCCGGCGCCGTGGCTCAACAGGCTAATCCTCCGCCTTGCGGTGCCGGCACACCAGGTTCTAGTCCCGGTCGGGGCGCCGGATTCTGTCCCGGTTGCCCCTCTTCCAGGCCAGCCCTCTGCTGTGGCCCGGAGTGCAGTGGAGGATGGCCCAAGTGCTTGGGCCCTGCACCCCATGGGAGACCAGGAAAAAGCACCTAGTACCTGGCTCCTGCCATCAGATCTGCACGGTGCGCCGGCCGCAGCGCGCCGACCGTGGCAGCCATTGGAGGGTGAACCAACGGCAAAGGAAGACCTTTCTCTCTGTCTCTCTCTCTCACTGTCCACTCTGCCTGTCAAAAAAAAAAAAATGGTTCTTAGCAAAGGTGGTAGCTAGTGTGTGTGTGTGTGGGGGGGGGTTCTTAGACGTCTGTGGCGGTCACAGGACAAGGGGACACCATCGGCATTAGTGGGCCATGACCAGGGATGCCAGAGGCTCTGCCACTCATGGGAGACTTGCACAAAAATAATTCTTCTCACTTTTTTTTTCCCAAAGAATTAAGCTCTTATTTTTTAAAAAAAAAAAAACTTTTTAAAATTTGTTTCAAAGTTAGAGAGAGAGAAGGAGAAGGAACAAACACTTCCTTTCACTGGTTCACTCTGCAAATGCTCACAACAGCCAGGAGCCCCAAACTCAACCCAGCTCCCACGTGGGTGATCGGGGACTCAACGGCTCGGCCACACCTGCTGCCTCCCAGGGCATCCGCGGGAAGCTGGAGCTGGGAGTGGAGCTGGCACCTGGGTCTCAGCACCCCGACATGGGCCACGGGCGTGCCGGGCAGTGCCCACCCCCAGACTGGAATTCAGAAATTAGTGAATTAAAGCCAGGCAGCCGTGAGCCGTGAGCTGTGGCTTTTGCCCTTGCTCAGAGTCCCCTCTCCACGCTTCCTGGTTCCTGTGTTGGCAGCAGCAGAAAGTGACTCACCGGAAGCTGCAAGTGCATACTAATAGTTAACTCTTATGTAACGCTGGCTGCCTGCCAACCCCTCTTGTTAATATTTTACAAGGATTAACCAGTTTAAATCTTTCAGCAGTCTCGAGAAACTCCGTGCAGTCACGGTGCCTGCTGTACACACGAGGAGACCAGAACACCAGGGGCTCTCACCACTCGGCCACGGCCTCATCACCGGGGAGAGGTGAGGCAGGGTTGCAACTCCCATCCTGCCCGTCACTGCTTTTTTAGTTCTATTTTTCTTTTTCTTTTTTAAAGATTTATTTTTATGTAGTTGAAAGAATTACAGGGAGAGGCAGAGACAGAGAAAGAGGGAGAGACAGAGAGGTCTTGCATCTGCTGGTTCACTCCCCAGATGGCTGCAGCGGAAGGAGCTGAGCCAATCCGAAGCCAGGAGCCGGGAGCTTGCTCTGGGTCTTGCACATGGGTGCAGGGGCCCAAGCACTTGGGCCATCTTCCACTGCTTTCCCAGGCCACAGCAGAGAGCTGGATTGGAAGTGGAGCAGCCAGGACTAGAACTGGCGCCCATATGGGATGCCCCACCTGAGGCTGGGGCTCTAGCCCACTTTTCCATAGCACCGGCACCCTATTTCCCTTTATATATTATATTTGAAAGGCAGAGAGGCAAAGAAAGAGGCAGAGATCTCCTATCTGCAGGTTCACCACTCGAGTGCCCACAAAAGCCACGGCTGGGCCAGGCGAAAGCTGGAAGCCTGGAACTCAGCCTGGGTCTCCCACGTGGGCAGCAAGGACCCAGGCGCTGCAGACGTGCCCTGCTGCCTGTCAGGGTGTGCAGAAGCAGGAAGCTGGAATCCAGAGCGGAACTGGGGCTGGAGTCTGAGCCCTCTCGTATGGGACCCGGGCATCCCAGGTGCCGAATGGCCGCGCCTCCTCATTGCTTTGGTAATGTGTCCCCTGCATTGGCTGAGCATCAGATGGCGGGAGAGTGGGGGTGGGAGAACTCGATGAGCAGTGCTCCCTCTGGAGAGACCTGGAGAGTCCTTGGAAAGAACAGGTCATTTGTGCTGTTGATCGGCTGTGCGAAAACCATAGCAGAACCACCACCACGTAGGGAGCTCCTGCACAGACACCATTCCTGCTCTGCAAGAGAAATGCACGCGAATCTCACCTGCTCTGCTCCAGGACTTGTCCTAAGCCTCAGGGATGTCGCTGTGCAAACATGTCCACAGCTGAAACCCAGCGCAGTGGGGTGGAGGAGACCGCTCAAGTTCAAGAGCCCATTGGGGCCAGCGCTGTGGCACACTTGGTTGATCCTCTGCCTGCGGCACCGGCATCCCATATGGGCACCAGTTCTAGTCCTGGTTGCTCCTCTTCCAGTCCGGCTCTCTGCTGTGGCCCAGGAGAGCAGTGGAGGATGGCCCAAGTGCTTGAGCCCTGCGCCCACGTGGGAGACCAGGAGGAAGCACCTGGCTCCTGGCTTCAGATCAGCACAGCACCAGCCGTAGCGGCCATCTGGGAAGTGAACCAACAGACAGAAGACCTTTCTCTATCTCTCTTTCTCTCTCTCACTGTCTGTGGCTCTACCTGTCAAATAAAAAAAAAAAAAAAGTTCAAAACGTTGAGAGATCTTGCAGCGTCCATGTTTACTCTCTTGGAGCTCCACCCTGAGGCCCCCAGGACAGCAGAAGCCAGTGAGTGTAGGAGCACAGGGTGACAGACTCAGAGCCATCAGGCTGCCACAGGAGAACTCATGACCAGCTAATCCTCCAGCTAAACACAGCTGTGTGGCCCTGGTGTGGTGGCCTAGTGGGTAAAGCCACTACCTGTGGCACCAGCATCCCACGTGGGCACTGGTTTGTGACCCGGCTGCTCCACTTCCAATCCAGCTCCCTGCTAGTGTGCCTGGGAAAGCAGCAGCAGAAGGCCCAGGTGCTTGGGCCCCTGCCACCTTTATGGGAGACCTGGACATAGCTGGCTCCTGGCTTCAGATCAGCCCAGCTCTGGCTGTTGCAGTCATTTGGGAAATAAACCAGCGATGGAAGATCTCTCTCTCTCTCTCTCTCTCAACTCTCTAACTCTGCCTTTCAAATAAATTAATTAATTAAAAAAAAAAAAGAGTCGGTGGTTGGGGTGGGCATCTGGGCTGGTGGCTGAGATGCTGTTAGGACGCCACGTCCGGACCTGTGCTTGTGGCTCAGCAGGCTAAGCCTCCACTGGGATGCCTGCATTTCCATGGGAGTGCCAGTTCCAGGCCCGGCTGCACCACTTCTGGTCCAGCTCTCTGCTAAGGACCCTGGGAAGGCAGGGTCCTCGCTCTCTCTCTCTCTGATCCTATCTTTTAAATAAATAAATAAATCTAAACAACAAAAACCAAAAGGACACCATGTCTCCACAATGGAGAGCCTGGGTTTGATCCCTGCCCTCTGACTTCCACTTCCAGTATTCCCATTAACGCAGACCCTGGGAGCCAGGGCTGGCGTCTCCGACAACGTGCCGCCCATGTGGGAGACCTGGTTTGAGTTCCAGCTCCTGGCTGCACCAGGGCCATCGCTGGCATTTGAGGGGTAAACCAGGGAATGGGAACACTGGCGTTCTCTCTTCTCAAGTACATTAAAAAAGAATTTTTGTAAAGAGTTAGTGGTTTATTGTTAGCTTTTTTGTGAATTCATAAAGGGAACCTCAAAAATTGATAGTTGCCAGAGGGTTTTAAGAGACAGCTCTGTTTTCCTTGATGTTGTTAAGAAAAAACCCAAAGAAGAAAATACTGCATTTTATTACTCCTGTGGTTTGAGAAGAATGAGCCCAAACAAGGCAATTAACTTGTGAGGCCCCGCCCCTCAGTCCAGGGGCTCTCTCAGCCCCTCCCCTGCACAGCCACCTACAGAGCAGCAGGGTGGACAACAGCCTGGCCTCACCTGAGAATTGTCGCCGTGTTTAAACACACCCTACAGTGTGCAGACAGCGCACTGTCTCCTTGCCACTCATCAGAACCTCTGGTCATTAAACCAGCAGCAGAAGCTCCCAAGGAGTTAGGGAAGGTAGAGAGGAGGTGCTGAGCCTACACCTTCCCCAGGTAGATCAGTCCTCAGCGAACCACTGCGACGGACAGGTCCTGCTTCCGGCCCAGGCGCCAGACCTCCAGCATTCCACCTGAAGATCCTCCCCCAGCGCACGTTCCAGCTTCTGTGGGACCCGAGGCTTATATAAGACCTCCATCCTTTCTTTTTTTCTTGTTTTTTGTTTAATAACTTGCTTTGTTGTTTTTAAATTTGTATTTATTTGAAAGGCAGAGAGAGAGAGAGGAGGTCCTCTATCCACTATTTCACTCTCCAAATGCCTGCAACAGCCAAAGTGGGCCAGGCTGAAGCCAAGAGCCAGAAACTCCATCTGGATCTTCCACATGGATGGCAGGGACCCAAATACTTGACAGGTCACCAGCTGCCTCCCAGGGTGCTCATTAGCAGGAAGCTAGAATCTGGAACCAGAGACAGGACTTGAACCCAGGCACTCTGATGTGGCATGGAAGTATCTGAAGAGTCATCTTAATGACTACACCAAAAGCCTACCCCTATAGGGTCCTTGTTTAAAAGAAATACAGGCTCAGTCCCGGATGATGGCAGTGCACCTGACAGCACAGCCCACGCAGATGGAGACAGAGACGCTGGTGGAGACACAGCTGGAGCCACCGCCAAGCCACTCCCAGGCTCCTCACCCCCTGAAACTCAGAGATGAGTGTTTATGGTTTGTTTTTGTTTTTTTAAGATTTATTTTATGCATTTAAAAGGTAGTTAGAGAGAAAGACAGAGAGAGAGATCTTCCATTCACTGGTTCACTCCCCAGATGGCTGCTACAGGCCAGGCCAAAGCTGGGAGTTAGGAGCTTCCTGTGGTCTCCCATGGGAGTGCAGGGGCCCATGCACTTGGGCCGTCCTCTGCTGCTTTCCCAGGCCATAAGCAGGGAGCTGGATCGGAAGTGGAGCAGCCGGGACTGGAACCAGCTGGATGCCGGTGCTGCGGGTTGGGGCAACCGCATGCACTCGACACTCACCCAGAGGCCTTCCCACCTCCACTGCTCAGCGGGCCCTGTTGCTTAGAGGAATATGGGCACAGATTTGAAACTCAAACTATATTAGCAGAACAAATGAGTTATAAGACCCTTGCAAGTGTGACAATTCAGGAGCTGGTGCCGTGGCACAGCGAATTAAGCCACCATCTGCAGTCTGGCATTGCATATGGGTGCCTTTCGTGTCCAGCTGCTCCACTTCCAACCAGCTCCCTGCTAATGTGCCTGGGAAAGTCGGGGAAGATGGCTCAAGTCTTTGGCTCCCTGCACCCACATGGGAGACCCAGAGGAAGCTCCTGCCTCCTGGCTTCGGGTTGGCCTAGCCCCGACCATTGTGGCCCTTTGGGGAGTGAACCAGTGGACGGAAGACCTCTCTCTCTGTCTCTCCCTCTGTCTATAACTCTGCCTCTCAAATAAATCAATAAATCTTTATATTTTCCATAGTTTCAGCACATCAAGTGCTGCAATGTGATGCCAACTGACTGAGAGAGTGAGCGGCCCACGTGTGTCCGTCCACTCAGGGCAGTGTCTCCAGCGAAGCAGGAGCGGAGACAGAGTGCAGGGCACAGGGAAAACGGCGGGCTGCCGCCTTCATCGCCAACGGTAACGGAGTCACGGCAGGCTCTTGTCGGGGGGGAAAAAGCTTAAAAACAACAAAACCACTTCAAAAGTGTCCAGAGACTAAATATTGGAACAAAGAGGGTTTGTATTTCTTTTCATGCATTATATTAAAATGTTGGTTTTGTTGAGCCTATGTAAAAGCAATTAATTCGTGGTTCACATCCCACCCTTGAACAATTACAGAAATCTCAGATTGACGCACACAGTGCGGGGCCTGGTGACTCAGAGGCAACCGTGGGCAGCTCCTGGTGCAGCGCCTGCTTCCAGTGGTGGCTGTAGTCAGTCAAGGTCAAAGCTAGTCAAGGATCCCAGTGGCCGGGGGATGGAGGCAAATCATGGAGCCACTCTGGCTTCCTCTGAACGCTCCAGTTGTCTGAAATTGCAATGATTTAGAAGGATTACGGATATTCTAATTAGGCCATGTATAATTTAATTTCATAGTGGTGAAACTTGCAAGGTCTTCTAACTGTACATGGAACAAACATTTAAGCCTTTGCAAATGAACAGACTTGTCCACTGAGTTGTTATTCACAAAACCCTGTCCCACTTCAAGCAATGCATATGGGACATATTACGTGTTCAATAAATTAATAAAGTCGTCGACTTCAATGGGAGTTAATTAGACACTGAAAAGAGGAGAGAGCGAGTGAGCGAGCCTCCCTCAGAACGTCCACGAGCGCCATCTCTTTGATCACCTCCAGGTTTCTGGACTCTGCTCTGCCTGAATCCGTGCGTGAGCCACCTCCAGGAGCGTCCACGTCATTGATCTAGCCTCCAAAGACTGTGTTTTCTTGTAAAACTACTTATTTATTATTTGAAAAGGCAGAGAGATCTGCTG
The DNA here is from genome assembly GCA_949820135.1 of Sylvilagus floridanus. Lineage (NCBI taxonomy): Eukaryota > Metazoa > Chordata > Mammalia > Lagomorpha > Leporidae > Sylvilagus > Sylvilagus floridanus. Next base: position 117,941,312 of record OX463231.1, on the reverse strand, counting down.
GTTCACTCCGCAAATGCCAAGGCCAAAGATAGGAACTTGGAGCCCCACCTGGGTCCTCCGCGTGGGTGGAAGGGACCCCGATACTTGCGCCATCACAGGCGTCATTTGCTGCCCTCCGGGGTGTGCGGAATGAGCGTGAGCAGGAGGCTGGACCTGGGAGCAGAGAGGCTGGGACACAGGCAGGCCCTCTGAGATGGAATGTGGGGTCCCGAGGAGGGGCCTTGACCAGTGCGCCAACCATCCACCCCAGCGCTCACTTTCTCCCAAGGGCTCAACCCATGTGTTCTGCAGGGCTGATTTCACTCTCAGCTCCAGAGACTGTATGCACCTGGAACACCTGGTCAGTATTGTAAATTCCCCCAGCCACACTCATTAGATCAGGGAGAAACATGACCCAGAGGGATTCAGTTTGGGTCGTGGCTAATCCATAGCACTCTCCCTTTTTATTTTTAAGATTTTATTTACTTATTTGAGAGACAGACAGAAAGGTCTTCCATCTGCTGGTTCACTCTCCAGATGGCCACAGCAGCTGGAGGTAAGCTGATCCAAAGCTAAGAGCCAGGAGCTGCTTCTGGGTCTCCCACACGGGTTCAGGGGCCCAAGCACTTGGGCCATCCTCTGCTGCTTTGGAAGAGGACCAGCTGGGACTTGAACCAGCACCCAAATGGGATGCCGGCGCTGCAGGCAAAGGATTAACCTACTGCGCCACAGCATCGGCCCCTACCACTGCTCTTTTTACTCTCCCTATAACTTTGACTTTTCCAGAGTATCACAGATTTGGAATCATATGATGTGAAGCCTTTTCAAACTAGCTTATTTCATTTAATAAGATGATGCACTTAAGGTATTTGAAAAGTAGAGTGATAGAGGGAGAGACAAGAGAGAGAGAAAGAAAGAGAGGTCTTCCACCAACTAGTTTACTCTCCAAATGCATGCAACAGCTGGATAGGGGCCAGGCCAAAGCCAGGAGCCTGGAACTGCATCCAGATCTCCCACGTGGGTGCCAGGGGAACCTGGGCCATCTCCATTGCTTTCCATGCACATTAGCAGGACGCTGGATTGGAAGTGGAGCAGCGGGACTCAAACTGGCACTCTGATGTGGGATGCCGGCGTCACAGGAGGCAGCTGAGCCTGCTGTGCCACACGCCAGCCCCTCACTTCATTTTAGAACCGGATAATCCTCCATTATCTGGACTGGCCACAGTTTATCCATTCACCTTCTGAAGGACATCTTGGATATCTCCAAGTTTTAATAATTACAAATAAAACTGTTGTATTCAGCCAGTGCTGCAGCTCACTAGGCTAATCCTCTGCCTGCGGCACCGGCACACCGGGTTCTAGTCTCAGTCGGGGCACCGGATTCTGTCCAGTTGCCCCTCTTCCAGTCCAGCTCTCTGCTGTGGTCCGGGAGGGCAGTGGAGGATGGCCCAGGTCCTTGGGCCCTGCAGTGGGCAGTGGGTAGGGCTGCTGCCTGCAGTGCCAGCCCCCAGGGTGGGTTGGCAGCAGGCTGGGTTTAGGAATGGGACTAGGACTTGGATCCAGGAGCTCCAACATGGGACAGCTCTCCGCTGTGGCCTGGGAAAGCAGCAGAAGATGGCCCAAGTCCTTGGGATCCTGCATCTGTGTGGGAGACCAGGAAGAAGCTCCTGGCAGGCCCAGCTCCAGCTGTTGCGGCCATTTGGGAAGTGAATTAGAGGACAGAAGATACCTCTCTCTGGGGCCGGCGCCGTGGCTCACTTGGCTGATCCTCCTCCTGTGGCGCCAGCATTCCATATGGGTGCCGGGTTCTAGTCCTGGTTGCCCCTCTTCCACTCCAGCTCTCTGCTGTGGCCCGGGAAGGCAGTGGAGGATAGACCAAGTCCTTGGGCCCTGCACTTGCATGGGAGACCAGGAGGAAGCACCTGGCTCCTGGCTTTGGATTGGCGCAGCGGCGGCCGTAGTGGCCATTTGGGAAGTGAACCAACGGAAGGAAGACCTTTCTCTCTGTCTCTCTCTCTCACTGTCTAACTCTATCTGTCAAAATAACTTTCAAAAAAAAATTAAAAAAGAAGATACCGGCCGGCGCCGTGGCTCAACAGGCTAATCCTCCGCCTTGCGGCGCCAGCACACCGGGTTCTAGTCCTGGTCAGGGCGCCGGATTCTGTCCCGGTTGCCCCTCTTCCAGGCCAGCCCTCTGCTGTGGCCCAGGAGTGCAGTGGAGGATGGCCCAAGTGCTTGGGCCCTGCACCCCATGGGAGACCAGGGAAAATCACCTAGTACCTGGCTCCTGCCATCGGATGAGCGTGGTGCGCCGGCCACAGCGCGCCATCCGCGGCAGCCATTGGAGGGTGAACCAACGGCAAAGGAAGACCTTTCTCTCTGTCTGTCTCACTGTCCACTCTGCCTGTCAAATAAATAAATAAATAAATAAATAAAATAAAAAAGAAGATACCTCTCTCTCTCTCTCTCTCTTTCTGCCTTTCAAATAAATAAGTTTTTTTTTTTTTAAAGATATTCTAGTTTTTCAGAAGTGGCCAAGCTGTCTTCCAATGCCATTCTGTATTCTCACTGGCAATGAATGAGATCTCCTGACTCCCCACGTCCTCCTCAGCGTTTGGTGGGGTCACTACTTTGGATTTTATTCATTCTGATAGATGTCTAGGGGGTCTCTCATTTTAATTTACCGTACCCTAACAATGTATAATGTTGAGTACCTTTTCATAAGCTTACCTGCCATCTGTGTATCTTCTTCATGTTTTTAAAATTTTAGTTTATTTTTATTTATTTGAAAGGCACAGAGACAGAGATCTTCCATCCACCGATTCACTCCCCACTAGAACTAGGGCCGGGCCAGGCTAAAACCAGGAGCCAGGAATTCAAGACAGGTCTCTACATGGGTGGCAGGGACCACCTGCTGCCTCCCAGGGTGGCGCCAGCAGGAGGCTGGGATTAGGAATGGGACCAGGACTTGGATCCAGGAACTCCAACATGGGACGGTGGTGTCCCCACCAGTGGCTTAGCCTCACAGCTGCCCACCTGCCCCTGTGACAGCCTTTATGTCCCTGCTGCTTCTCAACACATGGCTTCATCAACTCTTGCCACATCACGCTGTCGATCAATCTCTTTTTTTCAGATGAGGAAACTGAGAGTACAACAGATGAAGGGACTCATTCAAGGATACCATATTAGAACAGAAAGCAAAATCCAGTGGGCTTAGGAGTGGAGACTCCAGAGGCTCACTGGGTTGCCAGGTTACAGGCAGGGCCGGCTTCAGGTACGGGTGGATCCAGAGATGCACAGATCACTCCTCTCCCTGTTACTTGTGCCATTTCCTTTTTCTTAGCTTAATTTTTAAAAAAATATTTATTTATTTATTTGCAAGGCAGAGTTAGAGAGAGGTAGAGAGAGGTTTTCCATCCACTGGTTCACTCCCCAGTTTGCCGCAATGGCTGGAGCTGCGCTGATCCAAATCCAAGAGCCAGGAGCTTCTTCCGGGTCTCCCATGCAGGTGCAGGGGCCCAAGGACTTGGGTCATCTTCTCCTGCTTTCCCAGGCCACAGCAGAGAGCTGGATCAGAAGAGGAGCAGCCGGGACTCGAATCAGTGCCCATATTGGATGCCGACACTGTAGGCGGTGGCTTTACCAACTCTACCACAATGCGGGTCCCTGAGCTTCATTCTTACTTGGGTTCCTGCTCACCAAGGCCCACAGCAGACACAACCCCACGTCCTGCAAAGCAGTCATGGTAGAAAAAGAACACTTCTCTTCCAGTATTTCCAGAAAACATCCCAAACTGGCTCATTGGACTGCCCTGGGTCACATGTGCATCTGTGTGCCAGTCACCGGGGCCCGAGTCAGCTTCTGAGTCTTGGAACCCCAGGTGCGAGTCAGCCTCAGTGGGACCAGAGACCAAGCGGGGTGGGGAACCCCCCAGGAAACCTGGAGTGCCGCTTGGAGGAGGAGGAGGAGGAGTTGCTGGGTGGGTGGGACTACAGTTTGCACAGTGGGCCGCGGGGTGGCCCGGGCAGCGCTGTGCCGGGAGCCCAAGGTCCCCATTGCTCAGCTCCTGTGCACCACCAGCGGCCCATCTCTCCCTGTTGCCTAGGAACGCAGCTTCAGAATCACAAAACGTAAACACTGGCTGCAGAGGATGGCGAGCAGGGCGGGCCCTGGCAAACACCGGCTTTTGGACTTTGTTCACCTTGTCAGAAGGTGTGCAGACCCGACGGATGACATTCCAAAGCCGATGTCAGGGAGGAAACACAGCTGCTTACCTGGGGAATGGGAACCACTGGGGGATCGGAGCTGGGCAGAGGTCCCCAGGTTTTAAAACGCTGAACCCCGAATCCTGCAGACAGACGGGTTCTATGAGGATTCCTCCCTTCCACTCTTCCTCTTCTCTTCCTCTTCCTCCTCCTCCTCCCCTCCGGTTCCTGCTGGCTTCCTGTCTCTTTTCTCCCCTGTAGACAGCTTCAGTGCGGTGCAATTCACACGTCCCAGAATCCACTCTTAAGTGCATGATTCCTGATTTTTGGTAAGTTTTTTTGTTGTTGTTTTTTGACTGAGCTAGACAGTGAGAGAGAGAGACAGAGAGAAAGGTCTTCCTTCTGTTGGTTCACCTCCCAAATGGCTGCCAAAGTCGGCGCTGCACCGATCCGAAGCCAGGAGCCAGGTGCTTCCTCCTGGTCTCCCACATGGGTTCAGGGGCCCAAGCACTTGGGCCATCCTCCACTGCCTTCCCGGGCCACAGCAGAGAGCTGAACTGGAAGAGGAGCAGCCGGGACTAGAACCCAGCACCCATATGGGATGCTGGCGCCGCAGGCGGAGGATTAGCCTAGTGAGCCACAGCGCCGGCCGGCAAGTTTTTAATATGACAGCTTCCTCACCACCCCGCTAAGATCTCCCAGCCCTACTCACCCTAGATCTCCAAAGCCACACCTCACCCCAGGCCACCGCTAATCTACTTTCTGTCTACACATTGTTTTTTCTACTTATTTCTTCTCTATTGATGTTGACTGCCGTTAGTGATGCTAAAAGCAAGACAGCCACGGTAAAGTGGAGAAATCACACAGAAACGGTTGATTCGACAGTGAAAATCCAGATGCTGTAGACGCACACAGCCCTGCTGGGGGGCTGGGGACTGGGGGCTGGGGGCTGGGGGCTCCCGCCTGGGCTGGGCTTACAGCAGGCTCTTCCTGCAGGTGTGGAACAATTCAAAGACAGAGGCATAAAGAGGCACAGGAGAGCAGGATTTACCCAGAGCAAAACCAAAGCGCAAACTGAAGCACCAAGTCACGTGTGGACAAGCAGCCCACCATGCCAAGAAGCCCCAAAGGAAAGCGCCCACCAGGGAAACAGCGCCCACAGCAAGGCCAGGCCTTTATACCCTGCAGAGGCAAAGGGGAGGTCCGGGGTGGAACTCAATGGAATATTCAGAAGGGGGCGGGGTTTGGGTGGAGCTCAAGCCCCGCCCAGTTCTGTGCTGTTTTTAGGAAATATCGGAAGTGTCGTGGTGTCAGATGCATGAAGGGACTGGGAGTGCCCCCATGGAAGTTTTATTACAATGAGTTAAACATTGTGGGGTGGAGAGAAACATCCTGCAGCCATGTTGGGTACTTCCAGCTGGTGCTGGTTCAAGTTCACAAGATTGGGGACTTGCATTTTCCATTGCCTGAGAGGGCTGAGGGGCTTGCTGGTGCATGGGAGGTGGCCCTCGTGGTGCACACAAGGGGAGGGAGTGGGATAGTGCACACAAGGGATGTAGTCACGCAGCCAGGCTGCTGATGGGCCAGCCACAGCGGTCAGTCAACCACCAAGCTGCACTGGGTCGGGGAGGTGGCGGGGGTGGGGCTGTCAGACCTCAGCTCCTCTGCCTGACTCTTCTCCCCACAACACTGCCGACATTCGAGTCCGTATCATTCCAAATGCAAGACCAGAGAGAGCGCATTCTCCTGGTAAACTCTGCACTGACCCTCAGTCCCGGTGACTGACTCTGGGGTGGCCCTGTGACTCAGGCACGGCCAGTCTCTTCCTGGCTGCTGAAACCATAGGGAGGTAAGAATGTGTGTGTGTGTGTCCTGCAGTCAAGAATACGAACTATTAAAATGTGCTGTTTGGGGGCCAGCAGGTTGGTGCTGGCAATCCCAAAGGGCGCTGGTTCGAGATCCAGCTGCTTCACTTCCGATCCAGCGCCCTGCTAACGCACTTGGGAAAGCAGAAGGTGGCCCACGTGCTTGGGCCCTGCATCCACATAGTTCCTGGCTTCACCTGGCCCAACCCTGGCTGTTGCAGCCATTTGGGGAGTGAATCAGCAGATGAAACATTTCTGTGTGTGTGTGTGTGTGTGTGTGTCTGTCTGTCTGTCTGTCTGTCTCTTCTCCTGTCTCTGTAACTCTGCCTTTCAAATAAAAAAAAATTTTTTTAAACCTGTGCTGTTTTATAACCTGCCTTTTATTCCTTTACTTGAAAAGTGGAGAGAAAAAGAGGGAGGGAGAGAGACTGACAGACAGCTCCCAACTGTAGGTTCACTCCCCAGGTGCCTACACCGACCAGGCCACGGCTGGGAGCTAGGATACAATCCAGGTCTCCCACGTGGGTGGCAGGAATCCAGTGACTTGAGCCATCACCACTGCCTTCCAGGGTGCACAGTGGCAGGACAATGCTGTCAGGAGCTAGAGCTGAGAGCAGAGGCAGGCTCTCTGATGTGGGATGGCAGTGCCTTAACCACTAGGCTAAATGCCATGCTCAGAACTTTCTTTTTCCCCTCCAAGCGGTGAGCATGCTAACCAAGTTTAATGAAAAGAAATGCACCTGGCCGGCGCCACGGCTCATTAGGCTAATCCACCACCTGCAGCGCCAGCACTCCAGGTTCTAGTCCCAGTTGCCCCTCTTCCAGGCCAGCTCTCTGCCATGGCCTGGGTGAACCAACAGCAAAAGGAAGACCTTTCTCTCTGTCTCTCTCTCTATCACCGTCCACTCTGCCTGTCAAAAAAATAAAAATACTAAAAAAAGAAATGCACCTGACAGACCAGGCGGGTGCCTCAGGACAGGCTAGTACACTGAGCCTGGAGTTGGCGAGGATTTGGGGGGGCCTCCATGTCTGCTCCCTCCTCCCTGTCTGGGAGGTCCCTGGGTGGAGCTTCTGAAACTCCACAGCTAGCTTTCTAAGTTTGCAAATGTATTTTGAGGACAGCTTTTTTTATCAGGTTGTGGACCTTAACCCCCTTTATTTTAATCATCTTACGGCTGCCCGGTGCAGCTCTGCCGTATTTCATTCAGGGTCCTCAGATCACCCCCTGGACCACGGTTTTAAAGGGGCTGTGGTGTAGCAGGTAAAGCCACCACCTACAGTGCCGGCATCCCACAGGGGCGGAGATTCTAGTCCCAGCAGCTCCATTTCCGATCCAGCTCTCTGCTGTGGCCTGGGAAAGCAGTGGAAGATGGCCCAAGTCCTTGGGCCCCTGCACCCACATGGGAGACCCAGAAGAAGCTCCTGGCTCCTGGCTTTGGATTGGCACAGCTCCAGCCATTGCAGCCATTTGGGGAGTGAACCAGCAGATGGAAGACTTTTCTCTCTCTCTCTCTGCCTCTCTGTAACTCTGCCTTTGAAATAAATAAATAAATCTTAAAAAAAAAAATAAGATAAAGAATGTCGACTCACATATCTCACACTTCAGGTCCGAATTGTTGGTGGGCTGTGAAACTCGCCTGTGGGTTGGGACCAACACTGGACTCCTGAGTGGACTAGATCGACGTGGAACAGAAGATCTCAGAACGCAGGGGAGGACACAGCAGAAGCCACCGCTTGCCCGTCAGTGGGCGTGGCTCTCCGTGTAGGAACGGTGCGTTGCACTGTGCACGTTGTCCACAGGGTTGGAAACAGCTGGGGGCTGTGCCGTGGTAACGTGGTCTCCCATAAACCAGCACTCAACTTCCGGAAGATACACTCCCCTCCCTTCCTCATCCCAGCAGCAAAATGACAGCAGGAATGAAAAGGAATTCTAGGCCATCTTAGATCCTTGGAATTTTCTGTCCGATAAGGGACAGGGAGTTGGGATTTGTTCTCAGTCTGAGGACCTCACCCATGAGGTGACCAGAGGACCCAGACAGAAGGCAGGCATTTGGTGCTGGGGTGAAGAGCCTGCATCCCGCAGCAGAGTCATGGGTTCCAGTCTTGCCTGTGCCTCCTATTCCTGTCTGCAGACACACACCCGGGGAGGCAGCAGGGGATGGCGCGGGCGGCTGGGTCCCTGCCATCCACCTGGGAGACCTCGAGTTCCAGGCTCCCGGCTTCAGCTCCCCAGCCACGGGAGAGAATCAGCAGGTGGGACATCTCTTGGTCTCTTTCTGTGTCGCTTTCACATAAACAAAATAAATAAATTAAATTGGAAAGAGAGAGAGAGAGAGAGACACCAAGACAGATGGTCCTTGTTCAAGTTTACAAAAGCCTGGTTTTCTAATGTTCTCTAAGAAGCGGCAAGAAAATTCCCCGTTTATTTTTGAGTTCTTCCTGAGCCATTTAATTTTTAAAAAGTCCTCATGGAATGGTCGTTCAATATTAAATAAGAACTTTCTATTTCTAGGAGCATGTGAAAGATTGTTTTGTTCTTTAATCTAGAAAAGGGATCTGCGAGCTGTTTATGTAAAGGAGCAGATAATAAATATTTTAGACTTTATGAGCCCTCGGCTGCGATGACTCAGTCCCGCCGTGGTGGAGCCAAGCACCCATAAACAAAATGTAAATGAATGAGCAGGGCTGTGCTCCAATTAAGCTGTATTTGGGGATGGTGAAGTTTGAATTTTATAGAATTTTCATATGTCACAAAATATTATTCTTTTGATTTTTTTCTTGAGCCACTAGAAATGTGAAAACATTCCTAACTCACGGGAACAAAGCAAAGAATGAGTTTGTGTTCATGAAAGAAACGTGCTCACCTCTTAAAATCGTTATTTTTACTTCGCTTTCTGAAGAGGTATAATTTTACCATGGTTCAGAATTCCAAAGATACAAAGCAAAATATCTGCCACACCCTGTGCCTGAGCCGCACAATTCCCCATCCCAGACATACGGAACGGGTCCAGTTTCTTGGGGACACTTGCAGCGATTGTCCATGAATGACAAAGAAATTACGTACATGCCTGTACGCTTCCTTCAGATCACACTGTTCTGCGCCCCGCTTTCTTCACTGGCTCGTGGAAGTCATATCATAGTAGGGTTGGCACTGTGGCACGGTGGGTGAAGCCCCCACCTGCAGTGCCGGCGTCCCTCATGGTCGCCAGTCCTCACTGCTCCCTTTCAGACCCAGCTCTCTGCTGTGGCCTGGGAAAGCAGTAGAAGATGGCCCAAGTCCTTGGGCCCCTGCACCCACGTGGGAGACCTGGAAGAAGCTCCTGGCTCCTGGCTCCGGATCAGTTCCGCTCCAGCTGTTGGAGTCATCTAGGGAGTGAACCAGTGGGTGGAAGACTCTCTTTGCCTCTCTGTAACTCTTTAAAATAGATTAATAAATATTTTAAAAATATGTCAAGTGCAAGACAGCACTACCTCATTGGTTTCTCAGCCTATAGCATTCCACTGTGTAGCTCAGGGATCAGCACACAGAAGCCCAGGGGCCAAATCTGGCCACCACCTGCTGTTTTATAAGTAAAGTTTTATTGGAACACAGCTATGCCCATTGAGCATATATTATATATGATCGCTGTTTTTAAAAATTATTTATTTAGGCCAGCGCCGTGGCTCAACAGGCTAATCCTCCACCTTGCGGCACCGGCACACCGGGTTCTAGTCCCGGTCGGGGCGCCGGATTCTGTCCCGGTTGCCCCTCTTCCAGGTCAGCTCTCTGCTGTGGCCCGGGAGTGCAGTGGAGGATGGCTCAAGTGCTTGGGCCCTGTACCCGCATGGGAGACCAGGAAAAGCACCTGGCTCCTGCCATCGGATGAGCGCGGTGCGCCGGCCGCAGCGCGCCATCCACGGCAGCCATTGGAGGGTGAACCAACGGCAAAGGAAGACCTTTCTCTCTGTCTCTCTCTCTCACTGTCCACTCTGCCTGTCAAAAATTTTTAAAAAATTAATTAATTTAAAAAATTATTTATTTATTTGGAAGTCAAAGTTACACAAAAAAAGAAGAAGAGGCAGAGGCAGAGAGAGGTCTTCCATCCACTGGTTCACTCCCCATTTGGCCACAACAGCTGGAGCTGTGCCAGGAGCCAGGAGCTTCTTCCGGGTCTCCTACGTGGGTGCAGGGGCCCAAGCACTTGGGCCATCCTCTGCTGCTTTCCCAGGCCATTAGCAGGGAGCTGGATCAGAAGTGGAGCAGCCGGGACTCGAACCGATGCCCATACGAGATGCCAGCATTGCAGACAGAGGCTTAATCTACTACACCACAACGCCAGCTCCAATGAATCTTTTCTTTTTAAATGCATGTAATGCATTTGTAATTTTGCTAGAAAGTGTCAAATCATCTCCAAAAACAGTATTTCAATTTGCATGTACTCCCACCAGCAGTGAATTTCCTAACACACTTGCTGACTTTTTGATCTTTGTCAAACTGGCAGGTTAAAAATGGCACGTCAGCATCATTCCAATTTTTGTTTCTCTTATTGCAAGTGGATTCATTTCCCTGGGACGCAATGACAAATTACTGCAAATTCAGTGGCTTCACATGACAGAGACCCGGCCTTTCTTAGCTACGGAGGCAGACAGAAGCCAAGGTGTCAGGAGGCTGTCCTCTCCCGGAGGCTCAGAGGAGGCTGCCTGGCTGCGTCTGCCTTCCGGTGGTGGCCGACAATTTCTGCTGCTCCTTGGCTGGCAGCTGCCCCACCCAGTCCCTGCCTCCAGTGCCACCTGCCCGCCTGTCCTGTGTGTCTGTGGCTCTAGGTCCAGCAGTCATATCGGACTGAGGGCTCACCCTTTCCTTTCGGCACCTGCAAAGATTCTATTTCCAAATAAGGTCAGCTTCACAGGTTCTGGGTGGACGTGAACTTCGGGAAGACAGCATCCCCCTCGGTCAGTGAGTAAAGTCGGAACTGGCTCACTTTTTCATCTGCAGCCGAACTGTGCGCGTCAGACCGATCACTTCTTAGATGAATGGGCTCATTTAGCAGCTGGGGGTCTCCGCTCTCCCGGGCAGCCCCAGCAAATTCGATCCCAAGCACAACAGAACACATAGCCTACTGTTAGCCACAGGTGAGTTTCCTCCATGGACAGCTGGTTTATGCATCCAGAAAGTACTAAACCGATTTGACAAAACAACTTGAACGGGGAGGAAAAGAACTTTCCCTCTTAAACAGTCATAGCTAACATTAGTATTACTATTAGATTTGTATATATGTCTCTTACTATACTACTTCAAATATTTATGGGTGTGTACGAAGAGGCAGGCACGTGTCTAAGTCATCTACCTGGATGAATACAGTTAGGCCTTTACAGACGAAGAAACTGAGGCACAGGATATCCGCCGTGAAGCAGCAGGTGCAGGTTGGACCAGGGGATCCCACTCCACCCCCTCTACTAAATTTCATCCATGAAGCTACAAGGGAGGGAGTTGCAGTCTTAAGAACTAGGAGTGTTGGGGGCCGACTCCGTGGCACAGTAGGTTAATCCTCCACCTGCAGCACTGGCATCCCATTGGGCACCAGTTCTAGTCCCGGCTGCCCCTCTTCCAGTCCAGTTGTCTGCTATGGCCTGGGATAGCAGTGGAAGATGGCCCAAGTCCTGGGCCCCTGCACCCACATGGGAGACCGGGAAGAAGCTCCTGGCTCCTGGCTTCGGATCGGCGTAGCTCTGGCCATTGCCACCATCTGGAGAGTGAACCAACAGAAGGAAGACCTCTCTCTCTGTCTCTCCCTCTCACTGTCTGTAACTCTAACTCTCAAATAAAATAAATAAAATCTTAAAAAAAAAAAAAAACTAGGAGGGTTTTACCTTTCCCCCCTCTGTTGGGTTTTGAAATATTAAGCATCAAGTTGGTCATCCTGCTCAGCTTTGACTTCAGCTTGCTCCGTGCTGGCTATCACTCTGACCTTCTCTTTCTTGTTATCTTCTTCTTCTTCTGTTTTTCTATGACCCACTTCCGCAACACCCTTCCTTTAACCAAGTTGCTGTGTCAGATCAGGAAGATCAAGAGCCAGAAATAACTTTTCTGTGAATTAGTCGACAGGAAGTTCAACCTGATCAGATCCTGCTTGTCAGTGCCGAAGCAGACACCAACCAACACCAAACCCATGTCAGGGCTTCTCCGGGAGTGAGGAGGCAGCGCCCGCGCTCCTGAGCCTCTGTCCACAGAGACACTGCAGAGAACGCTCACCTGTGCCTTGAAGGAACGGGCGGCCTGGAGCAAGCCCCCTGCTACCTAATCACTACGCGGGGTGCGGAGGAGTGAAGTGCTAGAACTGTGTACTCTGTGTTACAACAGCTTCCGCTCTCAATGGCAGAAAACACATCAAAAATCTATAATCACATTTTCCTCTTAAGATACACTATGGGAGCTAGTGCTGTGGTGTGGCAGGTAAAGCCGCCACCAGCATCCCATATGGGCACTGGTTCCAGTCCCGGCTGCTCCACTTCCGATCCAGCTCTCTGCTATGGCCTGGGAAAGCAGTGAAAGATGGCCCAAGTCCTTGGGCCCCTGCACCTGCATGGGAGACCGGGAAGAAGCCTCTGGCTCCTGACTGTGGATCAGCGCAGCTCCAGCTGCAGTGGCCACTTGGGGAGTGAACCAGTGGATGGAAGACCCCCCCACCCCGCCTCTGCCTCTCTGAACTCTGCCTTTCAAATAAGTAAATAAATCTTTAAAAAATACAATAGACAGTGATACATTTTCCGCTTTCATGCAAGTTCTTAACTGAACCTGGTTGGCCAGTGTAAGAGGCCCGCCTACGACAGACCTTATTTGGGGCAGTTACTGCGTGCTGGGAGGGAGGAGGCAGCCGCTGCAAGCATTTCCTACTGCCTGCGTGTATTTGCATAACTGGGCCCTGAGTGACAGTCAGAGAGGGCGGGCAGCCTGGAGCGGCTGCCAGCAGGAGCTGTGTGAGTGAGGAAGCTGCGGGCTCTGTGCTCCAGGCGCCCCATCAGTGAGCGCAGGAAGCAACTCCCCTCCCCACGGACACGCACCAGAGGGGCCTTCAAGAAGTTCACAGAAAGTAGAATTGAAAGAAGAGAGATTTTGGGGTGAAAAAATAGGAACCCGGGATATAATGCACATTTTTCATGAGTTTTTTATGCATGGATTTAAAATTTTTTTCACCAAAAGTTAACTTACTTTTCAATTACAATTTCGGTTAACTTTTAAAAACTTGCTTAAGGTTTACTTATTCTAGAGGCAGGGAGAGACAGAATGAGTCCTCCCATTGGCTGCTTCGCTCCCCAGATGCACACCAGGGCTGGGGGACCAGGGCTGGGAGCCAGTTCTCAACCTCCCACAGGCACAGGAACCCAGCTACTTGAGTGCTAGCTGCCACCGCCCAGGCTCTACACCAGCAGAGTCGGGAGCCAGAGCTGGGACTGAGCCCAGCGCTCCCGCCTGGAATGCGGGTATCTCAGCTGCTGGCTTTACCACCAGGCCAAATGCCTTCCTCCCAGGAACTTTTTGGTGCACCTCAAATAATATGATTTTATAGGTTATTAGTATAATATACATACTTATATGTATGTGCATACAGTATATAAGAGTAAACCCAGGGACCAGCACTGTGGCATACAGCACCTGCAGTGCCGGCATCCCACATGGGCAGCAGCTCAAACCAGCTGCTCCGTTTCCCATCCAGCTCTCTGTTGTGCCCTGGGAAGGCAGTGGAAGATGGCCCAAGTCCTTGGGCCCCTGCACCCACGGGGGAGACCTGGGAGAAGCTCCTGGTTATTGGCTTTGCTTGGCTCAGCCCTGGCCATTGTGGCCATTTGGGAAGTGAGCCAGCAGATGGAGGATCTCTCTCTCTCTCTCTTTTTCTTTCTCTCTCTTTCTCTGTTCTCCCCTCTGTATCTCTGCCTTTCAAATAAATAAATATTAAAAGAGTAAAACCTGGGGCCTGGCACTGTGGTATAGCCAGTTAAGCCACCGCCTGCAGTGCTGGCATCCCATATGGGCACCAGTTCGATACCTGGCTGCTCCACTTCCGATCCAGCTCTCTGCTATGGCCTGGGAAAGCAGCAGCAGATGACCCAAGTCCTTGGGCCCCTGCACTCACGTGGGAGACCTGGAGGAAGCTCCTGCCTCCTGGCTCCTGGCTTCGGATTGGCACAGCTACAGCCATTGTGGCCAACTGAGGAGTGAACCAGCAGATGAAAGACCTCTCTCTCTCTCCTTCTCTGTGTAACTCTGACTTTCAGATACATAAATCTTTTTTATTGTTATTATTATTATTTGACAGAGCCACAGACAGTGAGAGAGAGACAGACAGACAGAAAAGTCTTCCTTCCATTGGTTCACTCCCCTAATGGCTGCTATGGCTGGTACTGCGCTGATCCACAGTCAGGAGCCAGATGCTTCTTCCTGGTCTCCCATGCAGGTGTAGGGCCCAAGCACTTGGGCCATCCTCCACTGCCCTCTCGGGCCACAGCAGAGAGCTGGACTGAAGAGGAGCAACCGGGACTAGAACTGGTGCCCACATGGGATGCTGGCACCGCAGATGGAGGATTAACCAAGTGAGCCACGGTGCTGGCCCCCTCAAATAAATAAATCTTTAAAAAAAATAGTAAACCCAGTATATATAATGTAGAGTATATATATGTGAGTATACACAGCACATACACATACATACATACAGTAAATAATATATATTATTTTATTTTATATAATGATAGTATTTATTCTAACACAGTATTATATATGCTATATAATATATATAATACATGGATATAACATATACTAATTCCTTAAAAATAGAGAAATACATAAATATAACAAAAAATGTAGTATCTATTAGGAAGCAATGACTCGATTAAAGCTTTTTTTTAAGAATTATTTTTATTTATTTGAAAGAGTTACAGAGAGAAGTAGAGTCAGACAGAGAGAGGTCTTCCATTCCACTGGTTCACTCCCCAAATGACCACACAGCCAGAGCTGAGCTGATCTGAAGCCAGGAGCCAGGAGTTTCTTCCGGGTCTTCCACACAGGTGTAGGGACCCAAGGACTGGTTGGGTCTTACTACTGCTTTCCCAGGTAGTAGCAGAGAGCTGGATCGGAAGAGCAGCCAGGACTCGAACCGGTGCCCACATGGGATGCCGGCGCTGCAGGCTGGGGCTTTAACCTGCTACACCACAGCGCTGGCTCCATCAATTAAAGTTTATTATTATTGCCCTTTTAAAAACGCTTTTGATAAGCAAAGGGAGACCCAGAGAGAAAGAGACAGAGGAAGCTCCCACATATTGTGCATTCTACAAATGCCCACAACAACTGGGCTTGGAGCTGGGACCTGAGAAGTCAAGCCAGGTCTCCCATGGGGGTGGCAGGGACACAATGACTCAGGCCTCCCAGAGTACACGCTAGCAAGAAGCTAGAGTCAGAAGTGGAGCCAGGACTCGAACCCAGGCACTCTGATGTGTGTGGCAGGTACCCCGCGTGACATCCTAACCACTGCTCCAAATGCCCACCCCTCCCTTTTTTGACCATAAAAATGCTTCCAGAAATTTCCCGAAGTCCCCTGGGGAGCAGAATTGCACCTGGCTGGAATCAGTCTGTTACGTGCATCTAAAACAGCGTAAGTCAGCCAAGTGCAGCCTCGAGCCCTCCCAGGAGTAACACAACCAGAAGTGTGACACGGGCACTTGCAGAATTCCTAGGTGCATACACGGATGTGTGTGCCGCCACAGAAAGAGACGATGTTGTGGATTTCTTAACACAAATATAACACTGTAAATACGATGCCTATCTTTTCCACAAAGACTCTTTCCCTCAAAATCTTGAGATCTTTTCACATTAGTATGCACAGATCCATCCCTACTGTGTCAGCTGCTCCGTGGCAGTGAGTGCTGTGGCTGCCTCCCCAGCGCCCTCTGGTTTTTCTGAAGATGCCTGGCTTCTGTTCTCATCACCACACTGCCTCCTTTTCAGCTCATGTAGTTTGGGGAAAGCTGACGGAACACCCAGCTCTCAGTGTGACCACCTAGAAAAGACCCACATTATTCTGCATAGCCAGTCTCTCAGCTACAGTTATTTGGCCAAAGATGGGCATGTGTTTGAGCAGGTTAAGTTGCCACTTGCGATGCCCACAGACCATATCAGAACACCTGGTTAGGGGTCAGCACTGTGGCACAGAGGGGAAAGCTGCCACCAGTGATGTGGGCATCACATATGGGTGCTGGTTCAAGTCCTGGCTACTCCACTTCCGATCCAGCTCTCCGCTAAGGCTTGGAAAAGCAATGGAAGATGGCCCAAGTGCTTGGGCCCCTGCAGCCACATGGGAGACCTGGAAGAAGCTCCTGGCTCCTGACTTTGCTGTGGCCATCTGAGGAATGAACTAGCAAATGGAAGACCTCTCTCTTTCAAAATAATTTTTTTTTTTTTTTTTGACAGGCAGAGTGGACAGTGAGAGAGAGAGACAGAGAGAAAGGTCTTCCTTTGCCGTTGGTTCACCCTCCAATGGCTGCCGTGGTCGGCGCGCTGCGGCCGGCGCACCACACTCATCTGATGGCAGGAGCCAGGTGCTAGGTGCTTTTTCCTGGTCTCCCATGGGGTGCAGGGCCCAAGCACTTGGGCCATCCTCCACTGCACTCCTGGGCCACAGCAGAGGGGTGGCCTGGAAGGGGGGCAACCGGGACAGAATCCGGTGCCCCGACCGGGACTAGAACCCGGTGTGCCGGCGCCGCAAGGTGGAGGATTAGCCTGTTGAGCCACGGCGCCGGCCAAAATAATTTTTTTAAAAAATAAAAAGAACACCTGTTCAAGTCCCAGCTACTCTGCTTCCGATCTAACTTCCTGCTAATGCACCTGGTAGGTGGCACGTATGGCCCAAGGACTTGGGTTCCTGCACCCACACGGGAGATCTAGATGGAGTTCCAAGACTCCTGACTTTAGCCTGACCCAGCCCTGGACACTACAGGCTTTTGGAGTGAACCAGCAGTTGGGAGATCCTCCCCTCCACTCCCCTCCCCTCTCCTCTCCTCTTTCAAATTTGAAAGTCAGAGTGATAGAGAGAGAGAGACAGAGACAGAGAGACAGACAGACAGGGAGAGAGGTAGGGAGGGGGGGGAGAGAGAGAGAGAGAGAGAGAGAGAGAGAGAGAGAGAGAGAAGTCTTCTATCTGCTGGTTTGCTACCCAAATGGCTGCAATGGCCAGGGCTGGGCCAGGATGAAGCCAGGAGCTGGGAGCTTCTTCCGGGTCTCCCACATGGGTTTGGGGACACAAGCACTTGGGCCATCCTTCACTGCTTTCCCAGACACATTGCCAAGGAGCTGGATCAGAAGTAGAAAAGCCAGGACTTGAATCAGTGCCCATATGGCATGCCAGCCCTGCAAACTGGAGGCTTAACCCACTGTGCCACAGTGCTAGGCCCCAATGAACAAATCTCAAAGAAAAAAAATGTGAGATGAGCACATGGCTCCTTTAAAGCCAATGGGATGTTCTAAGGCATCTGGTAAAAAAAAATAGTCTCTCCCTCCCTGAGGAGTCATGGGAGTCCCGGAGCTACAGCAGTCGTCTTGTCATCATGAGGTTGGAAGCTAGCTGCTGTTTCTATCTACTTCCACAAGGAACACAGCAGACAAGTGGAAAGGAGTCTTACCCTTTATGACACCATCAAGCCACTGGATCCACGTGTCCGTGGACTCTCCAGGTTTGTGAGCTACACCTCCAGGGTACCCCAGCCAACATTAGATTTTCTATTATGTTTAGCCTCACATATTCTGAAGGGCCCCATCTCTCATATCAGAGATAGACTTGATATAACCGTCAGCCTAGGAGTGGACATGTAAGTGGTTTCCAATTTTACCCTCTGGCCATGTATTTTTAATTCAGACTTGTTCTTTCAATTCCTTTACTTAGATGATAAAAAGATCACTTATTCTTTCTAAAAACACTGCGAATGTTCACCAGACACGCGTACAGGCTGACCCTACACACGAGAACAATACCTGGTCTCTGCTCAGAGAGCTTGAATTCTTGTGCAGTGGTAACAAACAAAATATCATCTAAAAATGCAATCTAACATACACATTACACACATGTAAAAAGTATCACACGGCACCCCATAAGTATGTCCGATCGCTGTGTGGCAATTCCAAATAGAGATATATTTTAGGAGGAGTGGCTAGACGCCACTTGGGGTGCCTCACTCTGTGTTGGAGGGCCTGGTTCAGATTCTGCCACTGCCAGCCAACTTCCTGGTAATGTGCAGCCTGAGGGGACCCTATCACCCACCCGGAGACCCAGCTTGAGTATGGGGCTCCTGACTTCGGCCTGGTGCTGCCCTGGCTGTCTGGGGAGTGGACCAGTGGACAGAAGATCTTGTCTCTGTGTCTCTCTGCCTTTCAAATAAAATGAAAAATCAACACAAATGGTTTTAAAAATAACATTAGGTGGGGCCGGCGCTGTGGCGCAGCAGATAAAGCCGCCGCCTCCAGTGCCAGCATAACATATGGGTGTTGGTTCAAGTCCCAGCTGCTCCACTTCCAATCCAACTCTCTGCTGTGGCCTGGGAAAGCAGTGGAGGATGGCCCAAGTCCTTGGGCCCCTGCACCCATGTGGGAGACCTGGAAGAAGCTCCTGGCTCCTGGCTTCAGATCAGCGCAGCTCCGGCCATTGCGGCCATCTGGGGAGTGAACCAGCAGATGGAAGACCTTTCTCTCTCTCTACCTCTCCTTCTTTCTGTGTAACTCTGACTTTCAAATAAATAAATAAATCTTTTAAAAAATTATGTAATAATCTATCTAATGTTAGTTATGATACAATGTCATATATAACACATATTTATGTAATGAATGCATAGTTATAATGTCACGTAACAGTATATGCTAAATGACTGTTAAGTTTACTGGCTGAAGGGTTGGTTTTCGCCGGTCACGGTTCTCTGGCTCCACACCTCACGCTGCTCTGGCGCGAAGGCTCTGCCCAGGGCGGAACGTGGCCGGGAAACCTGAGCGTGGTGAAGCTCCCTACAGGAAGCAGATCAAACAGCAGCGGCTCCGAGAGCGGCCTCTGGGGCCGTGTTTCAGGAGGTGACTGCCGGTTAAAAGCTCCCAGGGAGGCGCGCGCCCCTGTCGGGCCATTAGCACTTGTTAGCGCTCCCTTTATGGAAGCAGCCAGGGACCGGGTTACTAATTCCCTCTTTCATGAAGGCTGATCAGCCTCGTTAATTAACACAGCTGCTGTGGAAAAGTAATCAGAGGTGGAAGGAAACAAGTTTTGAAAGAAAGGTTCTGGGAAGAGCCATTGCCTGGTGGCTGAGACACTCAGCTCCCACATCGGCATGCGGGTCCAACACTTGGTCCTGACTCCGGCTTCCTGCTGGTGCAGGGAGACAGCAGGTACTTGGGTTCCTGCCACCCCTGTGGGACCCTGGGCTTGCGTCCCGGCTCCTCGCTCCAGCCTGGCCCAGCCTGGCCACTGCAGGCCTCTGGAGTTCTCTCTCCCCGCCTCTTCAATAAATTTTTTAAAACAAATGACAGGAAAATATTAACTGCATGAGGGCACCGGTTTGGAAGTGGGAAGCATTAAGCCGGGCCTCTGCCTGCTAATGTTGACAGGAATCGACATATGTCCGGGGCTTGTTGCTTATTGCTTGTAATATATTACATTTCCCCCAGGCTATTTAGCTCTTGACATTAAAAAATAGTTCAATTTCCTCTTTTGTCTGGAAAACAATTGTGCAATCATATCAATTTTTTTTTTTTATGTTTTGAGTCTGTTCCACGCTTCTCCCCATCAATACCCTCAGTGGCGTTATTCAACCTTTAATTGCTGTTGGGATTTTAGGGTTCCTAACAAGCCACATCCTCTTCCCTCACCTGAATTCAGAAAAGACCAGAAAACAAATGCTGGGAGAGCGCATGATGGCCGTTTTCCCTGGCTTTGTGTCTGCAGACGGGTGAGCCTGCCAGCGCTTCACCTTGAATGTGAGCTTATTACTTAGCAAATCTCCAGGTCATGGATACACAGCCCCGAATCTTTGCCTTTGATACAACAGAGGCTCAGCTCTCGCTCCTACAAACGCCGTAACAGGGGTTCCCGAGCAGTGGAGCCTCTCCCCAGCCGAGTGAAGACCCAGGAATGCGTGTGCTGCAGCCTTGTCCTTTCCTTATAACGCAAAGGCCACCGTGCAGCCTGCCAGGACACAGCGTGTAGCGGCACTAGTGAGCAGGCGGGGGTGAGAGGGAGATTTCCGGGACAGATGCGAATCCTGACTCCCCGAGAGGGGCAGAGATCCTGAATTAAACAAAGCAGAAAGGGCCACGCGGAGCCTGGGGTGGGAAGTGTGGCTGCACCTGCTGTGGTCCCAACACTGCTTCCCATTCCAGCTCTGTGCGAGGGTGCACCTGGGAGGCAGCAGGCGCCGGCACACGTCCAGGGTCCCTGCCATCCATGCAGGATTGAGCTCTGGGCTCCTGCCCTCAGCCTGGCCCAGCCCTGGCTACTGGGAGCATTTGGGGAGTGAACTAGTGGATAAAAAATAAACAAGCCACAAGCACACAGACCCCAGTTCAGGTATTTTGCTAAGGCACCCCAGACAAATGAAGACATCATCTACAGGAGACGGCCACCTCTCAGTGCCAGCAGGGGTTGCAGGGCAGGATGTGGGCCCAATGAGATTGCTGCTCCTTGTTAAGACTGGAGGCTGGGCCGCGGCTCACTAGGCTAATCCTCTGCCTGCAGCGCCGGTACTTTGGTTTCCAGGCCAGCTCTCTGCTGTGGCCCAGGAAGGCAGTGGAGGATGGCCCAAGTGCTTGGGCCCTGACTCACATGGGAGACCAGGAGGAGGCACCTGGCTCCTGGCTTCGGATCAGCACAGCACCGGCTGTAGCAGCCATTTTGGGGGGTGAACCAATGGAAGGAAGACCTTTCTGTCTAACTCTGCCTGTCAAAAAAAAAAGACTGGAGATTGGCAGGAGATGAGCTCCAAAAGTCCCGTGTGTAGCTCACTCCTGGACTTGGGCTTCATCCTGCAACCACTCGTGGGGAGCTGGGGTCTACAGCACTGGGCACGAAATGTTCCAGCTCTGCCAACCCCGGCCTGGGTGGGGAAGTAGGGCACTTCCTCCTCCCTTCGGGCTAGGGAGGGGCAGGTGAGTCACGCAGGCGGGGCCTGGGGGAAGGAAGGGCGTGGCCCAGGGCGAGGCAGTGGCTCTCCAGCCCAGGGCTGCACTGAATGGCTTTCTGTCCTCTGGTCTGGTTATCAGCAAGGGCTGAGTCTGGCTGCTCACAAGGCCTTCCTCAAAGCCAGAAATGGACACGGAGCATGAGCCAGCGACTTGGAGGCTCCTGCTGCACACACCTGACTTTGCACCTGAGAACTCCGCCTCTCCAGAGGCCGGACCGTGGGGGACCCATCCCCGGAGCAGCCCTCAGCTACGCTGAGCGGTTCCTAGGGTGGGTGTATCTGACGTGTGTCTGACGTGTCTCAGAATTTCCCAGAAGCCCCCGGGAATTTGCACCCGACTTGCTTGCAGAGGGAATCTACTACAGAGCACAGACCTGGTGGCCTCCTTCCCTGCCCCCTTCTAACTCCTTTGCTGCAGCTTCCTGGGACCACCTCCCAAAGACCCCAGCCTCTGTCTCTGGCTGGCTCCTGGAGGAACACAACCCAAGATGGGGTCTCCTCGGCTGGCAGCAGCGCTGGAGGGAGGCCAGGGAGCGGGAAGCAGGCTGGCCTTACCCTGCTGAACAGAGACACCTGCCACTCACTGGGAACTCGGGGAGGTTGAGAGAAGCCCAAGACACTTCCATCAAAAAAAAAAAAAAGCTTGCTATGTCAGCACCCCACAGGGGCGCCAGTTCAAGTCCCAGCTGCTCCATTTCCCATCTAGCTCCCTGCTAATGCACCTAGGAAATCAGTAGAAGATGGGCCAAATGTTTGGGCCCCTGCGCATATGTGGGAGACCCAGAAGCAGCTCCTGGCTCCTGGCTTTGGATTGGTGCAGACCCTGTTATCGTGGCCATTTGGAGAGTGAACCAGCAGAGGGAAGATGTATCTCTGGGTATCTCTGCCTCCCTCTGCCTCGCTGCCTTTCAAATGAATGAATGACATAATCATAAATAAATAAATGGTGCCGAACAGGGTCGCCAACGTCGTGGCTGGCTTTCACAGCTCCGACAGCGACAGCTCGGAGGTGACACACGCATCTCAGTGGCAGGCCCCTCTGGACAGGAGATCGGGCCTGGGGCCCTGTGGTGCATCCCGCAGCTGCCCTGGCTTGTGCCTCTGAGGAATGGGGGAGGGAAGACCAGGAGATGAGCTCGGGGAGGAGCCTGGAAACCCTCGCCGGCCCTTTCTTGAACTCCTCCCCCCGCCGGTCGGTAGGTCGGGCCTGCACTGAAGCAGCTTAATCCAATTTCTTCAGGATAACGTGGTTAGGGGCTCCCTCTCCTTCTGCCTCCCGCCGCCCCGCGTGCATTAGTGGTAAGGAAGTAGAAGCCTGCCTGTGACACCCGGTAGCCACCCTGAGCAAGCGTGGGGCAGACAGGCAGCGCCAGCCACGTGGTGGGGCCTCCTTGGGCGGGAACCAGCCCCTCCCTGCCTCTCGCAAGCACGTGGGGGACACCCCGCTGGCTCCACGCTCCCTGGGCCCTGCCCTTGAGGGGTGACGGACAGCAGAGGCCTGGGTAAGGAGCTTGCTTTGGGCCCCCACCATCCGCTGGGGCCAACCCGGGCCATTCACAAATCCAGAGAGAGCTGTGGGGGGTGGGGGCTGGGCCATGAAGAGAGGTGTGGAAGAAGGGAGGGGCACCTTTATCCTACCCAAATGTCCTGGGGCTTGGGAGAGAGGCTGGGAATCAGATGGCCAGTGTCTGGGGCAGAGAGCATCTTGAATGCGGAACACTTTGCTTTCTGCATTTTCACATCAAGTGTGCAGGGCACAAAGTATGTGGGAGATTGCTCTTGTTCCAAGTTTGCCACAGACAAGGCCAAACCCCCTCTCCAACCTCCACAAATGCTGCCATTGAGAAGCACAAGGACTCTACGCTCTCCATCACCCCCCTCCCCCTGCAGGTGCTGGCCGCTGGCCACGCCCCGCTGAGACCTGCCTGCTCCTTGGAGGGGCGGTGCCCACTGACATGTCAATCACCACGCGGGGACTAACTTTGCCTGCTGCTTCAGGAGGTCTCCAAGCGTTCGCATCCATTTCCCTATTTGATCCCTGAAACCCACGTGTGAGCATCCTCGATGTGAACCCCAGACAAGAGCGCCGTCCTCCTGCCAGTGCCTTTGGGTGTTAAACAAGGACCCTACGTGACTCAGGGTCACGGCCCTCACGGCGCCGCCCGCCTGCCTGCCTCCAGAGGGTCCACCTTTGAGAAAAGTCCATCAGCTTCCCACACCTCAGTTCCTCCCAGCACCGACCAAGTCTCTTCTCTCTGCACAAAGCCTATTCTGGTCTCTTTCTTTCGTTTTCCTCTGTATTTTCATTTTAAAGGCAGAGAGATGCAAAGAGGCAGAGAAAGAGAGCGCACATTTCCATCTGCTGGTTCATTCCCCAGACGCCTGCAAGAGCCAGGGCTGAGCCTGCTGAAGCCGAGAACGTGCAACTCCATCCGCGTCTCCCACATGGGTGGCGAGGAGCCAAGCATCTGAGCCGTCACCCACTGCCCCCCGGGTGTGCACTGGCAGGGAGCTGCACTCGAAGCAGCGTTGATATGGGATGCCGGGTTCCAAGCACAGTGCTCCCCAGGCGATGCCACTGTCCAGGCTTGGTTGAGAATTTCTGCCTTAAAAGGTGATTTGGGGCTCACTGGGCTAATCCTCCACCTGCAGCGCCGGCACCCCAGGTTCTAATCCCAATTGGGGCACTGGATTCTGTCCTGGTTGCTCCTCTTCCAGTCCAGCCCTCTGCTGTGGCCCGGGAGGGCAGTGGAGGATGGGCCCTGCACCCGCATGGGAGACCAGGAGGAAGCACCTGTCTCCTGGCTTTTGATCGGCACAGCGCCAACCATAGTGGCCATCTGGAGGGTGAACCAACAAAAGGAAGACCTCTCTCTCTCTCTCTCTCTCTCTCTCTCTCTCTCTCTCTCTCTCCCTCCCTCCCTCCCTCCCTCCCTCCCTCCCTAACTCTCGCTAACTCTGCCTGTCAGAAAAAAAAAGTTGATCAGGGCACCGTCTGCCTGAAGAAACCAATTGAACACCAAACCCTGCGGAGCACCGCCCCCTCGGCCCCCTCTCCAGGGTGCTCAGAAAAGGTGCAGCCTGCGAGCTGAGGCGCTGGGCACCGTGCAGCCCTCCAGAGTGGCTGGCTGGGCCCCTCTCCTGGCACCTGCTGTCGTCCAAGGCCACGCCATAGGCTGGGCCCCAGACACCTCTCTGGTGTCCACTCCCAGCTGCCTCCAGCCCCCCATCCTCCCCACAGCGCACACAGCCGGGAGCAGGCAGGGGGCCGTGGGGTGCGAACGGTGCCCCCTCCACCTGTATGAGCCTCCGCGCTCTCTCTCACGGCCCTCACTCCACTTGGGGTCTGAGCAGGCGCCCACCAAGCCCCTCCTGCTGCGTTCCCCTCTGTCGAACACCCTCTCCCCTGTGGTCTGCAGCCCTCCTGGTCTCACCCCCATCACAAACCGCTGGCCCGGAAAACGGAAGCTGCAAGCTTCCCCCTCCTACCCCTCCCCTCCCCCTCCTCCTTCTCTCCTCCCCTCGCCCCTCCTTCTCCTCCCCCTCCTCCTCCTTCCCCCTCCCCCTCCTTCTTCTCCCTTTCCCCCTCCCCCATACTTTCCCCTCCCCCCTTCTCCTCCCCCTTCCCCTTCCCCCTCCCCTCCTACCCCTCCCCTCCCCCTCCTCCTTCCCCCTCCTCTTCCCCCTCCCCCTCCTTCTCCTCCCCCTCCCCCTCCTTCTTCCCCCTCCCCCTCCTCCTCCTCCTCTCTTCTCTTCAATCTTTGAGGTCACTATTTTCTGAAGGCATTTTCAAAAACTATGTAAATAAGTATACTTAAAATATTTATTTATTTGAAAGGCAGAGACAGACAGAGATCTTCTATCCACTGGTTCATTCCCCCAGAGGCTAACAATGGCTGGGGCTGGGGCAGGCTGAAGCCTGGAGCCTGGAACTCCACCCATTTCTCCCATGTGGGTGGCAGGGGCCAAGCACTTCGGCCATCTTCTGCTGCCTTCCCAGGCGCATTAGCAGGGATCAGAAGTGGAGCAGCTGGGACTTGAACCTGCGCTCTCTTGCTGGCATTGCAAGCGGCAGCTTAAGCCACTGTGCCACAGCACCAGTCCCACTCGCCTATTTAAAAAAAATAAAATCTAAAAATAGTAGGAGAGACAGGTGTTGTGGAGCAGCGGGTCGGGACACCAGCACCCCATATTGGAGAGCCTGGGAGGGAGACTGTCTGCTCTTCCGGTCCAGCTCCCTGCTCATGTGCCTGGGAAGGCAGCAGAGGACGGGCCAAGTGCTTGTGTCCCTGCACCACGCAGGAGAGCCATATAGATGCCAGACTCCCGGGTACAGCCATCTAGGGAGTGAGGCAGTGGATGGAAAACCTGTCTCTCTGCCTCTCCATTTCTCTCTAATTCTGCCTTTCAAATAAATAAATAAATCCTAAAAATCAGCCCCAAGCACAGAGGGAAGTTTGCTTTTCACTCCCCTCACACAGCTGGGTCCTAATGTATTAGATGGTCCTGCTTCAAAGTCTTTTCCTGATCTCTGTTTGGTACTTCTTAGAAACAATAATATATTCTATAATTGAAATGAAATTATTGTGGGGTCAGCGCTGTGGTGTAGCGGGTTAAGCCACCACCTACAATGCCAGCATCCCATAAGGGCACCGCTTTGAGTCCTGGCTGCTCTACTTCCAGTCCCATTCTCTGCTAATGCGCCTAGGAAAGCAGCAGAAGGTGGCGCAAGTGCTTGGACCCCTGCACCCACGTGGGAGACTTGGATAAAGCTCCTGGCTCCTGGCTTTGGCCTGGCTCAGCTCTGGCCATTGTGGCCATTTGAGGAATGAACCAGCAGATGGAAGACCTCTCTAACTCTGCCTTTCAAATAAATATTTTTTTTATAAAATGAATTTTTAAAAATATTCTGTGACCATAGTAAATGTTTTAAGTTTTTCTTCTGCGTGGAGTAAAGAACAATTATGATCACCAGTATCACACATCACTCTTCTGTATGGTGACTTTTGTTTTTTGGATTTTTTTTAAAGATGTATGTTTTTAAATGACCAGGGGAAGGCAGAGGAGAGTGAGAGAGAGAACTTCTGTCCATTGTTTCACTGCCCAAATGGCCACGACTGAAGGAAGCTGGGCCAGGCAGAACCCAGGAGCCTGGGATTCCCGAGCACCTGGGCCGTCTTCCGCTGCTTTCCCAGGCCACAGCAGGGAGCAGGGTGGGAAGCGGAGCAGCCGGGACTGGAACCAGCTCTGAGACTGGATGCTGGCGTTGCAAGCAGCACTGGGCCACATGCCAGCCCGTGCCTGGACGTGTCCAGCCGTGAGACCACGCGGCTCAGCAGAAGTCAGGGTGCGAGAAGCGAGCCCTGTGCAGCGGGGAGAAGGGCCCCGCGCCTGCGCCCGCACAGTGGGAAAGAGCAGTGGCTGAGGAAGGGACAAAGGGAGTTTGAAGTTGCTTTCTTTTTTTTTTTTTTTTCCCAGAGCAAGCCCATTGTTATCTCAATGACACTTATTTCAAGTGGCCTGGGAGGAGGCCGCCTGAAGATTTTGGAGGGGTACTAATTAAAGCCCCACCCCCTTCCCTTTTTTTTAAGAACTTATTTTTATATTTCTGAATGGTAGAGACAAAGACGATCAGAGAGAAAGAGAGATCTCCCATCCGCTGGTTCACTCCCCAAATGCCCACAACAGCCAGGGCTGGGCCAGGGCAAAGATGGGAGCCTGGAACTCCATCCGGGTCTCCCCAGGGAGTGGCAGTGGCCCAAGCACGCCCAGGGTGGGGTCAGCAGGAAGCTGCATGGGACTCCCGCAGGCACTCGGATGAGGGATGTGACATTGCAGGCAGCGACTTACCTGGCGCCCTAAGTCCCTTCCCGTGGGAGGTCCACGCCAAGCCTTGCGGGACATTTCCAGGTGTGGCCACATCAAGCACTGATGAAATGTTTCGCTGTTGTAGAAAATGTTGACCCCATTTTTGTTGTTCAATTACATTGTCATTGAATGTGCTGTAGGCCATGGCTTCTTGGTAATCACCACACATCACTTTAAAAGGTGAGAAAAGCGAAGCTGACACATTGTGTCCCATATACACAGGCATTTTGATGAGACTGGGTTTCACGATAAATAATACTGGCACGAAATTCTGTTTTACAGGCAGGCATTTGGACTCATGTTCTAGCCACCAGCTGGGACAACTGCATCCCACACCAGTGATTGAGTTCAACTCCCAGCTCCACTGGACTCCAGCTTCCTGCTAATGCGGACCCTGGTGAAGGACCCTTACAGGGGGAGGGACAAGAAATTAGGCCTGGGCAAGTATCAGGGGTTTCTTAAAAGGTTAGATGTTCCCCAGAGATTAGCCGGCAGGACATTCTCTGGGAAGGAAAAGACAACCCCCGCCCAGAGCAGAGCTGCCCCTCCCCTTCAGAGAGTCTCTAGGCGCGCACTTATGATGTCACTGTGACCGGCCAATCCTGTGCCACCTCAGCATTCTCCACCAGCACTCTCCACCAGCATTCTCCCATATGCTAATGGTCCCTCTGGACTGACCAATCCTGTAACACCGCTGCAATCTCCGCCAGCATTCTCCACCTGCATTTTACGCATGCGCGTTAGGAATATGCTAATTCATTGCCTATATAACCTGAGGGAAACTGCCAGGCAGGGCTCCTCACCACCTGAGGTAGGTTCCTGTTCGTGCAAACGTTCAATAAAATCCTCATGCTTTTTGCATCAACTTGTCTGGAGTCTGGATCTTTGGGCATCCTCCCGAGCAAGTGGGCATCTCAGCAATTGAGAGGTCCAACACTGGGAGGCAGCAGGAGCTGGGGCCCAGCCCCCCACCTGGGAGACCCGGCTCCCAGCTCCAGCCTGGCCCAGTCCCAGCCCTGTGGCCCCCCAGGCGGTGAACTAGCTGACAGAAGCTCTGTCTCTGTCTTCTCTGTGTGTGTCTCTGCCCCTCAAATAATTAGTTAAAATAAAATCATTTTATGGTTATTATTAATTTCTATTTTGTGTTTTCCTCTTGGCATTTTTTTAAAAGATTTATCTATTTGAAAGTCAGAATTACAGAGACAGAGAGGCCTTCCATCCATGAGTTCACTCCCCAAGTGGCCACAATGGCCAGGGTGAAACCAGGCCAAAGCCAGCAGCCAGGAGCTTTCTCTGGGTCTCCACGCGGGTGCAGGGGCCCAAGCACTTGGACCATCCTCTGCTGCTCTTCCCAGGCCACCAGCAGGGAGCTGGGTGGGAAGTGGAGCAGCCGGGACTCCAGCTGGCGCCCACATGAGCTGCGGCATCGCGGGTTATTTTCTTCCCAGACAAGAAAGCAGGAGGTGGAAGTGGTCATTCAACATTGGGGCAAGGGCTGACACTGGCATAGCGGGTAAAGCCGCTGCCTGCAGTGCTGGCATCCCATATGGGCGCTGGTTCGAGTCCCGGCTGCTCCTCTTCTGATCCAGCTCTCTGCTGTGGCCTGGGAAAGCAGTAGAAGATGCCCAAGTGCCTGGGCCCCTGCACCTGCATGGGAGACCCGGAGGAAGCTCCTGGCTCCTGGCTTCAGCACAGCTCCAGCTGTTGCAGCCAACTGGGGAGTGAACTAGCAGATGAAAGACCTCCTCCCTCCCTCCCTCCCTCCCTCTCTCTCTCTCTCTGCCTCACCTTTTCTCTTTCAAATAAATAAATCTTAAAAAAATAAAATATTTTTAAAAATGATGCAGGTCATCATCGCCTCGGGCTCCTGCACTGCCTTTTGCAGGTTGGTTTTCATCTCCCGAGTGCAAAGTGGCTGCACGCTTCTAGGCATCACATCCATGTTCCAGGCAAGAGGTTTTGCTGGTCTCATCTGTCCCCATTTATGTTGGGGAAGGGAAAAAGCTTCTCTAAGAACCACCAGCAGGCTTCTTCTTCCAGGGCTGTCCCTTGTGGAGGAGGCAAAGGAGGCCAGCAAAGCCACTTCAGCCTTTGGCTTCTACCCAGGGAGCAGAGTTCTGAGGATGCGTGCTGAGAAATCCAACCTGTGGCAGCTGCTGCCGGAGCCACAGGCATAAACCCCTCAACACTGTCAGTGCAGAAAAACAGCTGCTGCTTCTGTACAAACGAGCCACTCCAGTACGATGGCTCCTTTTAAGGTCGACTCTGCTGGGCTAGGGGAGCCAGGGGAGTCGGGAGAATGGTGTTGGGGTATGGATGGTGTCGGGGTGTGGACAAGGCTGTTCAGTCAGTAGACTGGTGAGACGCCTTCCTGACTGCCCCTCCCCCAAGGTGGGGACTTGGGTTGTTCCTGCTCCTGCATCAGCCAATCCCGCTTCAGTGGAGCCGCGGCGTGCACTTTTCCATGTATGAGTCAGCAAATGGAAGGTCTCCCTCCCTCCCTCCCTCCCTCTCCCCCTCCCCCCATTGCTCTGCCTTACCAATAAATAAAAGCAAATCAATAATCACAAAACAATGAAGGAACGGGGGAGGATACCGCGTCCAGCGGACGGCAGCCCCAAGAGGGCAGGTAGAACCCGGGTCTCCGAGCACTGTGGAGGCCCCAGTGACCAGTGCTGTGGCACAGCCGGGTAAGTCACAGCCTGTGACATCAGCATCCCACATGGACGCTGGTTCAAGCCCCAGCTGCTCCACTTCCAATCCAGCTCCCTGCTGTGGATTGGGAAAGCAGCAGAAGGTGGCCCAAGCGCCACTCATGTGGAAGACAAAGATGGAGTTCCAGGCTCCCGACTTGAGGGTGGCTCAGCCCTGGCCATTGTAGCCATTTGGGAAATGAACCAACAGATGGAAGATCTCTCTCTCTCTCTCTCTCTCTCTCTCTGTAACTCTGCCTTTCAAGCCAATGAATGCATCTTTTAGAAGAGGTATTTGTTCTCCTGGGGTCCCCGGCCTGGAGCTGCAAGGAGCCACGTGGAGGGAGGACACCCTACACCGTGTAAGAAGCTCTTGGTGGTGAGAATCCCAGGTCTGCTCAGCTCACACTGCCTGAGGCCCTTGATCCTGGAGAGTCTGCAACTGGAGCGTCCGTATCCGCCCGATCACACAAGCCGGCGAATGCTCTCTGTGCATCAACACGGCTGCTGATGCCCCGCAGTCAATCCCTTGGCCTGCCTCTGAGACCCTCAGCCCCCTCCTCACACACCTGCCTCTCCTAACCCGCAGGCCGCCTCCAGACAGGGCAGCAGCCCCAGCATCTCCATCCCCTGCACGAACAAGCCTGATTATAAAGGAACGCAGGAAACGCATCCATCACACCCCCCTCTGAAGTTCAGGGTTATTTTAGTCTGGACAAGGCTCGCTAACCGGGATGCCCTCCAGGTCTTGAGGCTCAGAGAAACCAAACTTTCCTGTCCTGCACAACCCTGGTGCATCACAGCAAACGCCCAGACCTGGGAGGAGCCTCTGTCCGTGGGGTGACTTGCACAGGAACAAACTTGGGCTGAAAATAGCGAACTAAAGTTAGCCGAGATGTTCCACCTTCAGGAACACCCTGTCCGGAGGAAGGGATATTTAAGGAGAAAGGAAGCCGCAGGGCTCAGCTCAGCCAGGGAGCAGAGGAAGGACATCTCAGACAACACAGAGTGTGCTCCATCCGGGTTCCAGGACGCGCAGCCGGGAAGCACCTACTGTGTGCGTGCATCTGCACCTGGGTGCTTTCTGGCTGCCTTTTACCCACCCCTCCCCCTTCCTCCGCTCCCTTTCCTAAAACTAACACCCCCTCCCCACCCCCACTCCCAGAGTGGAGCCAGTGGCAGAGCTGAGACTGGAACCCACGCTCCCTTGCGTCTAGAATCACAGGCACACATTGGTGTAGGAGTAAAAGAACAAAGTTCCCATTCATAAAAAAGAAACCTAGACCTACCTATAAGAGTCCTTGACCACAAGGAAATCGCTTCGATTCACATCTACAGTCAAAAATGCTACCAGAATAGTACTATTTAATACAACACTTAAAGCAAGCACATGTTTATACCCATTTTACAGATGAGGAAACTGAGATTCAGAGAAGTTCATTCTGCAGGCACTGAGATACTGCGTCTTGCCCATGACTCCGCACCTTGAACCTGATATAGTAGGCGCTCCACAGGTTCGGAGGCCCGCATCTGGTGCAGCGGGTTAAGCCGCCACCTGCAACACTAGCATCCTGCATGAGCACTGGTCCAAGTTCTGGCTGAAATCGGATTTTAGACAACGCATCTCACCTCTGCCTCTCCATGCCCTCCGGCTGTAGGTTCAACACGGTGCAGTGCGTGTTAACACAGCCACACCCTGTCTTGGGTTGAGCAGTATCTCCCCCAAAATGAGTGTTTGCACACAACCTCAGAGTGAACTAACCTGGGCGTGAGGCTTCACAGATGGGACAGGCCCAGATGAGGTCACGGGGGTGACGGATGGACATAGGAACTGGAGGGACGAGGGCCAGGCCGACGGAGGCCAAGGACCACTGGCAACCACCCAAGCTAGGCGAGAAAAAGCAAACGGATGCTGCTGTGGCCCCCAGACACGTGCAGCAGGCATCCTGACTTTGGAGGTCAAGACAACTTCCTGCTGATTTACACAACTGTTTCATTCACTTTTGCTTCGTTTATGATGGAACGTTGTTACAGAGCCACGGAAACCGACATTCACCCATCACAGTTTCCAAAGGGCGGTCACTGGGTTTTCTCATCTTTGAGAGACACAGAGGTCTCCCATCTACTGGTTCACTCCCCAAATGCCAACACCACACTTGGTCCAATCCGGAGCTCCCACGAAGGGGGCAGGAACCCCATCACCCAGCTCTTTGCCTGCCAGGGTCTGCATCAGCAGGAAGCCGGGGTCAGAGCGGGAGCCGCAGGTCGTAACCACGAGGCTAGGGCCCTGCCCTCCGCGCTGCTCTTGGCTCTTTAGCTAAAAAAGCCATCATCACTGCCGTTCTCTCTCCTGCTCCAAGTGACTGGTTTTTCAGCGTAGACTTCACTCATCTCCTGGGAGCTCTTTACTCTGGTTAGAAATATCACAAGTAGGAGGCCGGCCCTGTGGCGCAGTGGGTAAAGCCACTGCCTGCGGTGTTGGCATCCCAAACGTGCGCCAGTTTGAGTTCCGGCTGCTCCACTTCCGATCCAACTCCCTGCTAATGGTCCACGTGCTTGGGGCCCTGCACTCACATGGGAGACCTGGATGAAGCTCCTGACTCCAGCCTGGCCCAGCTCTGGCCGTTGTGGCCATTCGGGGAGTGAACAAGCACGTGTGTGTGTGTGTGTGTGTGTGTGTGTGTGTGTGTGTAACTCTGCCTTTTAAAGAATAAATCTTTAGGGGCCAGAGCTGTGGTGCAGCAGGTTAAAGCCCCAGACTGCAGCACCAGCATCCCATATGGGTGCAGGTTTGAGTCCCGGCTTCTCTACTTCCCATCCAGCTCTCTGCTATGGCCTGGGAAAGCAGTAGAAGATGGCCTAGGAACTTGGGCCCCAGCACCTGTGTGGGAGGCCTGGAAGAAGCTCCTGGCTTCTGTTTGGCTCAGCTCTGGTGGTTATTTGGGTAGTGAACCAGCAGAAAGGAAGACCTCTCTCTGTAACTATGTCTTTCAAATAAATAAAATAATTATTAAAAAAATCTTTTAAAATATGATATTTAACCCCCTTGTACAAAAGGTGGCAACCACTATCCATTTTTTCTGCGCCTTGCTCTTTTTAACAATATACCCTAAGATCATTCTGTATCAACAGAAAAGAGAACTTCCTCATTGTCCGTTTCCCCCGCAGATGGGAACTTAGGCTGTTTCCACTCTGGCAAAAACATTGTACGTACTTTGTTCCGCACGTGTGCCAGTGCATCAGTGACACAAAACTCAGACAGCAGGATTGCTGGGTCACAGGGAAAATGCCACTGTACTTTTGATATTATTGGAAAACTATCTCCATATGGATTCTATCTTTTTTAAAAATAGTTTCTTATTTATTAATTTGAAAGGCAGAGCAACAGAGAGATATTTCTTTTATCCACTGAGTCACTCCCCAGATGACCACATGCGAGGCTGGGCAAGGCTGAAGTCAGCAGCCAGGAGCTCCATCTGGGTCTGCCCTGGGTGGGGCAGGGGCCCAAGCACTCGGGCCGTCCTCTCCTGCTTCCAGGTTCATTGGCAGGGAGCTGGATCAGAAGCAGAGCAGCCAGGATTCGAACTGGCGCTCTGATGTGCAAGGCGGGCATCTCAGGCCACAGCTTAACCCCCACGGCATGGGTGGCCTCCTTTTTCTTCTTTTTTTTTTTTTTTTAAGATTTATTTATTTGAAAGTCAGAGTTATACAGAGGGAGAGGGGAGATGAGAGACAGGAGAGGGGAGAGGGGAGAGGGGGGGGAGAGGGGGGAGGGGAGAGGGGAGAGGAAGAGATGGGTCTTCCATCGCTGGTTTACTCCCCAGATGGCCACAATGGCTGCAGCTGCACCACC
This sequence comes from Sylvilagus floridanus, assembly GCA_949820135.1. Taxonomy (NCBI): domain Eukaryota; kingdom Metazoa; phylum Chordata; class Mammalia; order Lagomorpha; family Leporidae; genus Sylvilagus; species Sylvilagus floridanus. The sequence goes on along the minus strand of OX463231.1, from coordinate 117,907,672 downwards.
CCAAAACCAGGAGCCAGGAGGTTTTTCTGGGTCTCCCACATGGGTGCAGGGGCCCAAGGACTTGGGCCATCTTCCACTGCTTTCCCAGGCCACAGCAGAGAGCTGGATGGGAAGTGGAGCAGCCGGGACTCAACAGGCGCTCATATGGGATGCCGGTTCTGCAGGCAGCTGCTTTACCTGCTATGCCACGGCACCAGTCCCACTTGCTGAGATTTAAAAAGCAAGATTTATTAGAGTCAAAGACCTCCAGCCAAAGCAGCATGGGGGGGAGGGGGGTTCCAAGAGAGGAAAAAACCCAAAGAGGCTGATGGTAGTGGTGCAATTTTGGGGAAGAAACTATCAATCCATAAGGTGGGGACAAACCCAACAAAAAACCCGATTTACAATCCTTTACCCTGCCTGCTTGCTCATAATAAAACAAAAGAGCTATCACAAGGTGGGATACCTCATTTGTTTCTACAATATACTGGGGCTCGCTTGCTATTCTCATGATTAGATCGGAAGCTCCTGAAGAATGGGCAGGCAGGCACTTCTGACCTTGCTAAGGATAACTTTTGGGGGAAACACTTACCACCCTTAATTTCCAGACTGCCTCCTAAACCATCTGCCCCCTCACACACACACCCCCCAAGAAGAATGGACCCTAACATCTGTTGGGGGAACTGGGGGATGATCCCTCTGGCTGCTTCATGCTGAGTGGACGGCCTCTTGACCACAGCACAAAACAGCAGCCTTGTTAGTAACATGGGACCATCTTCCCAAGCCCAGCCTGCCTCACTAGGAGTCAGGTGACCAAATGGCCCAATCACAAGCATCCACACCACCCCCACCCTAAGGGGATTCACTGCTCCCACGTCCTTACTTCTGGAAAGCTGTTCTCAGGCCAGCACTATGGCACAGTGGGTTAACACCATGGCCTGAAGTGCTGGCATCCCATATGGGCCCTGGCTCGAAACCCAGCTGCTCCACTTCTGGTCCAGCTCTCTGCTGATGCACCTGGGAAAGCAGTGGAAGATGGCCCACTTGCTGTGGTGGCCATCTGGGGAGTGAACCAGTGGATGGAAGATTCTCTGTTTCTCTCTCTCTCTGCCTTTCAAATAAATAAATAAATCTTTTAAAAAAGACTTGCAGTGACCATCACTGTGCCAGCCTGGGTGGACACAGGTGCCCTGTACCTTGGAGTTGCTGTGTCTCATGGTAGAGGTGCGTTCAGTTTTCTAAGGAGTCACCAACGAGCACTCCAAGGTGCTGCTCCACTCCACACTCCCACCAGCAAGGCAGGAGAATCCTAGCTGCTCCCTGTTCCATCATTACTTGGTACAGTCAGGTTTGCTTTTTTTGTTTGTTTAGTCATCTGGTTCATTGAAGTCTAATTTCCACCTTGTTGAGTTTGGCGAGTTTTAACAAATGTATATGGTCAGGTAAACACCATCCGAATCAAAACAACAGAAGCATCTAGACACAGCTTGCTTGGTCAGATGGTAACTGTATGTTTATAAGAAAAGGCCAAACTGTTTTCCCAAGTGGCTACACCGTTCTGCACCCTCCAGAAGTGAATGAGAGTTCACCTGCTCCATATTCTCCCCACCCTTTGGTATTCTCAGCTTTATTGCTTGTGTGTGTGTGTGAGACAGACACACAGACATAACTCCATCTGCGGGTTCACTCCCTAAACACGTGCAAAGGCCAGGGCTTGGCCAGGCCAAAGCCAAAGGCAGAAATTCAACCTGGTTCTCCCACGTGGGTGACAGGCCCCAACCCCCTGAACCATCATCACTGCCTCCCCCGGTCTGCGCTAACAGGAAGCTGATGGCAGGAGCCACAGCCAGGCACTGAGCACAGGTTCTCAGGACGCAAGCACTGAACAGCTAAGCGAAATGTGCCCCCTATGCTGGATACATCTTCTATAAGGTATGTGGTAGAAGTTGACCTAATTTTTTTTCTAATTAAAAGGGCGGGGGGGGGCAGGGGCTGGCACTGTGGCCTAGCGGGTAAAGCCGCCACCTCCAGTGCCAGCATACCATTTGGGCACTGGTTCGAGTCCCAGCTGCTCCACTTCCGATCCAGCTCTCTGCTGTGGCCTGGGAGAGCAGTGGAAGATGGCCCAAGTCCTTGGGCCCCTGCACCCACGTGGGAGATCCAGAAGAAGCTCCTGGCTTCGAATCAGCACAGCTCCAGCCGTTGTGGCCAACTGGGGAATGACCAGCGGATGGCAGACCTCTCTCTCTCTGCCTCTCCTTCTCTTTGTGTGTAACTCTGACTTTCAAATAAATAAATCTTTAAAAAAATATTAGGAATGTAAACAAAACAGCCAAATTCCAAAGGGTGGCAAGAATGTGGAGCATCCAGAATTCTTATTCCCTGCTGGTAGGGATGCAAAATGGGCAACCCCCTGGGAAAACAGTTTGGTGTCTTTTTATGAAGTTAAACATATATTTATCTTATGACCAAGCAATTCTGCTTCTAGATACTGCAAGTTTCTTGTGATTACAGAGTGCTGTTCAGTTAACAGAACAGTTATTCTGTAAAAGCTGCATTACAGACACTTGAAGAAACTCCTGACCCCATACATAACTTATTCGTGCTGTGCCCCAACAGGAACCTGCTTTAAATTTCCATGCCAGGGCCAGTGCTGTGGGCCAGTGGGTTAAACTACTGCCTGCGGGGCCAGCGCCGCAGCTCACTAGGCTAATCCTCTGCCTTGCAGTGCCGGCACACTGGGTTCTAGTCCCGGTAGCACCTCTTCCAGTCCTGCTCTCTGCTGGGGCCCGGGAGTGCAGTGGAGGATGGCCCAAGTGCTTGGGCCCTGCACCTGCATGGGAGAACAGGAGGCAGCACCTGGCTCCTGGCTTCAGATCAGCACAGCACACTGGCCATAGCGGCCATTTGGGGGTGAACCAACAGAACAAAGACCTTTCTCTCTGTGTCTCTCTCTCTCACTGTCTAACTCTGCCTGTCCAAAAAAAAAAAAATACTGCCTTCGGTGATGGCATCCCTTACTAGTGCTGGATCGAGTTCCGGCTGCTCCACTTCCGATCCAGCTCCCTGCTAATGCACCTAGGACGGCAGTGGGGAATCGCCCAACTGCATGGGCCCCTGCACCCACGTAGTAGACACACATGAAGTTCACGGCTTCATCCTGGCCCAGTGGCTATTGCGGCCATTTGGGGAATGAATGAGTTAATGGACAGGCAGAGTGGACAGTGAGAGAGAGAGACAGAGAGAAAGGTCTTCCTTTGCCGTTGGTTCACCCTCCAATGGCTGCCGCGGTCGGCGCGCTGCGGCCGGTGCATCGCTCTCATCCGATGGCAGGAGCCAGGTGCTAGGTGCTCTTTCCTGGTCTCCCATGGGGTGCAGGGCCCAAGCACTTGGGCCATCCTCCACTGCACCCCCGGGCCACAGCAGAGGGCTGGAAAAATAAATCTTAAAAAACATTTTTTTTCCATGCCAACTGACAACCCCAGAGTATCCAGGCCAGGTTAGTGACGACTGAAACCCCCCCTGGCCAGGGCTCTCCAGAGCCACACTCGGCAGTGTGTTAAGTGTACAGAAAGGACACTGCACGGCTTAAACCCCAATCTGACACACTGCCTGGCACTTCGGTTCTCTCTCTAAAGGGAGGGCGCTGCGTGCGGGGTGGGGGGTTACAAACAGCAACAACACGACTGTGCTAGAGCCAATCTCTTCATCTCTTCCTCCTCCTCTTTTCAGGCTTGACCACTCCCTCTTGTCTGTGTCAGCCTTTTCCTTTTTTTTTTTTTTTTAATAATTATTTATTTGTTTGAAAGGCAGAGAGAGAGAGAGAATCTTCCATCCATCGGTTCATTCCCCAAATGACTGCAACAGCCAAGACTGAGCCAGGCCGAACCCAGAAGCCAGGAGCTTCTTCAGGGTTTCCCACGTGGGTGCAGGGACCCAAGCACTTGGGCCATCTTCTGCTGCTTTCCCAGGCACATTAGCAGGAAGCTGGACTGGAAGTGGAGCAGCTGGGACTTGAACCAGTGCCCATATGGGATGCTGGTGGGGCAGGCAGTGGCCTGGAGTCAGGTCTCCTGGCCTCCTTAGCACGGTGTGCAGCGACCTCCTTTTTGGATTCTTCCCGCCCCTCAGCAGCCTCCTCGTCCTGGGGCCATGGGTCACCTGCAGCAGCATTACTGCACCCTGCTCCCAGGTTCTCAGCCACATCCCCCATGGACCGGCCGGACGTTCTCCTTCCATTTCGGGGGATGCTCAGAGCAGAACACGAGGCTGCAGCAGCAGCAAGGCCCCGGGACTCTCTCCCGAGGAGGAGCCTGTCGGCGGTGGCCCCGAAGGAGCTGCCAGCAGCAAGAGCAGCAGCAAGAAGAAAAAGCGCCCCGAGTCCTCCAGGACGACCAGCAGGGGTGTCCCCGGGAGGGGTGACCCCAAGGCACCCTCTCCTGACCTGTGTCCTCACCCAGTAAAAACAAACTCACAAAACAAAACAGAGAGGCGCCAAAGGATGCATCGGTGCGCTGGGGTCCTCGCTGTTCCCTCTTCCCTGCAGTGGGGTCAGGTGTTTCCCTTCCTCGCCGAGCCTCTTCCGCCTCTGCCTATCTTCACAGCTGCCCTCTCCCTAGCAGCCATGGACGTGGCCCCCCCGCGACTCCCTAGAACACTTGCAGAGCGGATGGAAGCCCCTGCGTGCTGCGGCCTGCGCTCCAGCCGGGACTGCACAGGGAACGCACGGCCGCTCCGGGGCCCACACTCAGCCAGGCCCAGTCGCCCAGTGCCCACCTGGCTGTCACCGGGCCCAGCACTGTCCCTGTGGAGCTCAGGGGACCGCAGTGGCTGTGAGAGCAGGAGCCACCGCAGCCTCCAAGTTCTTTCTCACAGTCAGTGTCTGAGTTGCCCCAGCAACATCTTCTTTAGTTTATCTTTTCTAGCAACAGTGTTGAAAAACAAAGCTCTCTTTTCTCCATTGAATCAACTCGATACTTTTATCCAAAAACGTTGGCCACCTATGTGTCTAAGCTGTACTCTATTCTCTTCCAGTGACTTGTTTATCTCTCCTTCCTGCATTTATCTTTTGAAAGAGAACCAGGACAAAGAGAAGTATCAACTTCCATCTGCTGGTTCACTCCCCAAAAGGCTGCAGCAGCCAGGGCTGGGCTGGGCTAAAGCCAGGAGCCAGGAGCTCCACCCGGATCTCCCACAGGGGTGGCAGGGACCAAACCACCGCAGCCATCACCTGCTGCCTCCCAGGAGAGCCTCAACAGGACCTGGATCAGAACAGAAGCAAAGTAGCTGGGTGGGTGCTGTGGCACAGTGGCTTAAAGTCCCGCCTGCAGCGCCAGCATCCCACATGGGTGCCCGTTCAAGTCCCAGCTGCTCCACTTGCAATCCAACATCTCTGTTATGGCCTGGAAAGCAGTAGAAGATGGCCCAAGCGCTTGGGCCCCTGCCACCCATGTAAGAGACCCAGAAGAAGTTCCTGGCTCCTGGCTTCCGCCTGACCCAGCCCCAGCCATTGTAGCCATTTGGAGAGTGAATCAGCAGACAGAAGATCGATCGATCTCTCTCTCTCTCTTTCTCTCTCTTCTCTCTCTCTCTTTAAGACATATGACTTATTTATTTGTTTTTACTTAAGACCATTTGACTTAGCCCAGTGTGCTCTCTGCTGGGTATGAAAGAGTTAATGCGGGAGACAAGGATAGGCCTCAGGGGACTTCCCAGGCCAACCTCTGACACCAGCCCTGGGGATCCCTCCCCTCTGATGCCTCTGTCCAGCCCCCCTGTCCAGTCCCTCTGTCCAGCCGTCAGCAGGTCCCTAGAGAGCAGTATTCTTCACACGAGGATTACGACCCACTAGTGAGTCATGAAATGAATTCAGTGGGTTGTGTCCAGCACTTTTTGATTAAATCGATGGAACAGAAGAAATAGAAGATATTAGAATTTCCTGTATCTTAACTGCCACCTTTTCCTTACTGAAAGGCATTTCAGTGTGGTTTACGTGTATCAATAAAGCATACTGAACACTCCTCACATTTTACAGATGATCTGTTAGGTCAGGTGCTTTGAAAGTCAGCCTGGCCAGGTGGAATAACAAGTTAAACTTCGAATTCTTCACTACCAGGGCTGGCGTCGTGGTGCAGCGGCACCTGCAGCACCAGCGTCCTGTATGGCACCTGCTAGTGTAATGGCTGCTCCTCTTCCCATCCAGCTCCCTGCTGTGGCCTGGGAAAGCAGTAGAATATGCCCAAGTGCTTGGGCCCCTGCACCTGCGTGGGAGACCTGGAAGAAGCTCCTGGCTCCTGGCTGCAGATCGGTGCAGCTCCAGCCAGTGCAGCCATCTGGGGAGTGGACCAGCAGATGGAAGACTCTCTCTCTCTCTCTCTCTCTCTCTCTGCCTCTCTCTAACTCTGCCTTTCAAATAAATAAATCAATCTTTAAAAAAGAATTCTTTACGACCTTAGACTAAGTTATACTTCAGGACTGTGTATAAGCAGCTATTTGGACACACACAACTGAGGAACTGCTGTGTCAGCGTGTTCAGTAGTGGCACCTCTGCCAACTCGTTAGGACTAAAGTAGAGGAGATACACCATCAGCACAGAATGTCTACAGTATCTGATCACAAGACGCAAGAGAATTAAAAACAAAATTACAGATCATGGGGGAAAAGAGAGAGAGAGACCCAGCTCCTGAGCAGAAGCCCCGGAGGGAACGGCCAGGGAAGGGCCAGGCAGCGGGTGAAATCCCGTGGGCCTGCTCCGTACTCCTTCTGGCATTTCGCACAGCAGTGTCTGCGGCACAGAGTCCAGGAAAGGCACCGGCAAAGGCCGAGTCTCCTCCAAGGGCCTCGGGCTGGGCCGGCAAAGGCCGACTTCCGTGGGGTGTGTCGGCCTGAGAGCTGAGAGCTCCTGTGTGAACATCTCACCCCAAAACTTTCCTTGGGGCTCCTGCCTAGATCGGGGCAGACTGTAAAGAATTCATCTCTGAACCACAATGATGCAGATTCTACCTCCGGATAACTGAAAATCACGCATCTGCAGTATTATTCATGCAAACAGCACCTTTCAATCTGCATAAGGTGCCTCCTGCGTAACTGGTAACAAAGAAGCCAAAGTGACTGCATTTAATTCTGTACCGCATCCCGTGGGATTGTAATGCCTTAGAAGTAAGTTTATGGGGCTGGCATTGTGGCACAGTAGGCAAAGCCGTCACCTGCAGCATTGGAATCCCACCCATATGGGCGCCAGTTTGAGTCCCAGCTGCTCCACTTCCAATCCAGCTCCCTGCTAATACGCCTGGGACAGTAGCAGATGATGTGAGTCCCCGCACCCACAAGGGAGACTCAGAAGAAGTTCCGGGCTCCTGGCTTTGTCCTGTCCCAGCCCTGAGAGTTGCAGCCATTTGGGGAGTGAACCAGCAGATGGAAGATCTCTGTCTCCCTCTCTATGGCTCTGGCTCTCAAAAGAATAAGTACATCTTTATCAAAAAATCAATCTTTAAAAACCAACCTGTTGGGGCATGGCAGGTGAAGCCACTGCCTGATTTGAGTCCCAGCTTCTCCACTTCCGACCCAGCTCTCTGCTGTGGCCTGGGAAAGCAGCAGAGGATGGCCCAAGTCCTTGGGCCCCTGCACCCATGTCAGGGATCCGGAGGAAGCTCCTGGCTCCTGGCTTCAGATAGGCCCAGTTCTGGCAGTTGTGGCCATCTGGGGAGTGAACCAGAGGATGGAGGATCTTGCACTCTCTAATATATATATATATATATATTACATATATATATATATTCTCTCATATATATATTAGAGAAAGATGTAAATGTTTAAACAAATAAAATTTTTAAAAACTGCCTAAAAATGATACCCATATTCAATATGACTTTTTTCTGTTTAAGATTTATTTAGTTGAAAGGCAGAGTTACAGACAGAGGAGGAAAGATGGAAAGACAGACAGGGATTGAGAGATCTTCCATCCACTGGTTCAGTCACCCACATGGCTGCAAAGACCAGGGTTGGGACAGGCCAGAGCCAGGAGCCAGGAGCTTCTTCTGGGTCTCGCACATGGGTGCAGGAGCCTTGCACTTGGACCATCCTCCTCTGTTGCTTTCCCAGGTGCATTCGCAAGGAGCTGGACATGAAGTGGAGCAGCCGGGACTCAACTGGCCGGTGCCGAAGGCGACCGCTGAAGCCACCATGCCGCTTTCACACTGAGGTGAAGTTCACGTCACACAGAACAAACCCTCAGCACGGTCGCAGTGCTGTGTAACCGCCGCCTCTTTCTGCTCAGACACGTTCCCATCTCCCCACAAGGAAACCCCACGCCCACTCAGCTGCTGGTGCAGAGAGCAGGCCGTCGGGCACCGGTGGCAGCCACGTGGACCCAGCAGCCGGCGCGCATGGACCCGCTGGCTAACTGGATTCATGAACCCGCTTTGCAACCACCCTGCCTTCCTCACAGACTGCACGCTGCTAAGCCGCTGCGGACCTCCAGAGACAGGACGCCCAGGACTGACCCATCATCCGGGGCCCTGTCCTAGAGCACTCTGGCTTCTCTGTCCAGCCTGCTGGCCACACCAGCCACCGCCCCCAGCCTCTGGCCTGCTCGCTCCACCTACTTAGAAGCTGGACATCCTCATGTTTGCTTTCCCACGTTTCTTGGCAGCAGCGTCTGCCACTGTGCTGTTGGATTCCAGGAAATGTTTGCTTTCCTGATTTAAAAAAAGACAGCCATGGCTGGCTCCTGCTCTTCCAGCCTCTTCCTGGAATACAGGGATGGAATGCTGATGTGATGCCTGGAGCTACGGCAGCTGTCTTGCTGTACCAGGAACCTCCAGTTCTTGAATTGCTCCACCAGCGAGAGCAGCTACCTCCCCCGAGTCCTCGTTTTGATAGATATGAGCCCCTTAGGTCTTCTGCTGTCTACAGCCCCAAACATTCCCAGCTGTTACGCTCCTCAGGTGCAACCATAACATGCCGTAATTGTATCAATGATTTTCTTATGCTACACGACTCAGAGCCCTTTCCCCAAAGTGAAATACGAGCAGGCTGCTTGATAGTTAGGAACCCCCTCCCAAGATCTCCTTACGAATGAATTGGAAATTCAAGAATTAAAAATGGAGATTAGGGGCCGGTGCTGTGGTGTAGTGGGTTAACCCTCTGCCTGTGGAGCCGGCATCCCATATGGACACAGATTCAAGTCTCAGCTGCTCCACTTCCAATCCAGCTCCCTGCTAACGGCCTGGGAAAGCAGAAGTAGATGGCCTACACGCTTGGGTCCCTGCATCCGCATGGGAGACCCGGAAGAAGCTCCTGGCTTTGGCTTGGCCCAGCTCCAACCATTGTGGCCATCTGAGGAGCGAACCAGTGGGTGGAAAAGCTCTCTCTATCTCTCGCTCTGTGACTCTGCCTCAAATAAATAACCAAAATCCTTTTTAAAAACTGGAGATTAAAAACCAAACCAGATCCCTCGTTACAGAGGCTGATGTTCAAAGGGATGGCCGAGGGCCGTGGGTGGCCACTGTACCCAGTGTTTGCCAGGCGGCCTCCCCCTCTCAGCCAGGACAGTAGAGGGACCGTTGGGTTCCCTGGGGGTCTGCACAGTTGTCCACTGCTGCTGACCCTCCCACGGTACTATGGGGTAGGCAAATAGGCACCCACTACCGGCTCCAAGTCTTATTTTTTTAACTGAACATTTTATATATTGACATTTTTTAATTTTTAAAAATGTATTTATTTGAGGGGCAGAGAGACCCACATCCACGGATTCACTCCCCAGATGCCCACAGCGGCAGGGCCTGGGCCAAGGCTGAAGCCAAAACCAGGAGCCGGCAGCTCCGCCCAGGTGGCCCCGTGTAGCAGGAGCGCAGGACTGGAGCCACCCTGCTGCCGCCCAGCTGCAGGAACGAGCAGGCGGGGGCCGGGCCCTCGGACCCGAGCTTTCCCGGTGTCTGAACCTCTAGGCCAAAAACCCAGCCCAACATTTAATTTTTTATATTCTTTTCACTTCTTTGGGGCCCCCTTAATTCTGCTGGAAGATTGTCCGAAGTATAGACTAAAACCACCTCTTGGAAGGAAACCTAGGACGATGGCTCAAATAACAAGTTCAAATAACAAGACCCGCCTCTCTGCCCCCGGGGCACCTGGCCGCTTCCACCGAGCAGTCTCCCTGTGCTGCCGACGCCAAGGTAAATGAACCAGAGTCTGGGTTTACCTTGCGGGTCGTGAGTGGGAAGCAGCAGGTATGTCCTCAGGAGAGCCAGCGTGCACCTGTGTAAGTGTCCAGGAGCAGCAGCCACACTCGCCCGGACAGAGCGCCCGGGCTTAGCGCTCTCGCTTGCTGCTGGGCCCGTGAGCTCCCTCGGCTTTCCCATAAGCCTCCGTCAGCCGAGGTTGGCGCAGGTGGGGCTCTGCTGCCTGCAGCCAGGAGATGGGACGGAGGAAGCTGGCAGGTGCAGAGACTTCCCACAGGGAGAAGGCAGCTGGGGTGCGGATCTGAGGTCCAAGGGCGCCGCCCATCTTTCCGGCCCTTCTGCTTGAAGGCTGGCAACTTTAAAAAGAAATGCATGTATTACAAAAACAACAACAACAACAACAAAGGCCAAAGATAATGCATCTATCATTTCCGGTTTACACCGGTGTTGGGGGACGGGACGCGGCCTCCTACGGCAGAGGGCCTGGGTCAGAATCCCAGCTCTGCTTCCAACCCCAGCTCCCAGCTCCCGGGGGCGGCCGTGATGGCCCAGCTGCCGCGTGCCTGCCTCCCACGCCGGAGACTTGGATTGAGTCCCAGCTTCTTTCTGTCTTTGGCTTGGCCCAGCCCAGCCCGGCCCTGAATGTCAGGGACATTTAGGGAGTGAACCAGGAGAGGGAAGATCCGCCCCCTTCCTCAGCTTTTCAAATTAAAAAAAAAGTGAAAATAAAAAATGAAAAGTGGGATTACTATCACAGAGATGACGCTGATGCACTAATGTCCTCACCCTCGGCGTTTTTCAGGGCCCCTCAGCAACACACTTTCCAGAAAGAGAAACACAGAAAACAGCAGTCCTGGGCTGTGGTCCAGGGAAGTCTTGGGGCTCCTGTTAGGTGTCTGTCCCTGCAGGACCGTGGCTGGGTTTTAACGGTGTGACTTGATCGCCTGAAAACAAAAAGGAGCAAAATTAAACGACCATGAATGAATACACACGCGCTCCTCAGCTTGGGATTTGAGTTTAGTGGGGCCTGGGGTGCTGTGGGCGGCGGGTTAACCCACTACTGGCAGCATCGGCATCCGCTGTCAGAGTGCCCGGTTCAAGCCTGGCTGCTCCACTCCCATCCAGCTCCAGGAAGACAGAGGAGGGCAGCCCAGGCGCTTGGGCCCTGCACCCACGGGAGACCCGGATGGAGTTCCGGGCCAGTGACTTCAGCTTCCTCCAGCCCCAGTTGTTAAGGGCATTTGGGGAACGAACCAGTGGATGAAAGACCTCTCCCTCTCCACTCTTTCAAATAAATAAACAAATCTTACAAAAAAAAAAAAAAAAGAGAGAGAGAGAAAGAAAGAAAGAAAAGAAGAAAGAAGGAAGGAGGAGGCCAGCGCCGTGGCTCACTAGACTAATCCTCCGCCTGCGGTGCCGGCACACCTGGTTCTAGTCCCGGTTGGGGCGCCGGATTCTGTCCCAGTTGCTCCTCTTCCAGTCCTGCTTTCTGCTATGGCCCGGGAGTGCAGTGGAGGATGGCCTAAGTGCTTGGGCCCTGCACCTGCATGGGAGACCAGGAGAAGCACCTGGCTCCTGGCTTCGGATCAGCGGCCATTTTGGGGGGTGAACCAACAGAAGGAAGACCTTTATCTGTGTCTCTTTCTCACTGTCTAACTCTGCCTGTTCAAAAAAAAAAAGGAAGGAAGGCAGGGTGAGCTCTCTGTCTTCCTCCTCTTTTTTATCAGCAGAAGCTAGAGCAGCCATGTTGGCCCGTGAGGGGGAAGCCACACGCTAAGATACTGAGCCACGGGGTAGAGGGCGTTGCCTGCACAACCACGGTTCCTTGTATATGAGGACTAAAAATCTCTTTTTTGGCCTTTGCATAGCTGTAGAGCCATATAAAATAATCCTTACCCATGTTTCTGCTATGGTCTCTAAGCATTTAATGGAAGATTCTAGAAATGAACAATGAACAAGTTGTAAACAACTTTCATTACAGTATGTTGTATTCATCGTTCTATTTTGTAATTGTTATCTTGTACTGTGCTTCATTTATAAATTCAACTTTATCAGAGGTATATTCCTTCAAAGGATAAAACTACAACATTTTAATTTAAGAATCTTAATGGGCTTTCTTTTGGGGATTCGAGAATTGAGCCAACACTTCTTCACGTAGAATAGTGCTAAGAGTTCCCAGGGGCCGAGCAGAAGAGGTGGGCTTTATAGACAGGGAAGGACTGAGATAAGCAGAAACCAGGAACAAAAAGCAGACTGATCTTTGATTTCAGTTACTTTCCCTGCAAGACAGAACAATAGCCAAGCCACTGCCTGGTCAACAGCCGCTGACTTCCGCTCCCCGTGCCTGCGGGACCGGGCAGAGGGAAGGTGGCTACCGCGCCAGCCAGGACTGGGCAGCTGGGGAATTCCGCCTGTTATCTCTCTCTCCTGACTTCTCAGAAGGTCAGATGACAACTGGGTTTCAGTTTGGTAACCTGGAACCTTAGCATGGGTGACTCCATTTTTATTTTTAGGCTGGACTGTGGGGCCCCCGTGCAGGAGCTTAGTCCAAACAAGTGGCTTCCTGTAACATCTGCTTACTGGCACAAATGGTGGGGGGAGCACACTTTGTCCAGGGTTTGGTACTGCCCGCACGTCTAGCCACCTCTAGGGGTCCTGGAACACAAGCCGCGAGGATCAGGGGAGACTAAGGCACTAGGGCACCGAGGGAGTTACTCTTATCCTTATTATTCCCCTGTAGTTCCCAGCGTCATCGTGTTAGGGACCTAAAGCGCGCCCTACCCACAGAAGCCCTACTGCTCAGAGTGTGAGGCTGCAATGATGGAGACCACGTCTGGTTAAATTAAGCAAAGGAGGGCATTTATTGGTAGAATATGGGGTCACTCACTAAGAGGGAAGGCAGAAGAGCTAGGCTTTGGAAGGCCAGGGTTTGGGGCAGGTCCTGGAATCCAGGCGGCAGGAACCAGTTAGCTCTGGAGTCCAGTCCTGGTGGCCAGCTGTGGTTTGTAAGGTGGAGGGTCACAGTCCCCAAGCACACCCAGCAGTGACACTGGAGCTGAGAGCGGGATGAGCCAGGCCTGTGGAGACACGGGAAGAGGGCATCCCGTGCCCAAGTCCTCGGAAGGGAACTTTGCAGAGGCACAGGGGGGAGCGGCTGCGGGAGCATGGTGTCCCAGCCGGGGACACGTTAGGTGCAGGAGAGGCAGGGGCAAGGTCACAGAGAAACCTAGGGGTCACTGCCCCGAGTTCCAGTGCGAGTCTGGTTGTTATGGGAAATAATGGGGAATTCTAAGTAGGGAATGGAAAGCATTCATTTTTTCAGACCTACCCAAAACTGATGGTCCTGGGGGAGGATGGAGACAGGGAGAGAAGAGGCGGGGAGGTGGTGGGACATCCTTGCTTCGGAGGAGTGGGAGCCAGAGAGAGAGAGAGAGAGAGAGAGAGAGAGAGAGTTCTTCCATCCTCTTGTTCACTTCCCAGATGCCCGCAGCAGCCAAGGCTGGGCCAGGCTGAGGCCAGGAGCCGGGAGCTTCTTCCAGTCTCCCACGTGGGTGCAGGCACTCAAGTGCCCTTTGGAATACCAGCCAGCTGCAGTCCCGGCTGCTCCACTTCCAATCCAGCTCCCTGCTAATGCCTCCCAGCTCTCTGCTCCCTCCTCTGTCTCTGCTAATGATCCTGGGCCCCAGATGGAGTCCCAGGGTCCTGGCCTCAGCCTGACCCAGCCCTGGTTATTGGAGGTATGTGGGGAGTGAGCCAGCAGACGGAAGATCTGTCTCCCCCTCTCTCTGTCACTCTGCTTTTCAAATGAATCAGTGAATCTTTAACATGATAAAGCCAGAGACAGGAGTGGGGCGGGGAGGGCAGGGGCAGTGAGGAATTCTGGTTTGGACATCCGGGACAGTCTGTGCCCTTGAGCGTGTGCAGACAGACGACAGGTGGCGTCACCTAGAGATGCCACTTACAAGGTGCGCACAGGGCGGGCAGCTCCCTGGGACCCCCCAGGTGCATATCTGAATACCTGGGTTTCACTCCCGGCTGCAGACCCTCCAACCCGGTTCCTGCCCCCACGTGGGAGACCCGGCCTGAGCTCCCAGCGCCCAGCACCAACCTGGCCGGGCCCCTCCTGTTCGGGCATTTGGGGAGTGACCCAGCGGATGGGAGCTCTGTCTGTCGCTCTGCCTCTCAAATAAATAACTAAACATTTAAAAAGCCTTGGCACCGGATAAGACCATCAAGAAAGAGAGCAGGACCCACGTCCCAAGTCCGGGGCCCTCCAGGGTCAGCACACACGCAGTCCTATTGCTTATCCACCGCGCCCATCTCCAGAGACTGCCCCTCTGTCCGGTTCCACTTCTCAGAGGCCACTCTGCCCTTGTCACTTCCCGCCCCTCCTCACGCCATGCTGGCCAGGCTGAAATAAATACTGAAGTTCCTCAAAGCGCGTCAGCTCACTGAATTAATACCAGAGCAAGTGCCTCCTGGAGAGGAAAACAGAGATGGCCGTCCACCGTCAAGGCCACGGCCGCACTGTCAGTCACCAGGGCCGCGGCCGCGCTCACGGACACCAGGGCCACGGCCACGCTCACGGACACCAGGGCCACAGCCACGCTCTCGGTCACCAGGGCCACGGCCTTCCCAGGGCCACGGCCGCGCTCACAGACACCAGGGCCAGGGCCACGGCCACGCTCTCGGTCACCAGGGCCACCGCCACGCTCTCACACACCAGGGCCAGGGCCGCGGCCGCGCTCACGGACACCAGGGCCATGGCCACGCTCTCAGACACCAGGGCCAGGGCCACGGCCACGCTCACGGACACCAGGGCCACGGCCGCGCTCTCGGGCAGCAGGGCCGCAGCCACACGCTGAATCACCAGGGCCACGGCCACGCTCTCACACACCAGGGCCACGGCCACGCTCACGGACACCAGGGCCACGGCCGCGCTCTCACACACCAGGGCCACGGCCGCGCTCTCGGTCACCAGGGCCACGACCACGCTCTTGGTCACCAGGGCCACGGCCGCGCTCTCGGGCAGCAGGGCTGGCTTCCAGAACGTTCCTCCTCCCTCAGGCGCAGCTCAGGGGCAGCCTCTGACTGGCCCCCGCCCCCACCTTCTTTTCCTCTGCTGTCCGCACTCTCTCCGGACACCCTGGGGCAGCAGCGCCCCTCACCACTCCCGCACGGCCAGGCGCCCGCCGAGCGCTCCCAGGACACCCGTGGGCGAATCGCGCGTGGGCCCGCGGACCGGTCCGGAGGGTGGGCCCGGCGCGCAGGGAACGCCCCTGGACTCCAGCGTTGGGCCTGGAGTTCCTCCTCGGAAATCTTCCGGAAGGTCAAAGGTCAAAGGCCGAATTGTTCTGCCACCCCAGCCCCGGAGGTCCCCGGGGCGCGCCGCCGCCCTTCCTTTGCATTCCTCGGGCCCCACGCCCTCTCTCCGGACGGAACGGACCGGGTCAGATTTCCCAGCGCAGTCACGGAGCCCCGAGCGCCCAGGACTCGCGGGGGCGGCGCTCGGCCGGCTCCGCGCACGCCGCGCCGGCCCGCCAGCAGGGGGCGCCGGGTCTCCACGCAGTGTCCGAAGCGCCGGGCGCAGCGGCTCTCCAGTGCGAGGCGGGCAGGCTTTCGCCCCATGGCCTTGGGCGCGCTCCGGGGATCCAAGCAGGTGCCTGGGGAGAAATGGATTGCCCAGGCTCGCTCCTGCTTGAACCAGCGGGAACCGGCGGCCAGCCCCGGGCTGGGTGACCCTGGACACCTGCCTCCTTTATCAGGAGGCCCTGGGTCTTATCGGAGGCGGTTCCTTGGCACAGAGACCCACTCAGCCCTGGGTCTCCAGGTGTGCTTCGGGCCGGCGGCAGCACCTGCCCAGCCCTTGCGAATCCTGCAGCCCCACCCAGACACTGATGAAGCCAGGGGGAGGAGGGTTCTCCTAACCTCTAGAAAGCTGTCTGCATGCATCCCATATGGGCGCGGGTTTGCCTCCCGGCTGCTCCACTTCCCGTCCAGCTCCCTGCTAATGGCCTGAGAAAGCAGGGGAAGGTGGCCCAAGTGCTTGGGCCCCTGCACCCACGTGGGAGACCCGGAGGAAGCTCCTGGCTCCTGGCTTTGGGTTGGCACAGCTCTGGCCATTGCAGTCATTTGGTTCAGTGAACCAGTGGATAGAAACCCTCTCTCTCTCTCTCTCTCTCTCTCTCTCTCTCTGTCTCTCTGTGTGTGCCTCTCCTTCTCTCTCTGTGTAACTCTGCCTTTCCAATAAATAAATAAATCTTTAAAAAATAATAATTTGTTGAGATGAAATTCACATAACACAGAATCAAAGCGAATGACGCCGTATAGGCGGTCCATTCACAGCCTCTGTCCTGTCCTGACACATTTCCATTCCCCCAACGTCATGGCAAAGGTGTCATTTCGCTCCAGGTAGGGTGGCAGCGTTACAGTGACCCGATGTGGCCATTGCCCCGTGGCGAGCTAGAGAATTGGCTGCAGTCAGAGCAGGGGCAGACGCGACTGGGCCAGCCACCCCAGCAGGCAGGGGTGGCTGAGGGTGTGGG
Source organism: Sylvilagus floridanus (assembly GCA_949820135.1). Lineage (NCBI taxonomy): Eukaryota > Metazoa > Chordata > Mammalia > Lagomorpha > Leporidae > Sylvilagus > Sylvilagus floridanus. The sequence goes on along the minus strand of OX463231.1, from coordinate 117,890,970 downwards.
CCACCGCGGGCACAGAGGGCCCTGGGAAGGGGGGCGCCTAGGAGCTCAGGTTGATGTGCATGTGTGTGTGTGCGTGTGCACTTGAGAGAAGACAGACAAGTATGTCTTAGGATTTTTTTTTCAAATTGTAATAAAATAGATGGAACATGAAATTTTCCATTGTAACCATTTTTAAAATATATTTATTTGCGAGGTAGAATGATGGAGAGAAGGAGAGAGGGAGCTTCCGTCTGCTGAGTCACTGCAACGGCCAGTGCTGGACCTGGCTGGGGCCCTGAGCCGGGAACTCAATCCAGGGCTCCCGCCGGAGTGGCAGGAACCCAACTCCTTGGTCAACACTGCTGCCTTCCGCGGCCACATTGGCAGGGAGCTGCAGTTAGGAGCTGAAGCTGAGTATCAGCTGCAGGTACTGCAAGGTGGGACTCGGGTGCCTTAACTTCTAGGCTGAACACCTGCCCTGTTGTCACAGATTTTAGGTGTACCATGACGTGGCATTAAGTACCTTCACACCCACTGCTAGAACTTTTTCATCCTCCGAAATGAGAATGCTGCACCCTTATGGCCCTCTCCTCCAGGGGCAGCCATTGCTCTGTGTCCTGTCTCTCCGCTCTGAACACTGAGTAGGAGTGGAATCCTGCAGCCGGGTCCTCGGTAGGTAGCTGGCTTCTCTCACTGGGCGCCGTGCCGTGGGGGCTCCTCTGTGGAGCAGGCAGACTCTGATCCCGGGAGTGTCCCCTCCCTGGCAGTAGCCTCACGTACTTCCTCATTTTCTACATCTGTTCTGTCCCTCCCAGCTCCAGTCTGGCCCGCGGCAGGAAGTTCTCCCTGGGTGCACACCCGAATCAGCCAGGCGGCACTGGTGACCTCTCTGCACCTCAGTTTGCTGTCTGGAGACAGAGACGATGTCTCTGTAATCTCAGGGGGGTGGTGCTCGTATTCGTGTGCTGTGACACCACTTGCCCGGTGCAAAGAGAGAGCACATGTTGACTGTTAATGGAAGCTTGGACATCCAAGCTCATCCAATGTGGTAGAATGAGAAAGCCATGCCAAGATGGCCGCTGGCAATGGAGCCTGCCTGGCAACAGGCTGTGATTGGTTAGGGCATAGACCGCCCCTTGAACAGATTGGCTGCCTCGGTTATATAAGCTGCCGTACCAACTGAAATAAACGAGTCTGTGGGCTGCTCACTTCTGACCCACTTTCACCTGATACCCAGGATCTGTGTGGTGACTCCACCCCTCTGGCCCCCACCACACTCCTCCTCTCAGAATGAATCCACAGCAACAATCTAATAGCTTATCAAAAAACCAGCATCCTGGTGCCAGCATTGTGGTACAGTGGATTAAACTAAGGACGCTGGGATTCCATATAAGAGTGCTGGTTTGAGTCCCGGCTGCTCCACTTCCCATCCAGCTCCCTGCCAATGCCCCTGGGAAAGCAGCTGAACTAAAGATGGCCCAAGTGCCTGGGCCCCTGCGCCCACATGGAAGACCTGGAAGAAGTTCCAGGCTCCTGGGGTCAGCCTGGCCCAGTCCCGGCCCTTGTAGCCATTTGAGGAGTGAACCAGAAGATGGAAGATTCTCTCTCTCTCTCTCTCTCTCTCTCTCTCTCTCCATCTTTCTCTGTAACTTGGCCTTTCAAGTAAATATGTAAATTAAATAAAAACACTGGCCTCCTATCTCTGCTACCATTGGCACTTAACACATGGGTGTCCCCCAACCCCTTGCTTTGGAAGTTGGTTCTTTCTGCAGATTTGCTCCAGCCTGAGCTTTCTCCTTGTGCTAGGCCCTGGGTTTTTTGGGTTTTGTTGTTGTTGTTTAGATTTTATTTATTTATTTGAGAGGTAATGTTGCAGGATTTGTGTGCCAAGACAAGACACCAAGGTCTCCTAACAGGAAGTGGTCTTTTATTACATCGGCATAAGGCCCAGGTGGAATTTCTTATCCAAAATCCTGAACCCCGCACAAAGACGGGCTTTCCCTTCTACATGGTTTTAGCCTCTTTGTCTTCCTTGTATGGTTACCTGCATGCACTGGACTGGATTTGCTAATGATATGTGGCAGCCACAGAACTGATGCAATACTGCCCGAGTGTGAACGTAGTTGCTGGAGATGTTGTTTCTTTCCACACACATGCTGAGCTGTCAGCTGTCTGTCAAGGGTGCACACCATTGCTCTGTTCTAACATGCAGAACCGGCAATGGCTGCCTGCAAGCAGGTAGGGGCTGCAACGGAAGCATTCACAGGCGAGCAGAGGTCGACAACGCATTTCAGCCCCAGGACAGACGCCGCCCTTTTCTTTGACCTTGGGAAGGCCTCAGCCGGACTTCCATCACGTCAGTTGGAAGCAGCTTAATTAAAGGACAAAGGTCCCTGCCACAGTAGCATTGCAAAGACAGGGAGAGACAGAGAGAGGCCCTCCATCTGCTGGTTCACCCCCAAACAGCTGGGCCGATCTGAAGCCAAGAACTAGGAGCTTCTCCCAGGTCTCCCATGCAGATGTAGGGGCCCAAGGACTTGGGCCATCTTCCACTGCTTTCCCAGGCCATAGACAGAGCTGGATCGAAAGAGGAGGAACCGGGCTTTGAACCAGTACCCGTATGGGATGCTGGGGTTGCAAGCGGAGGCTTAGTCTACTACACCACAGCGCCCTGGGCCTGTTTTTTTTTTTTTATTTTTGACAGGCAGAGTGGACAGTGAGAGAGAGAGACAGAGAAAGGTCTTCCTTTGCCGTTGGTTCACCCTCCAATGCCTGCCGCAGTTGGTGCGCTGCGGCAGGCGCACCGCGCTCATCCGATGGCAGGAGCCAGGTGCTAGGTGCTTTTTCCTGGTCTCCCATGGGGTGCAGGGCCCAAGCACCTGGGCCATCCTCCACTGCACTCCCGGGCCACAGCAGAGGGCTGGCCTGGAAGAGGGGCAACCGAGACAGAATCCGGCGCCCCGACTGGGACTAGAACCCGGTGTGCCGGCGCCGCAAGGCGGAGGATTAGCCTGTTGAGCCACGGCGCCGGCCAAGGGCCTGGGTTTTTTGAGGGTTCTCTCTGCTCGGCCTCGGGCCCAAGCTGATCTAGTGTGTGTTTGGTGATGACTATTCTGCGTGCAGACAGGCAAATCCTGGCCTTCCCGGTAGGCAGCCCCAGCTCTGCTGAAGGGACCAGCCCCTGTTTCTCAGAACGCCCAGTACCAGGCTGGAAGCTTCTTCCTGGGAGCCCTCAGGGATCTCACCTCGGGGTTGTCACCCACATCCTGTCTCCCTCAACACACACAGAGAAGCTTCTGAAAAATCGGCTTCGTGTTCCTTCTCTGATACCTGGTGAAGGACTGCTGATGTCAGTAACGTAGCACTGACGTCAAATGTATATACACTGGGGGCCCGTGCTGTGGCATAGCAGGTAAGGCTGCGGCCTGCAGGGCCGGCATCCCATATGGGCACCGGTTCAAGTCCTGGCTGCTCCACTTCCGGTCCAGCTCTCTGCTATGGCCTGGGAGAGCAGTGGAGGATGGCCCAAGTCCTTGGCCCCTGCATCTGCGTGGGAGACCCAGAAGAAGATCCCGGCTCCTGGCTCCTGGCTTCAGAACGGCCCAGCTCCGGCCATTGCAGCCAATTGGGGAGTGAATCAGCACATGGTAGCCCTCTCTCTCTTGCCTCTTCGCTCTGTGTGTAATTTTGACTTTCAAATAAATAAATAAATCTTTTAAAAAATGTAAATGGGCCGGCGCCGCGGCTCAATAGGCTAATCCTTTGCCTGTGGCACCGGCACCCTGGGTTCTAGTCCCGGTCGGGGCACCGGATTCTGTCCCGGTTGCCCCTCTTCCAGGCCAGCCCTCTGCTGTGGCCCGGGAGTGCAGTGGAGGATGGCCCAAGTGCTTGGGCCCTGCACCCCATGGGAGACCAGGAGAAGCACCTGGCTCCTGGTTTCGGATCAGTTCGGTGCACCAGCCACAGCAGCCACTGGGGAGTGAACCAACGGCAACGGAAGACCTTTCTCTCTGTCTCTCTCTCTCTCACTGTCCACTCTGCCTGTCAAAAAAAAAAGTAAATGCACCGGGCCAGTGCTATGGTGCAGTGGGTGAAGCCGCCACCTGCGGTGTCAGCATCCCATGTGGGCGCTGGTTCGAGTCTAGGCTGCTCTACTTCCAATCCAGCTCTCTGCTATGGCCTGGAAAAGCAGTAGAAGATGGCCCAAGGCCTTGGGCCCCTGCATCTGCTTGGGAGACCTGGAGGAAGCTCCTGGCTCCTGGCTTCAGATCGGCACAGCTCCGGGCCTAACAGCCATTTGCGGAGTGAACCATCGGATGGAAGACTTCTCTCTCTCTCTGGCTCTGTCTCTCTGTAACTCTTACTTTCAAATAAATAAATCCATCTTTAAAAAAATGTAAATACACACACTCCCTTGCTTGTGTTGACACCAAAGCTAAATACTTAAATACAAAGACCCATTGACCCAGCAATCCTGCTGCTAGAAGTTTTTCGTTTGGATAATCCTTGCCCAAAACGGATGAATAAGGATATTTATTTTTGCATTGTTCATAATAGCCAGACTGGAAACTACCCAAATGTCCATCAGTAAGAGATGGTTCAATCAATTACGATGCGGCTGTACAATGGAGATGCCTCCACAGTCATTCAAGAATAAAACAGGTATTGATGGGGCGCGCCAGCAGGCAGGGAGCGGGATGGTGGCTGGGGCCTGCCAGTGTCGGTGCCCACAGAACGAGCAGGGGAATGGACAGGGCTGTGCCTGCAGTGCACAGGCATCGGTCTGGCCGGGACTAGCCATCGCCTGGCGGGGGAGGGCGTCAGCAGGCTGGGGCTGGGAGGGAGACTTGCTTTTTCCTGCGTAAACTTCTAGACCGCACTAATTCTTTGCCACGGGCATGCCTTCCCTATTCAAGGTATTTTTTGTTTTTCAAGTTAATCTGATATCGCCTTCTATCTTTGTCAAGGGCACCTACTAATGGGGGTACAATAACTCCTGAAGGACTGGGGGCTCTGTTCTTTTTTTTTTTTTTTTTAATTTGAAAGGCAGAGAGAGAGAGAGAGAGAGAGAGAGCACTCTTCCATCCTCTGGTTCACTCCCCGACAGCCAGAGCTGGGCCAGGCCAAAGCCAGGAGCCAAGAACTCCATCTGGGTCTCTCATGTGGGTGGCAGGGACCCAAGTCCTTGGATCGTCTGCTGTTTTTCCAGGTGCATTAGCAGGGATCTGGTCCCAAAGCAGAGTAGCTGGGATCCGAACCAGCGCTCAGATACAGGATGTGGGCGTCTCCAGCAGAGATTTAACCCACTGTCCACCAGGTTCACCTGCCACCGGAAACGCCTTGTCATCTTCGTTGGTCTGGTGTCGCGGCCACAGCCCCAGGGATGGGCCCTTGACTTGGTTCTTGCCCGTTCCCTTTTTTTTTTTTTTTTGACAGGCAGAGTGGACAGAGAGAGAGACAGAGAGAAAGGTCTTCCGTTGCCGTTGGTTCACCCTCCAATGGCTGCTGCGGTTGGCGCGCTGCATCCGATGGCAGGAGCCAGGTGCTAGGTGCTTTTCCTGGTCTCCCATGGGGTGCAGGGCCCAAGCACTTGGGCCATCCTCCACTGCACTCCCGGGCCACAGCAGAGAGCTGGCCTGGAAGAGGGGCAACTGGGACAGAATCCGGTGCCCCGACCGGGACTAGAACCCGGTGTGCCGGCGCCGCAAGGCGGAGGATTTGCCTGTTGAGCCACGGTGCAGGCCCTGATTGTGGTTTTAAGTAGCGTTGAGGGGCAGGTAGCTGACACATTATTTTAGTCAACACTTGGGAAGCCAGCATCCCATATGGGAGTCCCCTGCTCCTGTCTCCAATCCAGCTTCCTGCTGAGGCACTGTGGGAGGCGGCAGGGCAAGACTCCAATAGTGGGCCCTGCTACCGGTGTGGGGGACCCAGATGCAGTGCCCCGCTCCTGGCTTCTGCTGGCCCAGCCCCTGTTTGGGGGCATCTGGTGAGGGAACCGGTGGATGGAAGATACCTCTTCCGTCTCCCTGCGTTTCAAATCAGATGAAAATAAATAAAACAAAATCGTTGGACAGCCAGATGCAATGCTGCTCTCATCTATGCCTGCATCCCAAACCGCCCCTTGTGCCCAGGGTCCCAGAGCCTCGGTGACTCCCCCCGTCCAGGATGATCCCATGCCCCCCAGGGCCCTCCCACCCGCCCCTCCCCAGGTCTCTGGCACCTGCTCCAGCCTCCCAGCTGCTCAGGGCGGGAGACAGTGTTTCAGCCTCAGCCACACCCCCTCTGTCTCCCACCCCACGCTAACCCCGTCACCTGGAGTTGTCCAAGCAGACCCCAAACCTTACCCCTGCTGTCCACCTGCAGCCTGACCCTGGTCTGAGCTGCCTTTCTCTCAGCCTGGCACAAGCCCACGGAGCCCCTGCTGGCTTCCCTCGGTGAGCCCTCCACCCCCACCCCTTCAGGGTTCTCCCCACTGCCTGGCCAGAGTTCACCTCTTAGGATGCGTCTGTCTGTCCCCCTGCTGCAGAGTCTGAGGGTTTCCCATCTCATTGAGAGTCCAAGCCGAGGCCCTTACGCGCCCCTCCTAAGCCCCCTGGCCTTGTCTAGCACTGTGGACGTCTTGGCCCACACCATTCTGGGGGTGGGCGCTGTCCCACGCACCCTCAGCACCTGCCCAGCGCCCTGTGGATGCCCGCGTGTCGCCAGCATCTCCAGACTTTGCCCAATGGACGTCAAAGTCGCCTGTGCCGAAAGCATGACCCGATCTGCACTGTGGGTCCAGGAGGCCCCGCGCCACCTCCCTCCTCTCCTCTCACTCGGGTGTCTGCCCAACGTCGCTTCCTCTGAGGCCTCTGCCCCCCCCCCCCCCCCGATTTCGCTGCTGCCCGCCCCACACTCCCCCTCCTCCCGCTATAGTTTCCTCCATGGCACTCAGCACCCTTTACCAGGCCACCTGTCTTCTTGTTGCATTTCTTGCCTGCCTCTTCTTGCAGGATGTGAACCTCAAGAAGCCGAGGAGTTTTGCCTGCCGCACTGGGCTGGCGGAGCAGGCACTCAGTAAACAGTGTTTGACGGAACAGATAAATGCGGTCCGTGGAACAGATGCCCGGATGGGAGACCTTGGCCTCCAGACATGTGCGCTCCGCTGTGGGTCCTGGGAGCAAACAAATAGATACACACAATGGCGGCCAAGGACCAGGGAGCCAGGGAGAGGAAAGGGGCTGGAGGCTCTGCCTCCACCACAAAACCCTGGGGTTTCAGATGGCAGCAGTGTGTTCTCCCTGGTCCCAGACCTCAGGCCCAGCCTCTGAGACCTACAGGGGACAGTGCCTCCCTGCCTCTTCCTGGCTGCTGGTCGGTCCTGGCCAGCTCTGGCCACCCGCGGGCGCTCCTTTTCCTCCATCCTCATTCAGACTCGACTTTCCTACTCGAACGTTCGGGATTTGGGCATCCTCCAATGTGACGCCTTCAGTCATTCCCTGGTCAACAGTCAACAAATTCTTCTCTTAAGAATTACAAAAAAAAATGTATTTGAGAGATTGAAAGAGAGAAAGAGAGCACGCTCTTATCTGTTGGTTCACTCCCCAGTTGAGGCTGGGCCAGGCCAAAGCCCAGAGCTAGAAACTCCACCCAAGTCTCCCACGTGGGAGGCAGAAATCCAATTCTTTGAGCCATCATCCTGGCTGCCTCCCAGGACCTGTGTTAGCAGGAAGCTGGAGTCAAGGACTGGACCAGGATAGAGCCCAGTACCCCGACGTGGGGCACAGGTGGCTCAGTTTCTAGGTGAAACACTCACCCCAACCACCAAATTGCTTCTGCGTTCCTATTTTGTGCCGGGGAGAGAGAATTGAACAAAACAGGCACCAGACAGGAAGTCAGTCCCATGAATTTATACTGTGATGAAACACATGTTCAGTATTAAATCGTGATATGATCAGCAGATCTGATGTATTGGGAAGCAGGTCCGGAGAGCTGCCTGGAAGAAAGGAATTTTGTGTTGGGTTTTGAAGGATGAATAGGAGTTCCTGGATCACAGCTGCAGCGGCAGTGGCTGATGGGTGCCAGACAACGTGCTAAGCAGACACTTTCACGGCGGGAGGAGTTCACCCCATCTCGACAGCGCTCTAGGAGGTGCCGCATCCTCAATTTGTAGGCCGGGAGGCGTGGAGAGTGAGTGGCAGAGGCAGTCCAGCCTCAGAGCCCTCCACGCCGGCTGCAGCTCAGACCCAGGAGCTGAAGCCAGAGAAGGGAATTCTGCTGACCCCCTCCGGCTCAGTTAAGAATTTGAGACTTTGGCCAGAGAACAATGGGAAACCTTTGAAGGGTTGGAGAGGTGGGGGTGGGGAAATGACCTGGTCCAAATTGAAATTTCAAAAGATCCCTCTGGCTGCCGAGGGTGGGGGATGGGAGCAGGGTTGGGGCCTGGGGGCCGCTCCCTCACAGCCCGGAGAGCGGTGGATGGCAGCCGTGGTGCCGGGCACCGCTGCACGGCATGGAGCTCCGACGCCGGAGTCGGCCGTGGAAGGCGCTCAGGTAAATCCCACGGGCGCCGGGGGAGGGGGAGGCCAAGGCGGCGTCCAGCTGTGGGCTCGCGGAGCTGATGGACGGCACCGTCGGAGAGAGTGGGGCCGGCGGCTGAGAGCACGGGCCAGCCGAGCTTGCATCCCATCCCTGGCCCTGCCAGATGGGGGGTTCCGCCCTGTCTTCGGGGCGCGGTGTGTTTTCTGCTGCAGTCAGTCGCTAACTTGTCCCGTTTCCTGGCTACCTGGGTTCTCTTTCTCCGCAGTATTTGCTTCTTGCAATTTCAGAGGCCACGAGGGCCGAGGCTTCGCTTTTCGTAGCAATGTCTTCCTTTCTCAGACGGGCGGCTTCTTGAACCATTCCGTGCCTTGGTTTTCCCACCTGTGAAATGCGGTGATAGTAGCCCCCGCCTCATCGGGTTATTGGGAGAGTCGGTTAATCTGCATGGAGAATGAGCTGAGCACGGGGCCTGGCCCCTGGCAAGCCGGCTCTGGCAAGGTGAAGGTGGTGGTGATGGCAATGCTGATGTTGTCATGACAACCAGGACAGAGATGGAGGCAGAAGGAGCCTGGAAGCCTAGAGGAGTGGCTGTGGTTACTGAGCAAGTCCTCGGGACGCTTACTGTACCCAGAGATAAGCAAACACTGTAAGAAGCTACGTAGCGGAGCGCAAGGAACTCACATCTGGTCGGATGAACCGACAGTGAGAGATTCCTGAGGGTGGGACCTCTGCGCGGTGGGGCTCCCTCCGTGTTTGAGAATGAGAAGGTTTTGCCCTGAGAAGCACTTCTGGGAGAAGGTGCTGATGGCCGCCGTGTGACACGATGTGATCCGAGAGGGCCCCCTGGAGGAGGTGATGGTTGGTCAGAGAGAGCAAGTGCACAGGCCCAAAGGGGTGGGAAGGAGTCTGGCCAGTCACAGCTGGCAGTTTGGGGACCCCACGGCAGGTCTGTGGAGCCGCAGTGCAGTCAGCAGGTGCAGGGACTCTGGCTTTTGGAAATGTGTGCACGAATGACGACTTTGTGTGGTTTGACACAGTGGACGATTTACTGGAGAGCTTGTAGAGAATCTGCCGTCGGTAAGGAGGTGTCCCTGGTCACTGTTACCTCATGTGCTGCCTGGGGCGCACGGCTCCGCGGGGCCCACAAAGTCCTAGTGAATGAACAAGTAAGACTGGTGGAGCCGCTCAGAAGGGGGCCGGCCCGGCCAGGGAAGGACTCCTGATGTCTGTGTTGGGCCACAGGGTGGGGGTGGGGAGAGACCGCGGGGGCCAGGACACACGTGGGCACCAAGCCTTGAGAGGCCGAGTGGACTTTCTTTTCTTTCCTTTTTTTGTGTGTGTTTTTGGGGATTTTATTTATCAATTTGAAAGGCAGAGTTATAGAGAGAGAGAGGGACATCTTCCATCCACTGGCTCATTCCCCAAATGGCCACTTAGGCTAGGGCTGGGCCAGGCCAAAACCAGGAGCTTTTTCTGGGTCTCCCACGTGGGTGCAGGGGCCCAAGCACTAGGGCCATCCTCTGCTGCTTTCCCAGGCCATTAGCAGGGAGCTGGATCAGAAGTGGAGCAGCCGGGACTTGAACCAGTGCCCATATGGGATGCCGGCGCTGCAGGTGGCAGGTTACCCCCCTGTGCTACAGCGCAGGCCCCAGGACATTTTTTCTGACAGTGACTGCTCCGCCTGTGGGCTCCACGCCTTCCACACAGCAGTCCTTGTAGATGCTGAACTTTGAGTGTCATGCAGTTCGTGGGGGCCACAAACTATTTTTGAGTTTTTCCCAACCATTTTAAAAAGTGGAAAAAAAGAAAAGCATGTTTAGGGGGTGGGCGTTGTGGCGGAGCAGGTTGGGCCACTCCGCAGGACGCTGCGAGCCCTGTGCCCATTTGAGTCCCTGCTTCCCATCCAGCTCCCTGCTAACGCATGATGAGAGACAGCAGGTGGAGGTCCAAGTGCTCGGGCCCCTCCCACGCATGTGGGAAACCTGGGTGGAGTTTTGGGTTCCCGATTTTGGCCTGGTCTAGCCCTGACCATCGTGGGCAGTCTAGGAGTGAACCAGCAGATGGAAGATCTGTCACTCTGTCTTTCAAGTAGATGAAAATAAAGAAGTAAGTGAATATTTGAAAAATGCGTTTGGCTTCAGTGCCACGCAGGCAGTCGGCCCAGGGCCCCGGCTTCCTGTGCGAAGGTCAGGGAAGCCGTTCAAGGGTGTTGAGCAGGGGAATGATGGGATGTGGCTGGTGATGGGAAAGTGTGGGGACGGGACGTAACCATGGATGCTTGGACAATCGTTTCGTTTACTCGACAAACATAGAATTCCTGTAAAACACATGGTGCTGCCGGAGGGGACTCAGTCTACACTCGGACTTTACGCTGGGGAGATTGGAGGGGACTCAGGACTCCGTCTACACTCGGACTTTACGCTGGGGAGATTGGAGGGGACTCAGGACTCAGTCTACACTCGGACTTTACGCTGGGGACATTGGAGAGGGAGACACAAACACCTGTGATCTTGGACGTTTAGCCTAGCGGGTAAGATGCTTGTACCCCATATGGGAACCCTGGGTTCCGCCCTGGCTTCAGCTCCCAACCGCAGCTCCCTGCTGGTGCAGACTCTGGAGGGCAGTGGTTATGGTTCAGGTAACTGGGTCCCTGCCACCCATCCATGTGGGAGACCTGGATGGAGCTCTCAGGCCTCTGGGGGGTGAACCAGCAGGTAGGAGCTCTGTCTCCCTGCCTGGCTCTCGGGAAAAACAAGCAAGTAAGTGAATAAATAAGCAAAGCAAAGAAAGATACAAAGAAAGATGGCAGAGGTGTCTGGGGAGGCCTGGGCCGGGGGAATGGGAAGATGGCAGAGGTGTCTGGGGAGGAGTGGGCTGGGAAACTGGGAAGATGGCAGAGGTGTTTGGGGAGGACTGGCCAGGGGAACGGGAAGATGGCAGAGGTGTTTGGGGAGGACTGGGCAAGGGGAACGGGAAGATGGCAGAGGTGTTTGGGGAGGCCTGGGCCAGGCCGCATGGTAGCTCCGAGGGGTGGGCCTGCGGAGGAACTGGGATTTTTATCCTCAGTGGGATGAGATGACTGTGGACATTGCAAACAAAATGTGCCTGGGTGGGTGCTGTGGTCGAGGATGAAGTCACTGTGTGGGATGCCAGCGTCCCCTATCAGAGATTTGGTTTGAGTCCAGCATCTTCACTTCCAAACCAGCTTCCTGCTAACGCATCCTGGGGGCAGCAAATGAGGTTCAAGTGCTTGGGCCCCTGCCACCCACTTGGGAGACCCAGTTGGAGTTCCTGGCTCTGACTTTGGCCTGGTCCCGCCCTGACTGTTACCAGCATTTGAGGAATGAATCTGTGGATGGAAGATTCTCTCCCTTAGTCTCCCTGCCCCCCACCTTTTAAGTAGATGAAAATAAATATAAAGCAAACATTAAAAAAACGTGCCATTTTGCAAATAGCATAAAATTTAGCATTTCAATGTTCAAGCTGGTGGCATTAAGAGCATCCCAGGGCCGGCTCCGTGGTGCAGTGGGCTCTGTGGTGTAGTGGGCTGGGTCACTGCTTGACGTGCTGCACCCCCTATCAAAGTGTGGTTTGAGTCCCGGCTACTCCACTTCCACTTCCAATCCAGCTCCCTGCGAGTGCCTCCCGGGAGGCAACGAGCTTGGTCCCCTGCCACCCGTGTGGGAGAGACAGACAGAGTTTTGGGCTCTTGGCTTTGACCTGGCCCAACACCAGCTGTTGAGGGCATTTGGGGAGTGAACCAGTGGATGGAAAATTCTATGTCTCTCTCTGTTACTCTTTCAAATAAAAATAGATACATAAACTTTAAAAAATGCACAAAACCCCAAAGTACTACACACATATAAGGATGCTGAAATGAATTTAGAAGTAGATGCAAAATCTGAAATAATCAATGATATTTCAGGCAGCGAAATTTGCATTAGTCTTAGTTTTCTACAATTCTGAGTTGTCAAGTAGCTCAAAAAACAGCGAAAAGTGCAAGTCGCCCACTGGCAAGCAAGGTGGGATAAACAGTAATCTTTTCTGTACTCAATTCACAATTTCCCCCGATGTTATATCTATAATTCATTAAAAATTATTTAAATAATTTGTTTGAAAGGCAGAGGGAGAGACAGAGAGATCTCCCATTTGCTGGTTCACTCCCCAAATGCCTGCAACAGACAGAGCTGGGCCAGACTGGAGTCAGAAACTGAACTTGGGGTCCTAAGCAGGTGGCTGGCTGGACCCAAGCGCTTAAGCCACCAGCTGCTGCCTCCCAGGGTGTGCAGGAAGCTGCATCCGAGCAGGCCTGGGGCGGTGCTATGCAGGTGCCCGAGACACCTCTTCATGGCTGTGCCAAGCGCCTGCCCTTATTTTTCAAGTAGTAGTAAGAGATGCATGGTTCAAATCCAAAGGCATAAAAGGGCATGAAGGTGAAAAGTCTCCTTTCGGTCCCTGGCCCCTGCCATCAATAGTGCTTGGATGCATTCATCCTTAGCTGTTTCTTAAGTGTGCTTCTAAGAGAGCCTACGCATGATAAGCAAACTTGTCTCTCTCTCTCACACACTCTCTCTCTCACACCCACCCACCCACCCACACACACACATTCTCTCTCTCTCACACCCACCCACCCACACCCACACACTCTCTCTCTCTCTCACACACACCCCACTCTCTCTCTCACCCCCCCCCCACGAGGCTCGCCGGCATTCCACATCCACTCCCCGTCTTTCTCCTCAACTCAAGAATGTGTCTGATTGCTCCCATCAGGATAAGAAATTCCAGCTTCCTTGCACAGCTGCATGGCTCTCTACAGAGTGGCGGCCCTGCAGAATGCTGCCGACTTCAGCATTGAAGGGCACTGGGCAGTGGACAGGCATTGAGCCAGAGGAGAGGGGGAGCCAGGCTCTCTTGGTAGAACGAGGTTGTTAGTCCCTGCCTCAGTTTCTTCATCGGGGATGGAGGTGATGATTATGTCGATGCCTGCTTCACAGAGCTGAGAGGTCATGGACATTCTATAAACAGTCCCTGCCCATGGTCCCTGCTTGTAACCTATCAGTATTTATCATTATTCTCCTTTGGAAATGTTGATGGTGAAAGAGGGAAGAAAACTGAATTGGAATCATCCAGAAAACAGCCTTATTTATTTTTTTAAAAAAAGATTTATTTATTTATTTGAAAGGGTTACACAGAGAGAGAAGGAGAGGCAGAGAGAGAGAGAGAGAGGTCTTCCATCTGCTGGTTCACTCCCTAGATGGCCACATCGGCCGGAGCTGCGCCGATCCGAAGCCTGAAGCCAGGAGCTTCTTCCGGGTCTCCCATGCGAGTGCAGGGGCCCAAGGACTTGGGCCATCTTCTGCTGCTATCCCAGGCCATAGCAGAGAGCTGGATCAGAAGTGAAGCAGCCGAGATTCGAATTGGTGCCCATGTGGGATGTTTTACCCACTGAGCCACAGCGATCCCCCCCCCCCCATAGCCTTTTTTAAAAAACATTGAGAACCAAAGAGATAGATAGAGAGCTCCCATTCATTAGTTCATTCACAAATGCCGCATTGCCTGGGCTGGAGCTCAGTCCAGGTCTCCCAGGTGAGGGCCAGAGTCCTCATCCCTGCCTCCCGGGGTCAGCACTGGCAGGAAGCTGGAGTCAGGAGGAGCTGGACTCAAACGAGGCACTATGAGGGGAAACACCGGAGTCTTAACTACTGGAAAATGCCCCAGAAAAATGCCTTTAAGAGTAAACAGCGGGGCCCGTGCTGTGGCGTAGCTGGTAAAGCCACTGCCTGCAGTGCCATATGGGTGCCAGTTTGAGACCCGGATGCTCCTCTTCCGATCCAGCTCTCTGCTATGGCCTGGGAAAGCAGTAGGAGATGGCCCAGTCTTTGGGCGCCTGCACCCACGTGTGAGACTAGGAAGAAGCTCCTGGCTCCTGGCTTTGGATCGGTGCAGCTCTAGCCATTGCGGCCAATTGGGGAGTGAACCAGCAGATGGCAGACTTCTCTCTCTCTCTCTCTCTCTCTCTGCCTCTGCCTCTCAAATAAAAAAAAAAAAAATTAAAAAAAAGAGTGAGCAGAGGGGTGTGGGTACCATGGCATAGCAGGTTATGCCAACCATTTGGGGTGCCCTCATCCCGTATCAGAATCGTCTCAGCTTCCACCTTCCTGCTAACGCCCCCAAGAGGCAGCGGACGACGGCCTAAGTGCTTGACTTCCGGTCACCCATGCGGGAGACCCGGATAGAGTTCCAATCTCCTGGCTTCAGCCTGGCCCCGCCCTGGCTGTTGCAGTCATTTAGGGAGTGAACAAGTGGATGGGAGATTTCTCTCCCATCTTGCTTTCAAATAAATGCATATGTAAGTAAATCTTATAAAGAAAAAGAGAAAAGTGAGCAGAGGAAAATGACAGCTGACACTGGGACTTGAGGGGGATGGTTCATCGGTGCTTCTAGTGGGCGTCATTGCTCCATTGTACGGATGAAGAAATCAAGGCACAGCAAATTCAGCACCATAAGCAAAACCAGACCACGCAGCTGGCAAGCAGAGCACCTGGGATTCACACCCGTCTGGTGCCCGCATCCGTACACTCAACCACAGCACCATTCTGCCTCTTGATGTGGAAAAGAAAGGAAAAAGGTTAAAGATGTAGGAGAGATGGGGTGGCCCCCAGTGGGGCTCAGATGGGAAGGCACCATGTGGGGCTGGGGCAGGAAGGAAGGGGGCCCACCAGGGCCTGGAGGGAGAAATACCTGCTGTCAGGTGGCCTGGGGCAGTGGGCAGAGCAGGAGGACCGAGTGGGAGAGTGCAAAGGCCCAGCAGGTGGGCGGGTGGGCGGGTGGGCAGGGGGGTGGGAAGAGCACAGGGGCGCTGTCTGAGATCAGAAGGGCACGGAGCCTGGGGAGCCCGGGGAGCCAGGAGCGCTGTGTTTAGAGCTTGGGCTTTGGCGCTGAGGGAGGCAGGAGTCACAGGACAGACAGGATCCGACTTGCATTTTAAAAAGGTCCTTGGCAGCCTGCGTGTGTGTGTGTGTGTGTGTGTGAGTGTCCGTGTGCAAACTCGCGTGCCGTGCCCAGACATTTGCAAGGGCAGGACGGAGGACTGCTGGCTGCCATGGTCCAGGTGGGAGATGAGGTTGTATTGAGCTCAAATCCCTGCTGAGCACGGTGTCCGGCCACGTGGGCTCCATGGTGAAAAGCTCAGACAGGACCCTTGCCTTCTGGAAGCTCTCCCGGGCAAGGGTGGGGCTCCGACCCTGGGCTCTGACACTTGGGGCTGGCCGGTTCTCTGGGGCAGGGGGTGGCTGAGCAGGTGGGGTGTTAAGTAGCATCTCCAGCCTCTGCTCACTCACTCACCCCTCCCTGCCCAAAATGCCACATCTCCAGATGAGCCCTGGGGGGCAAATTCTCCCACGGGGAGAAGCCTGGTAGAAGCCTGGTCTAGTGGGCCCCGGGGACAGGGCTCTTCCTCCATAGCCCGAGTGCCAGGAAGCAGAGAACAGCAAACAGACAGCACGTCCCTCCCCCCTCGCGGCTCAGGCTCACTTTGTCCCTGCGTCCTCAAGTCTGTGCCTCTGCCGCCAGCCCTCCCCCCTCCCCCCGCCGTGCTGTGGCCATCTGCCTAGGGGGCACCGGCTGGCCACCCCTGCCTTCCCACCAGCCTTTGTGTCTTCCCTCCATTTTCTCTATCATACCAGTCCCTCCTAGAAGTAGAAAACAAAGAAACAAACAAAAAACAAACCCCTGTAAAACCCTAGCCACGCCCCTGCTCCTGGGGGAGCCCCAGTCTCCTCTGCCCTGTGGGGCTGTGGCACCAGGCAGTCGGCTTCCCTGCTCTCAAAGTGAGCCCTCTGCCACTGTGCGCTTCCCCTTGGCCTTGGTTCTCATGGCCGAAAAGGAACAGAACAAAACAAAACAAGATATTTCAAACACGGCCCTGCCTCTGCGCAGCCCCTTTGTCTAACGGCCGCGGGCCCCACTGTTCGAGGCGGCCAGATAACTCCAAGAATGTCTGTGTTCAGGGCTGGCCACACAGGCTATCTGGGGATGCAGTTTGCAGGGCCGGGCTGGGCTGGGCCGCAGGCCAGCGGGCCCGGGAGCCATGTCGGCAAGGCCTGGCCTGTGCTAGTGAGAAGCTGAGGAGGGAGCCTGGGCCAGCCCTGCCTCTCCTCTGAGACCAGCCGTTGGTACTGGGACATGGCCACCCCCACCAGTTCTCTCTGTCTCCCGAGAATATTAAGAGACAGGTTTTCAGTCTATTTTTATTAGCTCACGGCTTATTAATATCACCGAGGAGCCTGCGTGTTTAGGCCTGTGCTGGCTTTTCTAATCCGAGCACCATGGTAGCTCCTCTTCCCCCGTTTCATTTAAGCCGGGGAGTCCTCCCTGTGGGCACTGTTTGGAGGCCATCCTGTGCACTATAGGGCGTTCCCTGGGGAGCGAAGCCGCTCCTGGTTTAAGAACCACTCATTTCAAGGCCCTGCTTCTGGGGTGGGTGGGGCGAGGGGGCGCTTTCTGGAGTTCTCTGTCTGTATCAGGGGTCCCAGTGCAGTACTTCAAACCCGGCTCTAGGGGCTGACCTCCCAAGGGGAACAGCACACAGCTGCCCTCGGAGAGCTCAGCCGCCGAGTCTCTCTGCTGTGCCCGGTTCAGCTCGGCTTTTGCTGCTTTTTCTTCAGAGACAGGCAAAGGTCCAGGACTCAGGGACCTGAAGTCCTCGCCGGTCTCTGGGCTTTGCCAGCTGTGTGACCTTGGGCAGCTCGCTTCACCTCTCTGGGCCCGGTTCCAGGTCTCTGAAAATGAACGCTGCCTGCCTCGGTTCCCGATGAGGCAGCAGCCGCCGCGGTGGGGCTGTCTGAGGGGCGCTCGGTGGGTCTCTAGAGCGAAGCTGCCGCACTTGGTTTTCTGTTTGCTGCTCACATTCCGCCGAGCAGGCCCGCCCCAGGGCCTCCTTTTCAATCTGAGCCTCTCCCAGGATTCCATCTGCCACCGGACCTTTGTCTGTCCCCAGCAGAGTCGCCGTGGTCCAGATGACCCCAGACCTGCCCTGCCCCAATGCCCATCGCATTCCTGACACCTAGCCGGGCAGCCAGAATGAGCCGGCAGCTTCCTGCTCTTTGCCCCAGAAAACATTTCCAGCGATCAAGTGATCGGAGGGAGGGCGGACGGGCGGGGGAGCTGCTTATGCAACCGTCGTTAATCCCGGGGTAAAACCCACCACGCCGGCTAGCAGCACACAGCATTGCCGCGCTGGGCCGTGGAGTCGGTGCCATTAGATCCACCCGCAGCCCCAGAAACAAACAGAATTCCATGCGGGGCGGTGGTGGAGGGCCAGGAAAGCCCGGGCTGATTGGCTCCAGCCCCCGCCTCGTGGCTGCCACCCTCCCCCCTCCAGCAGCCGGCCCCTCCCTTCGTGTAGGCCCAGGCCTGTTATCCGGAGCGCAGGACCCTTATCTGGCTGGGCGGCCCTCGGTGGGGGGGGGCACCACGGGGACAGCAACAACATCCGGCCCCTTTTTATAAAGCCGGGGCCCTGCCCTGCAGTTGAATGTGTGTGGGTCCCGGCTCCTGGAGCGCAGGGCTCCCAGGCGGGGGCATGTGTTGTCCGGGGGTGGGGGTGGGGGTGGGGTGGGGCCGGAGCAGCCTTTTTAGTTCTGGAGGAAAAGGGAGACGTTCTGTCCGGAGTTTTACCCCCTGGCTTGCCTCGGCCTCTGCTGTTTATTTAGCTTCTGTTGCAAAAAAAAAAAAAAAAAAAAAAGTCGTGCTCATTAGGCACCTTGTCCTTGCGGTTGTAGCTTTAAAGTAGGAGGCCAGAAGCAAGCGAGCGAGCTTGGAGTTTTCAGAGGCTTCTCCCGTGCGGACTGAATTACAAAGGGAGGGCGCAGGCAGGGGTGCCCCAGGGAAATGGGTGCCGGTTTAAGCAGCTCTGCGCAGCCGGTTAATCTTTTCCTGGGGAGCAGCGCCAGAGACGGGGGGCAGAGAGGGCGGCTGCGTGTGCCCCGGCCATCTGCCTCGGGTGTGTGGGGGAGGGCCGGACCGGAGCAGGACCCCTCCCGCAGCTCCCGGGATCTGTCTGCCCGCGGGCGCACACCCGGGGCCGCCTGGAGCAGGCAGGGCCGACCTTGTGGGTGTGGGCCTGGCTCCTAGCTGACTCTGACATCTTTCTCCCCCTGGATTTCAATGGCTTCTCAGCCCGGGAGGCACTGCCTGTGCCCTGGATTCGGAAGGTACCCGCCTCCTCGGGAAGCGAAGGCGAGAGACAGCGGCTGGCTGGCGCTCGCTCCCTCTCTCTCTCTCTCTGCATCTGCCTGCGGAGTTACAGCTGGTATTTTTCCACAGGCCTTTTCTGCGCTCCCAGGGCCTACTTTTCCCAGCCAGGCCCGGAGTCCGAGAGAGGGTTAACAGGCAGGAAGCTGAAGGCATTGCAGGCTCATACGGAAGTCAGATTTTTGTTTAACTGACAGGTTCAGCAGGCCTCGGCCGTGGGGGAGGGGGCGCAGGGAAGGGAAGTCCGTAGGTGGAGGCATGTGGCCTGCTAGGAGCGCGTGGGGCTTTTCTTAGGGTAAGCGCCGCCAGGGCCCCCTGGCATCCTGGACGGGCCGAGGGGGCGAGGGCTTGGTTTCCCGGCCGGCCTGGCCTGCTTCGGCTGGAGGCGCCTGGTCAGTGACCCCCGCGGTCTCCGCCTCGCCTGGCAGCAGCCGGCGCCTCCGGCCTGGGGGAAGCCTGGCCGCTCCGCCTGGCTTCCTGGGGCTCCCCTCCGCCCCCGGAGGCCGCCCCAGGCCCCTTCCTCCCGCTCCGCGGGCTGCTTCCCTCCCCTCGGAAAACCACCCTGCGGGATGGCCCTGGAAGCCGGGCTGGCCTGCCGCTGCTGCGGGGGCAGGTGAGGGCTCGCCCTTGCCCACCCAGAGGCTGTCTTCCCGGGGGGCGTGCGGGCCCCAGGCTCGGCTGGAGCAGGTCAGGCTGGCCACACCGGCCGGGGGGCGGGAGAAGCGCGCGTGGGGGCCCCCTTTCCAAGCTGTTCTCGCTGCAAAAGGCCTAGCTGAGCCTGGCTTTTTCTATGCACAGGACAGCTCTTGCTCACCCTAGCCTCACAAAGATAATCGCTCAGGAAGTGTTTCAGCCAATCCGGGGCGGCCTTACACTCCGATCTGCCGGGGCAGCCAATCGGGGATGAGCTTTTATGAGGCGGCCAGATCATCAGCCGAAGTGCCAAACCCTTTTTCTGTGAGAACTAGGAGCCTGTCCTCCATGTTTTATAAGTATTGACATTACACAGTGTTAACAATGCATCCACAGAGGTAAGCTCGACTTTTTAACATCTTTTCTCCCCTCCCTCTGAGACACCCGCCTTGGGGCGAGCAGCGTGGTTACCGTGTGGCTGGCTGCCACTCTGACCCCCAGAGCACTTAGGTTAACTTGCAACTGTTTAGAGAGGTGTTTTTTTTTTTTTTTTGCTTTCTTGGGTCACATGGCTAAGTAGCCATTAGCCATAGCTTCATTCTGCAAACTGGCCAGGGCCTGGGACTTCTCTCCTGCCCCCAGGGCCCTGGTGTTTGTGGAGTAGTTTGAAGCTAGAGCCTGGTATAACCAAAAAAGAAGCTCCCCTCCCTCTCCTTCCCCCTTCCCCCTCTCTCTCTCTCCCTCTCTGAGCAGTTTCCCTCCCTGCACTATTGTCTCCTCTCGTGTCACATGCGTGCTGGGGGAAGAAAATGGAAGGTAAGGAGTAGGCTGTTTTCCAGGGAGCGCTCCTGGCACAGCACAGCAGGCAGGTTCGCCTCTCCAGAGGGGAGCTGGCCAGGCTGGGCTGAGGGCTCCCCAGCGTGGCCCCTGGCCTCAGCAGCGCAGGGCTGAGGGGCCAGGGTCTGGCTCCTGGGGCCTAGGTGGGTGGTGCTGTCTGTACATGGGCTTGACTACATTGTGCAGTCTTTCTTCCTGCCTTGGGTTGATACCGTGGTCTTGTGCAAGCTAGCCTGCAGCCAGCAGATGTTTCTGAAAGTGTTTTCGAGGCCTTGGAGGAAGTTTTTGGAGTAGGGATGGGGGTGGGGGTGGGGCGGGATGGGGGTGTAGATCTTGGACAGCATCCTGCAAAAAAAAAAAGAAAAAAGAAAAGGCCCAAATCTGTGAGGGCTGTGGATCCCTTAGCTTTTCTACTCGTGCATGGTTTTCAGTGAACTCAATGTGTCTCTTCTTGTTGTCATGTTGCTGTGCCCTGTGCCACATTGTGCCACCCTGGGTCCCTGCTGCAGAGGGCAGAAAACCACGTCTGTGGCTTGTGACAGCATTCCAGATTCAGTTGTTGGGTTGTGTTGTTGTGGTGGTGTGTGTGTTTTTAATAATACCATGTAACTGTTTGAAAAAATTTCCTTTTTGATCAAGTCCCAAATCTGCCAGCCTGTTCTCTCTTCTTCCTAACTGTGGAAAAATGAGACGGTTGCTTGAACATTTGTTGGGTAAGTAAACCGGCCATTTCCTCCGTGACCCTGTATAAAGAGTTTTGCGAACATTTGGGGTCTGTTTGTAATGGGGGGGGATTCTTGGCTACAGCAGCTGGGGGCTTCATTCGCAGGAACGGAGTAGAAGGGCTGTCCAAGAGTCTCTTGGTTGTAGGGGGACTGTTTGAATCCACTGTTTTTGCCGGATAACCTGGACCTAGGCTTGAAGGTGGTACTTCCTGTTTATCCTGGGCCAGGGGAGACGAGTTCAGTCTGCTGTGGCCTTACTCTAGACCTTGAATGGGGTTTGTTTGGATGTTGGAACGCTGGGGAGGTGAACCGCTTGTGAAACAGAATGAAACTGCTGCTGCTTAGAGTACAGGGGCCTGGAAGCATTGGCCCAGAGCTGCTTTTGCTGCGGGTGTGGGGGTGGTGGCGGTGGCGCCGTCAGCTCCTAGCTTGCAGGATACTTATATACCGTGCAAAATCTCATCCACCACCACACTTGGTTTGCTTCAGGGCCCACCAGCAGATCTCGGCCTCTTTCCAAGCCCGGCCCACACGGCAGGCCTCTCTTACGATTCATTTCTCACTTTGTCCCTGGATTTCTGAATGCTCCAACTAGAATTTCAAAGTGAACAAAAGTCAACTCCTCTTTCAGCGTCAGCTTCAGAATTTCCCTGGACGTTCACTGTCTACATTTCCAGCCAGTCTGGAAATGCTACGGACAGATTCGGTTGCTGTGTTATGCCAACTTTATGAAGTCAGCAATCTCTCTTCTTGTAAATGAATGCCCAGCAGCCCACCTTTTGACACCAGCTGGGAAAGGCTTCTTTAATAAGGAGACATGTAGCAAATGCTCACTTGCGCACAGGCTGTGGGAGGCAGGCCAGCTTCGCAGAGTCAGACGTGAAAGATGTTAGCTCCTTGACACTGAACCGTGTCCTTACCCACACGAGTTCAGGTCGGACACTTCGCTGTTTTCTTTGTTGTTATCTCCTTGCTGTAAATGGAGATGACATAGGCTCTCATGGCCTCCCTGGAAGGAGTCTCTGACCCAGAGACTCCTGGTCTGGTGCCCTCCACGTTGGCGTGATGCTGTGTGCTGGGCTGGGAGGAGACTTCAGGGCAAGGCATTTGTCCTCTAAACGCTCACTCTAAAATGGCTCCCACAGGCCTGGAAAGCCTGGAGCTGTTGGCCTAAGTGCAGCCCCACCAAGTTCCCGGCCCTGGCCCAGGCTGGCCGCTTTGGCTGTGGCCCAGTGGCCACCACCACGGGTGGGTCCGGAGAAAGTGAATTCCTTTCCAGGTGGCATTGTTTTCCAGTCCCTAAAGGGGAACAAGATAAATGTCTGCATTGCAGCAGGACTAGGTAGGGGCCGCGGGCCCGGCTCCCCAGCAGCCCAATGGGGTTCCTCTCTCTAGCTTTTGAACCAATAGATTTGGAGGCAAGGTTAAAGATTGACAACTGCAGTGGCAGGACTCAGAGCAGGCCTTCTGGAAATTTCTGCCGTCTTTGTCCCTTGTAGGAAAAGCAGAAGCGTCTCCTGCGTTCCATTCCTGGGCCTTGTCCTCCCCTCCCCCTCCTCAGCAAGGTAGAGTGTTCTCTGTGCCACATTTGTAAATGGCAGAGGGAGGAACAGAGCGAAGGGCTGTTTTCCTTTTTCCTTCTGCCTCCTCCGTCCCCAAAGAGGATGCACAGCTGCGGGGAACAAACAGGACACACTGGGGCTTTTGATTCCTCCCCTTCCTCGGCTCCTCCCCCCCCACCCCCAGACCCTCCAGGATGGATTCACTTTCTGCTTTGGGAAATTAAGTGCTGTTCACATGGGGGAGGGGGAGGAACTGCTTTTATTAGCTCCAGAAAATGGTCAGTGTTCAGTCTGTAACTAGGAATTAATTATATATAATCACTCAGTAAACTTTCTACAGTTTTTCTAATTGCCCAAGATGAACATAGGTAGCCTGTTGGAGCCAAGTCCAGCTACTTCTATAATGAACAGCTCAAAGATTTGAGTCAGAAAGAAGGACACAGTGAGGCCTCTGGCATTGTAAATTAGGGATGAAAACAACAGCTCCCCCGTTTCTTTCTCGTTACCCCTTTCCTTTTAAGCAAAACAGCCCCCCTTTTCCTTCCCTGGGAGGGCCGTGGTGGACGGGTCCTGAGTGGGGGCTGGGGGTGGGGGAGTGACTGTTTAGAAAGTGGGGTGACAGGAACCCCTGGAGGTGAAGCTAGGCTTGGCAGAGTGCAGCCACGTCAGCTGTGCGATCCCTTTGTTCCTGTGTGGCCGCCTCCTACGTTCGTCAGCTTGCAGCCCTAGGTCTCCCTCTGCCCCTGGTAGACCCGGAAAGGAGAGGTACATTCCAGGGGGCCTTGGCGCCCCGCAGCCTGGAGTCCACCCGGGAATGTGTTCTGAAGCCCCAGGCTGGCTGTTAAAATGCGAAAACAAGCCAGGATCCACCTTGGCTTCAGGTTGCCCTTCCCCCACCCCACTCTCCTTACAGACAAACAAGCAGGCGGTGGCCATGCCAGCTCTGCAGCCAGCCGGCTGCCACGCTGGCCTCTCCCTGCCCGATCACCTACCCACCGGCCGGCCCCGAGCCAGCGGCCCGTCCTCGTCCTGCCTGGGCCTCGGGCACGATGCCCTCCTTTCTCCCTTGGAGCTGGAGAGCAGTCACCTTGAAATAGCCCACTCCCAGCCCCAGGGGAGTTGGGAGGCCAGTCCTGAGACCTGCAGCAGTACATGCCCAGACCCACTCTGAGGCCATTAGCTCGGCCTCTGCAGACCCCCATTGTGAACTCAGGGCTCTGCTGAGGGTGGACAGAAAGCTAGTTTGTGAGCATCCTGGGCCTGGGAGAAGGGGGCCTTGTGCCCGGGTGTCTCCTGCAGACCCCGATGTCTTTCCTTGATGACTTCGGAGGACGGGCTGTGAGCCGGCCCTTCGCAGCCTCACACACAGTCCTTTCATTTTTGCCTTGGCCTCAGATCCAGGTGAGCCCTTTAGCTGGGTCTTTCTGAAGCCTGCTGGCCCCTGTTGCGTTTGCATGCAGGCTGGGTTCCAATCTACTGGGCAGGGGGAAAGGGCTTCCTCCCAGCCTGCTCCCTGGGACTGGTTTTGTGCCTGCAGACACCTGTCTGTCTACAGCTCTATGCCACGGGGCTGCAGGATTCCTACCCTCCCACCCACCTAAGAGGGCAAGGGGGCTTCTGCGCTGTACCTCGTGCTGCCTGCTCAGGATCTAAGAGAAGGCTTTTCTTAGCAACCTGTGACTTCACAAACTCCCTGTCATTGCAGGGTTTTTTTTTTTTTCCCTTTTTTTTTTTTCAAAGCTTGCAAACGTTGGGTTGTTGATGTCCTTTGGTTGAGCTTTTTCCTAGTTCTGATCTTGAGGAAGGTGGCTTTGAAACTGGCAGGGCTGCTCACACAGAAGCCACAGCGACTGAACAAACTGCTACCATTTTAGCTTCAATACAGGAGTGAGGCACTGTTGCCAGACGCCATTTTAAGAATCCTGCATAAATAGCTTAGCTACCGATGACTGCCTGTTTTAGGTGAGTGCCTATATAAAGCCGCCTGCTAACCATTCCCTCCCTCCCTCCCTCCCCCCCCATTTAAAAAATTAATTGCAGATCTCGGAGAGCATGTTTATCTGTGTTCTGATGTTCACTGTTTTCTGATGTAGGAGAGGAAGATGTTATGCTTTGGGGATTAAATATTTCTTACAGCCTGGACCCTGTGGTATTTTCAATGAAAGTACAAACCAGGAAAATGGGAAAAGCCCTTCCGACTGATGCATGACTCCTGAATTGCTGTGTGGTGGTCCTCCTCTCTAGAACCAGTGTCTGCATGCTGGGGATAGAGTCTTAGGTGGGTTAGATATTCTTGGTGAGAAGTCAGATGCTAGGGACACTTGGGGAACAGAAAGATCTGAGCATTGTGCATCCAGGCAGCTTCTGGCAAAACTGGATGCTTTCCTTTTCTCTCTTGCAAGTGATGAGAGGTTGAGAAGCCTGGGACTTTTCGGAGCAGCCCAGTCCTCAGAATTAATAATCAGGAGGCTGAACGCATCTTAGAGGTGCAGTGGTACACTGGCAACTTTTAATTGCTCTTCTTCTTAGCGCATGCAGGGGAAGGGGCGAGCCTAGGCATTCTTGCTCAGACCTTGGGCGAGAAATCCTTTTATTCTTTAGGGGCTGAAAGGGGTGGAGTGGTTTGGGTTGTGTTGACAGGTGCTGTTGTTTCTTCCTTTATTGGCCTGAAATGTATCAGTTTGTGAAATCCACAGGCAAGTGACTTGGGTTAATTTTAAGAGGTGATGTGGTGGATACAATGTGTACAACTAGTTGATGGTATATTTTCCTGTAGGGGAGAGAGCTGTTGATCAGGTTTCAACTACATTTTTTCCTGGGAGGTAGGGGTGGTGGGGGTGGGGGCAGCTTCCCTCTCCCAAAGACCTTAAAAAAAAAAAAAGTAATGTGGGTTTGAACCAAGGGCTTGTTGTTCATTGGTTTTGATTTCAATGGTCTGAGTTGCAGGGGGCTGGCAGGTATGGAAGGAGGAAGCTGTACATTTTTTGAGACTTTAATGTGTTAATGGCAGAAGTTCAAAGTATTCTTCAGATGCAGCTGCCTTTTCTCTTAAAGAAATTGTGATTTGACTGTTTTTTCCCCTAAATGACTGAACAGTTGTTCACCTAAATTGACCAAGATCACTGGATCATTGAGACAGGTACAAATCTTTTCTCCCCATCACTTTTGATGTAATATTCATAGTTTTTTTTCCCTCCCCTAATAACATATGAGTGCTTAACACTAAACCAAAAAGCGGAAGTCCCTTTAGATGTGGCTATTGAAAATGACTAATTTTGCATTCTGGTCTTTGCTTTTATAAATGAAATTTCCCCTTCTAATGCTGAGACACTGCAATTTCCTTTAGTCAAATTCGAGTTACTCTGTGTATGTGTGTTTGTGTGTGCATGCGTGTGTGTGCGCGTGCGTGTGTGTGCCAGGCTGCATGTATGTGTTTGCATGTGCACGCAGGGGTTGTTTTTGAAAGGATGACTTGCTGCTCTGTAGAAAAAAAAAAAAGATGGTTTTCTTACATTCTTGAGCTTGGGAGCCTGGGCTAGAGCTGGTGGTGCTATTGCTGAAGTTAGGTGGCTATGTTGCCCACTTGTTCTACTTGGGGAGATAAAACAGCCGAACTGTTTCAGACTCTTCTGCTGCAGAATTGATTATCCTAAACTCAGCAGCAAATAGTCGCGGAGTAACTACTTTGCGTTTTCTTGGTCTCTCAGCAGCATTCCTGCCCTCCTGGGTGATCCTTACACCTCTGCACGTTTGCCAGGCTGTAGAAGCCCTTTTGGGCTCTGCATAATTGTTTCTTTCCCCGCTGTACATTTCAGCTGCATCAGAGATTAGCGTTTTCTTCATCATTCAAAATATGGGATTGGTTTCAAGAAGTTTAGAATTTCACATACTTCATGCTAAGGAGGGAAACAGAATTCTGGTTGCTAGAAAGATCAAGGTAGCTATTTGTTCTTTTGAAGTGAACCATCTACCCATCTCCCGCTGCCTGTAAGGGGCTTTTGGGTTAAAATTTATTGCTAATTACCCCAAGCATGAACCCACCCCAGCTTTCAGCTGGACAGCCTGTGTGTGTTCCAGGCACACTGTTTCTGGGTTGAAAATGTCGGAGCAGAGTGTTAGTGCTAAGATCACCGTTGTATTATTGCTCATTAGTGCTGTGTTTGGACTGAGCAGGCTGCCCTCCTCCTAGAAAAGCGTATGTGACATCACATCAGTTGTTTTCTTGGGTACTGTGTGTCGCAGGCGGTCTGGCGAGATGCTTTGTAAGTGAAGTTGTGAGGGAGCCCGGTCTCGAATGCTCAAAGTGATAATATTCTGATGTAAGGCCACAGTACTGTTCTTTCTCCCTTGTTGGGACTGCTTAGTCGGAGGCCTCCATGTTCCTGTAATTTACTTGTGAGCTGTAATTTCTCCCGCTCTCCTCCCCACCAACACGGCGCTCTCCTAATCCATCTCCGTCGTACGGAACACACAGCATGTTCCCTCCAGCTTCCTCCTTGCCCCGGCTTTGAGTCTGCCTGCTGGATGGAAAATTCCGGCCACTCAGCTGGTGCTGCACCCATTTCTTCTGGCTGAGCCACAGTCCGATGGCGTCTCACCCAGATCGCTTGTTCAGGTTCCCGCCATGTCAGGGTCAGCCTGCGTGTTGCGAGAGTTCTGGTCCCTGGAGCTGTTTATACCTCTGATAGCAGAGCCGCATCTTGTCCTTGGGGTTGGCTTGTGGGGGGTGTGTGTGTGGGAGGGAGGCGGGTGCGAGGAGAGGTGAAGGGACTGCTTCAGCAGAGAGGCAGAGAACGTTCTGGATGGCAGACCTTGCCAGCACAGGGCCTGCCTTCCCCCCACTCTCAGTCTGTGTCTTCTGCTTTTGTGGCGAGGGCTAATTAGTCACAGCTCAGAAGTAAGCAGGCAGGCCTGCTCTGCAGAGAGCAGTCAGGGGGTGGGCGTGTGGAGACCCCAGGCCTGACTCCTGGGGTGGATGCTGCTTGTCTGAATGTGTTGAGACCAGCTCTCTTGCTTCTATTTCTGCTTTGTAATTTGTCTTTTTTTTCTGTCTCTGCCTCATCAGGAAACTGTAAGATTTAGTGGGGAGGTCTGGGGAGCCCTCACCTTGCGGGATTCAGAGGTGGGAACCCTGGGTACCCTGGGAACGCCTGCCCCTGAACCCGATGTTAGCCACAAGGAGCTTGCTCGCCCAAGGCCGGGGCCTCCCTGGCCGCCGGGGCGGGTTGTAATTGCCTGCCTGCAGAACAGTGCTCCCCTCCCCCCGGAGCCTGACCACTGGAATGAAACAAAGAACAGCCCAGTGTGTGTGTGTGTGTGTGTATGTGTGTGTGCAAGGAAAACTCCTTTAGGAGTCTTACTACTTTGCTGAACTCAGGGGTGGACTCCCTCCCCTCCCCCATCAGGGTGGGGGATTGTCTTAAAGGTGGGGTTGTCCGCAGGGACTTGTGACTAGCCGTCCCCACGGGCTGTCCCCAGCTCATCTAAACATGCACATAATTTGCTCTATTTCAGCTTGGCTGAAGAGGAAATAAAAACAGAACAGGAGGTGGTAGAGGGCATGGACATGTCTACTCGCTCCAAAGGTAAGACTCCTGTATTATCCGATGCAGGGGTGAGGAGGAAGCTGAGTTCTCTCCCTGCTTGTTACTGAGCAGGGCAGGGCAGCTCTCCCAGGCCCTCTGATGGACGGCCGTGGGTTGCTGTCTGTGTAGGTGTGTGGACTTGTCCGGGGTTGTCCTGACCACCCGTGTTAGCTGGCGCTGCCTCTCCGCAGGGTGACTCTTGCAGGAGGCAGAGTTTACAGAAAGCAGGTTCTGGAAGCCACACGAGCCCTAGCCGCTGCGGGCTCTCTGATCCCTGGACTCTCAGAAGTGGGGTGAAGCTGGCCCACTTCGTGGGAAGCTGGTGGGGCCTTGTGGACCCCTCGAGTGTCTGCCTGTGGGACCAAACCGCAGCATGTGAGGGCCGAGTCGGATTGTGGATTTTAACCTGAGTGGTCTGTAGCTGGCCCCTGCGTGGCTTCTGATCGAGGTCTGGGTGCTTTGTGTCTGGGCTGCGTGTGGTTCTGTGAGGTCCCCCGAAGGAGGCAGCTGCTCTCTTGCCCCCTTTTCCAGAGGAGCGGCGGAGCCTGGCGTCGCGTGTTCCGGTGATGGGAACCTTGGAACGTTGGATCAAGGTGTTTTCATTTTTTCACGAGTCACCGAGCACTTGTTCCAAGCTTGCAGCCCTGAGCCGCGGTGGCTTCTGGGGCAAGAGGGGGGTGCGGCAGGGAGAGGGGACAGCTGGAGGGGGTGGTGAGGCTCTTGCAGGACGCTTGACCTGGCTAGAGAGATTCACAAAAGAGGATCTCTAAAGGCCAAAACAAAATGCGCTTTGAAGGTGTGTGTAAGGCAGCGTGGCATTTGGGCCGAAGCTGGGGGTCCATGCCCGAGAAGGGGGAGCTGGCCGCTCTTAGACAGGGTGGGATTTAGAGAGGAGGGAGGGCATGCTGCCTTGCTGGGTGGTTTGTGCTGGGGCTCCTGGGAGAGTGGGCTGGGTCTTCATCGGGCAGAGAAAACCTCTTGGCTGAGGTGGATGAGCAGGTGCCACTGCCCGCCCAGCTGCCTTGTGGCCCGGGGGACACAGGGTGGATCGGGTCGGGCCCTGGAGAGGAGCCTGGGTGTGGGTGGGTCTTTCCGCTCTCCTGTGGAGGCCTGGACACTTGTTTGTCCCTCTGCTCCTGGAATGGGTGTTGGATTGGGATCCAGGCTTTTCTCATGACAGTGGGGGGCCCCTCTGGCTGGATTCTTCCGATTCTTTGGTGGGGGGGGTGGTAGGGGATGCTCCCATTTTGTTGATGAGATCAAGGCTTCTGGGTGGGAAGCAGCTGGGGGGGCTGCTCTGAGGCTGAGTCCGCCTGGACCCGCCCGTGGTGTCCTGTAGTTGCCTACCAGGGCAGGTGTGAGTGTGGGGATGTCTCCTCTTCCTTCCCTCGCTCGCCCCGCTGGGCTGGCCTTTCCCGCTGTCTGGGGCGTGGCCACCCTGGAGTGACCATTGTTCCTTTGCTGCATCCGCTTGACCCCTGTCCTCCTCCTGCCAGCATCCAGGACAAAAGAAGCCCCCTTCACCTCCCTCCGACGAGCTCCCAGCTCCCTCCTGTAGGCCCCATGTGCTGTGGCTGTGACCTGCCTGCCTGGGCCAGCCGCTTCGCCTCTGCTCCCCTGTGGCCTCCGGGTCACCTCGGGCCTGTCTCTCTGTCCACTCAAGTGACGTAGTGCCTCCTGGGCCCTCCTGGAGCCTCGGGCCCTTTGCCCTGTTGTGTCCGCGCCGCTCTGCAGCCTGCCTGCCTGTTTCTCGCTGCTCAGATTCATCTTAGGGTTCGTCTGAGGCAGTCATTCCATCACGCTTTGTCAAACTTCAAAAATACACCGAATCCCAAATGTGCAGAGGAGTCACGAAGGCAGTGCTGAGACTTTTTTAATTTAAGAAGATTGGGACCGGCGTCGTGGCGCAGCAGGCTGAGTGGCACCTGTGAGGCCAGCATCCCATATTAGTGCTGGTTCCAGTCCCGGCTGCTGCACTTCCTGTCCAGCTCCCTGCTGATGACCTGGGAAAAACAGGATGGCCCAAGCACTCGGGCTTTATCCTGGCCCAGCACTGGCTATTGCAGCCCTCTGGAGAGTGAACCAGTAGATAGAATCTCTCTCTCTCTAACTCTGCATTTCAAATAAATAAATCTTTTTAAAAAAATAATTATGCTTTTCTTATTTATTTGAGAGAGACAGAGCAGTAGAGCTCGCACATGCTGGCTCACTCCCCAGAAGCCCGTCCAGATCTCCCACATGGTGGCAGGAGCCCAGCTGCTTGGGCCATCGCCACCACCTCCCAGGGTCCACTGGAGCAGAACTGGAACCCGGGTACCCTGATGTGGGATGTGGGCTTCCCCTGTCGTTACTGTCACGCATTCGTGTGACTTATTGGTCTCAGTCACAGTTGGCAGATTACCAGCTTGTATTCTGTTTTTTAAAATCTCCCACAAGGTTCCTCGCCTGTTCCCATGTCTCTCTCGGTTGTCAGGTCTCTGGGCGGGGCTGGTTTCTCCCACTTCATTTTTGGGGAGGCCGACAGTCGGGAGGCATACTGGTCAGGTGGCTCGTGGGGTGTTCCGTCAGCTTGATGGGTTCCTCGCAGTTAGTCTTGGTGAGGGAGAGCCCAGAGGCCCGGTGCCATTTCAGCTCATGGTATCAGGGGGTGGCCGTGGCCACTCTGCCCGGTGCTCTGCTCCTTGATGGGCGGGCACAGGTATGACCCACACTCGGGGTGAGGGCCGCGTCCACAGGTTACCAGGACCTCTTGTTTCCGTGTGGGATGTTTGTCCCTTCGTCCTTGGCTTGTTTCTTCAGTAGGAACCGGGGAAACAGCCGTCTTAGGTTTTGGGATTCAGTCCAGCGTCATGTGTTGTCTGGCTGTTCGACAGCCCGTCGTGAGGCGTGTCTGGATTTCTTGTTTTCTGGTACTGCAAGGTGCTCCAGAATCATCCTGTGTGTGTTCTGTCTCAGCCTAGAAACAGCCATTTCCCCAAGGACCCTGGTGCCTTTTATTAGAGAATGGTTAGATACCACAGTTTGTTTTTGTTTCAAAGATTTATTTTATTCATTTGAAAGGCAGAGTTAGAGAGAGAGAGAGAGAGAGAGAGAGAGAGAGAGAGAGATCTTTCATCCTCTGGTTCACTCCCCAAATGGTCACAATGGCCAGGGCTGGGCCAGGGCTGGGCCAGGCTAGACCAAAGCCAGGAGGCAGGAGCTTCATCCAGTTCTCTCACGTGGATGCGGGGTCGGAAGTACTTGGGCCATCTTCTGCTTTCCCAGGTGCATTAGCAGAGAGCTGGATCAGAAGTGGAGCAGCCAGGACTTGAACTGGTGTCTGTATGGGATGCTGATGCTGCAGGTGGCGACTTTATGCGCTACACCACAGCACCAGTCCCGGACACCAAAATTTGGGTGCTTGGGTGTGCTCTGTGGTCCTGGAGTATTTTGACTTCCAGGCTGAGCTGGCGGAGCCTGGAGACAGTGTGGATTCAGCAGTGTCTCCCTTAGGTGTCTGCATCCGCTAAGTGTGTGCGCGTACACTTGACTCAAACATTAATCCATTTTTGCATGGATCGCTCTGCCTTGTCCCCTGACTTAACTGTAAACTCCCTCCCCAACAGTGGGACAGCTGGCTGCCACCACTCACCAGGTGGGCATCCAGCTGGATGAACTTGAACCTGTTAGATAGACCACGGCCCAGACCCGGATCACTGAACATTTCCAGCATCTAGAACGTTCCGATCATACTGAGTTCGTTCACAGCCCTTGCCCTGGCCTTGTGCTTTCGTGGTTTGTCCTGCCAGGATACAAGCTCCTTGCCTGCACACGAGCCCGTGGTGCTTGCCCTTCCCTTCCCACCGGGAGCTGGGATGGCATGGAGGCTTAAAAGATTGGCTACCAGAGCCAGACCTCCGTTTCTGGCTTGCCCCTTCCTAACGCCGTTGTCGTTCGTGCCTGTTTCATTCCCTGACGGGGGATGATGATAATGATAGAGGGTTGGGGTTGAGATGACATTTGCTCACACTGGCAGAGTGCTCCGCATGGTGTTGGGCCCTGGGAAGCCTCCGTCTTGATTAGAAGTGACTTGGAGAGACCAGTAGGTTGACAGGTGCATAGAGCCAGCTCCTCACTGTTCTGCACGCCCCTCTCCCCCGGTAAATGTGGAAACCAGGCCCAGACAGAGCCCCTGCCTGGTGGGTGCAGTGAATCGGGTAGGGTTGCCCAGCAGGCAGGCTCGGGGTCAGCTGGAAACGCCTCTTGATCTGGGATTCTGACGCTAGGACTGTACTGTGGGTATTTGCTCAGTGTGGCTTCGATGGGGAGTCCATGGAGGAAAGGGTCCCCTAGCTTGGAGGGAGACCTTCCTCTCTTCCTTGGGAGGCTGCCATCTCTCAGGGCAGGGCAGTGGCAGTGGCTGCCGTTTCTAGGACACCTTGGTGATAGAGCCACTGCGTCGGCCGAAGAAATTGCGTGTCCAAGGGCCTGGCTCGCTGGGGTTGTGAAGGTGGACGGGGATGAAGGTTCTCTGTCTCTCTGAGTCATGATGATCTCAGCTCAGGCCCCAGTGTGATGAGCGGGGCTCAGCGAGTGTGCATCGATCCCTGTTCCCTGTGGTTGGGAAGTTCAGTGCTCAGTCCTCAAAGGGCACCCTTCCCACAGGGCTCTTTGGCTGTGAGTGGCGGAAGCCAGCTCTGGTGGCTTGGGCAGGAAGAAGGTCTGGAGGGGTCAGCTGGCATTAGACATCGCTGGGAAGGTCCAGGCTGCCCTGGGGTGTGGGGCAGGAATGGCTGGGCCTGGACTTGGAGCCATCAACACTGCCCCCACCCATGAAGACACAGTCCCTCCAGAGGGGGTGAGTGACCTCTGTGGCTCTGGTCTTGTCACTCCCCACCTGTAGGTAAAGGGGCCCTGAGCCATCCTCCAGGTAGGGAACTTAGGAGCTCTGACAATACCCGGCACGGGATTCGTTCATCCTCGGTGAGTCGGTACAGTCCCGAGGCGCTCCAGCCGAGCTTCAACGTGGACACCCTTCTCCCTGGGATGCGGCCTCAGTTCCGTGTCAGGCGTTGCCGTGGCGGCAGCCTTGGCACGTAGCGCAGTGTTTCAGCTCTCAGGGGACGTCAGCTGGACCTCTGTGTCCTTGGATCATGAGCTGCTGAGGATCCGCAGGTGTAAGCCGGATGCTCCGCCCGGATGCCAGGTGTGTTTGTGGGGCCAGTGAGTGGTGAACGTGTACCGTTTACTTAGGGGCAGGTGCTGGATGCAGGCTACTTTCTTCTCATAAGGCCTAGATGTGGGGGCATCGCTAGTCCCATTTGACAGCGAAGGAAACTGAAGCTTTGTGGATTAATCAAAGGGCAGAGTAAGGGCACTTGGCACAGGTTCTGTCTCCCATTGTAACCCTTGGTCCACACCTGCACCCACCTATGGCTGTCTCGGGGTTCCACATCAGATGTCTTTGGGGCAGTGACTGTGGCTGGACCCAGGGTACGATGGGGCCTGGGGGAGGGGAGTGCCTGTCCTCGGGTGGGCGGGGCCTCCATCTGATGCCTCACCAGCAGGAATACGGCTCACCCGGTGTTGCCAGATGGGATTTTTTTCCCCTTGCCTGATTTAGAAATGTGGTCTATGTAGGTTGGTTTTTCAAAGACCGTGCATGAACCCAGCTAAACACATGTCTGGGTCAGGCATGGCCGAGGACTGTCAGTTTGCATTCTCTGCGCGGGACTGGTCACAGCACAGTTCCTTGCAGGATTCTGGCCAAGCGACCAGCCCCTCCCTCGTAGGCCGGGGACTCGGGGTCTGAGAAATGAGAAATGACTCTTGAGTGCAGCTCACGTCTCAAACAAAGGCCACCCTGTCCGTGCCGCCTGCATCTCTCGGTCCCGTCATGTGTGCATTTGCGGTAGATTGTGGCATGTGGCTGCCGGGCTGCTGAGGCTGAGAGCGTTTTAAAAAATGTCTGTGTAAGGCCGGCGCCGTGGCTCAACAGGCTAATCCTCCGCCTTGCGGCGCCGGCACACCAGGTTCTAGTCCCGGTTGGGGCACCGGATTCTGTCCCGGTTGCCCCTCTTCCAGGCCAGCCCTCTGCTGTGGCCCGGGAGTGCAGTGGAGGATGGCCCAAGTGCTTGGGCCCTGCACCCCATGGGAGACCAGGAAGAAGCACCTAGCACCTGGCTCCTGCCATCGGATCAGCGCGGTGTGCCGGCCGCAGCGCGCCGTTCACAGCAGCCATTGGAGGGTGAACCAACGGCAAAGGAAGACCTTTCTCTCTGTCTCTCTCTCTCACTGTCCACTCTGCCTGTCAAAAAAAAAAAAGTCTGTGTAATGTCATGAGCACAAGGGAGCGAGGCCCTGGATAAAGCAGGCACAGATGCAGCGGAAGCTCAAGATATTAAAATCCTGAACAGTGTCGTGGGTGCCAAGGTTGGCCTGAGCGTGGATACATTCTTAGAGACAGGATGGGAGAGAATATACAATTATAGCGATTTGCTCACCAGCCCCAGACCTTAATCAGTACAGGCTCCCGGTTCTCACTGTTGTGTGTAAATGAAGACTTTCACGAAGGGCTTCTGTATGGACATGGCTGTGAGATGGAGACCTTCTGTCATTTTCCAAGGAAACTCTTCAAGCACATAGAACGCTAAACACTAGGAAATCATAGGGCCACACAGACATGCCTAGGAGCATTCTTTCAAAAAACGAGCATCGGCGTTTTTAACTGTTTTTGGCTCGTTTACATCTCCAACAGTCCTTGCTTGCGCGGTGCAGGCCAGAGGATTTATAGGCGAGTCAGAGAACCGGCCAGATGGTTCCTCTGCGGACACTGCCGACGTCTGAGCTGGGCTCTGCAGACCCTGCTCGGCCAGCACTGTCCCTTCCGGGCGTGTCCATGGACCTCCCGTCGGCCGCCTCTGCCGTTGGGCCTCGTGTTCCCGTGTGGACACCTTGAGCTTGCCCTTTCTGAAGCGTCACCCGTGGTGTGTGTGTACGTGACTGTTACTATCCTGGAGGACTGTGTCTGCGAGTGACCGTTGTCAACCTTCTTCGAAAAACCACCTGCAGATTACAGCGATGTTTAAAAAACAGTGTCCTTACTGAGACGAAACTTCCAGCAGACAGTTCTGTGTACAGTGTACAGCCCAGTGGTCCCAGATCTGTGCTCCTAACACCACACTGAATTTCAATAAATTTTCAGTGGGGCCGGCGCTGTGGTGCGAGTTAAGCCGCTGCCTGCAATGCTGGCATCCCATATGGGCACCCATTCGAGTCCCGGCTGCTCCGTGTCTGACCCAGCTCCTTGCTTGAGAAAGCAGCAGCAGATGACTCAAGTCCTTAGGCCCCTGTATCCATGTGGGAGACCCTGGTGAAGCTCCTGGCTCCTAGCCGGTCCAGCCTCTGGCAGCTGTGGCCTTTTGGGGAGTGAACCAGTGGATGGAAGATGTTTCTCACTGTGTCTCCTTCTTTCTCCGTAGCTCTTTCAAATAAAATAAATAATTATTTTTCAAAAAAATCAAACATTTTCATTGCCCTGGAAAGAAATCCTATGCCTGTGACCAGTCGCTCCCAGGTGCCCCGTGCCCCGCCCCAGCAGCCACTCACCCACACACTCTGCTTGGGGATGTGCCAGGCCCAAGCCAGGAGCCAGGAGCTTTCTTCTGGGTCTCCCATGTGGGTGCAGGGGCCCAAGCACTTGGGGCATCCTCTGCTGCTTTCCCAGGCGCAATAGCAGGAGCTGGATCAGAAGTGGAGCAGCTGGGCCTTGAACCCGTGCCCTTATCGGGTGCCGGCGCTGCAGGCCAGAGCTTTAACCCGCTGTGCCACAGCGCCGGTCCCGTGTGTTCCATTTCTCTTGGGCCTGGGCCTGCGGGCAGAGCTGCAGGGTCGTAGGGAATGACTGTGATGCGGTTAACCTTCCCCGGAACGCATGGCCCTGGGCGCACGCTCAGGGCTGCTGCGCAGGCTCTCATGACCCTGCCCCTGCCTCCTTGCTTCCAGCTTCTGTCCTGTTTCTTGTTTCTTCTTCAGGGCTGGACTTTCTAGAAGGATCCCCTGCACCTGCTCAACTCTGCCCCTCGCAGTCACCGATTGATTTCTCTGAGCTCCGGGAGGGTCCCCGTTGCTTTTTC
This sequence comes from Sylvilagus floridanus, assembly GCA_949820135.1. NCBI lineage: Eukaryota > Metazoa > Chordata > Mammalia > Lagomorpha > Leporidae > Sylvilagus > Sylvilagus floridanus. Next base: position 117,854,758 of record OX463231.1, on the reverse strand, counting down.
TGGGGGAGGATTTTCAGTCCTTGGCCTTGGCCGTGCTGGACGTTGCTGCTCATTCTGGAAATGGTCCTTGTGGCTTTTTGGCCACCACAGCCCCAACTTCCGTGGTACCTCCTCCTCCCCTCGCCGGCCACCGGCTGTTGGGGTTACTGGCAGCTTGTGTTCTTTCTCTGAGCAATGGGGCTCGGGTCTCTATGACTCATGCATGTCTGTTTCCAACCTCAGTTTCTCCTGAGTCATGATGCCGAGGGCCAGCCGCCCATCTGTCCTCCCTACCCTGTTGTTCATGGTCAGAGTCAACTCTCTCAGCCCTCCCCTCCTCCCCGATCCAGACACCTGCTTTTCCTCTGCCGTGAACACACCTGACACTGTGCGGCTCATCTAGGCCTGGGGCCTGGGACTTGTTCTCGGTTCTGCTGTTCTTTGGCCTCTCTTGGTCAGTTTCTTACAGTACTGGGTCCTAACATCACTCCTCTGCAACCTCTCCCCCGTGGAAGTATGGTGGTCTTGGAGTTGCTCTCACTGTTACCTGTCCCCCTCCCCTACCTTTCGGGAAACAGAGTCTCTCTTGGCTACCCCCTCCTGCTTTTAAACCTCTTTATAAACCTCAGTTGTTTTTTTTTTTTTTTTAAGATTTTGTTTTATTTATTTGCAAGGTAGAGTTACAGTCAGTGAGAAGGAGAGACAGAGAGAAAGGTCTTCCATCTGCTGGTTCACTCCCAAATGGCTGCAAAGGCCAAAGCTGGGCCAATCTGAAGCCAGGAGCCAGGAGCTTCTTCTGGGTCTCCCATGTAGGGTGAATACATTCCAAAGTTTATCTTGTTTGGGCAGTGAGCGAGAATGGCCGAGGCTTATGTCCTTATTCTTTCAGGGTGTAGGAACCCAAGACTTGGGCCATCTTCTGCTGCATTTGTAGGCCATCGCAGAGAGCTGGATTGGAAGTGGAGCAGCCGGGACCAGAACCGGCGCCCATATGGGATGCTGGTGCCGCAGGCCAAGGATTAACCCACTGTGCCACAGTGCCCACCTCCCTCAATGTTTTTGCCTTGGCTTTCAAGATGAAACCCAGACTCCTGCAGTCCTAGTGGACTGGCTGCTGCCCACCTCGCTGGCCCCTCTGTCTGTGCCCTTCTCTGGTTGGTGCAGTCACTGTGACCACCACGGATCCTTGGGCGAGCCGCCCGCGACCACAGGCCTCTGTCTGCGCCTGGAAGGTCACCATCTCCTCTCCTTTCTGTGCTGGCCTCCGCGTGACGCGAATGCCTTTGGTTTGTGTCCGAGCGGTTCCCCTGCGCCTGTCTCACCGTTCCAGGCAGCTCATGGCAAACCTTTATTGTGAGAGAATGAATGAATGAATGATGGCCTGCGTGTGTCTGTCGGATAGATAGAACTTTCATCCTGGAGCATGAAGTAAAAAGCCGCCTTTGGGCGGGAGAGGATGGCTTTGTTTGCAGCGTAATCCAGTGTCTGGAAATAATTACCCGGCTCGAATGTCTGCTCTCTCTGAAACAATTGGTGGCCTTTCTCTTCCCTCTGGGGACGCAGCCCTCTTTGAAAGGGCCCCTTCCGCCCAGTTTCTTTCCTTCCTGACATGTTATTACCAGGTCTGGTGGTGGGCTCTTCCCAACACGGGAGACTCCCGGTTCTGGGGCCGAGGACCACAGGAGATTCCAGGCCTTGGTCTGTCTTTGCTGGCCGGGGGCAGCTCCGCAGGGCCCTGCAGAACCCACGCGGGGCTGCACAGGCACTGGCTCTGCCGCTTCCCCCCAGGATCCACTTCCCCTCGCCCTGTCCACTTCCTCTGAGGCCTGGGTTCCCCCTTCTCCTACAGTGGCGTCCGTTAGATTCCAAGGTCAAAATCACCCTGGAAGATCCCTTACATTGCCCAGGAAAAAGTCAACAGCTTTGACCCGAAATTCTTATGCATACTGAAGTTTCGAGAATTTCCAAGCTGCACTGTGGGAGGAAGTGAAGGAAGTCCTTGTACACCAACTCCTCAGGGCCGACGGGGCTGGGCAGGCGTTCTGCATGCCTGCTTGCCTGCCAGGCTGCTCCCTTGTCGTAACAGGCAGCTCCTGCTCCCGCTCTCCGCCGTGGCTGCTGGCGCTGCTGTCTATGGCTGTTGAAATTTACATTAGGGAAAAAAAAATTGTTGCTGGGCGCCAGTGGGTGCCTGTGGCCGGGGCGGCCACGTTAGCATTGCTGTCACTAGGGGGAAGGGTCTGCAGGCTAGCACAGCTGAAGAGGCTTCATAGATGAATGGATTTGTTTGCAGCTCGGAGCGGTGGCTGCAAACATCTAGTCTGAGACCACCACAGCAGGAGAGGGCAGAGTTCAAGTTCACCTTGACCAGATCCTCCTGGACCTGCCCGTGTTAACTCTGATAATTCTGCCAAAAATGTGCTTTCTTGCCATCTTCCAAGTTGGCACTTCTTGCAGTCAGGCCCTTTGGTGCCTTGGCACCGATGGGGGTCAAGTTCAGGGGGCTGGGCCCGGCTCTGCAGCCTCCCCTCACTGTTGTGGCTGCTTACTGATTGGGTGTCCCTCGCCTGTTTGCACTGACCCAGAGCTAGGGACTCATAGTAGCAGCTCAGTAGGCGCTTTTGAAAGCCAGGATCTCTTCCAAGAGCTGTAAACAAGAGAAAGGTTCACTGGGTCTTTATTCAGATTATAACATCAGTGCCTCTGCCTGCAGCAAGCCAGAGTCTGCAGAGGAAAAGCTGCCAGGTGACCAGCGTGGTGAAGAGTTCGATGTCCTCACCATCGCTCCCTGCTCCACGCTTACAAAATTAGCAAAACCCTGCACGATGCATATTGAACTTCCTAGAACAAAAATATCCCTCGGCTCCAAGGCCTCTGCTGACCTCACTGCTCTTGGCTTCCCCTGCCCTGTTAGGCCCTTCAAGGGATTTTCAAGGTTAGATTTAATTATCTGAGAGTTAGGAATAATGGAGAGTATGGCAAACGGGGAGTCTCAGATTCCACCCAGAGGGGCAGCCTGCAGTGCTGTTGTGTGTGGATCTGAGGCCCGGGGTGGCCAGCTCTTAGGATTCTGCTTCGCTTTTTAAGAGAATTTAGACATCTGGATTTTCAAATCGCCAGTATTTAAATATTGACACCTTCTTAAATTTGAGAGAGAGAGGGAGTCCTCGACCTCCTGTCTGCTGGCTTACTCCTCAAATGCCCACAACAGCCTAGACTTGGTTAGATTACAGCTGGGAGCCTGGGGTGCCATGTGGTGGCAAGGACTCAAGTACTCGGACCATCACCTGCTGTTTGAAAGGAGACTTGAACCCAGTCCCTCCTAGGTGGGACACAGGGTCCTCAAATGCCTCCTCCGACTTAAATTTTAGCAGCCGCACCCGGGGCCGGCGCTGTGGCACAGTGGGTGAAGCCACCCTCGGCAGGGCTGGCATTCCACATGGGCACTGGTTTGTATACCAGCTACTCCACTTCTGATTCAGCTCTCTGCTGATGCGCCTGAGAAAGCAGCAAAAGATGGTCCAATTGCTTGTGCCCCGCACCCACATGGGAGACTGGGATGAAGCTCCTGGCCTCTGGCTTTGGCCTGGCCCAGTCCTGGCCATTGTGGCTATTTGGGGAGTGAACCAGGGGATGGAAGATCTCTGTCTCTAATTCTGACTTTCAAATGAATGAATAAATGAATTTTTTTAAGTAGCACCCAGCACATGGGCTCCGAGGGCACAGGCCATGTCTGAAGTTAGCAGGCTGCTTTCTTGGCCCCCGATTAGTCTCCTAGATCGTCGGTTCATCTCGCAGCTGTCAGTAGGGTTCTCTAGTGGCAGAGCTGACCTGGTTCCAGCCCCCATCTCCTTAAAGTCCCTCCACTCACTAACTCCATGCCCACACTTCGGTTTGGGACGGTCTTTCTTTCTTTCTTTTCTTTCTTTTCTTTTTTTCTTTGAAGCCAGGTCGCTCGTCCTTGCTTTGGGACCACATACCAGCAGCTACTGATGAGAGCCTGGGGGGCCTGCTGTACACAGACACATCTTGAGTGCTTGAAGCCATGGGGGTTGGCCGACATTCTGAGAAGCCTGGACAGAGACAGGAAGAACAGATTCAGTTTCTCTCTGCCATGGCCATTAAGTGGGACGCAGGGAAGATGAACTTGAAAAGTAATTTTTTTCACTTTCCCTCTTCAAGTCTGAGCCCACATGGCTGCGTGTGCACCTGCTGCCTGCTTGATGAGCCGGGCGTCACAGTAATCAGGGTTTGGGGGCTGAACTGGAGGATCTGTGGATTAGAAAGGCTGAGGACCCAGAGTGTGGTGGCCAGAGAGATCCTCAGCTTTCAGAGGGTCTAAAAAAGGTCCCTGAAGTAGGCTGAAAATCCTGTTACATGGTATTACAGTGTGTGAGGGTGATGTTCTGCTAGTAGTGAGAAATCGCTTCCTCCTGTGTGCTTTTTTTTTTTTTTTTAACTGTTCAGTGGGTCTGAAACAGTAGCTCTCACCCGAGAAGAATGGGGAGAACGGGGGAGATTGGTGGCCAAAGAAAGCCTGGGTTTCCTGCCTTGGGTTTTGAATAGAATCGCCTGGCCGCACACGCTAAGGATGTAAAACCTGACTCAGTCCCCTACTTTTGGGGGAAGTGGGCAGGAAGAACCCAGAGAGGCTGAGGGCCTGTTGGAAGGGACCTCGCCCGTGCCAGGGCCCCTGTCGTCTCTGAAAAGGCCTGGCGCCCTGTTGCACAGTTTCCCTGCCTGCGGACTTCTGGGTTCGCTGGAAGAGATTCTTAGGGGAAGAGACACGGAGTCCTGGGAGTCAGCCTGTTCCGTCGCTCAGTGAGTGGGCCAGGTGTGTGGGACACCTGTGAGCCAGTTGGTGTGCCTGGCATTGGGCTACAGGAGGACAGAGGCTGAGATGGAGCTCACGTTCTGGAGGGGATACAACAAACAAGTGGATCAGCAACAGAAGAAAACAAACAACAAGTTTTGCTAATTCTCAGCCAGGGGTGGCTCCAGTGAAGGGAAAACACAAACCGCCTGAGGATGATCTAATGAGGAGGCTGGAGGCTGGGGCAGGCAGGGGAAGCCTTCTCTGGGGAGATGAGAAGATGGACCAGCGAACATTCTAGAAGGAGGGCCCAGCCAAATGCAAGGGAGCTAGGCTTGTCTGAGGAGCAGCAAGGAGGCCATAGTGTGTGTGAGGGCGCAAAGGGGTCAGGACCAGATTCCTCGGGGCATGTAGGTCTTGGTAAGAGGTTGTGTCTCTGTAGGAAGCCCCTTGGAGGGAGTTCTTGGTGTCTGAGGTGCTGCAGGGAGGCAGGGGTGCAAGTGGAGCAGCCGTGAGTCGGCTACCAGTCATCCTGGTGGCCGCTGTGAGGTTACCCGGAACGGGAACAGGGAGAGAGGAGAAAGGAAGCGCCCTTCAGAGCACCTGGGTGTGCTCAGTGCGTCCTGCACATAGCTAGAGACTCTGAAGCTCAGAGAGGTGAAGTGCCCTGCCCAAGGTCACACAGCGAGTGAGTGAGCCAGGATTCACCTGGGCTGGGTGAACCTGCTCTGGGTGGGGAGGAGAGTGCCCTAGTCAGACAGGAGGGTGGGGCTGGCATCTTGGGCCACCTGGGGAGTTGTGCTTTTTTTTTTTTTTTTTTTTCTTCAGCTGGGAAATCCTGAGTCCTGGTGCGGTGTGGAGCCTGCCTGGGTTGCATCCTGGCCAGCCCGAGAGGTTTACTATGAGAGTTTGTGGACCGTTGTCAGGCATGGGCTGGGGAGGGGTAACAGGTGCAAGTCATGGTGAAGATACAAAAAGATCTGGGGAAATGGGCTTGGGATTTCTGGATTAGCTGCTGCTGTCTGCCCTGGCCCTCCTGGCCCCTTGTCCCCTTCCCCTCCCCGGGGACCACCCCCCACAGAAATGACTCCTGGTGTCCCTGGCGCACCTTGCCCTACCCTCTCCATGCATTGTCCCTTTGGATCCTAACCACTCATCCCCTCCCCCAATATTTATGTTTATTTATGGGGCTCAACTTGCTGCGCCACGATGCCAGCCAATCCTAACTAGGAAGTCTGATGTGCACAGCTGAGTGGGCCGAGGCACAGAGAAGCTAAGTAATTCGCCTGGGGGCACACAGCTGCCAGGTGGCGGTGCCTGGAGTCAGACCTGGTGCTGTGGTTGTATGTTGATGTCGGCCAAGGCAGGCCAGCCCTCTCCCTTGGATGGAGAATTACCGGTGGCTCCCACAGTCAGTTGACTGAGCCGTGAGGGTTTGGAGTGGAACCTGGCATGCACTGGCCACCAGGGCCTGCTGTATCCATCGGCACGCCTTTGAGCCTGCACAGAGGGATGCCAGTCCATCCTCCCCAGGCCCTTGGGAGGGGTCTTCATGAACAGCACCTGCGAGCCCCCTTTGGCGAGGAAACGGAACCACGTGCCTGGCTTCTCCCCTCCCGCAGTCGGTGCTTGTTGGCGCTTCTCTGGTTCAGCCTTTGGCTTGGCTGCAGTTTCTCAACCATCGCACATGGAATGCCACTTCCCTGCGGCTCTGCCGGGGCTCTGGGCAGCCTTACCTTGTCAACACAACAAGGCTACGCATGGCCTCCCTCCTGGCACAGCTGTGGGGAGTTGGAAAGGAATCAGTGCTGGTTTTCCAAACAGGGCCTCCCAGATACCAAGTGCCCCAGGAAAGGGGGCTGTTCCTGCTGCCCCCTGTTTCTGGGCAGGGCCTCCCCGACAGTCTCCCTGTCCTCCAGGTGCATTGTTGTCTTCTGTTTGTAATCTGACATCCCTGCCGCCCGGTGGAACATGAGGAGTGGGTTTTCTGTTTAAAGAGGCCCATGCCTGTGTGGGTGGTGGGTTTATACATGGTTGCACCTGCCTGGGAGCTCACTGAAGATTTTTTTTTAAAACGATTTATTTATTTGGAAGAATTAGACATCTTCCATCCTCTGGTTCCATCTCCAAGGGCTGGGCCAGGCTGAAGCCAGGAGCTTCTTGCAGGTCTCCCATGTGGGTTCAGGGGCTCAAGTACTGGAGCCGTCCTCCGCTGCTTTCCCAGGTGCATTAGCAGGGAGCTGGATTGGAAGTGGAGCAGCCGGGACTTAAACTGTGCCCCCATGGGATGCCAGCACCGCAGACTGTAGCTTAACCCGCTGCGGTCCCGGGAAGTTTCAACATGGAGTTTTGTGGTGCTTTGGGCCAGATCTTTTTCCTTTGTGAGGCTATCCCAGCAGCAGCTCCTCTCCTTGCCTAGCTGTGACCCAGTGTCCCCAGACATTGCCAGATGTCCCCCTGTCCCAGCTGAGCACCCCCACTTTGTCCTGTTCTCCCGAACACCTGAGCCTAAAGTACCAGGTGATTGATGCTAGGTCCTACTGGGTGCTGGGGATACAGACGTGGTATTAGTGTAGTTACATTCTGCTAAGATACCCTAAGTGGGCTGGCGCCGCAGCTCACTAGGCTAATCCTCTGCCTGTGGCGCTGGCACCCCCGGGTACTAGTCCTGGTTGGAGTGCCAGAGTCTGTCCTGGTTGCTCCTCTTCCAGTCCAGCTCTCTGCTGTGTACAGGGAGTGCAGTGGAGGATGGCCCAGGTCCTTGGGCCCTGCACCCGCATGGGAGACCAGGAGGAAGCACCTGGCTCCTGGCTTTGGATTGGTGCAGCGCACTGGCCTTAGCAGCCACTTGGGGGGTGAACAAACAGAAGGAAGACCTTTCTCTCTGTCGCTCTAACTCTGCCTATCAAAAAAAAAAAAAAAAAGAAAAAAAAAAAGAAAAAAAAAAGAAAAAGAAAACCCTAAGGGGTTAACTACTTGGCTGTGATCAGAAAGCATTCCGAGCAGTCTGCACTCCCCACTCCTTCCCACCCAAGATGTCGAGCGACTTGGGCCAGGGTAATCAGGGGCTGAAATCTTTGCTTCCCCCACTGGGAGGAGCCGAGGCGACAGGAGGGGGTCTGTCCCCTCCTGCCTGTCCAGTGCTTCAGTGGAGAATTTCTGGTCTTTACGGTGGCTTAGAGAGAGGCCCGAGCCTGCCCCGGGCGTGTAGGGAACAGGGCTCGGTTCCAGGCAGCGGCTCCTCCTCCGAATCGGAGCCACTGTATTGCCCATCTCTTCTCCGAGCCCCATTTCCAGGCTTCCTCTCGGTGTGATCCTGCCCTCTGCTGCCGCATCCGCACCTGAGCTTTCCAGAACCTGAGCCACGCCGGGTGGGGCCCCACGACCGGCCCAGCAGCCTGAGTAACGCGAGCAGGTCTCAGCCAGCAGAGACGGCTCCGCAGCCAGCCACGCGGGCCCGGCCAAGGGCAGCCGGTTCCTCCACATTCTCTTTGTGATGTCTGGCTGCATCCGCGGCTGGACGCAGCCTGCGGGGCCTGGGCCTGCTGAGACGGGGGTGGGGGCAGCACTGTCTTGCCGGGGTTGAGGCCCTGCCTCTCGGTGAAATCCGAAAGCGCTTGGCATTCTTGAACCAGGAAATTCCTGTTGCGATGTTGTCGCTTTTTCCAGAGGGCCTGGTCCCAGCTGAGCCCGAGAATGGGTCTCGGTTGCAATTGCTACTGCCTGTTGAGGGCCAAACACTGAATTCATTTGTAAATCAGCCTCTTCGCCCGAGCTGGAAGCAATTTCCGTCCTGCCGGGAGCTGCGGAGTTCACCTTTTACATATGAATGTGTCCTTCTCTCCTCCCCGAGAGACACCTAGCAAGGATTAGGTCTAGGGGATCAGAGACGCTGTTCTCATTTCTAGGGGAGGTGCAGCAGAGTTAAAAGAAAATTAGAAGCAATTAGGAGGGAAATGAAAAGCACCTCCGAAGTGCAGTCCGCGACCCCTTTTCTTCCCTGCCCCATCCCCGTGACCCTGGCGCTGTGGCCAGGAGCCTCCCGGTGGCTTCCCTCGTCTGCTGGAGCACACGGCTCCTCGCTGCGGTGCGCCCAGGGCTTGCGGCTTAGCCGAGGCGCTGTCGGGGGGGTGATAGATGAGAGGCGAAAGCCTGGGGACGCCTCTGCCTGCCCCATGGCACAGAGGTGACCGTGCCCTTGTCCCGCCGGGCGGCCCAGCGCGTCCGAGAGCGGGGCTGGCCTGGTAAGTGGTGACTGTTAGCCTCTGCTTCTCCCTCCTCCCCCTGGGAGAGCCGCTGGGAGCCGGAAGCAGGCATGTCTGCCGTGGGTGAGCCGCTGCGCGCTTTTTAAACACGGCGGCTGGGCCCTCGCAGCAGCTGTGCGGTCTCCATGGCAGGTAAGTGGCCTGCCCCGCATGGCCTGCCTCTTGCCTGCTTGCTTTGTGTCCAGCTACCTGGGACTCGTGGGCAGTTCCCCCCAAGGAGAGGGCCCCACCCTTCCATTCCGGCCCGGCTCAGGGTGGAAGTTCCGGGCGGCGGAGGAGCTGGCCCAGGCTTCGACCCTGGGGCCCACAGATGTTCCGGGGCCCACAGATGTTCCGCATCGCACGGGGTGTTGCTTTGTAGGAGGCCCTGGGGCTCAAGCTGCTCTGTGTGGGGGATCCTTTGCTCTCTCCCCATCCCCCATCCATGGCTCCAGATTTCAGGCAGTTCTGGGCTTTTGTTTCTTTATGATGTAATTGCGGGGTGGGGGAGGGAGCTGAGGCTTCCTGGGGTACCCGCTTCCCAGCTCTGAGTCTTACAGCCGATTTACGGAGCCCCGCTGTGCTGCTTCCGGGAGGGCCTGCTGGAGTGAGCCTTTGGGCTGGCTGCAGGTGAGCAGGAGCCACACCTGCTGGCCCACTCGGTGCCCACACCTGCTGGCCCACTCAGTGCCCACACCCGCGCCCGCCTCTGCCTTAGTCCTGGGGGGAAAACCGGGCTTTTTACAGTTGCTGGAAACTCCGGGGTTGATTCTGCTGGCCACGTCGTCTAGGCTGGCACTTTTCTTTGGACGTTGAACCCGCAGGGTGGGTGTGCCGTGCGCCCCTGAGAAAGCGAGCTCTGGTTTTGGCGCTGGGGAGGGGTTCCGCGAATGGCTACCCCTGAACAAGTGCTTCCTCTTGCCAGGTCTGTGCTGGGAGTGTCATGGAATTCACCCTCCTCCAGTGAGGAGGCCACGGTGCCTCCATCTGGTAGAACCACAGAGGCACAGGGAGGCTGGGTGACTTCCAAAAGGCCCCACTTCCGGCAGGAGCAGAGCTGGGCTCTTCACGCGGCGTGATGCCAGATCGGAGCGTGCGCCCCTGGCTTCCCTTGTCCTGGTTTGCCCAGGACCTGGCCAGCCGCTTAGAAGGTCGCCGTGTTCCTGTGGCTCCCAGGCCTGCCTGGGCCTGTTGGCAGACTCGCTCCCGTCCAGGCCCCGAGGCTTGTCATCCATATCATGTGGGAAAACCGCAGCCTGCAGAAACCGCCGGCTCTCAGCGGTGGCCTTTGCCCTGTGGGGCCGAGCTGGCCCCTGATGGTGTGTCATTTCCTAGGCCCCCAACAGCAGCAATGGCTCTGACTCAGGCGCCGGGGGTGGGGGGCGCCTGGCGGGGAGGTACCTATGGCACCCCCCAGCCCGGGCAGCTCCTGGTGCCACCGGGTGACCCTGGGGAGCCGGGTGTGCTGTCTGGGCACGGCCGTGGAGAGGATGGCGTCATCTGCCAGTGACACACACTCCCTCCCTCTCCCACTTCCTGGAACTCCTTCTTGGGCATTCCCTGCCCCCACGCCTCAGTCTGCGGCCTCAGGGGAAGTAAAGGCAGAAGATGGACGGGGTCTGAACCGGGGGACTGGGCACTGGGCACTGGGCAGTCTGCCTGCTGTTCAGTGGACTGTGACGCATGGTGCGGTGGTTTGGGTTCAAATCCAACCCCGCCACTTGGTAGCTTGGGCCAGGGCCTTAGAGGGGCCCCGTGAGAAGCGTTCTGACCAGCGCGTGGTCATCCAGCACCCACAGCAAAAGGAAGTTGTCTTGAAGCAGGGCGCCCCTTCAGCCAGAGGACGTCCGGGGAGTGCCGAGGGGTTATTTCTGGTGGCTCACAAGACACAGGTTTGGGAAGGATCTTGTCACATGCTCCATTCTTCCTACCCGGTAGACCTTCCTGGATCATTGAGGTTGCAGCGCCATGTCACAAGGAGCTCTCTGCTCTGCTCAGCTGTGTGTCTGAGTCACTGCTCCATCCCTGGACTTCTCCAGGTGGGGGGAGGGGACAGAGGGTCGCTGCTGGGCCAGCCTCCTGGGCTCCAGATCCTGGAGGGGGTGATTCAGTCTGCACTGCCCCAGGTTTATAGAAGAAAGGTGCTTAGCAAGTCAGCCTGGTCAGGATTAAATCATTAAAGGAGAGAAGAAAAATGTGCGGGTGTGGCTTTGTTACCGCGACCACAACCAGCCCCCCCACCCCCCCAGCAGAGGCCTCGTTCCTGCTGGGGGGGGGGAGGTGGGACCACTGACCCGCTGCCTGCTGCCTGCCACCCTCTCGGGCAGGCCTGGCCCAGTCTTCCCCCAGAGCCTTCCTTGCCGGCCTCTGCTGCCTGTTATTTGGAATCTGTTAAATTCCTGCCCCTTGGGTGCAGCTGCTGAGCCCTCATTAACTCCAGGGGGAACCGGTGTGTTTGTAACGCAAACAGAATGGGGCTTTTGGTCTTGTGCTGAGCCTGGGAGCTTTGGAATCCTCTTCGGTGTGGGCAGCCTTGCGCCAGCCCTGCCCTCCCCGCTCACGGGCAGGGTCTTGGTTTCCCCCTTTGTTTTCCAGGGCAAAACGGTCGGTCGCTGGCTGTAAATTGCTCACAAGCATTTTTATTTCTGATGGTGCCGGCTCTCTCCCTTCCGTAGCGGTGGTTTAAGCTCCTTTGGCCCTGAGTTGAATTGTTCTTGCTGGGACGTCTTTGAGAAGCTGTGGTAGGCTGGGGGGGCCTCTTCCCAGGAAGTTGCCTCCACATCCAGACAGCAGCGTGTGGGTCCCCGCGGCGCCGATAGACTTGCAGCCTGGTCCCCCTCTGCGTGTCTCTTCCTGTTGTATAGATAAGACACTGGAGCCTGTCCGCTGCTTGTTTCTTTCTCCAGGGCCTTGCTTCCTTGCTTGGCTTCTGCTCACTGAGCCTCAAGCTGACCCCGGGAGAGTGGGGGGAAGCAGCGATGGGCTGCAGTGTGTGGGACACGGTTCTCCAAGCTGGAAGACACACCCTGGAGCGGGGGTGGGGAGCCTCCAGCGTGGTCTGGCCCTGCCAAGGCACCCATAGGTGGGAGCCGAAATTGAGTCAATCTGTAGCAGGCTGGTGTTTAAGTTGATCATTTTGTGTGGCCCATGAATGATTTTTTAAAATATTTATTTATTTATTTGAAAGGCAGAGTTACAGAGAGACAGAGAGAAAGGTCTTCCATCCACTGGTTCATTCCCCATTTGGCCACAACAGCTGGAGCTGTGCCAATCCAAAGCCAGGAGCCAGGAGCTTCTTCTGGGTCTCCCACGTGGGTGCAGGGGCCCAAGCACTCAGGCCATCTTTTACTGCTATCCCAGGCCACAGCAGGGAGCTGGATTCGAAATGAAGCAGCCAGGACTCAAACTGAGGCCCAGGCACCCATGCGGATGCCGGCACTGCAGGTGTCTGCTTTACCCGCTGCACCACAGTGCCGGCCCCCCAAATGATGTTCCTAATATCCACGTGGCCTTTGGCGGGAGCCAGGCTCCTCAGCCCTGCCCTAACGTCTCAGCCTGGGCACATCTCAGCCCCTGGAAAGGTTCCTAACACACAGACCCCTGGTTCCCACCCAGAGTTTAGATTCTGTAGATCTGGGGTGGGGCCTGAGAATTTGCATTTCCACCTTGGGAACCACACATGGGGGGCCCTCAGCAGAGGAGAGCTCAGCCCCAGGGGGGAACCCTTGGGGCTGATGGAGCGGTGGCTGGGCTGCTGATCCACAGTGCCCTGGTTCTGACTTGGGGCTTTTTGTGTGACCCTGTTTGTGAAGGTTATGGGGATGCTTTTCAGGGACATGGTGTTGGGGGGGGGCGGCTAATGGGATTGAGTGGCAGGAGCTGAGGCTGACCTTGGCCCTGAGGAAGGACGGGCCCCTCCCAAAAGCTGGTGGTGCTCTTTTGGAATCATAAACAAAATCCAGGTAAGCAGGTTGGCTAGTAACATTAAGATAGCATGCCGTAAGCCTTCTCCATGGCAACCGGGCAGGTCCCAGTAAGACTGCTAAGTTTTCTGCTTGGTAAGGCCTTGGCTGATGGCCACCGCCATGTAACCCGGTGTAAGAGGAGCCAGCCTTGTGCGCTGCTGCCGCCGCTGCCGTGTCCAGGTCACCCATGCTGCTGCCTGAATGGCCCATCTGCCCACAGCTCCTCTGGTCCCCAGCCCCGCGTGCCTCCACATGCTGACCACCGAGCCGGGGTCCCACCCATTCCACCGAGAAGCCTGGGATCACGCTGCGTGCTCTCGTTCCCTCAGCGTGCCCCTTATTTGCTGGCAGTGTTGTCTGACTGGGCTGGCCGTGTGCCTTGCTCCTAAGCCTCCTGGTAGGGCCTTGTCCCGCCCCCAAGGGCCCGGCTCCAGCTTCCTGCCAGTGCAGACCCTGGGCAGCAGTGGTAAGGGGCCACGTGCTTGGGTTGCTGCTGCCCTCGTGGAGACAGGGTTGAATTTTTGGCTTCTGGCTCTAGTTTATGCCAGGTAGGCGTCCGGGGGTGTGTCTGTTACTCTCTGGGTCTTTCTGCCTCCCAAAAAAAAAATAAAAAAAGAGTATACAGACCTGTTCTCCCAGGGCAGCTTCACGCCTTTCACAGGTGCCCATGCTCTGCCGTTTGAGCAGAGGTCCCCTGGGGGCATAACCCCGTGGTGATCCGGCGCCTTTATCTACATGTTTTGTCCCCCTCCCCACGCTTCCGTCATTGGCTCATCGCAGGCTTCGGATTCTAGCTGCTACTTTTCGTGATACTGGATTATAGCTGCTCTTTTCGCGATACTCAGCTGTGTGCATACTTCGTTTTCAACTTTGATTTTGTTAGTGTCGAGGCATATGGTCAATCCAGGACGCAACGGGGTGTCGTGGAAGGTATTCCCTCTGGGGGTTGCTGCCCAGAGGCCGTCTCTCCTACACGCTTTTCTCCAAACGTGAGTGCGTGTCTGTCTTTCACAGGAGGTTGGTATCAGATCACACGTGGCGCTGGTCATGCGTTGCTTTTTCTGCTTGAAGGAGAAGCTTTGTGTTGGGCCATTATTTGTGGACACGCTGGTTGTCCCAGTGTTGGGACGACACACAGTGCTGGGCTGAGTCGTCTTGCACCTGCTCTGCTGCCCTGCACTGTGTACAGTGTGTTTCTAGGAGGACACTGTTGGGTCATGGGTCATATGGAGTGGGATGAGGACCCCTGTGCGAATGAGAAGAGGTTTTCTCCAGGGAACCCTGTGGACCCCTGGCCGCACGTTCTAGAGAACTTACCACTAACGAGCTGTCGTGTGCCTTGGAGCCGACGCTTTGGGCTCTCCTGCCCTCCAGCTTGGTGTCTGTGAGGTGATCTGGGATCTGTTGATTCCCAAGGTGCCAGAAGTTAGGATTTAATTCCCTCTCAGGTGGGCGCTCCACGTGGCACCCCGGGAGAGCTCCTTCAGGGGGCCTGGGTGCTGGGCCAGCGCTCACTGTCTTCCTTGGTTAGTCTGCGGAAGGTGCTAGAACCTTCCGTTGAAGCTAAGGCCCCGAGAGGCCTTGCTGGTGGCCCTGTTGGACTCTTGAGTTTGCCATCAGCAGGTGGAGGGATGGTGAGGCCCACACATCCTGCGTGCTGGGGCCTGCCCGAGCCGTGCGGCTAGGGGAGGAGGGATGTCTTTGGGAATAGTCACTTCCGGGTTTCACATCCAGTCCCGTGCCCCGTGCTCCTGATGTAGCCGTCAGCCGAGCTGCCTGCTCTCCCGGTGCCTCGGGATGTGAGGGGCACCGTGCTGGCTGTCACCGGGCTCTCATCCGTAGGCCGCCGAGGCACTGTGGGTCATGGAGCAGATTCCTGTCCTTGCAGGTGAAGATCGGCTGCGTGGTGCTGGACGTGGACCGGTGTTAATGAGATGAAGGGAGGGGGTTGGCCAGAGTGGGGCTGGGGGTTGAGGTAGAGGCAGTGAGCATGCCGTCTTTCTGGAGGAGGATCTCTTAAACACCTGCCCGGCTGCGAGAGCCTTCTGGTGGGCGGGGCATGTCCTTTGTACACAGGTGTGCTCTGGCCGGCCATGCTCCCGTCTCCCACGAGGAAGCGTGTGTGCCTTCGTGTCCTTGCGGTGTCTGTCCATGGCCTACCTCCCATGGCTTCCTGCTTTTGCTGCCGGGCACGGATACGGAGAAGAAACGTCTCCTGGGGATAAGAAGGATCCCGAAGCCTGTGTGACGTCAGCCTGGTCGTGGCCTTGTGGACAGGGGCCCAGGAGGGGAGGGCGGGCCCGTGGCAAAACAGGAAGCACATTTCCATATAAAATGGGCATAGTTCCTGATCTCTCTTTTTTTTTTTCTTTAAGAGAATCCCAAAACTTTGATTATTAAGGGAAGTCTCCCAGTTTTTGCATTTTGGGAGTGCATTAAGATTTTACAAAAGATGTTGCTCAGGCTGGAGAAAGACTGTGACCCCTGAGACAGACGGCGAAAGGGGAGGCGGGGGAGGAGGGGCTGGGATGGGGCACTGGGAGGGCACGGAGGGGCGCGGGTCCGTGTCCCAGTCCTCCGCACACCCTCCGTGACGTGCCGAGGCCGCCCCGACTGCTTTACAACCCGCGGTGCTGTGTCTCTTTCAGATCCTGCCTCTGCAGAGAGAACAGCCCAGAAAAGAAAATTCCCCAGCCCTCCGCACTCCTCCAATGGCCACTCGCCACAGGATACATCCACAAGCCCCATTAAAAAGAAAAAGAAACCCGGCCTACTGAATAATAACAATAAGGAGCAGGTAACGGAGCCCCCGGGAGTGGCGGTGGCACCGGGGGGACGAGGCCTGGGCGCCCTGGGTGTTTGCTTGGCTCCTGCATGTGCTACTGTGGCTTGCATAGGGCAGCTCCCAGGGGGCCTGGGACCACACCACCAGTGGGTTTTTGGATGTGTTTTTGGGGGTAGAGCTGTGACCCAGATAAGATAAGGAGGTTGTCCCTTAGAGTTTGGAGCTTTTCTTTGGAATAATTTCCCGTTTTAAGGGTTGTTCTCCCTCTGTGGCACTGATGCCCAGTTCTGCCTGTAGGTGGCGGTGGGGCTGAAGTGTGCTCCCTGTCCGGTATCAGTTTTCTCATCTGTAAAATGGGTCTTAGGGCTGTGATGAGAGGCAGTGCCCCAGGTAGACTTGGGTCAGTGGTCTCAATTCTTGCCCGTTGAGCACAGCCCCTGGGCAGCACGAATCTTTGCCAGACCTGGGCAGACAAGGGTTGGTCAGGGACCACGTGGCACTTGGCTTTCGGATTCTCTAATGCAGCTGGCAGCTGTGATGAAGAGTTAGCCGACTTCCGGGGCAGCTCTCCTGGCAGTGTCTGTGGTGGGAATCTCAGGGGCGCCGTTGAGTCCGAGAGCGACAGGAGGTGGCATGGGGCAGGACAGACGCTTCCGCAGGAGGAGGGCTAGCGGCGGTTAAACGCACGGCCTGCGAGAGGTGTGTGCTCTGAGCACGGAGCTATTTTCAGTCTGAAAATTATAGAGCGAGATGCCAGCTCAGGCTTGTTCGGCTGCTGTGGGGGATTTAACCTCTCTGTGCCCGGCCTTTTCATCTGGCAGTGGGGAGAGGGATGCTGCTCGTACATGGGGTTGTTTTGAAGTTGATTTTTTAAAAAGATTTTATGTATGTATGAAAAAGGCAGAGTAACACCACACACACACACACACACACACACACACACAGATCTTCCGTGTGTTGGTTCACTCTCCTATGGCTGCAATGGCTGAGGCTGAGTTAGGCCAAAGCCGGGAGCCAGCAGGTGGGTGCAGGGGCTGGCTCTAAGTCTGACGGACTTCGTCAGATTTCTTTCCCAAGATCACATGGACCGGAGTGTTGAGAGAATCTTGTTTCCAAGTTCTTTTTTTTTTTTTTTTTTTTTGACAGGCAGAGTTATAGACAGTGAGAGAGAGAGAAAGGTCTTCCTTCTGTTTGTTCACCCCCCAAACGGCCGCTATGACCGGCACACTGCGCCAATCCGAAGCCAGGAGCCAGGTGCTTCCTCCTGGTCTCCCATGGGGTGCAGGACCCAAGGACCTGGTCCATCCTCCACTGCACTCCCGGGCCACATCAGAGGGCTGGCCTGGGAGAGGGGCAAGCGGGACAGAATCTGGTGCCCCAACTAGGACTAGAACCCGGTGTGCCGGTGCCGCAGGCGGAGGATTAGCCTAGTGATCCGCGGTGCCGGCCTCCAAGTTCTTAGACTCAGCGTCTTGGTCCGTGTGGGCTGCTATGGTAACAAGATACCGTAGCCAGGTGGCCTGTGGACAGTGGAGGAGATCTCTCCCAGCTCTGGAGGCTCACAGTCGTGGGTTCCGGTGAGGGCCCTCTTCCGGTTCCGGTGAGCGCCCTCTTCCAGTTTCGGTTCCTCTTCTGGTTTGCAGACAGCTGCAGCTTGCTGCATCCTCCTGTGACAGAAGGGGTGAGGGTCTCCCTGGGGTCTGCTTCATGCAGGTACCAAGCCCAGTCCTAATGCTGTACCTTCAGCACCCATCGCTTCCCAGGGGCCCACCTCCTCACACCATCACCTTGGATATAACTGTGGGGGACCCTGATGTGTAGGCCATAGCCTTCAGAGCAGTCCAGTGAGAGCTGGGAGCAGAGCTGCCCCCTTAGGACACGGGAGGTCTGTGCTCTGATTGGCCACACTCCCCACCCCTCCCTGTTGTCTCACACTCAGCCCACCTGGTCTACTCACTGCTTTTGCCTGGGGGGCATTCATTTCTTTAGACTTTCCCTGTTTCCATGTCGTCCACCTCTTCCCTTTTGTTCTTCACTCTGCATTCTCTGTGTTCCAGAAAGAAAGTCGTTCTGACCTTAGAAAAAACGAAGAAGTCATGCGTTTCCATGTTTAGTAGAGACCTGTGGTTACTAGTGGAGATAGGGCATGAGTTTTAAGTTTGGATTCTGTTGCATCTCTTTTGTCTGTGTTGGGAAGTGAGTATTGTTAAGAGAGGTGTTTTTTTTTTTTAAGATTTTATTTATTTATTTGAGATGTAGAGTCATATTCAGAAAGAGGGAGAAACAGAAAGAGAAGGAGAGGCAGAGAGAGAGGTCTTCCATCCTCTGGTTCACTCCCCAAATGGCCGCAATGGCCAGAGCTGGGCTGACCTGAAGCCAGGAGCCAGGAGCTTCTTCCAGGTCTTCCAGGCAGGTGAAGGGGCCCAAGGACTTGGGCCATCTTCTACTGCTTTCCCAGGCCATAGCATAGAGGTGGATTGGAAGTAGAGCAGCTGAGACTCGAACCAGGGCCTGGGGGATGCTGGCAGTGCAGGTAGAGGATTAGCCCACTATGCCACAGCGCTGGACCCTGTTAGGAGAATTTTACGAAGAACTTAAAAAAAATAGTTTATTTACTTGAAAGGCAGAGTGACAGAGAGAGAGAGAGAGAGAGAGAGACAGGCGGACAGCTCTGGGGATGCCTGGGGCTGCCGGCTGCTCCAGGCGGGCAGCACAGGGTGTGTGGTAGCCTGGCTGCCCCCGTCACGTGGTCAGGGTGGGGCCACCCCAGGAGATGACCCCTTCCCTGCCACCCGCCCTCCGTGAAGCTAACGGCCCGTGAGTGCTCAGCCCAGGGCTGGGTGCTGTTTCTTGCATGCCTGGCAGGAGAGCGAGAGCTGCTGCGGAGGCTGGTGGACTCATGCAGTGACCCACGTGGCCTGTGTAGAGCGGGGGCCCTGTGCGCGGCCGGAGCGCCTGTTCTCTGGTAGATGTAGGCCGGGGCCAGCAGCTACAGCCTGTGTGCCGGATGTGCTTGGAGTCTGGTTGTTTATAAAGTTTTATTGGCACACGGCCCATCCCTTCCTGTGTGTATGATCTGTTACTGTACTGCACTGGCTGCCAGGTTCACCGTATTTGACTGTTTCCTCTCCTTGAGAAAAAGCTTGCTGGCTCCTTGGTGTCAGGTCCAGAAGCAAACAGGCCCTTTGCCTGTTCTTGTGAAGCCAGCCTGAGTGTGGGAGCAGCCGGGCAGTGAGAACGCCTGTGTCATAGCCTGTGCGTGTCCCCTGCGAGCACAGTGGTGGCGACCTGTCGGCCTTACTGGCCGGCTGGGAACACAGCCCTAACTCATTTTTCCTGAAGTTGGCTTTTCCTCTTTCAAATGTCCGAATTTGTTATCAGAATGCGTTCCTGGCGAAACACTGATAAACAGCAGATGAGGGAGGTAGCTGTCCAGGAGGTGAGCCAGGCAGCCAGTCAGTAGCCACAGGTCCTGCTGCCCCCATGGGGGGGACCCTCCCAGGAGTCTGCAGTGGCCTGGAACTCGTGGGACGCCACACCAGGGACACCCCCCCCACCCCGACCTGGCCTCCACACCTGGCCTCCTGGCGTGGGGGTGGGGCGGGGGATGGGGGAGGCAGGGATGGGCTCCTGGGGAGCCAACGCTGAAGGATCAATAGCCGGCTTCTAGTAGGGAGGCCTCGAGATGCTGGTTAGGGAGACTCTTGATTCTCCACTTGCCTTTAGGTCTTAATGACTCTGCCTGTCCTGTTATTGACCTAATGAAAGGCAGGCACCAAAAGTAGGACTTCCTGCCATCTTCCAGAAACCACAGGAGCACCCCAGAAAAGCCCCACCCTCCCTCCACCTTGCAGCAGCGGGGAGGGGCCCTGGGACTCCTTGCCCCTACCGTAACCTCGGGCTGGCATTTTCCTAAACACACGACCAACCCACAGGAGCAGATCTCGGTTCCCCCGCAAGGGGGCGCTGGCAGTATCACCAGACGTGTTTGTTGTGCGGTTGTAGGTGCACTGCAGGTGTCTCCGGCCCGTGCCCCGCGCACGACTGCTCCTGCAGCTGTTTGCTGGCCCGCGTGTCTCTCAGGTTGAGAGCCCTGCTGCTTTCCCGCCTGGGTGGTTTCCAGTCTTTAGCTGCTCATTTCCGCCTCTAACGCTCTGTCTTAGGCCGAGCTCTGTCGAACACAGACCGGATCTCTGGGGGCTCTCACTGAATCACGAGGATCTTGGTGGCATCAGGTGTCAGCCTGTGCGGGGTGCAGGGAGGAGAGAGGGCCCGTGGGAGAGCTTGCCCTGGGCCTGGAGGTCGCAGAAGTCTCTGTACGGGAGCATTCCCGTCTGTGGAGGGAGGCAGGCCGTGTCTGCCCCGGCGCCTCCCTGGGTGCTCGTCGGGTGGGTACAGCAGGACAGGCTGCCCGTGTCACGTGGCCGGGACGGCCGCAGTGAGGGCTTCCCCTGGAAGCCAAGTCGCTGCTCTGTTTTAAAGGGTGAACTGAAACGGGGAAGTGACGGCGCTTGCCAGACTTGGCTGTTGGCTTGGGAGGCGTGACAGTGGGGTGCTAAGGGCTGGTCCTCAAGGCTGGCCGAGGAAGCATCTGTGAGGCCTGTTGTCCGCGAGGGTGGACGCTGGAGAGTGTTAAATCTTCCTAAGAAAAGCTGGGAAGGGCGGTGGCGTTGTGGCGCGGTGGGTAAAGCCACCGCCTGCGATGCCTTCATCCTGTATGAGTGCTCGTTCAAGCCCTGGTTGCTCCTCTTCCGATCCAGCTCCCTGCTAGTGGCTTGGGAAAAGCAGCAGAACATGGTCCAAGTGCTTGGGCCTCTGCACCCACGGGGGAGACCTGGATGAAGCTCCTGGCTTCCGCCTGACCCAGCCCTGGCTGTTGTGGCCACCTGGGGAATGAATGAGCTGCTGAAGATCTGGTCTCTGTCTCTCCCTTTCTCCCTTCTCTCTGTAACTTTGCCTTTCAAATAAACAAGTAAATCTCAGAAAGGTAGGAAGAAGACATGGCCCTTTCAGCGAAAAGACGGCTGACTTTACCCGGTGGCCAGGGAAATGAAGCAGGGCCGACTGTGCTGCTGCAGGTTAGGCCACTGTGGGGTGCTCATGTCCCGTGTCAGTGTTGTGTGAGCCCCAGCTGCTCCGTTTCTGGTTGGCTTCCTGCTAGTGTACCTGTGAAGGCAGCGAATAGTGGCTTGAATGCTTGGGCCCCTGCCACCCATGTGGGAGACCTGGATGGAGCTCCTGACTCATGGCTTCAGCCTGGTCCCGCCCTGGCATTGGGAGAGTAAATCAGCAGATGGAAGACCTCTCTCTCTCTCTCTCTCTCTCTCTCTCTCTGTTTCTCTTCCTTTCTCTGTCACTCTACTTTTCACATGAATAAATAAATGTAGAAGTGTTAAGCCAGGACTAAAACTGATGTTACTTACTAATAATATGGCCTTTATCTTAGGCCTAGTCTTGATGACTCATCCATTTACTTGAAAGTCACTGTTATAGAGACAGACCTTCCACCGGCTGGTTCACCCCTCATATGGCTGCAACGCCTGGGACTGGATGAGGCGGAAGCCAGGGGCTTCATCTGGATCTCGCATGTGGGTGACAGGGGCCCAAGCACTTGGGCCATGTTCTGCTGCTTTTCCCAAGCCATCATTAGGGAGCTGGATCGGAAGTGGAGCAACCAGGGCTTGAACGAGCACTCACCTGGGACATCAGAGTTGCAGGTGGCGGCCTCACCTGCTGTGCCACAACACTGGCTGCTTAAAGATTGATTGATTTGAAAGGCAGAATGACAGAGAGAGGGAGAGAGAT
The DNA here is from genome assembly GCA_949820135.1 of Sylvilagus floridanus. Taxonomy (NCBI): domain Eukaryota; kingdom Metazoa; phylum Chordata; class Mammalia; order Lagomorpha; family Leporidae; genus Sylvilagus; species Sylvilagus floridanus. The sequence continues at coordinate 117,833,167 of OX463231.1, read as the reverse complement.
CCTTCATGCACTCTCTCATTCCCTAAAGGGCCAGGGCTGGTCCAAAGCGGAAGCCAGGAGCCCAGAACTCCACCTGGATCTCCCCTGTGGGGGGCAGGGGCCTAAGTCCATGGACCAGCTTCTGTTGCCTGCACAGGTGCAGTAACGGTGCTGGATCCTAAATGGAATAGCCAGGACTCGAACCACTGCTCCCGTAGGGGGTGCTGGCTGGCCTCTCTCAACCCACTGGACCCCGACGCCAACACCCACTCAGGTTTCTGATGTTTTCCTACTGAGTCAGGTTCTTTTGAGTGCTGTTATGTGTTTTGAGTTTGGCTTTGCCACTTGATTGGAGAGATGTTTTCCCTGACGTGCTGGGACAGGAGGGAGTCTGGCTGGCCGCCATGCATCCCTCACCAGGTCCATCTTGACATCGCTCTGAGTAACAGGTTCGGCTGCCCGGCAGCAGTGGGTCCCCCACGTTCCGGAGTTTGAATAAGCATAAGCGCTTCAGGCACTGGAGACTTGGGAAAGAGATGACTGTACTTTTGGTGACTCAGATCCAGGTGCTCAGTTCTCCAGATGTCTGTTGTTGAAAAACTCCCAGGCCAGTGGCCATACTTCTAGCGGCTTTGCAGTTTTGGACTTCCGGCTCCGGGGCTTTAACTGTGTTGGCAACGTTAGTCACGGTGGTGCGGTGTTAAGGCATCCATGGTGTCATCCCACTTAACCAGCTCAGTACCGTGATGCTAGGTAATTTTTGTCTCCTTTTACAGATGAGAAAACTGATACTGAGAGGTTAGGAGACATGGCCAAGGCCATGCAGCTGGTTACTGTAGAGTGACTAGAACCCCAGGATGTCCGGGTTGTAGCTGCTATGTTACCCTGCTGGGGCTGTCAACGTAGATTCCAGCTTTCAGTCTGCGGCCTCCCAAGGTAGAAAGAGTCTGTGTTACTTAACAGCCTGTTAATGCCTAGGTAGTAGAGGAACCCCCAGTCCGCTTGACGTTTGAATGCATTTGTGAAATGTTGTAATTTGCGCTTGCTGTTACTGATGTACTTGTTCAAATTCCTGTTGAGAATGCACATTTGTTTTGAAACCACACCTGTCTTTCTTGCCTACATTTCAGTCAGAGCTAAGACATGGTCCGTTTTACTATATGAAGCAGCCACTCACCACAGACCCTGTTGATGTTGTACCGCAGGACGGACGGAATGATTTCTACTGCTGGGTTTGTCACCGGGAAGGCCAAGTCCTTTGCTGTGAGCTCTGTCCCCGGGTTTATCACGCTAAGTGTCTGAGACTGACATCGGAACCAGAGGGGGACTGGTTTTGTCCTGAATGTGAGGTTAGTTCCTGATGAATGAATGCATTACCTGCCTCATTTCCTCTTCTTTCTCTTTTTTCCCTTTGAGTTTTAATTTTTCAAATAATCCAGATACAGGGAAAAGAGACTTTTTTTTTGCCTCCCATCCGCTCTGTCCCGGTCACCTCCTTTTTGGACAGACATCTGCAGTGGCCTCGACGAGGGAGACAGTGGCGTCCAGGATTGAGTTCTGCTCTTCACGGGTCTTCGGGTCGCTGGGAGATCTGCCGCCGTCTCTGGTTCTGCGTTGAGCGCCCGGGGAGTTAACAGCAGATCAGCAGCAGCTCACACGGTTTGCGACTCTCTGCTCGTTTTCGTCTTCTTGGGTGCTTTTTTCTCCTGCATCATTCGCATCTTCTGCAGGAGCCCAGCTGGGAAGACCGGTTTTGGTTGTGAGTTCCACGTGGCGACCGTCTGACCGTGGCTTTTGCCGAGCAAGGATCTCTCCCGTGCCTGTTGGGTGCTGGGAATTCGACAGTGTACAAAAACGGGCTCGGATCACTTTGCTTGTGTCAGCAGAAAAGGATGTGAATAAGTAAAACAACAGAATAAAGTTATGTATAATGAATTCGAAGAAAAATGCCCTGGAGACCCCGAGTGGAGGATGGGAAGAGCAAGTTGGGGCGTGCAGGATGTGTGCTTTCTTCGACACACAAGGCTTGGAAGTCCTCACTGAGCGCTGACGCCGGGGAGGGCAGGGTGAGCCCTGCAGCCGCTGGGGAGACTTCGCAGGCAGCCGGAGCTGCAGCTACGGAGCTGGCTGCAGCAGTGCCTTGGGCATCGTGGAGGCAGCCGGCATGCTCCGTTTGCGGCCAAGCCTGAACGCTCTCCATTAAGCCAGTGACGGGAGCTGCCACCCTCCCGAGGCGCCTTCAGGTCTTGACAACTCCCAGCCATTAGGTGTCTCTAAGCTGCTAACCACAAGAAGCCACCTACGAAAGTGTTTCATGGGAAAAGTCTTCCGGATTCCAAAGCACTTCGGAAATTCAATCTTAAATGAGGCAGCTGTGTGTGGAGTGCAAAGACCAGGTGCTGTCTTTGTGATGCTGTTTGTACGGGAAGAAGGGGTTATGACGTCACTCGCGAAGATGATGACGCTGAAATGGTGTCTTGCCTGTGAAATGGCAGGAGATGGCAGCTGGTTCTCTTGGCGTCACTCTCAACAGAGACATTTGCAGGGTAACGCTGGGCCCAGCAGTGCCTTGCTCTGGGTTCAAAGCCTGACCTCATTCTGCTACGTGCGGTGCGGGAGGTGGAGCCTGCACCGCTTTCTTTTGTCCTGACCGCCTCTTCCCTGGTGTTTAAAGATGTGGCAGCAGAGGTAGTGGCTGCACGGGTGGGAGGCAGCCAGAGGTGGGCCAGCTGGAGTTTGTTCGGAACCCAGCTCTTGTCTCCTTGTTGAGGGCCTGGGTCCCCCAGTGCCGGAGAGGCTGCTGAGGGCTCCAGCGACATGGGGGGGGGTGAGCCCGAGTCTTGCTCCTCACGTGTCCTGTCATCAAGCAGGAGGATTTTTAAAAAAAAATTTTAAAAGATGACTTATTTATCTGAAAGGCAGAATTACAGAGGGAGGAGGAGAGGAGAAAGAGGAGGAAGAGGAAGAAGAGAGAGAGAGAGAGAGAGAGAGAGAGAGAGAGAGATCTTCCATCTGCTGGTTCATTCCCCAAATGGCTGCAGCAGCCAGAGCTGGGCCAGGCTGAACCCAGGAGCCTGGAACTTCTTCCAGGTCTCCCACGTGGGTGCAGGGCCCAAGCCTTTTGGCCATCTTCAGCTGTTTTCCCAGGAGCATTGGCAGGGAGCTGAATTGGAAGTGGAGCAGCCAGGTCTTGAACTGGTGCTCATGGCATTCCATTGTCACAGGCAGATGCTTAACCTGCTGCACCATGCCAGCCCCGGGAGATTTATTGATTGATTTGAAAGGCAGAGTTAGAGGGAGGGAGGGACACAGAGGGATCTCCTTGCTGGTCGTTTACTCCCCAAATAAGCAGAATGGCTGGGCTGGGCTGGGCTGGGCTGAAGCCAGGAGCCAGGAGTTGTGGGTGCAGGGGTCCAGGTAGTTGGGCCGTCTTCCACTGCTTTCCCAGGCACATTAGCAGGGAGCTGGATTGGAAGTGGAGCAGCCGGGACTTGAACCGATGCCCTTATGGGATGCTGGCAGCGATGCAGGCACCAGGCAGGTGGCTTTCACCTGCCATCCTCCTGCTCCTGTCGATTTGCCCTTGGGCTTAGTGGGCAGCGTTGGGGCACCAGTCCCTGTGCAAAAAAGACGTCTGGAGTACTCGCCTGTCACTTTTAAGTGTTGTGGGAACCGCAGGCACTGGCAGGCAGCAGGGAGGAGTGGGCTGGGAGGGAGGGAGAGTTGTGACTTGCAGCCTGGGGTTTGCCGTGGATAGCTAGCCGGACACAGACTGCAGTTCCACCAGGTAGGTGTTGTGTGTCTGCGACTCAGGGCCCCACGTTGCTTCCAGGGGAGCCGGCAACGCGGGCCATGAGACGGTTCAGCCCTGGTAGCTCAGGTGTGAGGCCCTTGCATCCCCCAATCTTTCTGCTTCTGAGCACCTGTCAGCCGACCACACACAGCGGAGAGCCCCCTTTGGAGGTTCTGGAGATGGAATGGGACCGGGATCCGGGTCCATTGGAGCAAACTCTGCTCAGCTTTCCCTCCACAGGTGGCTAGGGAGCACTTCCTGGCATCGCCAGGGTTGAACAGTTTTGTTGTTGCTGTTACTGAGAGCCCTTGCGAAGCCGTGGGATTCCGAGCCAGGTTTACATAGCACAGCCTGGTTTCAGCCATTTTTCTGAATCCACTTTGATGGGAAGTTGTCTTAGGAAGTAACTTTCATGGCCCATGAAGTAAACATTACCCCCTTTTAAAAATGGAAGGCAGACTCACAGAGAGAGGGGGAGAGATAGGTCTTCCATCCGCTGCTTCACTCCCCAGATGGCCACATGGCTGGGGCTGGGCTGGACGGAAGCCAGGAAGTTAGAACTGCATCCAGGTCTCCCACGGGGGTGGAAGGGGCCCAAGCACTTTGGCTGTGCTCTGCTGCTTTCCCAGGTGCACTCGCAGGGGGCTGGATTGGAAGTGGAGCAGCTGGGACTCCAGCTGGTGCACATTTGCGATGCCAGCCTCACTGGCAGTGGCTTAACCTGCTGTGCCACAGCACTGGCCCCAGAGGACAGATGTCTTGGGGGAAGTTTTGCTGCAATGTTGTGAGTGGAGTTCACATTAGTGGCGATGGAGAATGAGGTCATAGTCCATGCCGGTCCACTAACATTTCCCTGGGTTCTTTCTATAGGGTAGTCTGTCTCTTTCATTTCTGATAGCCCAGAGCCCTAGATGGTTGAGATGAGGGGTCGATCAGTGTTCACCATCAGTGCCTGTCTTAGCCCCTGCTTGAATCCCAGGGTTTAACGCTGGCGGTTTTCAGGGCCCTGTCTTAGATGCACACCTCCCTCAGATCCTGTCATCCTCAGGAGTGAAAACGCTTCCTGAGATGATGGTACCTGAATCAATGTGCTTTTTAGTTTTACCCGCCAAGTCCGTTGGGGCCGGTAGTTTGGGGTCCTCGCTCATTGGATGGAATTGCTTGCTCTAATGGGTGAGTTTCCTGGCACAAAAACCAAAAAGAAGGTGGCAAGGGAAGTGAGGCTGTGGATACTAACGTTTCCTAACTGCTTATTTGTCTGTGATTTTGACTTGTAGAAAATTACAGTAGCAGAATGCATCGAGACCCAGAGCAGAGCCATGACAATGCTTACCATTGAACAGTTATCCTACCTGCTCAAGTTTGCCATTCAGAAAATGAAACAGCCAGGGGTAAGAAGAAGTTCCTCTCGTCCTAAACGTCCATGGAAACGGTGGCTGGGTTTGTCCCGTCGACCTCTTGCCTGCTCCGAGCTCCTCCGTGGGCTCTCTTGTGGGTCCAGGTCCAGACACCCGTAGTGAAACACGAGCTTCGCAGTGGCAGCCGCGGCGTCTTGGTTGTGAGCTCTCTGTGTCACGAAGCGAGTTTACCCGGGACTTGACAAACGGTGGAAGCTTGGTGGGGTTATTCTGATGGGTTGTGAAGTGAGCCCTGAGTCCCCACCCTGGGCGGATTGCAGTGGCTCAGCTGAGTAGAGCCCGCACGTGAGACACAAGCTGGCGAGAGGCAGTTCCTCCACTCGTGAGTGGGGTTTGAGGTGCAGGCTGTGCCCAGTAAGGAAACCCCACGTGTGACAGCAAGGTGGCCTCTTCTGCTGGGCAGGTGTGTGGCTCACGGTGCTGGTCCACCTGAGGTCTGAGTCGTACCGTGACCACTGTGCTTTGTATGTTTATTATGGAAAATACCTTGTGTTTATTTTTTTAAAAGATGTATTTTATTTATTTGAAAGGCAGAGTTACACAGAGGCAGAGGCTCAGAGAGAGAGAGAGAGTCCTCCATCCGCTGGTCCACTTTCCAGATGGCTTCAATGGCTGGAGCTGGGCCAATTCGAATCCAGGAGCCAGGAGCTTCTTCTGGGTCTCCCATGTGGGTGCAGGGGCCCAAGAACTTGGGCCATCTTCTACTGCTTTCCCAGGCCACAGCAGAGAGCTGGATCGGAAGTAGAGCAGCTGGGACTCGAACTGGTGCCCATAAGGGATGCCAGCACTGCAGGCGGTGGCTTTGCCTGCTACGCCACAATACTGGCCCCTCTCAGATTAAGTTCTGAAATTTAATGCCATGATGCCAGTTGGATATTGTTAAATGGGACCTTATTTGTCTAACCAAACAATTATTGAAAGCAAAAATATGTAGCTCAAAACAGTTAAAAAAATCCAAAAATTTTTTTCTGCTATAATGATTGTGAAAGGCAGAGTGATGAGTTGGAGGGGTAGACAGAGAGAGAGAGAGAGATTCTTCTGTCTGCTGGTTTACTCTTCAAGTGGCACCAGTAGCCAGGTCTGGTCCAGAAAAGTCAGGAGCTGGGAGCTCTTCCAGGTCTCCCACATGGATGGCAGGGGTCCAAGCTCTTGAGCCATCATCAGCTACACTCTCAGGCAGACTAGTAGGAGGGTGGATTGGAAGCAGAGTAGCCAGGACTCTTAATTGGCGCTCTGATATGGTTTGCCGGCGTCCCAAGCAGTGGCTTAACCTGCTGTACCATATTGCTGGTCCCAACTATTATGGTTTTTATGTTCAGTGACAAGGAATATTTCTGTTTTTTGAAGCTTAGTTTTCATTTGCTAATGACTGTATATAAAAGACTGGGTCCTGTAACTTGTCAACACGGTAGAATTAGAAAGAGAAAAATCGAAGAGAACAATAATTTCTCATGTACATTGTTTGATGTGAAATCAATGAGGGCAGAGATTTGCTGGATTTTACAGTGGCCAGTCTTCCATTCTGATAAGAGTGCTTGGATGACTGCATATAAGCCCTTCAGATGTATTACTGTAATTTTAATGAAGTATTTTAGATTTCTTTGTTGATGAGCACACAACTAGCAGTCTACAAACTGGGCCTTGCATTTTGACCTGATTCTAGTAGGGCTTAAGAAAATGGATCAAATTGAAAAATGTGTGTAGTCTCTCTGTATTTAAGGTAACTTGGCTTCTCAAAGGAGTAGCAAAATACCACTCCCTAAGCTTTATCCCCCGTTGGCACCCCAGGAGCTGTCTCTTCTGTGTCGTCCTCAGCTGCAGCCAAGTGTCACCTTCCAGCTGGTTTTGGTTAACGACATCTGCAGGGTACAGACGGGTCCAGGTTTCATAGTATAGTCGTGTGTCATCAGTCTTGGTGTGGAGTGGACCTATTACATTGGGTCCTATTGAAAATAAAATACAAAACCAAAATGCGGCTGGGCCCCGGAGTTTTCAGTAAGCAGTCAGCAGTAGAAAGTGGACCCGACTTGGAGCTCCCAGCGTTACCCGTTGTGGAAGCTTCTAGACCCGTCTTGTCTGAGAGTTGTCATCAGTTCTGCGCCCGCTGTGGGCGTCCGTGGTGGGCTTCCACAGCAGTGACGGGTTTTGCCTGTGTGTCTTCTCTCTGCAGACAGACGCGTTTCAGAAGCCCGTGCCCTTGGAGCAGCACCCCGACTATGCGGAATACATTTTCCATCCCATGGACCTTTGCACCTTGGAAAAGGTTGGCGTCCATCCGAGAGCCTCGCGTTAGAGCCCACAGTTCCCAAGATGACTCGGCTGCCTCCGCCGCCTCCCAGGCTACCCAAGCTAGATTAGTTCTCCGCATTTCCCCGCTCCGTGTTTTATTTGGATAGAAGAACTCTCGATCCCCTGACTTCTCCCCTCCGTTGCCTTCTCCCACGGATGGCAGTGGAGTGTGAACACCCACTGACGATTCTGCTGCAAGTGATTCTAGCTTTTCGCCCACAAGAGTCGTAGTTCCCGAGAATTAGCGATGTGATTGATTGGAGCCTTGCTCCTCTTCTCTGTCTGTCGGAGGTGCTAATGAGAACAGCAGGAAGGAAGAAGAGAGAATTGAGTGTCTGGGAAATCTCTGAATTAGCAATAAAGATGGGGCTTCTTAGAGCTTGGTGTACTCTTCTGTCAAGGATATTTCTTTAATGCCTGAAGGTGTTTTTAAAAATTCATGCCAACATTCCAGGATGAAAAAAATCACACTTACATTGTAGATTGTGCATATCGGAGCTGATTTTCAGACTGTGGTAGCAACAAAATGTAGGTAATAAAAACTGCCCGTGAGGAGGCAGCGTTACTTCATGTTCGCCTTCCCTGCCAGCCCCCAAGCAGTGAATAATCCCAACAGGTTTTACTCCCCTTCATGGTGGAGTGGGCGGGAGAAGGCAGTTTACAAAGGCAGGGCTGGAACCTTCGCTTCCTCAACTGACAGCTTTGGAACGGGGGGTGGGCTCCTTCACTTACCTCCGTGTCGCCTTCTGCGGAGTGGGGCTGATGAGTAGGATTGCACAGAGTTAGCATTCAGCTTGGCCTGTGCAAACCACGTGGCTACGAAAAGCCATGCAGGGTCCATCAGAAGGAGCTGCCTGGTACGTGGCCGAAGCCCCCGATGAGGAAGATCACATTAGTGTGGTGAGTCAGTGAGGTAGGGTTAGAGACCTCCAAAACAGTAGCCTCTCGAGCCCCGGGTGAAAGAGCATGAACGAGTTAGGCACAGGCCTGCTAACCACATTCCCTGGGGTGCGGGGGTTCTTGCTGGGACTTGTGCTGACTCCCGGGGGTGACGCTCTGTGGCTTTCCTCCCCAGAATGCTAAGAAGAAAATGTATGGCTGCACGGAAGCCTTCCTGGCGGATGCCAAGTGGATCTTGCACAATTGCATCATTTATAATGGGGGTGAGTGGCCGCGCCGACGACCGAGGGTGTGTGTGTCGTGTGTGCCACGTGTTCCATGTTCTCCCTGCCTTTGGCAAAACCAGGCTGCTGTTCGCGTGTCTCAGCGCGAGGACTGAGAACAGTGTTTCTGGATTGCTGGTGTATGTGAATAGGGGCAGTGATTCTGGGCTTTTTTTTGACAGGCAGAGTGGACAGAGAGAGAGACAGAGAGAAAGGTCTTCCTTTGCTGTTGGTTCACCCTCCAATGGCTGCCACGGCCGATCCAAAGCCCGGAGCCAGGTGCTTCTCCTGGTTTCCCACGGGGTGCAGGGCCCAAGCACCTGGGCCATCCTCCACTGCACTCCCAGGCCACAGCAGAGAGCTGGCCTGGAAGAGGGGCAACCGGGACAGAATCTGGTGCCCCGACTGGGACTAGAACCCGGTGTGTTGGCGCCGCAAGGTGGAGGATTAGCCTAGTGAGCCGCAGCGCCGGCCAGATTCCGGGCTTTTTAAGGTGGGAGCTGCTGTCGTCGTGGCTCTGGGTCCCAGGGTGCTGCTTATCTTACTGTTGTTTCAAAAACCTTACTTTAGTGAAGCTGTAATTGCACACAATAAAACAGGGTTTATATGTGTGTTTGGTTGCTTTGACAGATGTTCCCAGATGTCATTTGACATTTAGGCAGGGTTGATCTTTGATCTGCTGATTCACTCCCCAAATGCCCACTATAGTGTTGAGGTGGATTTGTTCTGAAAGGAGGAGCGTGGTGGGGGCAAGAGGCGTGGAGTCACCACACAGACCCTAGGAGTCGGGTAAAAGTGGGCCAGAGGCGAGCAGCCCACAGACTCATTTCAGTTGGTACAGCAGCTTATATAGCCAAGGCAGCCAATCCAGTCAAGGGGCAGTCTGTGCCCTAACCAATCACACCCTGTTGCCAGGCAGTTTCTGAAGCCATCCAATCACAGCCTGTTGCCAGTCAGGTTCCGTTGTCATGTGGTTTCTGAAGCCATCCAGTCACAGCCTGTTGCCAGGCAGTTTGCATTGCCAGCGGCCATCTTGGCATGGCCTTCTCATTCCACCATGCTATAGCCAGGGCTGGAGCCAGGAGTCTGGAACACGATTTGTGTCTCCCACGTGGTGGTAGGGGCTCAAGCACTTGGGCCCTCACCCACTGCTTTCCCAGATGCATTAGCAAGGGGGCTGGAGTGTTGGCAGAACCTGCGCTCGGCTTCACCCCCTGCACCACACGCTGGCTGCTGCATTTCTGTTTGCCCCTCTCCAGCAAGCCGGTCCTTCAAGGGAGCCACGGTTCTGCTTCCCGTTACTCTGGATTGCTTTCTGTCCTGGAATATCCTATTCTGGAGTTACAGAGGGAGCTCCCTGGGGCTGGCTGTTGTCGCAGTGTCCTGTGTTTTTGGGATTCGTCTCTTGTTGGGGCTGTTTGTTCTTTGTTGAGTGGTTTTTCATTACACGCATAACACAATTTATCCATTCCTTTGTTGGTGTTAATACTTGGGCTGGTTCCAGCTTTCGGGTGTTAGAATTTAAGCTGCTATGAATTTCCTCGTACAGGTCCTTATGTTTTCATTCCTCTGGGGTGATACCTGGCCGTGGTGTTGCTGGGTCATTGAGCAGGTTTATATTTATGAGGGATTCTGCCAGGCCCTTTTTGCAGGCAGTTGTATCATTTTGCACTCTACCATCGTGTGTGTGTGTGTGTGAGGTCTCCCCGTACCACGTCCTTACCAGCTCTTCAGTGTGTGAGATGCTGTGGTCATTTTGCTTTTCCTAATGGCTTACTGGTATTGAGTATCTTTTAATGTGTTTGATAGTGATGTGTATGGCTTTTTTGTGGGTAAAACGGTCCAATCTTTGGCTCATTTCGCAAGTTGGGTATTGAATTACAGTTTTTTCTCGTCTTCTGGCTGATGTTCTGTCTGTTGTGTTTGGATGTAGGGGATGTAGCCTCCTGGCCTAGTGAATTTCCACGTTCCTCTCCCCTTCTGGCACGTCCTCTGCTCCCCCCAGCTTCCCCTCTCATCTTCCTCTGTCTGCCTGCTGAGCCGTCTTCCAGTGTCCCCCTGCTCCGTTTCTGTGGTCCCCTGGTGCTTACTCCTGCTGAGCCATTCTTCCTAGCTTGGCCTTCCTGCACCCTCAGCCTTCCGGCTCAGCCTCTCAGTCCTCCCAGAAGCCTTTGCTTGTGTCCCAGGCCACGCTTGCTGGGCGTGGCAGCATTTGTCAGTTCCTGAATGATGCTGTTGTGTGTTTGAGTTGCTCGCTAGGCTGTGAGCTCTCTTGACTGCAAACCACCGTGTCTTGTTCCCCTCCCGTACCCCGTCCTTTGGGTCTGGAAAGACTGCTCCCTGGCGTTTGCAGAAAGGTATAGGGGCAAGCTTGCGTCATTAGCTCTGTAGCAGAGCTGGGGGTGCCGGGGTGGGAGAAGAGGCACTAGGCATTGAGGATTTATATAAAGGTGACAAACAAAAGCATATGGAAAGGGCTCTGTGCTCATACAAGTGGTTGAGCTCAGGTGAATAAAGACTCCTAGCACAAGCCAGGATGAGCACGGGCGCGAGGTGGGCTCTGGCTGACGGAGGTCACGGCCTTCTACCTGGTCTGGAGAGGCCGCTGTGGGTGGCTCCTATGCCGGAGGGGTACAGAGTTATCTGATGTCCTGCGTTTTCAAGGGAAGCCACAAATCTAGGTTGTGTGTGTGTGTGTGTGTGTGTGTGTGTGAATTCTTGTCAACAGTTTCCGAAAATACCGGATCAAAAAACGTGAGTGCTGGACCTTTGTCTTCCTCTGGTTTTGTGCAGAGCTGAAGGATTTACAGTTCAAAGTGGGGCCAAATGCCCATCCCATTGGCTGAGTGTCCTCCTGGGCCCTGGCCTGCCTGTTAATTCAGTGCCTTGAGAAGCTAACACGGAACTGCTTTTCCGCACACCCTTCTCGGTTAGAATCTGAAGTGAAGGGTTGAATGAGGCCCCTCCCACTCGCTGGAGCCTTTAGAATGCCAAACCCTTTTCAAAAAGGAATCGGTGATCGGCTGGAAAACTCCTACAAAGTCGTTTTGCAGAAAGCGACATTGACCCACCAAAGCTTGGTTGACTTGGATGGGAGAAGTCACAGAATTTGAAATATTTTTGGGAGCCAGAAGCTTCTGGTTTTTAACCTTCGCATCTTAATCCTGGGAGAAAGCAGGGTCAAAGGTTGTTAGCGGATGCACGCATGTTTCCATTAGAATTAACCCTATTTTCTTATTCCTTTAGGAAATCATAAATTGACACAGATAGCAAAAGTAGTCATCAAAATCTGTGAGCACGAGGTACGTGTTTCCCACTGACCCATTTTAGAAGTTTCTGGACTGAAGGGTTGGGGCGGCTCAGGTTTCCTTTTGCAACGTCGCTCCGTGGAAATCTGTGGTGTCTTTAGAATTCGGGAGGTACAGACAGTGTCCTCTGTCTTCAAGAAACAGGAACGCAACAAAGAAGGCCCCCACTGTGTTACCAGCCACGCTTGCCTGAGCAGTGGCAGAAGGGAGGGAGAAATGGGCTCACCTGATTCTTCCTGGTGGCCTGGACAGCACCATTGTTGCTGTGACTTTAACCTGTGTCTGTGGCATTGAATTCAGAGCCCTGCGAGTCCTCTTGGGGCTTTAACTTTTGGAGGCAGGGTGTCTGTCGTCTGTCAGAGTGGCCTGCTGTCTTGGAGAATCCGTCCCTTTTGCACACTTGCAGAGTTTTGATGTGGGAATGGGCCCCGTGGGCTGCTGGGCTGTGAGGCCATGTGGTTGTGGGGCTGGTGGCAGGTGAAGTGTGAGTGGGAGGCCTGTGTCATCAGAGTCCCATCGTAAGAATGAAACACTGAGGTGCACTGGCCTTCAACCTCTGGCCGCCATTCACTACCCCATCATTCATTCATTCGTTCATTCATGTAGAAGAAACCGTGTTTGGATACCAGTGGCATCTCTCCTTGTCTGTTTATGCAGAACTTTTTAAAAAAGACTTATTTATTTATTTGGAAGGCAGAGTTACAGAGAGGCAGAGACAGAGGGGTTTCCTAACCACTGGTTCACTCCCTGAATGGCTGCAATAGTCAGAGCTGGGCTGATCCGAAGCCAGGAGCCTGGAGCTTCTTCTGGGTCTTCCATGTGGGCACAGGGGCCCCAGCACTTGGGCCATCTGCTGCTTTCCCAGGTGTGTTAGCAAGGAGCTAGACCGGAAGTGGAGCAGCCGGACTAGAACCGGCTCCCACGTGGGATGCGGGCACTGCAGGCTGCCACACCGCATACGGGCAACAAGCTCCTACGTAGAGTTCTGTATTCTGCTTGTCACCGAGTTCAGTTTGTGTATTTTCTGTTTTCCCCAGGATGAACAAGCGTTTTCCTGGCTGCATGGTATGCCTTGCAGCCCTCGGGTGTGTATCTGCTGACTGCTCTCTCGTCATTAGGCAGTGCCCAGGTTGTCAGCATTTTAAGCAGCAGGGCGATGCGTGTCATTGCGCTTCCTTAGCGTACGTTTTATTTATTTATTTATTTATTTTGGACAGGCAGAGTTAGACAGAGAGAAAGGTCTTCCTTTTCCCGTTGGTTCACCCCCCAGATGGTCATTACGGCTGGCATGCTGTGCCGATCTGAAGCCAGGAGCCAGGTGCTTCTCCTGGTCTCCCACGTGGGTACAGGGCCCAAGGACCCGGGCCATCCTCCACTGCCCTCCCGGGCCACAGCAGAGAGCTGGAGTGGACAGAATCCGGCGCCCCGACCGGGACTAGAACCCGGGGTGCCGGCGCCACAGGCGCAGGATTAGCTTAGTGAGCCGCAGTGCCGGCCCTTAGTGTAAGTTGTTGCCAGGGCAGAGGTCATGAGCGTGCCCACGGCTGCGGGCAGGCGTCTCTTGATTGTTCTCTGGAAGAGGTAGCTAGCAGCTTGTGGAGCAGCCAGGAGTGGATGAGCCTGGGAACCCTGCTGTGTCCCTCCCAATAAGGGACGTTTTGAAGTAAAAAGTCTCCGTGTGTGTTTCCCCAGTGGCATTGGGTAGGAGGCGCTGCATTCGCTGTTGGTTCATGCGTTCGTCGTCTGCTCATTGACCTGGTTGGTCAGTCGGTCTTCTGGATAATTGCTGAGCTCCTGTTGGGCGCGTGGTACTCGCCTGACGACAGGAGACAGTACAGGGCGGACAGTGGTGGGAAGGCTCCGGCAGCTACAGTGCGGCGGGCAGGTGCCTGCACCTAGGAGCCTGGCCCCACCGGTCGGCCCCGCTGAACCCTGGGCCGGTTGCTCTGCCCCTTGGGCCTCATTTTCCCCCTCTCTAAATGGGAATAACGGTAGTGCTCCCCTGGGCTTGTGGAGGGTCTGAGTTCGTCCTCGGGGGGCACCGAGGAAGTCAGCGCGCACTGCGTCTTCAGCACATGTTAACCTGTGTGTCGGTGACTGTGTCACTGGCGGGGCTTTCCCCTAGTTTCCCATCAAGAAGGACTTCAGTTCTGAGCCAGGAGGTTGCTCCAGGGACGTGGGGGATGGACCATAAACCAGTGACCGAGCCTTCAGTTGTTCGTCAGTGGGAATGAAAGAGAGGGGTTTGGTGTTGGTGAACACCGCGGTTAGCGATGTGTACGCGCTGAGCGGGGCAAGCAGGCGAGGCCATGAGGCCGGCGGGAAGCAAGGTGAGCTCAGGCTGGTGGGCGGAGGCCACACTGCACGTGGCCTTGGAGGAACCCATCAGATTTTTTAGATTTTTTAAAAAAGATTTTCTTTATTTGAAAGGCAGAATGAGAGAGAGAGAGAGGGAGGTAGAGGGAGGGAGAGAGAGAGATGGATCTTCCATCTGCTGGTTCACTCCCCGAATGGCTGCAACGGCCGTGGCTGGGCCAGGCTCAAGCCAGGGGCTTCCTCCTGGTCTCCCACGTGGGTGCAGGGCCCAAGCACTTGGGCCACCTTCTGCTGCTTTCCCAGGCCACCAGCAGGGAGATGGGTAGGAACCATAATGGGTGTCAGAGGCCATGGCTCGCTACGCCCTCGGTTTAGATTCTGTTGTGAGCTCCTCAACTTGGCACTGTTGACAGATGGGGACCCTGCACACCCCACATCCCAGTGGATCCCTCCTTGTCCCCAGTCCTGACAGCCAGCCGTGCCTGGAGGTGCTGAGGGGAGGGAGGAGTTAGCCTGCTCTGAGGAAGAACCACTGGGGCCCTGCCTTGGGGAGTCCTTGGGAGGGCTTAGGCAGGGAATCCCTGCGTGTTAAGGAGGACCCTGGCTGCAGGGTTGGGGATGGACGGTCACCCAGGGGAGAGTGGAGACTGGCGGGCCGGGGTGGATGGCCGGCGCATGACCCAGAGGGGGTGACAAGGTGGGCGTGGGTTTCACCTTGGAGGAGTTCTTGCTGTGGGGCTCTGCTGGTCAGCGGGGTCCTGTGTATTCCTTGCTGTGGAGTGCCACGCTCTAACGTGTTTTTGCTTTGCAGATGAATGAAATTGAAGTCTGTCCAGAATGTTACCTGGCTGCCTGCCAGAAGCGAGATAACTGGTTTTGTGAGCCTTGTGTAAGTTGGGTTCCTTGCCTTGTTTGACCCCTGAGCTCTGGTGGTGACCGTGGCACAGGGCAAAGCTTACTCCCGGGGACTTGGGGATGAAATCTGGGATGAAGTTTGAAAATGGGGAGTGATAGGAGCCTAGGTAGGACACGCTGCTGGGCCCTGGGAATGACATCACGGTGTACTTGATTCCCTCGGGCATCAAGTCCGAGGTAGCTCACCGAGGTGTGGGACGCGGCAGGGGCTGGAGGGGTGACATGAGCCTCCCCGCCAGTGTTCACACATCGCGTGCACCTGTTTTACGATGTTTGTGAATTCTTCCTGGATCAATTCCATGGTCTCTGCAGCTGTTTTTTTTTTTTTGGGGGGGGGTGAAGAAAGTCATCTTGGTGTCCCCCAGGAGTCTGCCTTCTGCAGGCTGGAGCTGTGCAGAGAAAAGTGCATTGTCGGCGTGGGAGGGAGGTGGGGGAGGACTGGGTCAGGTGCAGAGATGGACCAAGTGAGGTTGCGAATCCTGAGCTGTGTTCGTCTCTTGCTGCCTTTGGAGGCGCATGCGTGAGCAGCTGAGGCTCTGGGCCCCGACAAGAGCAATCGGGGGCTTGGGCCGCCCCTCAGTGCATGCTGGCGCCATGCATGCTTCATCCTGTGTGCCGGGGCTGGGGTGGCTGTGCCCATGTGGCACAGGATGGTGAGCTGTCTGGCTCCTGGCCAGCCAGGTCATATAGCGCAGCCAGGGCCTAAGCTGGTTCTGCCAGCGTTTCGTTCTGAGGCTCCCCACTTAAGCCCCTTTGCAGTTCTGGTCCCATGTCTGGACCTGGCACTCTAGGGAAGACCCCTCGGCCTGACCCTGATGGAAACTGGTTTTCCATCTGCCGGCCCGAATCCCCTTCCACCGGCTCTCTCCTCGGGGTGCACCTTGCTGCCAAACACGTCCAGACTGTGTCTTTTCTCTTCCTAGAGCAACCCTCACCCTCTGGTCTGGGCAAAGCTGAAGGGCTTTCCGTTCTGGCCTGCCAAAGCTCTGAGGGATAAAGACGGGCAGGTCGACGCCCGTTTCTTTGGACAACACGACAGGTGGGAGTCACCCTTCATTGTATCCTTGGATAAGAAAAGAGGTGGAGGCTACGGCGGGTATTTCCTGTTTTATTGTGGTGATGCCTGCTGGTGATCTTGGAGCTGAGGGATATTTCTCTGCGCCGGGCCAAGCCTGGTAATGTGTGGGTTTCGGTTTTGCCAGGGATGTTAGAAGATGATCTTGCCTTCGGGCTTCCTGTGGGTGAAAGCAGTGTAGGCCTTGCCAGTGGGGTGCTGCTCCTTTTGGGCAGAGTTTTCTGGGGTAAATTCAACCTGTGTGTAACATTGCTGTTCAGAACAATGCTTTCAGGGGTCAGAAGTATCTTCCCAGACGACTCGCGTCTCACTGTGCCGAGTAGTCGCTGAAGCTGTGACGCGGAGTGGCCAGGGGGTGGGGGTGCTCTCTGCACAGGTGCGCCTTCCCACGCTCCCCGTTCTGTCCTCTCACTGCAAAGCAAATCATTCCGCCATCAGCAGTTCCCTGTACTGCGGGCCCCCTGTGTGCCTGAGCAAAGCAGGTGCATATAGATGAGGAGCCGGTAATATCTGAGTTCTCTTCTAGTGGGTAATGTTGTGATTAAAGGAGGCAAAACCCCGCCACGAGGTGGGAAAGTGTAGGGGAGAAGATTTAACATACTGGGAATAAAAATTATGTACCCACCCACATATGTATAAAATACACCATACATATTTTTATATATTTATATGCATAGTTTTAAAAAGATTTACTTACTTATTTGAAAGGCATGGAGAGGGAGAGGGAGAGGGGGAGAGAGAGATCGCCCATCTGCTGGTTCACAACCCAGATTGTGCTAGGAGCCAGGAACTCCATCTGGGTCTCCCATGTGGGTGCAGGGGCCCAAGCACTTGGGCCATCTTCTGCTGCTTCCCACGTGTATCATCAGGGAGCTGGGTTGGAGGCAGAGCAGCCAGGACCTGAACTGGTGCTCTGAGAGGGGATGGCGGCTGCACCACAGCGCCAGTCTCAGTGGGACTGCTTTTAGCACCATTTACTGAGAAGAAAACCACACCCCAGGGAGGGCAATGCTTCGCTGCTGGCCACACAGCTCTTACGAAGCCAAGCGTGGCTTAAAACTCAGCCCTGTGATCTCTCTCTCTCTCTCTCTCTTTTAAGATTTATTTATTTATTTGAAAGTCAGTTACACAGAGAGAGGAGAGGCAGAGAGAGAGAGGTCATCCTCCATCCGATGGTTCACTCCCCAATTGTCTGTAACCGATCCAAAGCCAGGAGCCAGGAGCTTCTTCCAGGTCTTCCACCCGGGAGCAGGGGCCCAAGGACCTGGGCCATCTTCCACTGCTTTCCCAGGCCACAGCAGAGAGCTGGATTGGAAGTGGAGCAGCTGGGTCTTGAACTGGCGCCCATATGGGATGTCAGAGCTTCAGGCCAGGGTGTTAACCCGCTGTGCCACAGTGCCGGCCCCTGCAAAAGCATTTCAAGTCCACACAAACACAAGTTTTTTTTAAAAGGTCCTGGTAGGGACAGGCATTCCCTATCCCCTGTCGGTGTGCTGGTTTGAGTCCTGGCTCCTCTGCTCCCGATCCAGCTTCTTGGTCACGTATCCTGGGAAGGGAGCAGAGTGGGAGAGCAGGATGGAATCCCAGGCTCCTGGCTTTGGCCTGTCCCAGCCCCATCTATTGTGTGGGTATCTGGGGAGTGAACCAGTGGATGGAGGCTGTCTCTCTCTCTCTGTCACTGTGCCTTTCAGACAAGCAAACCTTTAACAAAAAGCTCATGGAAAATGCTTGTTAGGAAGAAAGTATGCGTAGACTTCAAAATTCTTTTTTGCACAAGACAGACTCATTTTGTATTTCATTTTTCATGAGTGATTTTGAGGTCCCCTTGTCTTCATTTGCTGCTCTGGGCTCCTCCCCCACATGGGGGCTCATCTTGCATTCTGGGATGGCCCAGCTGAGCCTCACTCAGGGACAGGAGTCGCTTGCCCAGGGGACGCCTGTAGGGTCCCGCTGGCTTCTCAGACGTGTCCCCATCTCGCCTGGATCCGGGCCCACGTGGTGTGCACAC
Organism: Sylvilagus floridanus; assembly: GCA_949820135.1. NCBI lineage: Eukaryota > Metazoa > Chordata > Mammalia > Lagomorpha > Leporidae > Sylvilagus > Sylvilagus floridanus. Next base: position 117,814,903 of record OX463231.1, on the reverse strand, counting down.
GCATAGGCTCACCTTGAGGCCCATGTATCTGCTCAGCCCTCCCTCCCTCCCTCTGGCTATCGATGTGGCTTTTCAGGTCTGGGCAGAAAGACAGCTGTGGATAGAGTGAGAAGCTGGTGATTTCCAGCTCTCCGGGAGAGTGGCTTGCTCTTTGATATGTTTTGGTTTTGGTTTTGGTTTCTATTTCGGTTCAGTATCACCAAAGATGGCACACCAACCACCTGTGCTCTGAATTCTGCCTGGTGGATGTGAATTCTTGGAGGTTTTCTTTCAAACATAGGGATTAGTTGTCAAGTATTAGAATTGGGACAAAGCGTACAGGTGGAGCATCTCGAATCTGAACATCATAAATGCCCCAGTCTGAAACTTCCACGTGGTGCCAGGAGCAGAAAGCTCCCTCCCGGACCTCGTGTGACGGGTCACCGGCAGAGCGCAGGTGCACGAGAACATCTTGTTGACAGCCACCTTCTGTGGGCACGGTGTAGACTTGGGTTTCATCCCCAGGAGCTCTCATTATGTAAATGCAGATGTTCCAGAACCTGAACAACACCTGGGACACTGCCGATCCCCAGCGGAGGTTTCAGGTGGCCCATAGTCGGCTTGTGAGGTCAGGAGCCCCTGTTTGCTAAATCTCATGGCCTCAGCAGTGGAGTCCAGGTTCTGGCTGCTCACTGTGGACAGCGCTGAGTCGGCGCCTCTTTGTCCCTGTGAGCTTCCTGCTGGGCTTTCTGCCCCCACTGCTGTGTCCCTGCCTCGACACTGCGTGACTTTGTCCACCTCGACTTTGTGTGACGTCCGAAGGCCCCTTTGGACAAGCTCCTTCCCACCATATCCCAGCTGCAGACTGGTGGACACTGGGAATCCTGAGGGGTCACCATGTGTCCTGATGTCCGTGTGCTGCCCCTGCTGTCACCACCATGGCCCTGTGGAATCCCCGGCTGGACTCATGACCTGGCCACTGGCATTTTTGCTGTCTTGATTCCATGGGGTGCGCTGGGATGTGGGGTGCTGAGGGCAGGAACATGGGTGGTGGAAGGGGCACCCCCGAAGGCCAGCGGGCTGTTTCTGGTGATTTCCCACACGAGTTATTGCACGTTCAGTACCGTGCTCTCCTGGAGAGTGTGGTCCTCGTCCCCTTTGGAATGGTGGTGAGGGTAGAGCCCAGTGGAAGCCGGATCTCACTTTATTGTGAAAGGGAGGTGAATACATAGCTGAGGTACAGAGCAGATGGGCGGATGCGGCCAAGGGGTGGGGTGTCGTGATGCAAAAGGGTCCTAGCCACTCCTGTTATACCACCTTAATGATCCTTAGGCAGAAGCGCCCTGGGGCAGGGTGTTTGCTACCAGGGATTTGAAACTTAAATACAGGTTTTCAAATTCAAGGCAGGCTCAGGAGTTTCCTCTAGGCCTCTCTGGATTCAGCCTCCCCCATATTTCTCATTTTAGGAACTTTTTTTTTGTTGGTGTTCTGTTTTGAAGGCAGGACGTGTCAGCTCAGTGGATCATTAACAAACCAATCAATCTGAGTGGTTTTCAGAAAACGGAGTAAATAGTTCAGAATCCTGGCAGGGCCCAGCGTGGCCGAGCTGCAGGTTAACCTGGCAGCATCCCTGTGAGCTCCAATTCCAGCCCAGCTCTTTGCTGATGGGCCTGGGAGAGTAGCAGAAGACGGCCCAAGTGCTTGGGCCCCTGCACCCGCTTGGGAGAGCCGGCTGGAATTCCAGGCTCCTGGCCTCCACCTGCCCCAGCCTTGGCCACTGCATCCATTTGGGGGCTGAACCAGTGGATGAGAGCGCGCTCTCTCTAACTCTGCCTTTTTAATAAATAATAAACCTTAAAACCACCACCACCAAGGACTGTGGCCGGCGTGCTGGGCTCGCTGGTGTTGCATTACGAACGTGGCGGCCGTGGGCTGTCCGGCGGTCACTGACGCTGTCTCTCTCGCCCTCCAGGGCCTGGGTCCCCATCAATAACTGCTACCTCATGTCTAAAGAGATCCCCTTCTCGGTGAAGAAGACCAAGAGCATCTTCAACAGCGCCATGCAGGAGATGGAGGTGTACGTGGACAACATCCGCAGGAAGTTCGGCGTCTTCAACTACTCTCCGTTCCGGACACCCTACACGCCCAACAGCCAGTACCAGATGCTGCTCGACCCCAGCAACCCCAGCGCCGGCACCGCCAAGGTGGACAAGCAGGAGAAGGTGAAGCTCAACTTCGACATGACGGCCTCCCCCAAGATCCTGCTCAGCAAGCCGGTGCTGGGCGGCGGCTCGGGCCGTAGGATCTCCCTGTCCGACATGCCCCGCTCCCCTCTGAGTACCACGTCCTCGGTGCACACGGGCTCCGACGTGGAGCAGGACCCCGAGAAGAAGGCCACGTCCAGCCACTTCAGCGCCAGCGAGGAGTCCATGGACTTCCTGGAGAAGAGCACAGGTCAGCCCCTGCTGGAGGAGGGTGGCGGGGGCCCCGGGGGCAGGGGTGCTATGGACCCAAGGCTGGCGCCATACCTCGGCCCCAGAGGGGCCCTGTGGGGGCTGTGCTCCCTGGAGCTGAGTTTGAATGAGTGGCCAGGTGGGGTCCTTGCCGGGAGGGACCCCGCGAGGAGAAAGTGCTCCCCTGGAGGCCGCTGGAGGTCGTTTCTGGCACTGGTGGGGATGGCTGGACGTCCTCTAGGGGTCAGGTCCAATGTCATGCCTCTCAGGGTAATCACATCGACCCCCCAGGATAGCATTCTTCCCCAAGAATTTTATGTTAATAGAAAGTCAGTTTCTCAGCTCAAGTGTTGCAGGGGTGTGTGAGGCAGAGATGGGCCCCAGGCTCATCCCACGGCCGGCAGCCGCCCTGCGTTCGTGAGACGGGCTGGGCAGAGTGGTGAGAACATGGCTGCTGCTCTCACCCCAGCCTGCCACTCCGGGCCGTGTGGTTGTGAGCCGGGCCCTGTGCTTGGGTTTCTCCATCTGGAAGGTAACGATGGAAATAGGCCTTCCTCTAGGTTCTTGTATGGAATGAATCAACGCACACACAGGTCTTCGAGCAGCGCCCGAGGTAGACGGGCAGAAATCCTGGCTGCTGTGCTCCGTGTCGTGTCGCTGGCTCCCTGGGTGGGGTCCGAGCAGGGGTGCAGCCCACGAGAGAGGCTGGCTGGGAATCCAAGCGGTGATGGTGACTCGAAGTGACCCCTCCCCTTCGGAATATGGTCGCGTGGTAATGATTTGGCTTCATCGCTTGCGTAATGCATTGGTTTTGCCCTCATTTTTCCCAAAACACCATCTCAGTTTGTTCTCTGGGGGCAGTGGGGCTTCTACCCCAGTGTGGGGAAGTAAGGCGGGGAGACCGGCGGTCAGTCGGTGGGTCGGTCGGTGGGAGCCGCCCTGCCCTGGCTGCCGGGCCCTGGCCGCTGCTCGCTGTGCTGGCGGGGACCCGGCTTTGCAGATCTGAACGCTGTTCCGTTGAAAACGGAAATCTCCAGCGCTTAGGCCTCAGGTCATAATACCTTAGGGCGGATCCTAGAACGAGTAAAGCACGCCTCCAGGTGCCCCCCAGCCCAGCCTGTGAGCCCCGGAGAGCCTGCCGCACGCCCCCCCGCCCCCCCCCCCCCCCCCCAATCAGAACTGCTCGGGGAGCCGAGAGTATGACGTCCCGTGATGACACGCGGGGAATTCCGTGCCGCCCGTTCTGGCCGTGCCGCTTCTTGGGCTATTCCAAGGCGGTGCTCTGCCCGCTGCCTGCGTAGTGACCAGAGGGGCAGAGGACGTGTGGCTTTTGGTTTTGCAAAATAAGGCCTCGGTCTCTCCTGTTCTGATTCATAACCCCGTCAGCCTAGCTGCTCAGGTTGGGCTTTGTTCTAGACTGATGTGGGCTGTGTTGACAGAATTCTAGAAAAATCTTCCTTTGCTCCCTTGTTTCTCCTTTTTTTAAAAGATTTATTTAAAGTTTAAATATTTAAAATAAATTTTAAAAAGTTACAGAGAGAAAGAGATCTTGCATCTACTTTTTTTTTTTTTTTAAGATTTTACGTGTTTATTTGAGATGTAGAGTTACAGATGGTGAGGGGGAGAGACAGAGCAAGGTCTTCCTTCCTCCAGTTCACTCCTCAAATGATCACAGCGGCCAGAGTTGTGCTGATCCAAAGCCAGGAACCCGGAGCTTATTCCAGGTCTCCCGTGCAGGTGCAGGGGCCCAAGGACTCTGGCCGCCTCCACTGCTTTCCCAGGCCGTTAACAGTGAGCTCTTCCTTCCACTGTTTCCCTTCCCAAATGGCTGCAGGAGCCAGAGCTGAGCCAGACTGAAGCCAGGAGCCGCACGTGGTCCGCGTAACCGACTGCCACAGTGACGGCCCCGCCCCCTTGTTTCCAACTGGAGTTTTCTTCTGAGAACACGGTGCAGGTTAAGCCAAGTTCACAAACCTGGTGCTTAATCACACAAACCTAGTTAAGTTCTCCTAGCTGCTGTGCACTGGGAAAATGCACGTTTCAATGTGGGGAGCAACTTAGTGGATCATTGTTGCCTGACCTTGCTGTGTGACCTTTTGCCATATCTTACCACGTAGGTACATATAGAGCCTGCAAGTTAGCTTTGTCCTAAGCCAAGCGGAACATGTGATTCTCATGCATTTTAAATTTGGTTGCTTTTTCCCCCTAATAAGCATGAAATTAATACATAACTAGTAAAATAAGCATGTTGGTGTGTGAACCGCTCTGAAAGGAGAGAGGTGTTGAGATCTTCAGTCTGCTGGTTTACTCTGGGCCAGGCTGCAGCCAGGAGCCGGGAGCTCCATCCGGGTTCCCCACTTTGGGTAGCCTCCCCGTGGAACACAGCAACAGGCAGCTGGGTTGGAAACAGTCAGGGCTGGAACCCGAGACTGGCATGGACATGGTGTCCCAAGCGGTGGCTAAACCGCTGCACAAAACACCCCCCCCCCACCTTTATAGGAGCATGAGGATGCGTGGGGTGTTCGGTTTACTTCCCTCCTTGCTTGGGAGGTACGAAAGGGGAGAGAGAGATGACATCAGACTTGGGACAAAATTCCTGCGCACTTGAGTGGCCTTTTGGGCGAGAAGTGAGTGGGTTCCAGTAGATTTAAAAGTCTCCTTCTGGGGCCGGTGCTGTAGCACAGTGGGTTAACGCCCTGGCCTGCAGTGCTGGCATCCCATATGGGCACCGGTTTGAGGCCTGGCTGCTCTACTTCCGATCCAGGTCTCTGCTATGGCCTGGGAAGCAGTAGAAGATGGCCCAAGTGCTTGGGCCCCTGCACCCACGTGGGAGACCCAGAGGAAGCTCCTGGCTCCTGGCTTCAGATCGGTACAGCTCCAGCCGTTGTGGCCATCTGGGGAGTGAACCTGCTGATGGAAGACCTCTCTCTGTCTCTGCATCTCTCTGTAACTCTTCCCAATGAATAAAAAGACATCTTTAAAAAATCCCCCTCCTACAATGTGACTCCCTCTTGGTTTGTCCATGGATCTCAGCTAAACTAAGAGCCACTGGGTAGCCGGGAAGAGGAGCGCCTTCTCTGTGTGGGGCCACGCAGTCCGCGTTGTAGTCTGTGGGGTGTTCGTCACATCTGTGCACCCTTCAGCCCCGAGGTTGCCAGGGACAGGTGGAGGCTACACTTGTCGACTGACATAGGATCTGGATTGCATGCTAGTTGCATGTTTCCTGAACTGTTAATTCTTTGACACTCCCACCCCCGCCCCCACCCCGCGAATGGGAAGCGCTCAAGACCTCACCCTGAGATCCTGAATCCAGGCGGGCTTTCTTCGCGCCATACTGCCCCCTGGTGTTAGCAGTGAGAGTAGCAGTAAGAGGAGCCAGAAGTTGGATGTGGGGGTGGGTTGCAGTGCATTCTATCACGGGGGTGATAGAATGGAGCAAGCCTGCTTATCCACACGGTGTCAGGGGAGGTTGTCCCGACCTGGGAGGCAGCAGCCACACACAGTCTTGGCAGTGTGGGTTCTGTAGCAGCCGTGTGAAAGGACACGTGGAAATCAGTTGTTGTCTAAGACATCGTAATAAAGCTTTCATAGGGCCTCTGCTGGTGGCGCTGTCAGAGCAGAGGGGACATGGCGCCGGGGCTGGGCAGGACAAGCATTTTGGAAGGCTCTTCCACTCCTGGGCCGGATACCGGCTGAAGGTAAAGCCGTGGACCCGTGAGCAGGGAGGCGTCGCGCGCCCAGGAAGATCCCCATAAAGGTGTTGCCAGCAGCGGTAGTGGCTGCCGGGTCAGGCTTGAGGGGAGTTCAGTCAGCGAGAGCGTGGGAGAGGAGGCCCCAAAGAAGTTCTAGGCGGGAAGGTTTGTTTATTTATTTATTTAGTTTTGGTATCTGGAGGTGATTGTAGTATTGGGAAACACCCAGACGGACACCTGCATGGACCTGGAGCAACAAAGCTCCCATTGCCCTGACGTTCTGCAGTGTTTTATTGTGTGAATCTTTTCCACGTCTCTCTCTCTCTCTAGAGATTGAGAGAGAGAAGCAGAGACAGAGAGGTCGTCCATCCACCGGTTCACTCCCCAAATGGCCGCAGCGGCCAGAACCACATTGATCTGAAACCAGGAACCGGGAGCTTCTGCTGGGTCTCCCATGTGGGTGCAGGGCCCAAGGACTTGGACCGCCTTCCACTGATTTCCCAGGCCATTAGAGGGAGCTGGATCGGAAGTGGAGCAGCCGGGACAGGTGCCCATTTGGAATGTTGGTGCTGCGGATGGTGGCTTTCCGGGCTGTGCCACAGCGCTGGCCTCTCCTTGTCTCTTTTGTAATAAACTGATGCTGTCTTTTTCTTTCCTTTTTTTTAAAAATGTATTTATTTAGAGGTGGAGTTACAGACAGAGAGAAGGAGAGACAGCAAGAAAGGCTTTGTGTCCACTATTTCATTCCCCAAATGACTGCAGTAGCCAGAGCTGAACTGATCTGAAGTTTCTTCCGAGTCTCCCACGTGGGTGCAGGGGCCCAAGGACTTGGGCCATCTTCCACTGCTTTCCCAGGCCACAGCAGAGAGCTGGATTGGAAGTGGAGCAGCTGGGACTAGAACTGGTGCCCATATGGGATGCACACCAGTGCCTATTGCTGTCTTTAAAAAACCAGTCTTTCTAATTCACAAATGTGAATGGCCGAGAGAGACCGAGAGCTCTCGTTCACTGGTTCAAGCGCCAAGTGCCCACCGGTGGGGGGGCTGGGAGGGGGCTGGACTGAGGCTGGACTCAGGAGCCCAGAATTCGATCCAGATCTCCCACATGGTTGGCAGGGATCAAACCGCATGATTTGGGGCCCGTGCTGTGGCACAGCAGGTTAAAGCCCCGGCATCCCATATGGGTATTGGTTGAGTCCTGGCTGCTCCAGTTCTACTTCAGCTCCCTGCTATGAGCCTGGGAAAGCGGGAGAGGATGGTCCATGTGCTAGGAACCCTGCACGCATGTGGGAGGCCTGGAAGAAGCTCCTGACTCCGGGCTCCAGATCAGCTCAGCTCCAGCTGTGGTGGCCATTTGCAGAGTAAACCAGCGGATAGAAGACCCCCCCCCCCCCAATAACTCTGTCTTTCAAAGACACAAAATAAACCTTTAAACACACACACACACTTGAGTCATCCCCACTGCTTCTTAGTGTCTGCATTAGGAGGACACTGGTATCAGGAGCCCAAGCTGGGACTTGAACCCAGGCTCTCAGGTGTGACACAGGCATCGGAACCAGTGCTGCCCCTGTGTCACACTGTCAGCACTTCCTTCTGCTTGGGGCTTGTGGAGCTCAGAGTCGTGAGATTGAAATGTTGGGAATTGGACGGGCGTTGGGGCACAGTGGGCCGAGCCACCACTAGCCACGGCTACATCTCCCATCAGAGCTACCGTCCTGGCTGCTTCGCCTCCTGTCCAGCTCCCTGCTAATTACCTGGGATGCAGTGGACGGTGGCCCAAGTGCTTGGGCCCCTGCCACCCGTGTGTGTGACCCAGATGGAGTTCTGGGCTCCTGGCTTTGGCCTGGTCTAGACCTGGCTGTTGGTGGCTGTTTGAGGAGTGAACCAGTGGGTAGAAGATCTCTCTCTGTAACTCCGCCTTTCAAATAAATAAATAAGTCTTTTTTTTTTTTTTTTTTTTTTTTTTAAAAAAACGCATTGTGCTTTGCCAAAAGCCTTTAGTCTGCAGTGCCCTGGGATCTGCTGGCTTGGTGGCCAAAGTGGTTTGTATTCTCCGATTTTCCCGGTTCCTCCTTTATCTTGGCCCCCTGTACCGAATTGATGTCTGCTCCGGTACTTGCTTGCACAATGACTGTGTAATTCGTTAACATGGATTAGCTGGCAGTCCTGGGCCTGGCGTTCACCTCTGGGGGGGTGGGGGTGGTAATGGGCCTGGCTGTAAACCATTTAGGGAGAAGGGGAAATATTTTCATGTCTGCTTTTGTAATTGTGAAATTCCTACACGTTTGTCCTAAAATGATCGTTAATTACAAAACTGAAGTCGCCGGTAAGGCCAGCTCCCCTGGCCGGCCCTGGGTATTCTTGGCTTCCCCTGTGTTGGTTTCTGTGTGTGCTGTTCAGTGGAAAGCTCCAGGACTTCTGGGGTTCAGGCAGATTGGGAAACCGAGGAGATCGGGGTGAACGAGCACAGAAATAGGCTCCTTGCGGTGACCTGTGACACAGCCGTGTGTGCTTGTTGATGCCCACGCGTGTGTCACGCTTCCCCAGGCCGCAGTCGATCTTCTGAGTCAGGATGTGTTTCCACTCTTGAATTTCCTTCTCCATATGCTGCTCACAGCCCACGGAGGGTGAGCCACGGCCTGCGGGGGGTCGTACAGCACCCAGCAGGAGAGGCTGCCCATGTGTGCGGGCCCGGGGACCTCTGCCTTGGTCCCTTGCCAAGGCGGGAATGTGGGCTTGGCGCTGCCAGGTTGCTGATGTTCCATACGGCCCCCTGGTGTTTCCTCTATCCTGCGTCAGATGCACCTGTTGGTGTAGATAGTATAGGAATTAAAAAAAATTTTTTTGAAGATGTATCTTATTTATTTGAAAAGCAGAGTTAGAGAAAGTGAAAGAAAGAGGGAGATCTTCCATCTGCTCGTGACTTCGTAGGTGGCTGCTACAGTCAGGGCTGGACCAGGCCGGAGCCAGGAGCCAGGAGCTTCGGTCAGGGACCCAAGGACTTGGGCCGTCCCCCTCCCTGCATCGGCAGGGAGCTGGATCTGAAGTGGAGCAGCCGGGATGCTGGTTGCTGGCAGTGGCTTAACCCTCGATGCCACAGGCAGACCCTGGAATTTTTCAAAAATGTAAACTTGTTTTACAGATACTTTTCCATCGTTTCCTTCAAAATGGCATTTACCAGCACCTCCTAACCCCTCCAGGCCCCTGGGTGCTGCTGTGCTCAGCTGTGCGTGCCCCTCCAGGATTTGTGCAAGGTGCAGCCCGTTAGCACAGAGGTCTGCTACGTTGGGGACACTCAGCATGAACCATGCACTGCCCCAGCCTGTGCGCCCAGAGAGCTGGGGTGTATGGGAAGGTGGGGCCCTGTGTTAGGATTTTATTCCAGGCTCAGAACAGCACGAAGTCTGCGTAGGCTGTTGCAGAGGTGGGTAAGGTGAACCGAACATCACAGCCCACGACCTGATGAAATTGTCTGTGACTTCAAAGGCAGTTAGTTCCTTGGGTGAGATGTGTGGCTTTATGAAAGGATGGGCATTTGTTTCAAAGCCCAATTGAAATGAACGTTTCCAAATGCCTTATCTTTGCACAAGTCCAGCGTGGTTTCCAGGCGTGGTTCTCGGCCTCGGCCTTGGCCCCCTGGACATCTGGGCTGGACACTACTCTGCCATGGGGCCGTCCTGTGGCCATCCTCCGGCCGTCAGTGCCAGCAGCACAGCAGACGCAGGCGTCTCCAGACGTGGCCTGGGCTTCACCTGCACACTGCTGAGAGCCACGCGCCACGGACGGAACGCACCAGGCTTTCAGGTTCCGCCGTGGGTGGCGGCATTCTGATGGTGTGACCTTCCAACGTTGTAGCTCTTCCATGTTTCCATTTAATTTTGTATAAAATATTCCTTTCAAAATGTAGTATTATACAATAAATAGCTCATAAATCCACCGGAAGAGGGGCCAGCTGCTAGGTCTAACCCACCTGCTGGCTGTTCCTTCAGGTTTCTGATACATAGAATCGGGTGGACAAGAACGTCACTGTGTTGGAATAGGATCGGACTGGACGTTCTGTCTCCACCTGTCTAGTTACTTGTTTATATATTTTCACTTTATTTTTAACCCGGAGAGACTGACAGAGAGCTTCCAGCTGCTGGTTCACTCCCCCAGTGCCTGGGACAGCTGGGGCTGGGCCAGGCTGATGCCAGGAGCCCAGAACTCCGTCTGGGTCTCTCACAGGGATGGCAGGAACCCCGGTACTTGACCAACACCTGCACCTCCCAGGATGCACTGCAGGAGGCTGGCGTGAGGAGCAGAGCTGGGAGTCCAGGCCGCCCTCTCCTGGGGGTGCTGGCGTCCGACAGCGTCCTGACCCCTGCCCCGAGCCCGTGTCCTCCGTTGAGTTGGTCATTTTGCTCTTAGCACAGCTTGTTTTGGGGGACCCGTGATGTTGAGGAGATTGTTGAAACTGGCGCTTATGCAGAGCTAGGGGCGCGTTGGGTCGTCACCATTTCCTTCCTGCTTGCGGGGACCCCAGTCGGAGGAGGGGTGGAGACCTCATTTTTCAGTTAACTTTGTATGCTTACTTGTCAGAAAATGCACGCGGGATCCTCAGGCAGCGCCAGTAGGGATGCTGCTGTCTGTTGGCTGGTGCCCTGGGCGCACACGGACGTGGTCAGAAAGAGACCTGAGCGCAGTGGACGGGCCAGCAAGGGAGAGCCGTGGCAGGCCTTCCGGAGTGAACCAGTGGGTGGGTTGTCTCTGCTCTAAAGCAAGGAAATTTTTAAAATTTGAACTAGTAAAGCCAAAACAGAATACAGAACAGCCTTGGTCTTGATCTTGAATCCTTGTGGGCCGTGGATTTTCCGAGCTACCTTGAATCCCTTCTGGGATTGAGCAGAACATAAAGGAGTGAGTGCTTTTACATGTTGCTCGTCATGCTGTGTGCGTGTGTAACCAGCACTTTGGCTCTCGCGGTTACAGTACGGGGGGCAGGTAACGGTCGCTCCAGCTGTCCACTGAAGGGTTGCTGATGCCTGCCGGCTCCTGGGCCCGGCTGTCTGTCCATCCTCGGAATGAGATGGATTTGAATCAGCACGTTTCAAATGTCATGCTCCAAATAATTTCTTTTTTTAAAAAAGTTTTATTTATTTACTTGAAAGGCAGAGATAGAATGAGAGACAGAGACATCTTCCATCCGCTGGTTCCTTCCCCAAATGGCCGCAACAGCCAGGGCTGGGGCAGGCCAGAGCCGGAAGCCAGGATTCAAAGTGGCGCCTGTGTGGGACACTGGTGCTGCAGGCAACAACTTAAGCTACGCCACAGCGCGTGCCCCTCCTGATAATTTCCAGTGTGTGCCGGGCACTTGCTGAGCCTCCCTGAGCATGGAGCAGTGGGTGGCACCCTCTCTGTCTCCGTCCTTTCCAGACACAGCTGCACCATCGGCTGCTGTGTGGTTTTCTCAGTCCCATCACCGGCCACCTCTGGGGCCATGTCGCAGGTTGTGTGGGTTGTCCTGGGGCCGTAGGACACCTCCCAGCATCAGTGTGCTCTGTCCTGTACCTGCTGTTAGCTCCACCCACCCCCTGGGTGTGGTGACCATACAGTGTCCCCAGTCCCCAGTGAGAGTGTGGGCAGTTGGGTCTCTGTGCATTCAGCCAACCACTGTTTGGAAATATTCAGGAGAAATAATTGTGTCTCTGCGGAATATGTGTGGCTTTTCTTCTTAAGTTTTTTTTTTTATTTGTGTGAAAGAATAAAAGAAATCTTCCATCTACTTTTTTTTTTTTTTAAGAATTATTTATTTATTTGAAAGAGTTAGAGAGAGAGAGAGACGGAGGGAGGGAGGAAGGGAGGTCGGTCTTCCATCCACCAGTTCACTCCCCAATTGGCCACAATGCCTAGAGCTGTGTCCATCTGGAGCCAGGAGCCAGGAGCTTCTTCCAGGTCTCCAACGTGGGTTCAGGGGACCAAGCACTTGGGTCATCTTCTACTGCTTTCCCAGGCCACAGCAGAGAGCTGGATCAGAAGTGGAGCAGCCAGGACTTGAACTGGCACCCATATGGGATGCTGGCACTGCAGGCGGTGGCTTTACCCACTATGCCACAGCGTTGGCCTCTCCATCTACTTGTTCACTCCCCAAATGGCCACAAGGGGTCAGGGCTGGGCCAGACCAAAGCCAGGACCTTGGAGCTCCACCTGGGTCTCTCAGATACATAGCAGGGGGCCAAGGACTTGAGGCATCGTGCACTCCTGCTCCCCGGGTGCTTTAGCAAGGAGCTGAGTCAGAAGCAGAGCACCCAGGACCCAACCAGTGCTCTGACATGGGCTGCCAGCCTTGCACGTGGCGGCTTTACCCGCTGCGCCCCCGCACCAGCTCCACGTGCGGGCTTTTTTAAGTTATCACCCCCTAAAGGAGGTGGTCTACCGACAGCATTTGTGTTGTGTTAGGAATTGTAAATCATCGAGATGATCCGGAACCTGAGGAGGATCGTATGGGTTATGTGCAAATACTACAGCCTTTTACAGAAGGGACTTGGGCATCTGGATTTCTGTGTGGGGGAGGTCTTGGAGCCAGACACCAGGGACACTGAGGGCCAGCCGTGCTGCTTCGATGCCAGGCACCCTGTGGGCAATGGAGGGAGACACTGAGCCCTCGGGACAAGCTGTGGGCACAGGTGCTTTGCTCAGGCCTGTGTGTCACCTGTGCACCTTGCCTGTGTCCGTTTGTGTCACCTTATCAGTACCCGTCCTCCCTGCTGTCAGGAAGGGGTCACTTGCCCAGGGTTCCACAGGAAGGCGGCTGCGGGGCTGGGACTTGAGCCCCGTGTCTGGCTCCCGGCTGTTCCAGGAGCCTATGTTGAGAATGACGTAGTCAGGTCTCGGCACCAAAGCTCAGATGACGGCAGGTGTATCAGTCTGGTCTCCAGTTTCAACCTGAGCCTCTGTGTTGGGCAAGGGAGGACACGGAGGCAGGCGCCCACCCAAGGGGCCACCTCCGTGCCTGCCTCTTTGCTGTGGGCGTGGGCCAGGTCTGCGTCTCTGTTCCTTGAGCCTCTGAGGAGAATCAGCCATTTTTGCATTTGTGCTGCACTTTGTTGTAAATAGGCACGAACGGGGCCGACCCCACAGGTGGCAGGGAGGTCCCTGCACGGGTGTTTGGGGCTGCTCTGCAGTCTCCTTGTTTCCCCGAAACAAACGGTCCGGTTCTCACCTTGGGGTCACGAGGAGCAGGAGGTTGTAGGTAGTTTTCAGGTATTTTTGTAAGCCACTGGCATCCGTCCTCTGTCTTCCTGTGAAAGTTGGAAACACAATATGGAGCGAGAAAATGGGCGAGCACCTCCCTCCCGCCACCTGCCGTGAGCCTGGCTCCCGTGCAGCCTCGGAAGCCTTTGAAACGGGAGCTGGAGACTTCCCCAGGGGCCCTGTCGCTGGCCAGCAGGTGTGGAGGCCTTGTGAGAGCCGCTCGCGGGCGCCCTGCGCTGGGAAGCCTGCCTCCCAGGCTGGGCCACGTGGGGGCTGGTTTCCTCACCATTTGTTTTGAGATTTACACCCGTGAATGGGCCAAACCAATTTCAGTGGCAGCTTAGCCGATTGGTCTTAGAGCTTTGGGTGTAATAGAATAACTGGGGAGGCCGTCGTCTTTGTGGCTTTCACGGTTGAACGTTGGCTGGTTGTAGCCTTACGCTGCCAACCGTGGCCGGCGCCCTCACCCCTCTCCCAGCCACCGTAATCCCACGCTGGTGAAGCCTCGTCCACTTCCACGCTGCCCCCGCTCTCCCCACTGCCCCACCTGCAGGTTCCCCCGTGCCCTGATTGGTGAATCTGTCATTAACCGTGCCATACTTTTCCAGCCTCCCCCACCTCCACCAAGACGGGACAAGCAGGGAGCTTATCCGGCAGCCCGAGACCGTTCTCCCCTCAAGCATCGACTCCGATCACGACGAAGACGGACAAAACACCCACCACTGGAAGCATTCTGAATCTTAACCTGGGTCAGTTGACGTTTCTGGAATTAACCGTGCAGCTTTGGGGGACTGCTTTTGTGCAAGCTGTGATGTGCACGTTGCTATGACTTGAGAACCTTGAGCCTTTTTTCCTTTGTACAAAGAATTTGAGAGTTGCAGCAGCCACTGAGGGCGAGGCGAGATCAGTTAAAGGAACAAGTCAGAGATCTCCGTGGGCTGGTGACTTGCAAGATTGTTTGATCTTCAAGTGCCTCCTGCCAGGGCGGAGGGCATGGCTTCTGGAGTGAGTAACTGCTCCACTGAAGGCACAGCTAGTGCAGCTTCCTGAATGCTCACCTCTCCTGGGGTGGTGCACTTTGATACACTGTTGCCTTAATTTGTCTTCCTCCCAGGAATTAAGTTTTAACCTATTGGATTTCAGTTGGTTGTTACAGGAACACTAGGTTAGGCTAAGGGGCTCTAGGCAAAGTGCTGGCACCAGGATGGGACACCATGTTTGAGGTTACAGTTTTATCGATTTGCCCCATCACAGCCCCTCTGTGCGGACTGCAGTTTGAGCTGTGGGAGGTGGAGTCAGACCCTCTGTCTTGGGTGCTACAAGATGGGTGCCCTGATGATGTGATGTGTTGGTCCGGTGGGAGAGACAGGCAGGCTAGGGGCAGGGTGGCAGCTCATGGAGTTGTGGGGGTTACAGACTTCTTACAGAAGGTGAGGGTCGAGCTGAGATTTCCATCACTGGATAAACCAGCCATGCCAGCGTCTAGGAAGAACATTCTAGAAGGAGCAAGGTGTTTTTAGAGGCTGTCGGCTAAGGGCTGCCTTGGCTAGGAGGCTGCGGTGGCTGCATTCCAGCGAGTGGGGGAGGGGCATGCCTGTGGGCATGGTGGGGGGGGTGCTGAGCAGAGGAGAAATCTGTATGGATTGCTTGTTTCACAAGGAGCTCTGCTGCCTTGAGAATGCTCCCCACCCTGGCACACCTGGCGGGGACTGGAGCCATTCTCGATGGTCACACCTGGAGGAGCAGGTGTTACTGCCATCCCGTGTGGAGAGGCCAGGGCTGCTACAAAACATCCTGCAGTGCCTGGGACAGTCCCTCCCCTCCCTCCCCTGCCCCCCCCCCTTCCCTCCCCCCCCTTTCTCCTCCTCCCTCCTCCTCCCCCTCCCTCTCCACTTCCTTCCTCCTCCTCCTGCTCTCTCCCCTCTTCCTTCTCCCCTCCCTCCTCCTCCCTCTCCTCCCTCCCCTCCTTTTCTCCCCCTTCCTTTTCCTCCTCCCCTCCCTCCTCTTCCTTCTCTCCCCTTCCCTTCCCTCTCCCCATCCTCTTCCCTTTCCCCCTCCCCCCTCCTCTTAGGTGATGCCTTCATTATGCTGACACATCATGTCTGGTAGGAGAAGCAGGAGTCAGGAGTTCAGTGTGGATTCTGTACGTTTGATTCCCTGTAGACCCCTAGGTGGGGTGGTCGAGAGGGCAGGAAGCAGGGTGCACGGTGGCCAGGCCTGAGCAGGTGTAGTTAGCAGGATCTGGTTTGTTCGTGGGATTGGGGCAGAGCAGGTCCTCATCGACTTTGTGGGGGTGTGGGCGCTGCTGGCATTTGATGGCTGCAGGCCGGGGACGTGGCTCAGCACCGAGTACAGGACAGTTCCCCACACAGGGGTTCCAGCCCTGACGACCAGCTGAGCTGTGCATCAAGTCTAGTGCCCCAGAAGGAGCCAGGGCCCTGAGGGTTGTAGTGATCAGTAGAGCCCAGAGAGCAGCGGTGGAGGAGGCGGGGCCTCCGGGGAGTGGCCCTGGGGCCAGAGGGTCTCGGGAAGGGAGGCTGGCCGCTGTGGGCAGCGCTGCCTGTGTGCGAATTCACCGCCTCTCGTGGCTGGTGCCCTGTACCGAGTGCCCTTTACAATTGGGGAAACTGAGGTTGGAGAGGAGGCTCCAGTTGCCCAGATCACAGAGGCTTCAGGGTCACCGCTCAGCTGGACTCGGAGCCCCCTGTTCTGTAGCCCAGGTGTAAGGGACCACTGGGTGGGCCACTCTGGGAACCCCAGTTCGGAGCTCCATAGAGGGGCCGCGTCTGTCGCTTTGGGAACACTCGGCCTTCCCAGCTGTGTGCTCTGCTGTCCCACGCCCTCCTGTCACCTCCGCTCTGCCGATCACACTTCTCCCCAGGCCGCGCTGTCACTGGGTGCCCTTGTGCACCCTGGGCCTTGGGATTCGGTGCTGCCCTGGGTGTCTGTGGGCGGGTGTGGCTGTCTCCACTGGAATTCGTCAGTTTCAGGCCACGCTTCTCTTTGTCATCAGCGCGGAAGCATGGAGTTGGGCATGGGGGCGTGTATGGCAGGAGGGGCACTGGCTGGGCCTGATGGGAGTCCCTCGTGGGTGGAAAAGGCAGACAGTGGAGAGGACTTCGGGATCATTCTGTGGTTGCTCAGGGCCCAAGTGAAAGGCAGCACTTGCTTGCCCTGTTTGTCCTGCTGAATCAGTCCCCTGCTGGCCTCCCTGGAGCCCAGGTCTCCGTCCAGGTCTCCCACGTGGGTGGTAGGGGTCCAGTTAATTGGGCCATCTTCCACTGCCTTCCCAAGTGCACTAGCAGGGAGCTGGGTTGGAAGTGGCGCCGCTGGGATTTGAACTGGTGCTCTGATAATTTGGATTGCCAATGTAGCGTAGCATTGTGGCTTAGTCTGCTTTGCCACAATGAGGGCCCCTCCAACATTCTTTGCACTTATATTTTAATTCAATTTTCTGTAAACTTGTGACATGCCCTTGGACATCACTGAGTCTCAACCCGAGTGGTCCCCCCTCCACATTTCCACAGGATGGAGATCTTCCATCCACTGGTTCACTCATCAAGTGGATGCAACGACCTGGGCCAGGCTGAAGCCAGGAGCCAGGAGCTTCCGCTGGGTCTCCCACACAGGTGCAGGGGATCACGGACTCGGGCCGTCTTCCACTGCTTTCCTAGGAGCATTAGCAGGGAGCTGGATGAGAACTAGAGTAGCCAGGACTCAAACCTGCACCCATATGAGATGTCGGTGGTACAAAGGCCGTGGCTGCCGTGGCTTTAACCCACTATGCCACAGCGCCGGGCCCTACAGCTCTTTCTGTAAACTGCCAGGTTGACAAGGGAAACCCAACAATTAAGGCATCAGATCCAACACAGGAGTTGCTAACCTTGGCCAGCAGTTAGGACCTGGGGAACTATGAGAAGCTGAGAGCCAGACCTGGGGCCAGCACACCGGGTGGGGCTGACATTAGATTTTATTTTTAAGCTCCACAGGCAGTTGGTGTGTCTAACCAGGGAGAAATAGACACATGCAGGGGCAGGGTAGTTTTGCAGCCTGTGGGCCAGGTCCGCCTGCCCTGTGTTATAAAGTAAGTTTCGCTGGGACACGGCCACACCCCTCTGCTATGGCCACACTGGCAGCGGAGCCTCTGTGGTCTACCAGGCCGATGGTTCCGAGCCGCTGGGCCTCTGCAGAGAACTTGCTGACCGCTGAGACAGCTTGTTGGTCATCTTACAGGGATGTTACTGGAGACCCGGGGGAATGGCCACTTGGGCAGTGCCTTCCCTCTGGGGGTGGAAGTGAGAGCTGCGTCTCGCTGCCTTCCTGGCCTTGGGGTGGGGTGGGGCCATCCTGGCAGCGGCGGCGTTGTCCATGTCCATGTCCATACCGGGAGCAGCGTAGCCACCGTCCTGGGCAGATGGGCAGAGCGGCCCTCAGTCACGCATGTCTTGGAGCAGGCGATAGCGGTGGGGTGATGAGCAAGCCGGGTCCTGTGTGTGAAGGCCGTGGCTGCTGTCGCCGAGCGCTGCCTCACGAGGGTGCCTGTGTGTTGCAGACCGCAGCAAAGCCGAGATGGACCTCAAGGAGCTGAGCGAGGCGGTGCAGCAGCAGTCTGCCCCGGCGCCTCTGACCTCGCCCAAGCGGCAGATTCGCAGCCGGTTCCAGCTCAACCTGGACAAGACCATCGAGAGCTGCAAGGCACAGCTAGGTAGGGCGCACGGCTCGCTCTCCGGCCGCGTGCAGGGACGTCGCCGGGACTGCTTGGATCTAAGATTTCTTTCTTCTCTTTAGACTTTTATGTTTCATTTAATTGAAAGAGAGACGGAGAGCTCCTATCAGCTGGTTCGCTCTCCAAAATGCCCACAATGGCTGGGTCTGCGACAGGCCACAGCTGGGAGCCAGGACCTTAATCCAGGTCTCCTACGTGGGTGGCAGGGACCCAGCTGGCTGAGCCGCCACTGTGGCTTCCAGGGGCCGTGTAAGCGGTCAGCTGGGGTCAGGAGCCCGAGGCGAGTGCTGAGCCCCGCAGTCTGCCATCTGAGGGTGTCCTAGGCTGAACGCCTGCCTTCTGGCTGCTTTTAATGGCTACCGTAACCTTGAACTATAGAAAGGCCACGTACCCACGCATGGCCAAGTCTGCTAGTGAAAGTCCGAGTTACACAGAGAAAGGAGAGGCAGAGAGAGAAAGAGGTCTTCCATCCGCTGGTTCACTCCCCAATTGGCCGCAACGACCGGAACTGTGCCGATCCAAAGCCAGGAGCCAGGAGCCTCCTCCTGGTCTCCCACGTGGGTGCAGGGGCCCAAGCACTTGGGCATTTTCTACTGCTTTCCCAGGCCACAGCAGAGAGCTGGACTGGAAGAGGAACAGCCAGGACTAGAACTGGCACCCATATGGGATGCCAGCACCGCCGGTAGAGGATTAACCAAGTGAGCCACGGCGCCGGCCCCCTCTTCTTGCTCCTTTTTTGTTAGTGCTGTTGATAAGAATTGTTGCATTTGGGCTTCCCACGCACCTTGCCCTGTGCTGAGCCCCACGCCCAAACGGCTCCCGCAGGCAGACGCCGTGGCCAGTCCTGGGTTGCAGGTGAAGCAGCTGGGGCTCAGAGCGTGTTTGCCTCAGAGGGTCACAGAGCTGGGAGGAGCAGGTAGGATTTGGCTCAGGACCAAGCTTTTTTTTCCGAGGTCTGCTTGGACTTGAACCTTCTTGTCTGACCAGTAGCTACCAGTAGCAGGTCCCGACGTTCATCCGGATCGGGGTGTTTACCTTGGACTTGGGTTTTGATTGAGCCCTAGCGGAGCCATGAGGTTCCACAGAGCTCTGCTGGGATGGAGCCCGGCTTTTGCCCTTTGGCAAGTTGCTCTCCGTGTCTCTGGGTGGAGACAGACCCCGCCCAGGGCGGCCGACACCCTCCACCCAGGACCGCGCGGTGTGGACTGCGTTTTCTGTCTCCTTGTCTAACTTGGAGGCCTCGTGGAGCTTCCCTCCCCCGATGGCGATGGTGTCGTCGGGGCAGGAAGCGTGAAGGTGTCCCGTGGAGCTCGTCAGGAGGAAGCGGGCTTTTCCTGGGTTTGTGGTTTCAGCGTGTGGAACGCCTGCTGCTTTCCACTGTATTTGCCCGAGACTGGGAATGCGTGGCCTTCCCCTTGATGCCTTTGTAAGTGGAGCCACTGTGGAACTGCCACGGCAGCCGGCTGCACCGGTACAGGAAGGGCCAGGCCCCCCGGGCTGCAGGGAAACTGCACGCTCCCCCCACCCAGAAGGGGCCATCGGCTTGCTGGCTGCAGGCGGCCTGTGGCCCGCTGTGGGTAGACTTTCTGTTCTAGCCACAGCTCTTGATTTCTGTGCAGAATTCCCTGACTTGGAACAGGGCGACACAGTCTAAGTGAGAACACCAGATGCAAATGGCAGGGTCCCCTGTGGGGCAAGGCCTCTCCCACCCCGCCGGGCTGGTGGCCTGAGAGTTCACATCCCGCCCCCCAAGGCTCTGGCTTCCTGGTTTGAGCCCTACACAAAGGGTTAAGAGCTTTGAATGCTTGGGGAACAGAGCTGGCGAGAGTCAGGAGCCCAGGGTCTCGCCATGCCTGTGTCGTGGTTTACTTTATGGCCAGTGATTTCTCTGGGCCTCTATTTTCCAATCTGTGAGCTGGATCATTTGAGGAATCTCCAGGATTTCTTTCTGCCCCTCCTACTCAGTCTCAGCTGGTTAGCAGCGTTGTATATGCTGAGATTTAGGTCAGCGCGCCCCCACCTTGCTTGAATACCAGTCCCGAAACCACCTCCAGACACACGAGTGGCACTGGTCTGCAGCCAGGAGCTGCGTCCCTTCCTCTGGCCCCAGCTGGCCTGCGTGACACCATGTGAAGTGTGTATGCAGACCCCCGCTGTGGCGTGCGGAGCCTTTGCGTTGGGTGCTGCTCCCAGGTGTGCGGCTGCGCCACACGCCGGCTTTTCTCCTTGGCTGCAGGCATCAATGAGATCTCGGAAGACGTGTACACCGCCGTGGAACACAGCGACTCCGAAGACTCGGAGAAGTCGGAGAGCAGCGACAGCGAGTACATCAGCGACGACGAGAAGCCCAAGGCCGAGCCGGAGCCCGTGGACGACAAGGACGCCGGTCGGGCCGACAAGGAGCCGTCCGCCGCCAAAAAAAAGCCCAAGCCTGCCAACCCGGCCGAGGTGAAAGAGGAGCTGAAGGGCTCACCCCCGGCCGCGGAGAAGGCAGAGCCTGCGGCGACGGCCAAGGACAAGGCCAGCCCCGAGCCCGAGAAGGACTTCACGGAGAAAGCGAAGCCCTCCCCTCACCCCACCAGGGACAAGCTGAAGGGCAAAGACGAGACGGACTCCCCGACCGTGCACCTGGGGCTTGACTCCGACTCCGAGAGTGAGCTGGTCATCGACCTGGGCGATGACCACGCAGGGCGGGAGGGCCGCAAGACCAAAAAGGAGCCCAAAGAGCCATCTCCCAAGCAGGACGGTGAGTGCACGCGGCCGGTCCCCGTTTCTTCGTTGGGTTTCCGGTTCTGCCCTGCGTTTGTCTCATCCAAGGGGACGTGCCCCTCTGGTGCCAGCTGTGGTCGGTGTGGTCCTCAGCTAGTGGGCCAGCAGAGCCTCGGCTTACACCAGCCCCCGCCCGCCTCTCACCTGTTCCAGGCGGAACACAATCGCTTTTCCTTTTCAGTTTTCTTTTTTTTTTAAAAAAAAAGATTCTACTGATTTGAGAGGGGGAGTTACAGACAGTGAACCATCCTCTGGTTCGCTCCCCAAATGGCCGCAATGACCGGAGCTGAGCTGATCCAAAGCCAGGAGCCGGGAGCCTCTTCTGGTTCTGCCAAGCAGGTGCAGGGGTCCAAGCACTAGGCATCTTCTGCCGTTTGCCCAGGCGCATTAGCAGGGAGCTGGATCTGAAATGGAGCAGCCAGGCCTTGAACCGGCGCCTGTATGTGATGCTGGCGTCACGGGGTGGCTTTATTCGCTACACAATGCTGGCCCCGGTCAAGTCATTTTTAGCAAGTAGTGAAGGGTTAAAAGCTGACTCATTTTCCTAAGGACACTGCGAGCTTTCAGACATTTGACAGGGCTCAGCCGATAAGCATTGAGCTCAGATCTGGATGAGTTCAGCTTCCCTCTTCCTCCCTTCCTGCAGCCCAGTGTTCTCCCTTTGGGTGTTGGCTCCTTGGAGCACTGGAGATGGACGGCCCCGGGGCGCTGGGCCCGTGTTGGGGTCCCGTCCCGTTTGCGTTCAGTAGAGCTCAGCTCCAGGTAGTTCTTTGTCCTGTGCTGGCCGGTGTCGGCTGCCCCCGGCTTCTCCCCATTAGGCAGACGGCGCCAGTGTCCCCCGCGGGCTACAGCTCGCCCCACTGAGAGCCGCTGCACCTGTTGTGTTCTGAAGCCTCCCAGGGCTCAGCCCGTGAGCAGACCCTCTGGGAGGAGAATGGGGGCATTCGAAGGGTGCCCTTCCCACAGCCCAGGTGGTTAGTGTAGTTTCCTGCTGGCTTGGCAGGCGGGCAAAGGTCGTGAGGAGTTCATTGAGCACGCAGGAGAAGCCTGGCCTGGGGCCGCCGCCCTTCTGCCCGGAGCTCCCTTCCCAGCTGGCCCTCGGGTCGGCTGTGGTTCTCAGTCCTGTGGCTGGCCGTGAGCCTGCAGTGAAGGAGAGAGGGAGCCGTCGCTGACTGCCGTGGAGTGAGAAGAGAGGGGTTGGTGGGCAGGCAGGAGGCAGCAGCCCAGGGCCATCTCCTAGGCGACAGGGCACAGAAATGCTGCTTGTGCTGAGGATTGGGGTTGAGAGACGGGGTCCCCGGTTGCAGAGAACACTGGGGGCCTGGCCATTGTCCCCCAAGGATGTGGTGGGGGCAGGGCTCCCGTGTCACGCCCACGCCGTGCCCTTCTTTCTGGAACGGCTCTGCACTGATTCCCACTACGCCCCTTTGTCGTCCAGAACGGCTTTGCAACAGATCGACAGCTGGTGTAGCCCTGAAACAAGAGGGAAGACGCAGAATGGAAGGGCGGTGAGGGCAGGCGGGCAGAAGGGCCTGGCGAGAGCTGTGCTGCCCACACGCGCTGTTCCGGCTTCAGAATCAGGGGGTGGGGCTTCCGTTTTTGGTCTGATGAATGAATTGGTCTGACAATGAAGCGAGCTCGTGCGGTGCCCCACATAAAGGCATCTTCGCTGGTGAGAACTGGTGTTCTTCCTTGCACTGTTGTGCGAGGCCAATGGTAATCACAAGTCCGTCTGAGCAGGTCGCCAGGGCTTGGGCAGCGTAGGTGTGAAATCCAGAGTTTCCTGCTGGGGGTTGGCTCTGGAAGAACTGCAGAGTGTCCCCTCCACCACCGGCTCTCGCTTCGAAGCTTATTAACGGGCAGGGCTGTGCTGGCCTTGCAGCTAGGAGAGCAGCGTGTGCGGCCAGGGAGGTCGCCTCAGTGTGCGGGGAGTCGGGTCCTGGCCAGGGAGGTCGTCTAAGCGCGCGGGGAGTCGGGTCCTGGCCAGGGAGGTAGTAGTAAGATAGAGTGGGCACAGCGCTCCTGCAGGGCCTCCCCAGGCTTCCTGCCCAGGCTCACCATCACATCAGCAAGTCCCATCCCTCCCCCAAGGGGGCGCTCAACTTTTTTTTTTTTTTTTTTTTTTGAGTCTTACCTCCATGTGCCAGGGACCAGTGACAGATTCTGGAATGATCAGGTCAATCTGATGGGGACCCATTGTGAGAGCCTAAGAAATGCACCCTTTGGGGCACTAAGTGTTTGGTTTTATATGCTCTGAATTTCTAGGGTAAAGTTCCTGTACCCTCTCTCTCTCTTTTTTTTTTGGGGGGGGGTGTCTTGGTAAACTATCAGAATTCCCATTGAAGTTAATGTATTAAAATCTAAAGGATGACCCCTCATGGTATTTCAAACCTGACAGCTTTTCAGATTGTACAGTTTCTTTTTTTTTCTTTTTCTTTTCTTTTCTTTTTTTTTTTTTTTTTAAGATTTATCTATTTGAAAGGCAGAGCTACAGAGAGAGAGAGAGAGACTGAGATCTTCCATCTCCAGGTTCACTCTCCAGTTGACCACATTGGCCAGGGTTGGGCCAGGCCCAAACCAGGACCCAGGGGCTTCATCTGGGTCTTCCGCGTGGGTGCAGGGGCCCAGGGACTTGGGCCATCTTCTGCTGCTTTCCCAGGCCATTAGCAGGGAGCTGGATTGGAAGTGGAGCAGCCGGGGCTCAAACCGGCACCCATATGGGATTCTAGTGCTGCAGGCGACAGCTATACCCACTAGCTCACAACAGCTGGGGCTAGGCCCGGCTGAAGCCACGAGCCTGTTACTGAGTCCAGGTCCCCGACGTGGGTGGCAGGAACCCAAATACTTGAGCCATCACCTACTGCCCGTCAGGGTGCGCGCTTGCAGGAAGCTGGATCGGAAGTGGAGCAGGGACTTCGGCTGAGGCACTGGATGCGGGATGTGGGCATGTTCACCACTGAGCCCTCTGCGCTCCTTTATTTTTTTTTTGGGAGAAGAAAACCAGCTGGAACTTTGTGAAAGTCGGAGAGAAGTGACCTTTTTGTGGTCAGCATGTTCTGGTCTCACGGCTGAAAAGGGAGGCAGTGAAGGTGTCTCCGCAGGTTGGCAGCCCTGGCAGGCACTGTCTGGTGCCTGGCTCTTGGAGGGGCCCTGTGTATATGCAGGCAGATGGGGACTGTGTCTAGTATCTGGCAGGTCACCCGGAAGGACCCTAGGAGGCCCCCTTGTCCCAGGCTCTTGCCCACCAGGTTGGCTGCACCCGCCTCTCTGGGGCAGCAGGTGGGCTCTGGAAGCAGCCCCCAAGGCACAGGAGTCAGCTTGTCTCTTTCCCTCGCTCCCCTTGGCTTCCTGAAACCCACAGCTGCCCGGGTCCTCCCGAGACGAATCCCACTCGAGTCTTGCCGGGTGGAGTAACTCTAAGAGGACGGGCGTATTCCTCGCCGAAGGCATCTGGTGTCACGGCCCAGGCGCGAGAGGGGTGCTGGCCCGCATGCGTGTTTCCCCGGGGGCCAGTTCACCTCGTGTGGCCGAGACCTCTGCAGAGAGGACCGACCACTCAGTAAAGGAGCCCCCTCGTGGCCACCTGCTCTGGCTCGCCCCTGCCTCCCAGCCACTCCTCACCAAGGCCTCCCCTATCCCAGACGCGTCTCGGCTAAGGCTGTCCCCTCCGGATCCTCACTCCGCCTGTGGGATCCCCCCAGCTCCCCTGAGGAGTCGCCCTCCGTCCGCCAGTGCCTCTCACCCCGAGTCACTCTCGGTCAATGGGTTTCCCGTTCTCAGGCCCTGCCTGATAATTCTCGACCTCAGTGTACAGTCTTTGAAACAGAAGTCAGACTCACGTTAGACTCCAGCGTGCGCCTACTGCGCATTGGCAAAGCCAGCCAACACCCCAGCTGCGCTCCTGACTTCTGGTGAGAACCCCACGTGTTCCTTTCGGGGCTGGGGGCCGAGGCTGTCAGCACTGCGCGGAGACTTTGACCTGGAGGGAGCGGCAGAGACAGAGGGGCACCTTCCTAACGGGGCTGCTCAGCGTGGTTGGATCCTGGCTGTTCGGCAGCTGTGGGGCCTTTTTTTTTTAATATTAACAAATTCACTTTTTTTTAAAAGCTGTATTCCCAACAATATTGTTTTAAATATCTTTCTTTTTAAAAAAATTTTTTTACTTATTTATTTAAGAGGTAGAGTTACAAAGAGAGATATAGAGAGAGAGGTCTTCCATCTGCTGGTTCACTTCCCAAATGGCAGTAGTGGCCTGAGCTGAGCCAATCCAAAGCCAGGAGCCAGGTCTCCCACGAGGGTGCAGGGGCCCAAGGACTTGGGCCATCTTCTACTGCTTTCCCAGACCATAGCAGAGCTGGATAGGAAGAGCAGCCGGGACTCAAACCAGTGCCCATATGGGATGCTGGCACCGCAGGCAGAGGCTTAGCCCACTATGCCACAGTGCCGGCCCCCATGGGTCCTTCAGGGTCCATGTTTGTGGGCCCCTCAGCAAAGGGGTTTGCTGCTGAGTTGATGTGGTGGGCTGCTTCTCTAGGTGCTTAGGACACATTGTTCTTTTTTTTTAGATTTATTTAATTTATTTGAAAGGCAGAGTTAGACTGATCTTCCATCCACTGGTCTGCTCCAGAATTGGCCACAACGGCCAGGGCTGGTGCAGGCAGAAGCAAAGAGCCGGGGCCTCCATCCAGGTCTCCCCCGTGGGTGGCAGGGGCCCAGGGCCTGGAGCCAGGGCTGCTCTGCGGGTGCATTAGCAGGGCGTTGGACCAGAGGCGGGGCCTGAAAGCCTGACGTGGGATCGGTGTTGCACGCAGGGCTCAGCCAGCCCCGTCTACACCACGGTCTGACTTGGCCAGCGGCCCTCAGAGTGATTCTGTTCCCCCACCGCTTTGACCCCGGGGGAGGGCGGTGAGGGTGTGCCTCTGTCTCGGCTGTGCTTGGCAGTGTTCCTGCTTGGTTGCTTCCCCCTGGAGCTCGCTGGTGTCACCGCCGGGTGCTGTCCTGTGGCCACTGACCTTTCTCCCCGTGTGTCGGTCTCAGTTGTAGGTAAAGTGCCAGCGTCTACCGCGGCGGGCAGCCAGTCTCCCCCGGAAACGCCGGTGCTCACCCGCTCCTCCTCCCAAACTCCCGCGGCTGGCGTCGCAGCCGCCACCAGCGCGACGTCCACGGTCACGGTCACGGCCCCGGCCGCCGCCGCTGCAGGAAGCCCGGTGAAAAAGCAGAGGCCGCTTCTGCCGAAGGAGACTGCCCCGGCCGTGCAGCGGGTCGTGTGGAACTCATCAAGTAAGTTTCAAACGTCCTCCCAAAAGTGGCACATGCAGAAGATACAGCGCCAGCAGCAGCAGCAGCAGCAGCAGCAGCAGCAGCCTCAGTCTACCCAGGGGACGCGCTATCAGACCAGACAGGCTGTGAAAGGTACCGCGCCTCCCCTCTGCGCGCCGCAGTGACAGGAGAAAAACCATTGCTGTTTCCGTTGTTTTTTTCCCATCCCATTTCTTTCCTGGCCCCTGACACCTGGAGGCCTTGCACATTCCATCTGACGTTATTTTGAAAAACTGATTTGCAATTTTTTTTTAATTTAAAAAATTTTTTTTTTCCACTTTGTAAAGGATACTCGGGTCTATGTTCTCCTTGAGAAAGGGACACTGTACGCCGATGTCTGCTGTCCCGGTCACCTTTCATTTCCCTCCCCTCCTTTCCTGAGTGGCCACTACGGACGGATTTGAAACCCATTCCTATGCATGAGTGCATATGTACTTTACATATATATGATGTTCTAGAAGTGATTGCTTTTTTTTCCTTTTTTAAAGCATAAAAATGGTAGCCTACTTGCTTTTTCCCACCCATCAGCATGTTTGGAGGTCCGTCTGTGTCAGTACTTACAGCTCTGCCTGATTTCTTTTTGGACTGCTGCATAGTGTTCCGAGTTTCCTTAAAGCGTTCCCCAGCTGGAGCGGGCATGTAGGGTGCTTCCAGGTTTTCCCTAGTGCCAACAGCGCTGCAGGGAGTGTCTGAGTTTCCTCGTACACGGGGGTGAACCTCGTGCTGTTACTTTGCGCAGTGGGGCGAGTTGATAGCAAAGGTGACCTTAGGCATGAGGGGTTTGTGACCCATGGGAGGCGGGCCAGCCTCCGGAACCCCTTGTGGAAGCTGCAGAATCCGCAGCCCCCCCAGCCGTGCAGGAGGCCCCATCTGTAGCCGATCTGAAGGCCAACGAGCTGCTGAGCCAATTGGCCCATTCTGCTCAGCTGCTATCAGCTGATCCCGATCTCAGGCTGCGCGGAAATCTGCATGGAGACCGGGGACGCTTTGGGGAGAGCCCCGAAGGAGAGGCGGGAAAGGAGGTGGACAGGTAGCCAGAGCCTGGTTTGGCCTCCGCCCGCCTCTGCGCGGGTTTGAGTGGCCTGGCTGACCGTAACCACTTGGATAAACAAAGGTGGTGGCCGGACGGATGGATGTCACTTCTTTCAAAGTTGCTGGGCCAGAGCCAGTGGAGCCTGGGACTGCGGCCCGCATGCTCTGTCTCCACGCCCCTCAGCATCCCAGGTGCTTTCCCGGGTCAGGGTTTGAGCGCCGCCAGGAATGGGCTGGTTGACAGCCAGCTCTGGACTTTCAGAGGGTCTGTGTCACCGTGAGCACGTCTGGTGCCCAGGGCACGATTCAGTCGGTGGTACGCCGCTGTCCTCTGGCAAAGTCCAGCATGAGCTGAGACCTGCTTGTGATCTGTCCAGAGGTGAAGGGACCCTTTAAAGGGAGAGCCAGGGAACAGCGCGGTTGGGTCAGGGCAGCAGGGGAGGCTGGGCCACGTGAAACCCCTCTGCGTGTGCCTCCGGAGGTGTCAGGCTCTTGTGCTTCTGCAGAGCCTGGGAGGCAGGAGCCCGGCGCTCAGGTGTTGCTGGGACACCTGCACATTTGGGGGCAGCCTTGACCTTGCTCTCTAAAGGGGCCGAGGTCATCCGAGCAGGCAGCCTTGACCTTGTCGCAGGCCGGAACTGGGGCCTCGGGGAGAGGAGGGCTCGGCGAGCCTGGCCGGAGCTGGCTCAGAGGTCCTTGCCGCCTGCCTGGAAGCGGGGAGGCTCACAGGGCGCCCCTCCGTCCCCCGTGGTAACCAGGGCCCTTTGCTTCGCAGCTGTGCAGCAGAAGGAGGTCACGCAGAGCCCGTCCACGTCCACCATCACCCTGGTGACCAGCTCACAGTCGTCGCCTCTGGTCACCAGCTCGGGGGCCTCGAGCACCCTCACGTCCTCGGTCAGCGCCGACCTGCCCATCGCCACCGCCTCGGCCGATGTCGCCGCGGACATCGCCAAGTACACCAGCAAAGTGAGCGGCCGGGGGGCGGGGCCACGCGGGGGGGGGGGGGCGGAACCTGGGGTGGCAAAGGCCCTGTGCTCACGGAGGACCTCCACGAGCAGATTGTCTTGTTTGGGTCTAAAGTTGGTGCCCAGCAGAGAGACTTGGACACTCTCGCTCTCCAGGAGGGCCTAACCAGGTTAGTGAATTTTAAGGCAGATAGAAAGAAACAGAGGTCTCAGATCTGCTGATCCAGCCCTCAGATGCCCACAGCAGCCGGGGCTGGGCCAGGCTGGAACCAGGAGTTGGGTCTCCTGTGTGGGTTCCAGCGATCCAGGCAATGGCGCCACCCCCTGCTGCTGCCCAGGGTGTGCTTCTGCGGGAAGCTGGAATCGGCAGCGGATCTGGTACCTGAACTCACTCACTCCCGTGTGAGATCTGGGTGTCCCAAGCAGTGTGTATTTATTTATTTGGAAGTCAGAGTTACACAGAGAGAGGAGAGGCAGAGAGAGAGAGAAGTCTTCCATTCGCTGGTTCATTCCCCAGATGGCCGCAGTGGTCAGAGCTGTGCTGATCCGAAGCCAGGAGCCGTGGGTTTCCTCTGGGTCTCCCACGTGGGTGCAGGCGCCCAAGGACTTGGGTCATCTTCTACTGCTTTCCCAGGCCACAGCAGAGAGCTGCATCGGAAGTGGAGCAGCCAGGACTCGAACCGGCTCCCATATGGGATGCCGGCACTGCAGGTGGTGGCTTTACCTGCTACACCACAGCAGCACCCTGTAAATCTGATTTTTTTAAAATTTAAAGCGACTTAGCTTACAAACCCAAATAATATGCAGGTTAACCTCATCAGACACTGTTCCTTGTCAAGGCTTGGAGCCCAGATCCCCTTTTCTTGTTCTGAACAAGGGAGAGTGACATGAAGGTGTTGGGACCTTCTGGCCAAGTCAGCTGTGGGACTAGGAGGGCGTTGAAGGGGGTATTTTTGTCCTTACTGATCTAAGGGAGGGGCTGCTGTAGCCCAGACGCGCGCTGAGTCTACTCTGACTCGTCCCTTGTGTCCTTATGTTGATTCCGTCTAAGCTATGTGTTTGCAGGGGGGGGGGGGGACTGAGGCCCATGGCGTGGGCCACAATTCCAGGTCCTGCAGCCATTGGAATTCCAGGACCCCTGTAGCCTCTGCACTTTGCAGAATGGAGCAACCCTCGTGGGAGGTGTTTGCCTTGCAGCCAAAAAACACGAGCGTGGTGCGGTTCTGGGGGTCGCCGGCAGGCGTCCCTGTCTCCGGTGGCCCTGCCGGCAGACCCAGGTTTGTGCGTCTTGGCAGCAGGCCCTCCTTTCGGACACGCGCTCTTTGCTATATTTGGAAGCAAGAGTGAACGGTCAGCGCGCAGACCGGTGACATCTTCGCAGAGGAATGTAACCGTGCGTTGGTGACGCCTTGATTTCCGTCCACTTTCTAAAGTTTCTTGCAGAGAAGTTGTATTTTAATTTTTTAAATTGATGTGGTTGCAGTAGTGGAGAGTGAGGAGCCCCATAAAAACTTTGGACCCACAGGTGGCACGGAGCTCAGGGTGGCCGTGACCCGGCCGCAGGCTGCGCGGGGAGTCTCGATCGATGTTTGATTTGCTTTATACTCCGGTCTCAGGGTGAATTGGAGGTCACTGTTTGGAGGCTGGCAGTGGTTATGCTGTCGCATGTTCATGTGAATTTATTTTTCTGTAAAAATAAGATGGACAGGTATTTTTTTTTAGACTTATTTATTTATTTAGACAGAGTTACAGCGAGAGAGGGAGAGAGGTCTTCCATCTGCTGGTTCACTCCCCAGATGGCCACATGGTCGGGGTGAGTCAGAAGCCAGGAGCCAGGAACTTCTTCCGGGTCTCCCACGTGGGTGCAGGGGCCCAGGCCCTTGGGCCGTCCTCCACCGCTTTCCCAGGTGCATTAGCAGGGAGGTGGATTGGAAGTGGAGCAGCTGGGACTCGAACCAGTGCCCATATGAGATGCTGGCATCACAGGCCCTGGCTTTGCCCCTAGGCCACAGCGCTGGCCCCCAGGGTTTCTCCATGAGCACCTGCTGACTCCCTCCAGGTGCTGAGCCCCCTCTGTGGCCTGGTTTTCTCGTTTAACCCTTGAGCATGCCTCCCAAGGGTGTTCTCTTTCTCCTGTTTCTTTCTAAGTTTATTTCAGAGTCAGAGAGAGAGGCAGGCAGAGAGTCCGGTCTGCTTATCACTCCCTGAGAGGGTGTCCTAGCAGGGCTGGGGCGGGGCTGCAGCCATGGAGCCGGAGCTGGCGCCGGGCTTCCCCTGTGTGAGCCAGGACCCCAGGTGCTGGACCCATCACTGCTGCCTCCCAGGTGTGACTCCTAGGGAGCTGGAGCTGGGACTTGAAGCCACGTGCTCCTGTGGGAAGCTGGTGTGTTAATGACTGGCTCCGTGCCTGCTCTCTCTGCTAGTTTGCTTGTTTAGTTTCTTTTTTTAAGATTTATTTGTGTACTGAAAGAGAGGGAGGGAGAGGGAGGGAGATCTTCTATCCACTGGGTCACTCCCTGCATGGAAATGTTGATGCTGAAAGAGAGAAGAAAACGGAATTGGAATCATCCAGAAAATAGTGGTTTTTTTTTTTTTAAAGATTTATTTATTCATTTTAAGGGTTACACAGAGAGAGAAGGAGAGGCAGAGGGAGAGAGGTCTTCCATCTGCTGCTTCCCTCCTCAGATGGTCACAATGGCCGTGGCTGAGCTGATCCGAAGCCAGGAGCTTCTTCCGGGTCTCCAACGTGGGCACAGGGGCCCAAGGACCACGCCCGGCCTTGGGCAGAGATTCTGGAGGAGTGACCACCTGCGTTGTCTTTGTGTTTCAGATGATGGACGCCATCAAGGGGACGATGACCGAGATCTACAACGATCTTTCCAAAACCACTACCGGAAGCACCATAGCCGAGGTCAGAGCCCAGGCGGGGCTTCCTCGACTGCGGGAGCTGCTCACTCACGGCTGCCGAGAAGGGGCTGCCTTTCCGGACCCCTGCTCGGTCCTGGCTCAGGGCCCCAGGCTCGCCCCACGAGGCCCCCTCCTCGCTCCTAGCTCAGGGCCCCAGGCTCGCCCCACGAGGCCCCCTCCTCGCTCCTAGCTCAGGGCCCCGGCCTCGCCCCACGAAGCCCCCTCCTCACTCCTAGCTCATGGACCTGGGCTCGCCCCACGAGGCCCCCTCCTCGCTCCTAGCTCAGGGCCCCGGCCTCGCCCCACGAGGCCCCCTCCTCGCTCCTAGCTCAGGGCCCCAGGCTCGCCCCACGAGGCCCCCTCCTCGCTCCTGGCCCTGCTGCGCTGACTGTGGCCTTCACTGGGGTCGCTTTTGTAGGCAGGAGGCTGGGGCTGTGGAGACACACCCTGCCCCGTGTGATAAACTCACTTCCGATCCAGCAGCTGTAACCCGAGCCTGGGTAGAGGCGTGGCTGGGTGCTTGGAAGTTTGGGCTCCGCGTACACAGGGTCCTCGTGCAGGTGTCACTGTCCTGGGTTCTCCCCAGTTACGTGCCTTCCTGGAGAAGAGGGCGGTTCAAGTGCCTGCTTACACAGAAGGGGCTCTGGAGCCAGGGTCCTGGGCTGGGCCCCTGGGGGTGGTCTGTGTGGAGGCCACAGTGTCCCCAGGGGAAATGGCCAGTGGCCACATTCCTGGGTCACTGAAGGTCGTGATGAATCCTGGAGGGTGTGGCGCGGTAGCCAGGGCAAGAGGGGGAGAGGGGGAAGTGTGCAGGCAGGAGACCTGGTGCCCCCTCCAGGGGTGAGCATTGGGGACACAAGGGGTTAAGAGTGGCCCCTCCTCCTGAGGAGCCTTAGGGACGCGACCTTTTGATGACTGTGCGGAAGAAATGAAGTTGCCGCTCTGGAAAAACCTCCCCGCGCCACCACTGCAGTCCATTCTCTTAAAAAAGAAACAAGAATTTTTTTTGGAGAGCCATAGAGATCTCTCATCTACTAGTTCACTCCCCGAATGTCTTTGTTTTTTGTTTTTCTTTTTTTTTAAATTTTTAAAATTTATTTGACAAGTAGAATTAGACAGTGAGAGAGGGAGACAGAAAGGTCTTCCTTCCATTGGTTCACCCCCTAGATGGCCGCCACGGCCAGCGCGCTGCGCCAGTCCGAAGCCAGGAGCCAGGTGCTTCTCCTGGTCTCCCATGGGGTGCAGGGCCCAAGCACTTGGGCCATCCTCCACTGCACTCCCGGGCCACAGCAGAGAGCTGGACTGGAAGAGGGGTGACCGGGACTAGAACCTGGTGCTGATTCCCCAAATGTCCACAACAGCCTAGGCTGGGTCAGGCTGAAGCCAGGAACTGGGAACTCCATCCGGGTCTCGCACACCGGTGGCAGGGACCTAAGTACTTGTCAGCCACCGCCTCCCAGCGTGTGGGTCAGCCGGAAGCTGGAATTGAGAGCCGAGCAGGGGCTCGGGTACGGGACGGGCACATCCCAGGCCCTTAACCACTGCGCCAAGCACCCACCCTGTACTTTGTGTTCTTGTTTGTTCACTTTAAGAACTGGCCTGCAGCAGAGTAGGTCCCAGGTACCTCGCTTGAAATCTTGGGCCCAGATGGGTGCTGGCACTGTAGCCTTCAGAGAGCGAGTGGGTGAGCAGCCCTATGCTGGCGCAGGATTCTGCTTGATGGGTGTCTGCACTCAGTGTTGTTTTTTAAGATTTACTTATTTATTTGAAAGAGTTACGCACTCGCGCGCGCACACACACACACACACACACAGAGAGGTCTTCCAACCGCTGGTTTACTCCCCAGTTTGCCGCAACGGCTGGAGCCGTGCTGGTCCATAGCCAGGAGCCAGGAGCCTCTTCCAGGTCTCCCTCGTGGGTGCAGGGGCCCAAGCATTTGGGCCATCTTCTGCTGCTTTCCCAGGCCATAGCAGAGAGCTGGGTTGGAAGTAGAGCATCCGGGTCCCGAACCAGCGCCCGTATGGGATGCTGGCAC
This sequence comes from Sylvilagus floridanus, assembly GCA_949820135.1. NCBI lineage: Eukaryota > Metazoa > Chordata > Mammalia > Lagomorpha > Leporidae > Sylvilagus > Sylvilagus floridanus. Next base: position 117,781,797 of record OX463231.1, on the reverse strand, counting down.
TTCAGGCCAGGGCGTTAACCCGCTGTGCCACAGCGCCGGCCCTTCACATTGTCTTAACCTCAGCTGTGTCCTGTGCCCTGTGGGGGCGTTCAGCAGCATCCCTGGCCTCTGTCCACTGCAGCATTAGCACTGCCCAGCTGTGACAATGGAGGAGTGACTCCAGGCGTTGGCTTTGCCGCAGAGGGGCGGGGTGAGCAGCTGGCCGCTGTGACAGTAGCCCCATACCCATTCAGGTTGGGCTTCCTGCTTCTGCGCGGGATGAGTTTGGCCTCCTACTTAGGCCACACCTCCCCGCCGCTCTTGGTTCAGATGGTTGGTGCTGGTTTCAGGTGAGAGTGCGCCCGGCCGAGTGGCGGCAGGTGGGCCGAGCACAGCTGTCCTGTTTTAGTTCCGTTTCCTTAGACCAAACCCTAATCAGCTCCTGCGTGTCACGCACGTGGGTGTCTGCACGCGGAGGGGCTTTTTCTCGGAAAATCCGGCTTGAAGTCGGTTTTCTGTGGCAGCCGGCTCACGGATTTGGTTAACCCGCTGGTGCCTGTCTCTGCGGGCTGTTGCGTTGGGGGACTCTGCGCAGGCCTGGGCTGCCTGTGTCCTGGGTGATTCTTATGGCCGGCCAGGGGCTGAGCGTCCAGGCCCGGCCGGTGCGCAACCCAAGGGTGGCTTTCGAAGACTCCTCCCCTTCCTCCCTCCAGATCCGCAGGCTGAGGATCGAGATCGAGAAGCTGCAGTGGCTGCACCAGCAGGAGCTCTCGGAGATGAAGCACAACCTGGGTGAGGCCTGGCCGGGGGCTTCCCTACGCCTCCGGATCCGGCCCGCGCGGCACAGCCGGCACCGGGCGCCGTGGGCTGGGCTGCTCCTGGGGAGAAGCAGCTGGGCGTAGAAACGGGCTTGGGCGGGGGATTCTGGAGTTTGCTCTCTGCTATTAGCGGTGTGCTCTCCAGGCCGCCCCTGGTGCGGCACAGAGGTGCCCTGGGGGCCGCCCCGAGCTCCCGGGGTGTGGGGCTTTTGTCTAAAGGGTCATTGGAGCGACTGGAAGGGCCCCACATGTGTTCTCTTCACCAGAGAGAAAAATGTCCCAGGCCCTCATGGGAGGGGCAGGGGAGGAAGGGGCTTCAGATATGCATTTCCTGGAAGCGTGCGCATGGAATGGAGGGACCGTTTGTCTTATTGTGACGTGCCCGGCGCTCCCGGGTGACTTGCAAATGGCCTTGCTCTCTCAAGTTAAAGAGGTCTGGGAGCTGGCCTGGGGTCATGTGGTCTGGGGGGGATTATTTTCCGAGCCTGGATTCGTACCTTGTGTCTGAATCTGGGGGGTGCATAGCTTGCGCCCTGGGCTGGGTCAGCTGACCGAGCCAGCGACCCCCCCCCCCCCCCCCCCCAGAGCTGACCATGGCCGAGATGCGGCAGAGCCTGGAGCAGGAGCGGGACCGGCTCATCGCCGAGGTGAAGAAGCAGCTGGAGCTGGAGAAGCAGCAGGCGGTGGACGAGACCAAGAAGAAGCAGTGGTGCGCCCACTGCCGCAAGGAGGCCATCTTCTACTGCTGCTGGAACACCAGCTACTGCGACTACCCGTGCCAGCAGGCGCACTGGCCCGAGCACATGAAGTCCTGCACGCAGTCCGGTACGGCTCGGCCGCAGCGGGCGGCCGGCACAGGGTGACGTGCCCGGGGCCGCGGGCCCAGGGGCACCTCTGCGGATCTGTCTTCACGTGGGCCCCGGAAGCCCCTGAGCGACGGCGGTGCACAAGGTCACCGCCCCAACGCAGCCGTCTTGGCCAGAGACGCTGCTGTTGTGGCCGGGAGGGACCTGAGCTTCGGTTGGTGGCCTGGGCCTCCAGCGGGAGACTGTTGCAATTCGTCGGAATTTTAGAAGTAGGTTTTCCATTGCATGTGATGGTAGGTTTGTATGCTTAGAATTAAAAGTCTCCGTTGTGGAGACTTTGCGAGCGGTTCGAGTGGCCCTCTGTTTCTGTGGGTCCCAGCCTGGGACAGAAAATATTCCGAGAAAGAAACTGCGTTTGCAGGGATGTGAGCATACCCCTCCCCCAACACCCCATGTCCATACTGGCCAAACGATGCACTGCGACTCTAGCGTTCCCATTGTGTTAGGATGTTACAGGGGTCTAGTGTGCAGGAGGCGTGTGTAGATGCCGCGCCAATATTTTGCCGTTGCGTGGAAGGGGCTTGAGCGTCCGTGGGTTCTGGGACCTGTCGCGGGGCCCTGCACACCGAGAGCTGACGTGTTGTAGCAGTCGTACTAGCTCGCGTCCGACAACCCCTGCAAAGGTGATTTGTGGAGGACTCGGATTTGAGAGGCCGCAGACCAGGGATTGGCAGCCATGCTTGGGCAAGGCCCCCGTGAATATTTTGGGCTTTGGGGGCTGTGTGGCCCCTGTCATCGCGGGTCACCCCTGCTCTGGCAGCCCAGAAGCAGCCACCGACAGCCTGGGCACGGGTGGGCGTGGCTGCAGCCAGCAGAACTGTTTCTGGATTCTTGCTCTCGACAGACCTCTAGGATTTTGTCAAAGGCAGTACAGGAGCACACACTGCTGTGTGCTTTTTATTTTTATTTTATTTTTTTAAGATTTGTTTATTTGAAAGGCAAAGTTAGAGAGAAATCTTCTATCTGTTGGTTCCCTTCCCAAATGGCTGGACCATACTGAAGCCAGGAGCTTCATCCAAGTCTCCCCCATGGGTGTAGGGACCCAAATACACGGGCCATCTGCTGCTGCTTTCCCAGATGCACTAGCAGGGAGCAGGATGGGAAGTGGAGCAGCTGGGACTTGAACCAGCGCCCGTAGGGGCTGCTGGCCGGGCGTTGCAGGCGGCGGCTTTACCTGCTGCACCGGCCCCATGCTGTGGGCTGTAACCTTCCCTAGTCCCCCTGTGCTGTGGCGTCCCAGTTGTCCCTGAGTTCTCCGGTGTGCCCGAGCAGCCTCTGGCTGTGTCCCTGTTGGCCCAGCTGGCCTTGGTGATTCCACTTTTGAGGCACGGGACAGCTGCTCTCTGCAGATCTCCCTCCGGCGCCCTACGCTTGTCCAGGTTCTGCCTCTGCAGGGGCTCTGTCCATCCCAAGCATTGTTTTCTCACGGGGCCCCCTGGGGCTAACGCAGGTCTGAACCTAGAATGAGACCCCTCTGGTCACACACTGCCTCCAGCTGGGGGCACGCTGTCATCGCCAGGTGGTTTAATAAAACGTGGGATGCGCGCTGTTCGGAGTCGCCCCAGCTCTGGACACCTCTGGGGAGCCCCCCACTTCGGGCCTGCCCTCCTGCTCCTGTCCCGGGCTGGGTTGGGCTGGGCTGGGCTGGGGGGCAGCTGCCTCTGCGGACGGGGTGGGGTCAGAGTTGGTGCTGAGCCGCGGGCCGCGTGGGCTGCTGAGCAGGTCTCCACGCAGAGCCCCAGTCCGTCGCGCTCAGTCCCCGCGTGGCTCCTCTTCTTCCTCCCCAGCTACTGCCCCGCAGCAGGAAGCTGACACTGAGGTGAACACGGAAACCGGCAGCAAGTCGACCCAGGGGAGCTCCACCAGCACCCAGGCGGCCGCCCCGGAGACGCCCAGCACCCCCAAAGAGAAGGAGGCGTCCGCCGAGAAGAGCAAAGACAGCAGTTCGGTGAGGGCCCTGGCCTTGGGCTGGTGACCCCAACTCTCCCGCCCCGTGCCTGCCCGCCATGGAGCCTCGTGCTTGTCCGTCCAGGGCAGCGATGGAGCTGTGTGTGGTTTTTTTTTAATTATTAGAAAGAGGGGAGAGGGGAGAGGAGACAGGTCTTCCATCTGCTGGGTCACTCCCCAGATGGCCGCAGCGGCCTTAGTCACGAGCCAAGGCTGTTACAGGGCGAGCACTGATCGTCTTTCCCACGTTTATCCATTTGCATTTATTTCTTGGCATTAGGAATAAATTGGTCACTGGGCTGTCAGTAAAGCCCTTTGCCTCATTGCTAGCCTTGCCCGTGAGGCTCTATCGTGGAACAAGTCTGCTGGTGTGATGTGGAAGTCAGCAGCTGCTTCCTTGGGAATGGGAACGTCTGGAGAATGTTCTAGATCAGAGACCGTCAGGGTGCTCCCCGTGCTGTGCTCTCGACCGTCCTTCACGCTGGGGGCAGAGCACGGCGTGCGTGACCACGCCAGGCCCGGGCGCTGAGTCTCCTCGGGGTGGTGTGAGTGCCCCCAACGGCCCGCTGGCCCTGCGGCCTGGGTCCATCCTTCTCTCTTTGTGTTTCCAGACCCTCGACCTTTCTGGCTCCAGAGACACACCCTCCTCCATTCTCCTAGGCACCAACCAAGGCACTGGTAGGTCCTCGCCCGCCGCTGACCGTGGGTAGGGGGCGCTGTGCGCCACGGAGGGGCAGGGTTGATGGCAGCGGTTTTCCTACTGTTCCAGGTCCTGGGAGACGCCTCGGGTGGGTCGGGGGCACCGGGGCCGGGGGCAGCTGGGCGAGTCAGCCTTCAGGCAGGTCCCTGGGCCCATCGGTGCTGGCCGGCCGCATGTGGTGCATTTACTGTGGACCACCGGGAGCTTCATCTGTGTGGAAGGCTCCGGGGTCGCTCTGGTGCGCACTTGGCCCCAGGCTGTCCCTCTGCCCGCAGGGACGTGACGCAGCTGTCAGTGGGGTCTCTCTGAGGTCCCAGCACCCACGTGGGGTCTGGCTGGGCACCTGGGCAGAGGCTGCTTTGCTGTAACAACCTCTCCGCGGGTCACTTCCTAGGCTGCGCTGTCCAGGGTGGTTTTTGGAGACGTCTGGATTCCTTTTGTTCTGTCTGGCTGTCCTCCCTTCCTGGCCAGGCGGGGTCCTCTCCAGCTTGGGTCCGTCCTACAAGGGGTCCTCTCACTGTGGCCTCCGCTCCAGCGTCTCTGTGCTGTGGGGATGCTCCCCAGGTGGAACCCTGGAGCCCCCTTCCTCTGAGTCCTGGGTGGCAGAGGAAGAACCACGCATTGCTCCTGGGGCTGGGGGAGGTGCCAGGGCGGGCATCAGGTCAGCAGGTGTGGGGGGGCCTGGAGCTGGCATTCGGTACCACTGCACCGCCCGTTAGAGGTGCCGCTCGCCCACTTCCCTCCATCCCTCTCGGAGTCGCCGGCGTCTCATGCTGTCTCCCGAGCGCAGACCTGCCACGGGGCCTCTGTGGAGCTTAATCCTGCACCTGTTGTCTGTCGTGTTGATGTACAGTTCACCTTGTTTGTGGCAAGTTTTATCCATCTCCTTCTTGGCGGTAGTGATAAATAGTTTAAAAAAAAAAAAAAACCCAAGTTAAAGAAGTAAGTTTCACAATAAAACCCTGCGCCAGGCAGTTGAGGGAGGGCAGGTGGGTCACAGGGGAGTGGGGTGGGTGATGCCTGGGAGGTGTGGGGGCTGTTGGAATCGGGGTCACACACAGGAAGGTGTCGGGAGAGGCGTCGTTGTCCATTTCTGAGGTCAGCGAGGGGTACCTAGACCAGGGGTCGGCAAGCAACATACAGAAGGGGGAGACAGAGATGGGGGCGTGGGTAGAAAGGGGGGGGCTTGCATCTGCTGGGTCACTCCCCAGATGGCCACGATGGCTGAAGCCCGGAGCTTCCTCCGGGTCTCCCATGTGAGTGCAGGGGCCCGAGCACTTGGGCCGTCCTCTGCCGCCTTCCCAGGCACGTTAGCAGGGAGCTGGGTTGAGAGTGGAGCAGCCGGGATCGAGCCAGGGATCTGATAGGAGATGCGGACGGTGCAGGGGGCACAAGGCCGCGGCGCCCCTCCCCCATCTCCATGCTCCGGCACTGCTGCAGTCCCCCGCTGTACAAACCCGTGACGGTTTTCTCATCACGTCCACGGGGTCAGGTCCTCCTGGGCCGAGTCCTGACGTCCTGCTCAGCGCTCGGCTGGGTGCCCGGGTGCGATCTCGGGCGCACAGGGCCCCTCTGTCTGGTCCTTGTACCGGGTTCCTCCTCCGGCCCGTGCCCCTCCTGCTGCTGCGCAGTTCCCCGGGCGCCCTGCCCTGGCTCAGGCCCCACGTGCCCCGCCTGTGAGCCGGAGGCTTCGTGCACCCAGCGCCCCGGCGCCGGCCCAGAGCGACCTGCGGCCGTGCCTTCCGTCGCCGCTTTCCCGGCAGAGAACTCGGTGATGGTCGCCTTGTGTTCAGGCCCCTTCTTCCTCGGAGCACCCACGGGCTGTCCCGGAGGACCACGGGCTTTGCATGTGCCGTCAGAGGAGGAGCCACGGGGGACGCTCTGCCTCCGGCCTGTCACCTCCCCGTTGGTGAGCCGTGCGCTGCCCGACCCTCTTCCCTGCTTCTAGACACCCTTGTTCATGGCAGCTTGAACCCGGAGAGCTGCGGCCGCCTCCCTGACTCCTCCTCGTCCCGACCTGCAGACCAGCTAGGTTAGGGACCCCGGCTGTGCTTGGTGGGCCCAGGAGCCCGCCTCCTGACTTCCGGCCCCTGTCTTAGGAGCTCGTCCCCTCCCTCCTCTGTTCTGCCTGTCGTCAGGGCGGAGACCACCCGAGTTCTCTTGTCCAGTGTGGGGCTTCGTCGTGCCGGGCCATCACCCGAGCCTGCCTCCAGGACCCCCTGCCCCGACATCCTCACTCTTCCCCGAGCTGCTCCCCCACCCCCACCTTCAGCTGCGTTTCCCACCGGCTCTCAGCTGTTGATTATTTTTTTGCACCTCGGTGGCTCGCTGCCTTCGCCCTCGGAGGCGGAGGGTTTGGCGGGCTCGCTGCCGCCTCTGTAGCCGGCTGCTGGGTCCCTGCTGGGCAGGGAGGGGGTCATCCTTGTTCTTCTCCGGGCCGGGGGTCCCAGATGAACACGGCTTCCTCCCACCCCCCTCTGGGATTGACCGGGTCAGCCCCGCCTGGCGTCCCATCCCTGTGGTGAGGAGCGAGGTCCTGGAGCTGCACCCACTGGCCGTCCTGGCTCCGTGCTGGGGATGCTCCCTTGCCTTGTGGTCACGGAGCTGGAAGGACTTGGGGTGTCTTCCCCACCTCACTGTAAGATGAGCAGCTGTATCAGTCCCCGGAAACTTCCGGAAGAACTAAAGCGGGGTGTCACCCATGGGGAGGGTGCAGAATGGTGGTGGGGGTTCGGGGCTGTTCAGAAGCTCTGCCGCCCCTGTGCTGCCCCCTTGTGGTCACTGCTGCCCTCACGAACGTTCTCCCCGCTGCTCCTCTCAGAAGAGCACCGGCCCTAGGCACACGCTGCCTTGTTCCGGGCGGTAAGCAGCGTGGGCCCGTCCCCACCTGGCTCTGTCTCGGAGCCTCAACTTCTTTCAGCCAAATACTGTCAGGCCACCCCCAGAAGTTAAAAGACAAAAAGCAGGCTCCCCCCACTTCCCCCCGTGTTCCTGCTGTACGGGATCCCGGGCTTGGCCGCTGCGCCCAGCCTGCAGGTGGAGTTCTGGGTCTCCTCTCTGCCTCTGCCCTCTGCTTCCTCGTCTGTCCTCCGCCCCCGTGTGTCCCCGAGCCGTCCTGGGTCTGGCTGTGGCTCTGCCTCCTCCCGTGACCCCAGAACCTGGCCTTCCCCTCTCTGGTCCTGTCCCGTGGGTCGCCAGGTGTGGTTCTGTCATCACTTGGCTTAAAGCGGCCCGTGGATGGGTGCGTGGTCCCTCCACTGAAGTAGGTCGACCACAAGCCACAGTCTGGTGCGTTCTCCGGGGCTGAGGTCGCACACGGACGTGCGTGGTGTCGCTGGGGTTTGGGAGCAGGGCACCCAGGGCTGGGGCCGGCACTGGAGATGGCCGCCCCGGCAGGTCGGCCCCGCTGCCACTCAACTCCTTGAGCCTGCCAGCCCCGCCCCCACTTCGCCCACCAGCTCTTCAGTCCCCGGCACCACCGGTGTCCTCTGCGGGGCTGCAGCGCCAGGGACGACCCGGGGGGGGGGGTGCAGAGGGCCTTGCGGGACGGGCGGGGTGGCCGAGCTCACCTGTCCTTTCTCCTCCCCCAGACCATTCCCGGAGCAGCAAGTCCAGCTGCTGGAACATTGGCGAGGAGAAGCGGGCGTCGGCACGGGCCGAGCACAGCGCCGGCTCCGGCTCCGGCTCCGGCTCCGGCTCCGGCTCCAGCTCCAAGAGCCTCCTCCCGAAAGAGTCCCGGCTGGACGCCTTCTGGGACTAGGGCCCCCGGGCCCCGGACACAGGGAGCAGCCATGGCGGGAGAGCGGCCGTCTTCAGACTTGCGCCTGGCGCCCCGGGCCGCCTACACTACATTGAGGGCCGGCACGCGCCGCCCGGGCCCGGGCTTTAGCTGTACATAAGGGACGATCCGCGATGGCACCGAGGCTGGAGCACCCGCCCCTTTTTATATTTGTATTGACTTTAACTTATAAAGAAGAAAAATCATGAAAGGAGACCCCCCCCCCAGCCTCAAGAGGAATGTTTGATGTTGGAGGAGGGGTGGCCAGCCGGGCCACCTGTCGGTCACACGGTGCTGGCGCTGTCACCCAGGGCAAAGGGAGCCATTCGCAGCCTGCACGCAGGAGGTGGGGCCCAGACTGCGCTGTCATGGACGCGTGGACGCCAAGCCCGTGGTCGCTTCAGACCACACGCTGTCCCGGCCAGCGGGACACACGGAGCAGCTCGCCCGTTTGTGTGGGACTGGAAGAGTGACCGTGTTCACAGAAGCACCACAGGGCCGCCCCGCCCAGCCCGGTGCAGGGGGCGGGCTCATCTCTCTGCTTTGTGGTTTCTCTCCACTCCCACACCCACACACACACCTGTTCCCCCCACACCCCTGGTCAGGCGCAGGAGCTCCTGGGCGGCTGGGAGCGGGCATGTCTGTTTTATTTATATGAAGCATGAAGCCGAGGCGGATGGGAGAGCGAGGCCCCGTCATGCTGTCTGTTACACTACGTATGCGTTCGTCCCACTTTGTATGTTGTGTACGAGGCATTGATCAAAGCAAAAGGTGATGTATGTATATGAGAACATTAACTGTACGATATCATTCCAGTACATTTGGTTGTACATTTTAGTCTCGTTTCCTTTCTCTTCCTTGTTGATAAGAGGATGTGAATTGTACAGTCCCCGGCTAGCTCCCCTCACTAGAGAACACTGAGAAGAGTATTAGAGGAAAACAGGAGACAAGACTTGTGAATTGCAGTTGTCGAAAAAAGAAAACACACACACACGAAGCCTAGCTGGCCTTACTTGTGAAGCTTAATTGCTTTTAGCATATGGAAGTATTTTTTCACATTTTCTTTGTATAAAATTTGTATTAAACTTAAATATCTTTTTTGATGATGGTGTTTTTTTGTGACTGAGCCAGTGGACTCCACACCCTAAGCCCTGCTGGGTTCTCCCCCCACCCCCTCATTTTTTCAGGTTCTGCACCAGTTTTTAAATTCACGCTGTTTGGCCAACGGCTTGGTCCTCCTCGGATTCCCAGCTTTTAGCGGTGGCCAGGGGCGCCTTTTGCCGCAGTCCGGCGCTCCCGCCACCTGGTGGCCACACACAGAACTGCATCCCACAGCCGCTCATTGCCACAGCTGTCTCCCATGTCCTTTGAGAGACAAGTACTAGCGATAACACAGGTGTGGCTCTGAGCGCAACGACCTGGCGTTCTCATTGGGAGGTAGCCAGCTGTGCTTAGAACGCAGTCGCCAGCGTGGATGCTTTGTAGGTAAATAGGAGGGGGGTGGCTGGGGCAGCCTCCTGCGGAGCCAGCTTGAGTGGAAGCCTGGAGGAGGTGGCGCCAAGCACAGGTTTCGCAGGTGGTGACTGTTAATGCTGGCTGGCCTAACAGAAGCACCTGGAGAGACTTAGCTGCACCAATAAAATCCCATATCCCCACCCCCATTAGAGGCGTGAGCCCCTCGGAGGTGGGCGGGGTGACATTGCTTTCTGGGACTTCTCGGGTGCGGGGCGGCCTGGGTGGAGCGCGCTAGCCTGGCTGGAGGAGCGTCCAGGTAGGAGAAAGGCCGTGGGACCCGGCGTCTCCGGGGGAGGGGCCCGGGGCTGGGCGGTGGTGGGCCTGGAAGCCGGCGTGGGCGTGTTTTTTGAAAATTGAGGGGTCGTTCTACCATAGCATCTGCCCATTTAAAGTGTGGGATTTGGGTGGGTCGTGGCACCTGATTAGGCTGCACTGTGTGTCTCCCGTATTAGTGCCTGGGTGTGAGTCCTGCCTCCATTTTTTAAAGATTTGTTTATTGGAAGGACTTACAGAGAGGGAGAGATCTTCCATCCGCTGGTTCAGCCCTCATGGGCACAGTGGTCAGGGAGGGGCCAGCCTGAAGCCAGGAGCTTCGTCCCCGTCTCCCACGTGGGTGCAGGGTTGGCCCAATACTTGTGCCTCCTCCAGCGTTTCCCCAGGTGCGTTAGCAGGGAGCTGGGTCGGAAGGGGACCAGCCGGGCTCAAGCTGGTGCCCACAGGGGGATGCCGACACTGCAGGCGGCAGCTTAGCCCTCCACGCCACAGCGCCAGGCCCCCAGCCTCTGCTTCGGATCCAGCTTCTTGTTAACACACACCCTGGGAGGCAGCTGGCGATGGGTCAAGTACTTGGGGGCGTGGATGGAGCTCCAGGCTCCTGGCTCCAGCTTGGCCCCGTCCTGGCTGCTGCAGGCATTTGGGGAGTGAACCAGCAGGCGGGCCACCTCTAACAGACTTTACATAGTAAAGCTGTTTTGCTTACTAATTGTGAGAAATCGTGATGAGGTGTGTGTCAGAATTTGCCATTGAGTTTGAAAGCGTGCGCTCATCCGTTCTCTGGCCTGGGGATGTGGGCGCCCCAAGCAGCACCAGTGCGCCTGCCCCCTGCCCTGGGGTGGGCGCTCTGGAGAGGTCCAGCGGTGCCTCCCAGCGTGCAGCGGCCTCAGTGCTGGTTGTTTGACTCTCCGGAGCGAGGGCCACCACGGTCCGCTGAGCGCCTTGCGCCTGCGCTCTGCACACAGTGCGCTGTCTGCCTCTCCGGGTCTTCTTGATCTCTCTGCGCAAGCAGGTGCACGTCGTGGTCCCATTCCCCAGATGAGCAAACTGAGGTTCGGAGGTGAGACGTGGCTTCCCCAAGCCAGGATTCAACCCACCCAGGGCGCCTCAGGTGACGCTGCCCAGCCATCGGTGAACTGTCGGTGGCCCTGTGCACATCTACAACCTGCCCCCCCCTTTGAGGGGCCCCTCCCTGGCTGGCTTCCCCGGCTGCCCCCTGCGGTGGGTGTGGGTCTGCTAATTGGGGAACAGGTGGGATTCGGCTAGAGAGGGCCAGGTGTTTTTTTTTTTTTTTTTTTTTTGAAGATTGCAAGGCAGTTAGAAGGAGAGAGGCCAGGTTTTTACAGTGGGCCTGGAGAGTGCACAGCCACACCCAGGGCCTCCCCGCACCTGCCCGGCCGCCCTGGCCCCTGGCCTGGTGTGTGGGGGGGCGTGTTCTCCCCACCTTCCTGAGACTGGGTTCTGTGTTCTGGAATCGCCTCCATGGCTTTCACACGGCTGAGCCCAGGTGGGATGCGGGTGTGCTCGGCGGAGCCCAGGCCCCAGCTGCGTGTCTGAGGGCTCGAGCCTGGGCCACGAGCCTGCACTGCCTCCAACTACAAGGTGGGGCTGGGAAAGTGGAAACGTGGCCACTTCCGGTGCGGATTCACAGGTGGGGCTGCCAGCACGCAATGCCCGGAGCGGCGTCCACCGAGCCATCGAGCAGCAGGTGAGGGGGTGGGCCGGCCGGCCTCTGCACGGCTGCAGTAGGACCACTCCGCCCAGGCTCCCCCTCCTCGACAGGTTCAGGGTCAGGTGAGCAGAAGAGGAGCTGGGCCAGACTTCGAAGGTGCCTCCACTGTCACCGGCCCCTGTGGTCAGACACGGCTTAACCCACTGCGCCCCGGCTTCCGCCAATGAGCTGAGTATTCCCAGCCTGAGCTATTAGTACAATGACTTATTAAGAATCAGTGATCAGCATTGCCAGCTGGGTCGGGGGCAGGCAGGTGTTCCCAGGCCTGTGGGTGGCCGACAGCTCCTGATGGCCTGTCGGCTGAGGACGCCGCTGTGGTCACTGCCGAAGGTCACCTTACTGTTAACTTGGCCCGAGCACGCGGTCGGCGGTGCTGGACACCTGCTGGCGGCTCATGCCTGCTGCAGGGTCGCGCTGCCCTCTGGTGGTCACTGGTGAGCACAGCTCCATGGGCGCTGAAGAGGCATCAACATGGAGCATTTTAAAGTCTAGAGAGTGACAGGTCCTTGCAACCCCACGATGCTCCCCAGAAACATCTTGAGAGGGGGAAGTGCACGCTGTCGGAGTCCGCTCCTACGCAGTTGGCATCAGCCCAGTCCGCCCTGGGGGCAGGAGGCACCTTTGGGAAATGTGCACCCTGAATGTGCACCGGTGGAATCAAAGCTCTCCAGGGTGTACTTGAGGGGTCAGCGCTGTGGTGCAGCAGGCTAAGCCGCTGCCTGCGCTGTGGCCATCCCATCCTAGCAGCGGTTCCTGTCCCGGCTGCCCCACTCCCGATCCAGCTCCCTGCTATGGCCTGGGAAAGCAGTGGAGGATGGCCCACGTGCCTGGGCCCCTGCACCCACGTGGGAGACCCCGATGAAGCTCCTGGCGTTGGCCATCTGGGGACTGGACCAGCAGATGGACGACCTCTCTCTTTTTCAAATTATCCTTTTTAAAAAAGTGTTTACCTGAGCTATGTGCTCTGTGCAGTAAACTCGATTATAAAATTAAAAAAACTTAAACTGCCCCTCCACGTTCCTCTATGGCAGCCAGGCCCCGTCTGAGGACCTCAGTCGGGTCAGTGCCGGCTACTGCTAAAAGCCCTCGCCCTCTCCTGGTCACGGGATTCAGAAAAACGCCCCAAATACAAGACCAACAGGGTCCGACTGGAGACTGTTAGTAATGGCGCCGTCTCCTGTGTGGCGCGATCTACGCCCTGGGCAGCACCCTAGGCTCTGGCCCCTGGTGCTAGAAGCTGGGTGACCAGATGGCCCGACTGCGGTGTCCACTCTACCTCCACCCTGATGGGATTCACTGCCCTTCCCTGCCCCCTGCAGAGGTGTAACAGGACCTGCTTCTCCCACGCGTGCCTCTCTCCTGGTATCCCTCCCTCCCTCCATGTGTCTGTCCGTCTTTCTCTCCTTCTCCCTCTAGCTCATCGGGCTTCCCCCACCCAACAATGATCCTTGCCTCCAACTCCGTGTTTGGTGCGTTTTGCGATGGTCTTGCAGATACGGCCTGGCCTCGTCCCCCTACCTCGGGCTTAGGCCGTCCACCTCACCCAGCCTCCTGTCCTGGTCTGAGCTGCGCTGTGGACAGGGCCTGGGCAGCCGGCACAATCCAGGCCGACTACGCCGCCTCCCCCAGGACCCCTGGACACTTCCTTCCGTGCTCCAGGCAAGGTGGAAGCCCCCTGGGTGGAAGTGGAGAGCCCCGCCGAGGGAGGACCCTTCCCGGCCCGACCCTGCACCCCGGCTCACGAGGATTGTTCGGAACCCTACAGTTTTTAAAATTCATCTAAGGCCGGCGCCGCGGCTCAACAGGCTAATCCTCCGCCTGTGGTGCCGGCATACCGGGTTCTAGTCCCGGTCAGGGCACCGGATTCTGTCCCAGTTGCCCCTCTTCCAGTCCAGCTCTCTGCTGTGGCCCGGGAGTGCAGTGGAGGATGGCCCAGGTGCTTGGGCCCTGCACCCCATGGGAGACCAGGAGAAGCACCTGGCTCCTGCCATCGGATCAGCGCGGTGCGCCAGCCGCGGCGGCCATTGGAGGGTGAACCAATGGCAAAGGAAGACCTTTCTCTCTGTCTCTCTCACTGTCCACTCTGCTGTCAAAAAAAAAAATCATCGGCCGGCGCCGTGGCTCAACAGGCTAATCCTCCGCCTTGCGGCGCCGGCACACCGGGTTCTAGTCCCGGTCGGGGCACCGGATTCTGTCCCGGTTGCCCCTCTTCCAGGCCAGCTCTCTGCTGTGGCCCGGGAGTGCAGTGGAGGATGGCCCAGGTGCTTGGGCCCTGCACCCCATGGGGAGACCAGGAAAAGCACCTGGCTCCTGGCTCCTGCCATTGGACGAGCGCGGTGCGCCGGCCGCAGCGCACTGACCGCGGCGGCCATTGGAGGGTGAACCAACGGCAAAGGAAGACCTTTCTCTCTGTCTCTCTCACTGTCCACTCTGCCTGTAAAAAAAAAAAAAAAATCATCTAAAAGGAACAAACTTCATGGATTTCATAGATGCAGTTTTAAGAACACGATATTTCCCACCACCCCCCTTGCTCCTCCTCTCCCTCCTCCTCTTTTTGTTCTTAATTTTCATGACATATTTTAAAAAGACCCAGTTTCGTGGGAATATATAGACATGTCCATAAACAACAGCTGAATGGGAAAATGGCCATTTCACCCATATAGAGTAATTTTTAAAGTAATCACAGATCATTAAAAATGCAGCAGTGTAACTTTTTAAGCAGATTTTACTTTTATTTATTTGAAAGATAGAGTTACAGAGAAGGAGAGACCGAGAGAGAGAGGTCTTATGTCTGCTAGTTCACTCCCCAAATGGCTGCAACAGCCAGAGCTGGGCTGATCCAGGTCAGGAGCTCTTCCGGGTCTCCCACATGGGTGCAGGTGGGCCATCTTCCACTGCTTTCCCAGGCCACAGCAGAGAGCTGGATTAGAAGAGGAGCAGCCGGGACTTGAACCGGTACCCACTTGGGATGCTGGCACGGCAAGTAGTGGCTTTACCTGCTATACCACAGCGCCCGGCCCCAGTCCCGTGTTTTTTTTTTTTTTTTTTTTTTTTTTTGACAGAGTGGACAGAGCGAGACAGAGAAAGGTCTTCCTTTTGCCGTTGGTTCACCCTCCAATGGCCGCTGCGGCCAGCGCACTGCACTGAGCTGATGGCAGGAGCCAGGAGCTTCTCCTGGTCTCCCATGGGGTGCAGGGCCCAAGCACTTGGACCATCCTCCACTGCACACCCGGGCCACAGCAGAGAGCTGGCCTGGAAGAGGGGCAACCGGGACAGAATCCGGTGCCCCAACTGGGACTAGAACCCGGTGTGCTGGCGCTGCAGGTGGATTAGCCTGTTGAGCCGTGGCGCCGGCCCCCATTTGTATTTGTTTTTGTTTTTGCTTTTGTTGCCTGTGCTTTGGGAGTCTCGTCCAAGAAGCCGCTCCCTACCCTGAGGTCCTGGAGTGTTTCCCCCGCATTTTCTTCAAGCAGCTTTGTAGTCTTCGGTCCATCTTGAGTTGATTTTGTATCTGGTGATCGGTATGGATTTAATTTCATTTGCGTGTACACACACACACACACACACACACACCCCTCTAGTTTTGCAGCACCATTTGTTGAAGAGATAATCCTTACTCCACAGTATGGTCTAAGCGCATGTGTCAAAATACAGTCGGCTGTGTGTATGTGGATAAGCTCCTGGGCTCTCTGTTCTGTTCCATTGATCTATGTGTTGGGTTTTATACCAGCACCATGCTGTTTTAATTACTGTAGTGTTATAGTATGCTTCAAAGTCAGGTATTGTCATTTCTCTGCTTGATTGTTCTTGTTCAGGATCACTTTGGCTTTTCTGGGTCTTTTGTGACTGCATATGAATTTTTTCTAAAAAGGTTTATTTAGTTTTTACTTAAGAGGCAGAATTACAGATGGAGAAAGAGAAGGCTTCCATCCACTGGTTCACTCCCCAGATAGCTGTAATGGCTGGAGCTGGGCCAGGCTGGAGCCAGGAGCTTTCTCTGGGTCTCCCATGCTGGTGTAGGTATCTAAGCACGGGCCATCTTCCACTGCTTTCCCAGGTCATTAGCAGGGAGCTGGATCAGAAGTGGAGCAGCTGGGACTCGAACTGCAGGCAGATGCTTAACCTACTACACCACAATGCCGGCACCTCCATATGAATTTTAGGGTTTTTTTCTAATTCTATAGAGAGTGTCATTGGTATTTAGATAGGGATTACGTTGAACCTGTAGTTTGCACTGGATACTGTAGACATCTTAATGATATTGATTCTTCTATCCATGAGCAAGGAATGTTTTTGTGTCCTTGATTTCTCTCATCAATGTTTGATAATTTTCATTGTACAGATCTTTCACCTTTGGTTAAATTTATTCCTAAATAAATATTTAAATCCCCCCCATAGGGCCGGTGCCATGGCTCAACAGGCTAATCCTCTGCCTTGTGGCGCCGGCACACCAGGTTCTAGTCCCGGTCAGGGCGCCGGATTCTGTCCCGTTCGTTGCCCCTCTTCCAGGCCAGCCCTCTGCTGTGGCCCGGGAGTGCAGTGGAGGATGGCCCAGGTGCTTGGGCCCTGCACCCCATGGGGAGACCAGGGAAAGCACCTGGCTCCTGGCTCCTGCCATGGGAGGAGCGCGGTGCGCCGGCCGCAGCGCGCCGACTGCGGCGGCCATTGGAGGGTGAACCAACGGCAAAAGGAAGACCTTTCTGTCTGTCTCTCTCTCACTGTCCACTCTGCCTGTCAAAAATTAAAAAAAAAAAAAAAAAAAAAATCCCCCCCATAGGATTTCTTTCTTGATTTCTCTTTCAAGTGAGTTCGTCATTAGCATATTAAAAAAGCTGCTCTTTGTTATGTTCATTTTGTAACCTGCAACTTGACTGAACTGGTTTATCAATTCTAACTTTTTTTGGTGGAGCGTTTAGGTTTTTCCAGGTGCGTCATCGTGTCAGATGCAAACGTGGATAAGCCGACTTCTCTTTTCCAGCTTAGATGCATTTATTTAATTCTGTTTTCTAAATTCTGTTATTCTAATTGCTGTTGCTAAAACTCCTAGTTCTGTATTGAATAAGAGTGGTGAATTCGGCTTCTGGGTTTCCCCATTCAGTGCGATATTGGCCTGGTTTGTGATATATGGCCTTAATAATTTTGAGGAATGTCCCTTTTTTTGTTGGATTTACTTATTTATTTGAAAGGCAGAGTTACGGGGCGGAGGAGGGGGGTCTTCCATCTGCTGGTTCACTCCCCAGATGGCCACAATGGCCAGAGCTGCACCAGTCCAAAGCCAGGAGCTGCTTCCGGGTCTCCCATGCGGGTGCAGGAGTCCAAGCACTTGGGCCATCTTCCGCTGCTTTCCCAGGCCACAGCAGAGAGCTGGATTGGAAATGGAGCCGCCGGGACCAGAACTGGCACCTGTATGAGATGCCGGCACTGCAGGCGGTGACTTTACCCGTTACACCACAGCGCCGGCCTGGAGTGTTCCTTCTGTACCTTCTGGAGGGTTTTTCTCATGAGAGGGTGATGAATCTTATCAGATGCTTCCTCTGCCTCTACTGAGATGACCATATTTTTGTTTTTCCTTCTTTGGCGTGATTTAAGATGTTTAGTGATTGCCAATGTGGGGCCACCCTTGCATTTCTGAAATAAATCCCACTTGACCAGGATGTCTGATCTTTTTGATGTGGTTTTGGATTTGATTCGCTCATATTTCATTGAGATTCTTTGCATCCATGTTCATGAGGGTATAGGTCTGTAGTTTTCGTGTTGTGTCTGGTTTTGGTATCAGAGTGATGCTGGCCTCATGAAGAGTTTAGCGGAGTTCCTTCCTGTTCAGTATTTAGAAGTAGTTTGAAAAGTATTGGAATTATTTCCTCTTTGAATGTTTTGTAGAATTCAGTAGTATAGCCATCAGGTTGTGGACTTTTCCTTGATGGAAACTTTTTTTAAAGATTTTTTTGGGGCTGGCACTGTGGCTCTTTTTTTTTTTTTTTTTGTTAGTCTGACTAGAGGTTTATTTTGTTTTTTTGTTAAATTTTTAAAATTATTTTAATTTTATTCTCAAAGAGTTTTTATTTAGTACAAATTTCATAAGTACGCCTTATGTAGTGTTTCTTCCCACCATACCCGCCCTCCTACCCCACTCCCACTCCACCTCCTCCTCCCTCTCCCATTTCCAGTCCCATTCTCCATTAAGATTCATTTTCAATTGTGAACAGAAGTCGATCACTTGGACTAGGGAGATGGCATTGGTACATGCCACCTTGATGGGATTGAATTGGAATCCCCTGGCATGTTTCTAACTGTACCATTTGGGGCAAGTCTGATTGAGCATGTCCCAAATTGTACATCTCCTCCCTCTCTTATTCCCACTCTTATATTTAACAGGGATCACTTTTCAGTTAAATTTAAAACCTAAGAATAATTGTGTGTTTATTACAGAGTTCAACCAATGGTATTAAGTAGATTAAAAAAACACTAAAAGGGATAAAGTATTAAGCTGTTCATCAACTGTCAGGACAAGGGCTGATCAAGTCACTGTTTCTCATAGTGTCCATTTCACTTCAACAAATTTCCTTTTTGGTGCTCAGTTGGTTGTCACCGATCAGGGAGAACATATGATATTTGTCCCTCTGGGACTGGCTTATTTCACTCAGCATAATGTGTTCCAAATTCCTCCATTTTGTTGTAAATGACCAGATTTCATTGTTTTTGACTGCTGTATAGTTTTCTGTAGAGTACATGTCCTATAATTTCTTTATCCAGTCTACTGTTGATGGGCATTTGGGTTGGTTCCAGGTCTTAGCTATTGTGAATTGACCTGCAATAAACATTAATGTGCAGACAGCTTTTTTGTTTGTCAATTTAATTTCCTTTGGGTAAATTCCAAGGAGTGGGATGGCTGGGTTGTATGGTAGGGTTATCTTCAGGTTTCTGAGGAATCTCCAGACTGACTTCCATAGTGGCTTTACCAGTTTGCATTCCCACCAACAGTGGGTTAGTGTCCCTTTTTCCCCACATCCTCTCCAGCATCTATAGTTGGTAGATTTCTGAATGTGAGCCATTCTAATCAGGGTGAGGTGAAACCTCATTGTGGTTTTGATTTGCATTTCCCTGATTGCTAGTGATCTTGAACATTATTTCATGTGTCTGTTGGCCATTTGGATTTCCTCTTTGGAAAAGTGTCTATTGAAGTCCTTGGCCCATCTCTTAAGTGGGTTGTTTGTTTTGATGTTGTGGAGTTTCTTGATCTCTTTGTAGATTCTGGTTATCAACCCTTTATCTGTTGCATAGTTTGCAAATATTTTTTTTCCCATTCTGTCTGTTGCCTCTTCACTTTCCTGACTGTTTCTTTTGCAGTACAGAAACTTCTCAATTTGGTGCATCTCAAATGTTAATTTTGGCTTTGACTGCCTGTGCCTCCGGGGTCTTTTCCAAGAAGTCTTTGCCTGTGCCTATATCTTGCAGGGTTTCTTCAATGTTCTCTAATAATTTGATGGTGTCAGGTTGTAGATTTAGGTCTTTAATCCATGTTGAGTGAATTTTTGTGTAAGGTGAAAGGTAGGGGTCTTGCTTCATGCTTCTGCACATGGAAATCCAGTTTTCCCAGCACCATTTATTGAATAGACTGTCCTTACTCGAGGGATTGGTTTTGGATCCTTGATCAAATATAAGTTTGTTGTAGATGCTTGGATTTATTTCTGGTGTTTCTATTCTGTTCCATTGTTCTATCCATCTGTTTCTGTACCAGTACCATGCTGTTTTGATTACAACTGCCCTGTAGTATGTCCTGAAATCTGGTATTGTGATGCCTCTGGCTTTGTTTTTGTTGTACAAGATTGCTTTAGCTATTTGAGGTCTCCTGTGTCTCCATATTTCATAATGATAGGTCTAAGAGTCAAAGAGCTCACATAAACAAGACTAGTGTCTGCTAATACTGATAGAATTAAGAAGGCGAGAATGACCCAACATGGAAAGCAGGATACACAGTGGACTCATAGAATGGCAGATGTCCTAAACAGCACTCTGGCCTCAGAATCAGCCCTTAAGGCATTCGGATCTGGCTGAAGAGCCCATGAAAGTATTTTAGGCATGGAAAGCCAAGACACTCTTGGGGGGGGGGGGAGGACCTAAATGAAAGATCTCTGCGAGTGAGATCCCAGTAGAAAGAATGGGCCATCAAACAAGGAGGTACCTTTCTCTGAAGGGAGGAGAGAACTTTTACTTTGACTATGACCTTGTCTAAATAAGATCAGAGTCGGCAAACTTAAAATGCTTGCATAGCCTTGGCAACTCATGACAAGTGCCTAGGGTGATTACTGATGCCATAAACAGGAGTGTCAATTTGTTAACAATAGGAGTCACTGTGCACTTACTCCTCATGTAGGATCTCTGTCCTCAATGTGGTGTACAATGTGAATTAATGCTATAACTAGTATTTATACTTTGGTGTGGGTGCAAACTGTTGAAATCTTTACTTTATATACAGAAGATCAATTTAGTATATATTAAGAGAATTGAAAATGAATCTTGATGCAAATGGAATGGGAGAGGGAGCCAGAGATGGGAGGGTTGTGGGTGGGAGGGAAGTTATGGGGGGGAAGCCATTGTAATCCATAAACTGTACTTTGGAAATGTATATTTATTAAATAAAAGTTAAAAAATTCATTTTCAATTAATTTTATACACAGAAGACAGAATCTATACTAAGTAAAGATTTCAACAATTTATACACACAAAAAAACCCTGAGAACAAGTTTTACAGTTAATTCTCATAATACAACTCATTGAGGACAGAGGTCCTGCATGGACAGTTAGTGCACAGTGAGTCCTTTGTTGATTTAACAATTAACACTCTTATATATGACATCAGTGACCCCCCCGAGGCTCTTCACATGAGCTGCCTATGCTATGGAAGCCTTTGGAATCTACAATATTTAGACAGGGCCATAAGCAAAATGGAGGTTCTCCTTTCAGAGAAAAGTACCTCCTTCTTTGATGGCCCCTTCTTTTCGCTGGGGTCTCACTCACAGACTCTTCATGTAGGATTTTTTTTTTTTGCCACAGTGTCTTGGCTTTCCATGCCTGAAATGCTCTTGTGGGCTTTTCAGCCAGACCAGAATGCCTTGGGAGCTGATTCTGAGGTCAGAGTGCCATTTAAAGCGATTGTCATCCTATGAGTCTGCTGCGTGGACTGCTTCCCATGCATGTTGGAACATTGTCTCCTTGTTAATTCTATCTATTACTATCACCAGACATTTGATCTTATTTACATAAACCCTTTAACACTTAATCCTACCTATATGATCACTTCAACACTTAATATGGTCACTTGAACACTTAGGATGGCATTTTTACCACCCAGCTTAATGGGGTTTGGGGTCCCACGGCATGTTTTTAAACTGTACCCTTAGCAGTAAGTCTGTAGGAATGTATGCAGGACTATACGACTTTACAGTTACAAACTTCCTCCTCCCTCTCTTATTCCCACTCTTATTTTTTACTGAGATCTATTTTCAGTTGGCTTTATACACATATGATTAACTCTGTGAAGTGAAGAGTTCAACAAATAGTATAAAGGAGAGAAAAAACTGATCTTTGACAGTCAAGACAAGTGCTGTTTAGTCATTGCTTCTCAAACGAACAGCTTCTATTCTACAGATTTCCTTTCAGGTGCTCTGTTCTCGCGGATCAGGGAGAACACGTGGTGTTTGTTCCTTTGAGAATGACTTATTTCACTAAGTGTGATGTTTTCCAGATCCATTTTGTTGCAAATGAGCAGATTTCATTTTTTTAACTGCTGTGTAGTATTCCATAGAGTATATATCCCATAATTTTTTTTTATCTAGTCTTCAGTTGGACAGGCATTTAGGTTGATTCCATGTCTTAGTTGTTGGGAATTGAGCTGCAATAAACATGTGGGTGCAGATAATTTTATTTTACTGTTTTCATTTCCCTTGGGTAAATTCCCAGGAGTGGGATGGCTGGGTCATATGGTGGGTCTATTTTCAGGTTTCTGAGATGTCTCCATACTGTCTTCCACAGTGGATTTACCAGTTTGCATTCGCTCCAACAGTGGATTAGGGTACATTTTCCCCCACATCCTTGCCAGCATTTGTTGTTTGTTAGTTTCTGTGTGAAAACCAATCTAACCAGGGTGAGGTGAAACCTCATTGTGGTTTTGATTTGCATTTTCCTAATGGCTAGTGATGCTGAGCATTTTTTCATGTGTCTGTTGGCATTTGGATTTCATCTTTTGAAAAATGTCTAAGTCCTTTACCCATTTCTTAACTGGATTGTTTGTTTTGTTGTTGTGGAGTTTCTTGATCTGTTTGTATATTCTGGTTATGAATCATCTACCAGTTACGTGGTTTGCAAATAATTTCTCCCATTCTGTCAGTTGCCTCTTCACGTTCCTGAGTGTTTCTTTTGCCATATAGAAACTTCTCAATTTGATGTAATTCCACTTGTTAATTTTGGCTTTGATTGCCTGTGCCTCTGGAGCCTTTTCCAAGAACTCTTTGCCTATGCCAATGTCTTGCAGGGTTTCTCCAATGTTCTGTAATAATTTGATGGTATCAAGTCATAGATTTAGGTCTTTAATCTATTTTGAATAGATTTTTGTGTAAGATGTAAGGTAGGGGTCTTGCTTCATACTGCTGTATGTGGAAATCCAGTTTTCCCAGCACCATTTGTTGAAGAGACTGTCCTTGCTCCAGGGATTGGTTTTAACTTCTTGGTCAAATATAAGTTCATTGTAGATGCTTGGATTTATTTCTGGTGTTTCTATTCTGTTCCATTGGTCTATCTGTTTTTGTACCAGTACCAGGCTGTTTTGATTATAATTGACTTGTAATATGTCTTAAAATCTGGTATTATGATGCCTCTGGCTTTGTTTTTGTTGTACAAGATTGCTTTAACCATTCAAGGTCTCCTGTGTTTCCATATGAATTTCAGTGTCATTTTTCTAGATCTGAGAAGAGTGTCTTTGGTATTTTAACTGGTATAACATTGAATCTATAAACTGCTTTCAGAAGAATGAACGTTTTGATGATATTGACTCTTCCATGAACATGGAAGATTTTTCTTGTATTTATTTAATGTTTTATAATTCTCATCAGAGGTCTTTGACATCCTTGGTTAAATTTATTCCAAGGTGTGTTTTTTTTTTTTTTTTTTTAGCTATTGTGAGTGGGATTGATCTTAGAAGTTCTTTGTCAGCTGTGGCATTGTCTGTGTATACAAGGCTGTTGATTTTTGTGTATTGATTTTCTATCCTGCAACTTTACAAAAATCTTCTGTCGGTCCCAATAGTCTCTTGATGGGGTCTTTTGGATCCCCTGTATATAGAATCATGTCATCTGCAAATAGGGTTAGTTTCACTTCCTCTTTCCCAATTTGTATTCATTTGATTTCTTTTTTTTTTTTTCTTTGCCTAATGGCTCTGGCTAAAACTTCCAGGGCTATATTGAATAGCAGTGGTGAGAGTGGGCATCCCTGTCTGGTTCTGGATCTCGGTGGGAATGATTCCAGCTTTTCTCTATTCAATAGGATGCTGGCTATGGGTTTGTCAGAACTTGCCTTGATTGTGTTGAGGAATGTTCCTTCTATGCCCCGTTTGCTTTGAGTTTTCATCATGAAAAGGTGTTGTATTTTATCAAATGCTTTCCATGCATCTATTGATAATCATATCATTTTTGTTCTTCAGTTTGTTGATGTGATGTATCACATTGATTTGCAAATGTTGAACCATCTCTGCATTCCAGGGATAAATCACTTGATCTGGGTGGATGATCTTTCTGATGTGTTGTTGGATTCAATTGGCTAGAATTTTGTTCAGGATTTTTGCATCTATGTTCATCAGGGAAATTGGTCTGTAGTTCTCTTTCTCTGTGTCTTTTCTGGGTTTAGGAATTAAGGTGATGCTGGCTTCATAGAAAGAATTTGTGAGGATTCCCTCCCTCCGTTTCAGTTGTTTTGAGTAACTTGAGAAGAATTGGAGTTAATTCTTATTTAAATTTCTGGTAGAATTCAGCAGTGAAGCTATCTGGTCCTGGGCTTTTCTTTTTTGGGGAGGGTCTTTATTACCGATTCAATTTCTGTCTTGGTAATGGGACTATTTAGGTTTTCTGTGTCTTCATGGCTTAACTAAGGTAGGTTGTATGTGTCCAGGAATCTATCCATTTCTTCTAGGTTTCCCAGTTTGTTGGCATACAGCTCTTTGTAGTAATTTCTGGGGATTCTTTTTATTTGTGTGGTGTCTATTGTTACATTTCCTTTTTCATCTCTATTTTACTGATTTGGGTCTTCTCCCTTTTTTTTTTTTTTTTTTTTTTTTGCTTAGTTGGGCCTATGATCTGTCAATTTTTTCCCCAAAAAACCAGCTCTTTGTTTTTATCTTTTGTATTTTTTTTTGGTTTCAATTTTGTTGATTTCTTTAGTAGGAGAAAAGAAATAATTAAAAATAGATTTGGGTTTGGTTTACTGTCTTTCTAGATCCTTGAGATGCATTGATAGCTCATTTATTTGGTGCCTTTCCAATTTTTTGATGGAGGCACTGATAGCTATATATTTTCCTTTTTTAAAAAAGATTAAAAAAAAAAAGATTTATTTATTTGAAAGACAGAGTTAGAGAGGGAGGGAGGGAGGAAGGAAGGGAAGGAGGAAAGTCTTTGATCTGCTGGTTCACTCCCCAGATGACCGCAATGGCCAGAGTTGCACCGATCTGAAGTCAGGAGCTTCTTCCAGATCTCCCACGTGAGTGCAGGGGCCCAAGGACTTGGGCCATCCTCCACTGCCTTCCCAGGCCATAGCAGAGAGCTGGATTGGAAGAGGAGCAGCTGGGACTAGATCTGGTGCCCATATGGGATGCCAGCACTTCAGGCCAGAGCATAACCCACTGCGCCACAGCGCTGGCCCCTCTTGATTTCTTCTATGACCCACTCTTCATTCAGGAGCATGTTGTTCAGTCTCCATGTGTTTGCATATGTTCTAGAGATTCCTGAGTTGCTGATTGCCAGCTTCATTGCATTATGGTCTGAGAAGATGCATGGTATGGTTTTGATTTTCTTTTTGAATTTGCTGAGACATGCTTTATGGCTTAGCATGTGGGTCAGTTCTAGAGAGTTCCATGCACTGCTAAGAAGAATGTGTATTCTGCAACTTTAGAATAAAAAGTTCTGTAGATATGTTAGGTCCATTTGGTCTATATTGTTGATTAAATATGCTATTTCCTGCTGATTTTCTGTCTGGTTGATCTGTCCATTGCTGAAAGTGGGGTATTGAAATCTCCACTATTTGTATTTGAGTCTATGTCTCTCTTTAGATCCCTTAACATTTCTTTTAAATAGCCAGGTGCTCTGTAATTGGGTGCATATATATTTATAATAGTTACATCTTCCTGTTTAATTGATCCCTTGATCATTAGACAGTGCCCTTCTTTGTCTCTTCTAACAGTTTTTGGGTTAAGGTCTGTTTTGTCTGATGTTAGGATGGTTACACCAGCTCTTCTTTGGTTTTGTTGGCATGGAGTATCTTTTTCCACCTTTTCACTTTCAGCTTATATGCATCTTTGTTGGTGAGATGTGTGTCTTGTAGGCAGCAAATAGATTGGTTTTGTCTTTTAATCCATTCAGCCAGTCTGTGTCTTTTAACTGGAGAGTTGAGCCATTTACACTCAAGGTGCCTATTAATAAATAATGATTTTGCCCTGCCATTTTCCCATAAATATTGCTATTTTTTTTTTTACTTTGGATTTCCTTCCTTTACCTTCTTTCATAGTGATGACCGTGTTTCTGTGTTCATATCCTTAAGCATCTTCTGCAGAGCTGTACAGGTAGTGACAAATTCTTTCAATTTCTGTTTGTCATGGAAGGTCTTTATTTCACCTTCATT
Source organism: Sylvilagus floridanus (assembly GCA_949820135.1). Classification (NCBI taxonomy): domain Eukaryota; kingdom Metazoa; phylum Chordata; class Mammalia; order Lagomorpha; family Leporidae; genus Sylvilagus; species Sylvilagus floridanus. The sequence continues at coordinate 117,756,308 of OX463231.1, read as the reverse complement.
CATAAATGAGAGCTTTGCAGGGTATAGTATTATGAGTTGCCAGTTTTTTCCTCTTAAGACTTGGGCTTAATCTCGCCATTCTGTCCTAGCCTGTAGGGTTTCTGATGAGAAGTTTGAGTTATTTTAGATCCTCTGAAAGTAATCTGGTGTTTTTCTTGTGCGCATTTTAGAATCTTCTCTTCATGTTTACTGTGGAGAGTTTGATTACAATGTGCCGTGGTGACGATCTTTTCTGGTCACGTCTACCAGGAGTTCTATGTGCTTTCTGTACTTGATGTCCCTTTCTTTCTCCAAATTAAGGAAATTTTCTGTTATTGTTTCACTAAAAAAAAGCCTTCTAGTCCTCTGTCTTTCCATCCTTCAGGAACTCCTAGAACCGTATGTTGGGTCTTTGATAGTATCCTGTAGACAACCAACAGTGTTTTTTAGTTTTCTAATTTCTTCTTGTGTTTGGTCTGACTGTATACTTTCTTGTGTGTCTTCTAAGTTGGATATTCTTTCTTCTGCTGCACTGATTCTATCAAGGCTTTCCACTGCATTTTTTGTTACTGAATTCTTCATTTCCAAGATTTCATTTTGATTTCTCTTTAATATCTCAATTTTGTGGGAGAATTTTCTTTCCTGTCATGTATGGATTTCATTAGTTCGTGCATTTGCTTCTGATTACTTCTAAGTAATCCTATGATTGATTTTTTGAATTCCATTTCTGGCATTTCTTCAATCTCATCATCTTCACAATCTAGAATTTGAATGTTGTGTTCCTCTGGAGGCGTTGTGTTGTCTTCCTTATTCTTGTTGCGTTTGTTATTCAGCATTTGTGGAGATACTTGTTGGTTTCTTTTTTCTCTGGTGTGGCTTTTATCTTTGGACTATGTGTGGATTAGTGCAGTGTCTGCTGTCAGGGAATTCCTAGAGGCGTGTGGTGGGTGTGGCCAGGGAGCTCTGTTCAGTGCTCCAGAATGACAGGCGTGTCTGAGGTGAAACACCCAAGTTTGGCATGGTAACTCTTATATTTTATTATTATTTTTTAATCAGAGGGGAGGTTTGTTCTTGTCTGTTGGCATAGGCTTAGCTGAGCTCTTCGCCTCAAAGGAGGCCAGTGCCTGGGGGCCAGCCCCAGTGGGTATATTATTCTTCTGCTCTGTACAAGGACCACAGAAAGGCTCTGTGCAGTCCTCATGTAAGCTCAGATTCCCCTGCAATGTCCCTCGCCAGATAACCAGGGAGCCCCGAGTGCCAGGACGCTCCCACAGATGCTGCCCAGAGTCCCAGCCACACCCGAGTCCCTCCACACAGCCTCAGTGTTCTCAGTCCTGGCACACAAGCCTCCCAATCACAGACTCCCAGCCCCCATCTGTTTCCCCACCAGACTCGGGAGTCTCCACTCTGCTGGCTGCTGGGCACTGACAAGAGCTGGCGAAGCTGTTGTGTGTGTCCACAATGGCGCCTGCTCTCCATCAGCTTGTTACAGGACACAGTTGCAGGGTGATGGGGGAGAGAGAAAATGTGCCCCCCCCCCCCCCGTTTTTTCTCCTCTGGTTTGGCTTGTACACTACTTCCCCACAGGGCTCCACGCTGGATTCCCTCTAGGCTCCTCCTGCAGCTTTAGTGCCAGTGGCTTGGGCTGCTGTGGTCTGGTCTCACCTCACTCTCCTATGCTGGTGTGGAGGCTCTCGGCTGCTGGGTTGTGTGCATCCTCGCCCTCCATGTAGGTCTGCTGTGTCCCTCCAATTTGCAGAGAGTTTCCTCTGATGTTTTCTCTCTAACTCTCCCCTGAGACTGCACTCTCTCCACTTTTTTTTTTTTTTTTTTGACAGGCAGAGTGGACAGTGAGAGAGAGAGAGAGACAGAGAAAGGTCTTCCTTTGCCGTTGGTTCACCCTCCAATGGCCGCCGCAGCTGGTGCGCTGCGGCCGGCGCACCGTGCTGATCAGGAGCCAGGTGCTTCTCCTGGTCTCCCATGGGGTGCAGGGCCCAAGCACTTGGGCCATCCTCCACTGCACTCCCGGGCCACAGCAGAGAGCTGGCCTGGAAGAGGGGCAACCGGGACAGAATCTGGTGCCCCAACCAGGTCTAGAACCCGGTGTGCCGGCGCTGCAGGCGGAGGATTAGCCTAGTGAGCTGCGGCGCTGGCCCCACTTTCTTAAAAACATCTTCTAGACTGGAGCAGCAAGCTCCCTCCCTACTCCGCCATCCTCATCCTTTCCCAAAACAAATCTCTATTTTGTTTATCTTCTCAAAAGAACAACTTTTCATTGATCTTTTCTATTTACTTTTGAAAGATTTATTTATTTGAAAGAATTAGAGGTCTTCATCTGCTGGTTCACTCCTCAGATGGCTGCGATGGCTGGAACTGAGCCAGTCTGGAACCAGGAGCCAGGAGCTTCTTCCAGGTCTCCCACGTGGGTGCAGGGGCCCAAGGATTTGGGCCATTTTCTGGTGCTTTTCCCAGGTGCATTAGCAGGGAGCTGGATTGGAAGGGGAGTGGTTGGGACTCGAATGGGCACCCATATGGGACACTGGTGCTGCAGGCCAGTGCTTTAACCCAATGCGCCACAGCGCCAGCCCTCTATTTATTTATTTAGTTTCTGTTTCATTTGTTTCTGCTCTGATCCTTATTATTTCATGCCTCCTGATGATTTTAGGTTTGGTTTGTTTTTCTAAGTCTTTGAGCTGCATCATTAGATCTTTGAGACATTTCTCTTGATTAATATAAGCTTCCCTTCATTTTATTTTTTAAGCTTCCCTTTCAATACTGCTTTGCTGCACCCCAAAGGTTTGATTCGCTGTGTTTTCATTTTCATTTACTTTAATTCAGTTCTTGATTTCCTTTTTAATTTTTTCAATGACCCACTAGTCGCTCAGTAGCATGCTGTGTAATTTCCAAGTATTTGCGAGCATTCTGTTCTTGTTGATTTCTAGTCTTATTCCTTTGTGGTCTGAGAAGATACATGGCTATGATTTCAACCTTCCTCAGCTTGCTGGGACTTGATTTGTGGCCTAATATGTGGTCTCTCCTAGGAAATGTTCCACGTGCTGATGTGAAGGACGTGGATCCTGAAGCTGTTGGGTGAAATGTCCTGTATGTGTCTGCTAGGTCCATTTGATTGACAGTGAGCTTCGACTCTGAGGTATCCCTATTGATTGTCCTGTCTGGATGATCTGTTGATGAGAGTGGGGTGTTGGAGCCCCCCACTGTTGTTCTTTCAATTTTTTTAAAAAAGCTTTTATTTAATGAATACAAATTTCATAGGTACATCTTTAGGAATATAGTGGTTCTTCCCCCCATACGCACCCTCCCTCCCCCACTCCCTCTCCCATACATTCTTCATTAAGAGTCACTTTTAATTATCTTTATATACAGAAGACCAACTCTATACTAAGTAAAGATTTCAACAGTTGGCACCCACACAGACACACAAAGTATAAAGTACTGTTTGAAGACTAGTTTTACCATTAATTCTCATAGTACCACTCATTAAGGACAGAGGTCCTACATGGGGAGCAAGTGCACAGTGTCTCCTGTTGTTGATTTAACAGCTGACACTCATTTATGACGTCAGTGATCACCCAAGGCTCTTGTCCTGAGCTGCCAAGGCTATGGAAGCCTTTTCAGTCCACAAACTCCGACATTATTTGACAGGGCCATAAGCAAAGTGGAAGATCTCTCCTCCCTTCAGAGAAAGGTACCTACTTCTTTGATGGCACCTTCTTTCCACTGGGGTCTCACTCACAGAGATCCTTCATGTAGATCATTTTTTTTGCCACAGTGTCCTGGCTTTCCATGCCTGAGATGTTCTCATGGGCTTTTCAGCCGGATCAGAAAGTCTAAGTCCCCCACTGTTACTGTATTGGAGTCTATCTCTCCATTTAAGTCTGACAGTGTTTGCTACATATGTCTGGGTGGTCCTGTGGTGGGTACATATGTAATTATGATTGCTATGTCATTGGATGAATTGAACCGTTTATCAAAATATAATGTCCTTTTTTATCTCTTTTTGCAATTTTTGATTTCAAGTCTGTATATCTGATATTGGGATAGCCACTCCTGCGCGTCTTGGTTTCCCTGTGCCTGGTTGATCTCTTCCCAGACCTTTACTGTCAGTCTGTGTGCCTCTGTGAAGTGAGTTTCTTGTACGCAGCACATAGTGGGGTCTTGTTTTTTTTTTTCCCATTTGGCCAACCTAAGTCTTTTGTCTGGAGAAGTTAATCCCTCTACATTCAAGGTTAGTATTGCTAGACAAGAACAGTGACCTGTCATTTTGTGGGTGGATACTGACTGGATCTGGCTGCTCTGTTAGTGAATTTGGTGGTACCATGTGTGTTCCTGTTTTCTTCTTCTCCTTCTTCCTTCTTCCTTCTTCTCAGGCAGAGTGGACAGTGAGACAGAGAGAAAGGTCTTCCTTTGCCATTGGTTCACCCTCCAATGGCCGCCGCGGCCAGTGCATTGCGGCCGGTGCACCGTGCTGATCCGAAGGCAGGAGCCAGGTGCTTTTCCTGGTCTCCCCATGGAGTGCAGGGCCCAAGCACTTGGGCCATCCTCCACTGCACTCCCGGGCCACAGCAGAGAGCTGGCCTGGAAGAGGGGCAACCGGGACAGAATCTGGCGCCCCGACTGGGACTAGAACCCGGTGTGCTAACACCGCAGGCGGAGGATTAGCCTGTTGAGCGGCGCTGGCCGCTGTTTACTTCTAATGCAGGAAGCGCTGGAGAATTTCCTGAAAGGCTGGTCTGGTGGTGGTGAGTTCTCTGGTTTTGCTTAGTTGGACAATACCTTATTTCTCCTTCATTGTAAAGGATAGCATTGGGGGCCGGTGCTGTGGCACAGGAGGTTAAATCCTTGGGCTGAAGCGCTGGCATCCCATATGGGTGCTGGGTAAAGCCCTGGCTGCTCCTCTTCTGATCCAGCTCTCTGCTATGCCCTGGGATAGCGGTGGAGGATGGCCCGGGTCCTTGGGCCCCTGCTCTGGCGTGGGAGACCTGGAAGAAGCTCCTGGCTTCAGATTGGCGCAGCTCCAGCCATTGCGGCCAATTGGGGAGTGAACCAGTGGATGGAAGACCTCTCTCTCTGTCTCTACCTTTTTCTGTAACTCTTTCAAACAAATAAAATCTTTAAAAAAAAAAAAATAAAGGATAGCTTTGCCAGAGATAATGTTCTTTGTTTTTTTCTCCTAAGTCCTGGAATATATCATCCATTCTCTTCTGGCCTGTAGGGTTTCTACTGAGAGTCTGATATTAATCTAATTGGTTTTCCCTTATATGTGACTTGGCACTTTTCTCTTATTTTTAGGATTCTCTCCTTGTCCTTAACTTTTGATGTGACTACATTATGCCTTCAAGAAGATCTTTTTCTTTTTTTAAGATTATTTATTTGAAAGTCAGAGTTACACACAGAAGGAGAGGCAGACAGACTTTTCATCTGCCAGTTCACTCCCCAAATGGCTGCAACAGCCAGAGCTGGAGCATCTTCTGGGTCTCCCACACAGGTTCAGGTGCCCAAGCACCTGGGCCATCTTCTACTGCTTTCCCAGGCCACAACAGAGAGCTGGATCGGAAGTGGAGCAGCCAGGGCTCAAACTGGCGCCCATATGGGAAGCCGGCACTGCAGGCAGCAGCTTTACCCTCTATGCCACAGCAATGTCTCTGTTTTGTGGTTCTTTGAACTTCTTGTAATTAGATGTCCCTGTTGTTTTTGTTTCTAAGACCTGGGAAATTTTCTTTTTTCTTTTTTTTAATAGTTTTCAATTTGCTTCATTTTTTTTTTATTTTTATTTTTTTCTCTTTTTTTTTTTTTTTTGACAGGCAGAGTAGACAGTGAGAGAGAGAGACAGAGAGAAAGGTCTTCCTTTGCCGTTGGTTCACCCTCCAATGGCTGCCGCAGACGGCGCGCTGCGGCCGGCGCACCGCGCTTATCCGATGGCAGGAGCCAGGTGCTAGGTGCTTCTTCCTGGTCTCCCATGGGGTGCAGGGCCCAAGCACTTGGGCCATCCTGCACTGCACTCCCAGGCCACAGCAGAGGGCTGGCCTGGAAGAGGGGCAACCGGGACAGAATCCGGAGCCCCGACCGGGACTAGAACCTGGTGTGCCGGTGCCGCAAGGCGGAGGATTAGCCTGTTGAGCCACGGCGCCAGCCAATTTGCTTCATTTTTTAAAAAAGATTATTCATTTATTTATTTGACAGGTAGATTTACAGATAGTGAGACAGACAGACAGACACACACACACACACACACACAAAGGTCCTCCCTCCATTGGTTCACTCCCCAAATAGCTGTCATGGCCACCACTGCACCCATCTGAAGCCAGGAGCCAGGTGCTTCCTCCTGGTCTCCCATGGGGTGCAGGGCCCAAGCACTTGGGTCATCCTCCACTGCACTTCCGGGCCATAGCAGAGAGCTGGACTGGAAGAGGAGCTACTGGGACTAGAACCCGGTGCCCACATGGGATGCTGGCACCGCAGGTGGAGGATTAATCTAGTGCACCACTGCGCCAGCCCTGGAAATTTTCAACTATTTCATTTAGCAGGTTCTTCTCCTTTAGGAATACCTATAATACAAATATTTGGTCATTTAATGGTATCCCATATTTCATGGAGATTTTCTTCACTCTTTTGAATTATTCTATTTTTGTCTGAGTTATGTCAAAAGTCTTGTCCTTGAAGTCAAATTCTTTCCTCCACTTAGCCTGTTCTGCTGTTAAAGCTCTCAATTTTTTTTTCATTTTACCCATTCACGATTTCATATTCAAAATTTCTATTTTTTTTTTTTTTGACAGAGTAAAACAGAGACAGAGAAACGTCCTCCTTTTTGTCGGTTCATCCCCCAAATGGCCGCTATGGCCAGCGTGCTGCACTGATCTGAAGCCAGGAGCCAGGTGCCCCCTCCCAGTCTCCCATGCGGGTGCAGGGCCCAAGGACTTGGGCTATCCTCCACTGCCTTCCCGGGCCACAGCAGAGAGCTGGACTGGAAGAGGAGCAACCAGGACAGAATCCGGTGCCCCGACCAGGACTAGAACCTGGGGTGCCGGTGCGGCAGGCAGAGGATAAGCCAAGTGAGCCGTGGCACCGGCCCTATTTGGTGTTTCTCAATGAGTTCTATCTCCTTAGTAATATTTTCATTCATATCACCTATTGATTTCCTCACTTTAATCGGTCTATCTGTAGTCTCCTGCATCTCACTGCTTCCTTACAATTGTTATTTTGAGGAGCCGGTGCTGTGGTGCAGAGTGTTAAAGCTGTGGTCTGAAGTGCCAGCATCCCATATGGGCGCCGGTTCAAGTCTCGGCTGCTCTACTTCCAATCCAGCTCTCTGCTATGGCCTGAGAAAGCAGTAGAAGATGGCCCAAGTCCTTGGGCCCCTGCACCTGCGTAGGGGAACGAGAAGAAGCTCCTGGCTTCAGATTGGCACAGCTCCAGCCATTTCGGCCAACTGGGGAGTGAATCAGCAGATGGAAGACCTCTCTCTCTCTCTCTGCCTCTCTCTCTGCCTCTCTCTCTCTCTCTGTAACTTTCAAATAAATAAAATAAAAATCGTTATTTTGAGCTCTGTCCCTGTCGTGTCCTAGCTTTCCTTCAGCGCAGGACCTGATGCTGGGGATCACCGTCGTCTTTTGGAGCCATCACGCTACCTCCTCCACGTCTCCTGTTGGCCCTGTGTCGACATCTGTGCATCTGAGTAACTGTCCCTTCTTTTTGGAGTAGGCTTGATTAGGAAAGAGTTCATGGCTTAGGGGATGCATTGTATCACCTGGCTCGTGGCCTTGGCTTTGGTTCTAGGCCAGCCCAGGAGTGCAACCTCTGGTTTCTTTGGCCTTATTTAGTGTCAAGTGCATCTGTCAGCGATGCAGTGGTCTGGTCTGCTGCAGTTCACAGGGATAGACGTGTGGCTTTGAGATAAGTAAGGATTTCCTAGGCTGTGTATCTTCTGTGCACAGAGAGTTCAGTGTTGGTCTCCCGGCAAAGGTGATAACCAGGGGCTTGTTCTTTTTTACTTTAAAAAGATTTATTTATTTGAAAGAGTTAGAGAAAGAGAGGTCTTCTATCTACTGGTTTATTCCTCAGATGGCTGCAATGGTCAGGGCTGAACCAGACCAAAGCCAGGAGACTTGAACTTCATCCAAGTCTCCCACATGAGTGACAGGGGCCCAGGGACTTGGGTCATCTCCTGCTGCTTTCCCCGGGCCATTAGCAGGGAGCTGGATTGGAAGTGGAGTGGCTGGGACACGAACCAGTACCCATGTGGGATGCTGGCGTCGCAGGCAGTGGCTTTACCTGCTATGCCCCAGCGATGGCCCCAGGGCCTTATTCTTGGTGCTGAGGGAGTCAGAGGTGGCAGCCCACATCCCACAGGTGCCTGCGTGGTGCCGGGGCTTGTGGACCAGCCGCTGTGTCTCTAGGACTGTGATGCACATCTCCTGCTGGGAGGGTCCAGCTGGTGCTGTGGGCCTGGGGGATGGGAGCTGGACCTGTTCCGGTCCTACAGGACGACTACAGATGTACAGGAGACTTTGCTCCACGGGGTGTGAGTTCAGAGTGGTGGATCGCAGGTAGATCCTAGTGGCATTGAGAAATCGAAGGAATCATAACAGCCCTGGTGTTGCGGGTACGGTGGGGTCATTAGCCAGATCTCCCAGGGTGGGAGTTTTGTGTGTGTGTGTGTGTGTGTGTGTGTGTGTGTGAGTGTGTGTGTGTGTGTGTGTGAGTGTGTTTTCATGGACCGCTTCTGGTGTTTGTCCCCAGAAGCTCAGGCGAATCCCTCCGCATGGGCACAGCTCTGGGGCTAATGCAGGATGCAGGGGCTTTGTCCTTGGCCCCACATGCTGCCCTGCCTCTGCCAGGTACTGCCCTCTGCAGGAGGGGGGAGGGGAGAGGGGAGGCAGCACAGCTTCTCTGCTGTGTGCCCGGGACTTGCTCAGATCCCAGTCGGCTCCCCAGGCGGAAGCACAAGGCAGGGGTGACTGTGGGTTCCCTGTGAGCATCGGGGCGCACCTCGTGGCGGCTCATGGCTGGCTGTGCCGGGCACCTCTCTGCAGCAGCCTCTCTGGCTTCCTTCCTCCTGTCCCCCGGCGTCTTTGTTGTATTTCCACGTCTTTGTTGAGAACGTCCACCAGTCAGACCCCTGGCAACGTAGCCCTTTTCTTGCTCTCCTAGGGCAGAGCCGCTGAGGTTGGCTCTACCTTGTTCAGCCATCCGGGCACTCCCCAGTCTTCATTTTCGCACAAGTGACAGCCACAATCATTGTCTTCTTGCACGGAGCGGTAACTGGAGACCTTTCTACATCGATATCCTTTTTACTGGCTTTTCCATCTTTAACTCATTTGAAAGGTAGAGTGTGACAGAGCGATCTCCCACCTGCTGGTTCACCCTCCAAATGCCTGCAACGCGCAGGGCTGGATCAGGGCCTGGAACTCAATCCAGATCTCCCGTGTGGGTGGCAGGCACTCGACCATTGAGCCATCACGTGCCTCGTAGGTGTGCTTTAGCCGGAATTGGAGTCGGGACTCGCATCCCTGTTGATGTGGGATACGGCACCCTACCTGGCAGCTCGCCCTCCAGGTCAAATGCCTGCCCTGCAACTTGGCTTTGGTCTTTGATTTTTTATAAAAATGTTTTTGAAGTGACCAGATTGACTGATCTCTTGTTTCCGAAGACCATGTCTCCTTCAGCTTGCCCTGCCGTGCCTGGAACACTGCCATTCCGATGCTCCGCTTGTTGCTGGCGAAGACGAGGCTTTGCTACAGTTGGTGGTCACAGGAAGGTCTGCACTGGGTTCCTTAGCAGAAACCAGAGCCTACATGGGACGTTAAGACTGACATATTTTATATATATATACATATATATATATATATATATATATATATATATAAATTTTTTTTTGACAGGCAGAGTTAGCGAGAAATGTCTTCCTTCTGTTGGTTCACTCCCCAGATGGCTGCTATGGTTGGCGCATTGCGCCGATCTGAAGCCAGGAGCCAGGTGCTTCTCCTTGTCTCCCATGGAGTGCAGGGCCCAAGCACTTGGGCCATCCTCCACTGTACTCCCTGGCCACAGCAGAGAGCTGGCCTGGAAGAGGGGCAACTGGGACAGAATCCAGTGCCCCGACCAGGACTAGAACCCGGGGCGCTGGCACCACAGGCGGAGGATTAGCCTAATGAGCCACAGTGCCAGCCTATATAGTATATATTACATATTATACAAGTCGGGATGCTTTTTGCTGCAAGTAACTCAGGAAATTGGAACTCGAAACACTTAAACCACAGCACATGCATTAATGTGTGTAATACATTTGATCTGGCTCTCTCTCCTAGGTCCTGGTCCTTGGGTGAACTAAGCAATGCTTTGTCAATGGAAATCTGTGTTTACAAATCTGTGCAAATGTCAATTACTGGTTACAAATAGAGAGTTGATTTTTAAAGACATGACGGAGTTTTGCATTTGGGGCAGGTGCGAGGTCACACATCCCTGAGTCAGATGAGCCAGTGAATCGTGAATTTCCGGGTTGGTTGGTTTCAACTGCTCTGATTGTATTTCTGTCTTTGGCAATGGGGAAAAAAAAAATCCCAGCGGGAGCTGTCTGACTTCTAAAGCCTTCAGGAAAACTACGCTCCTTCGTGCTCGGGGGCTGATCTTGGACTTCTGTGGGTCCTGTGGGCTCTGTCAGCTGGGCAGCTCGGCAAGTCCCCAAGTCACGCCCGGACTTCGGACAGGCCCAGGGCTTTTGTACGTGAGCCCTGCAGAGTACATTCAGGCTGCTTCCCGGAGTGTTCTGCAGGGCGGACACTGCTGGACAAACAGTGAAACTGGCATCGCGGGACCACAGCATCGCGGATACACACCCATCCGCCCGGGCAACGCTCAAGTGCCGTGACCTGTGCAGGGCAGTGAGGGACACAGGTGAGGACGCTAGCCTGGCCTCCCAGCGGCTCCAGCTCATCCAGAATTCAATCCAAAATGTGAACTGGACGGTGAGCTTGTCAGAGCCAGCCTTCAACGTTCAACGTTTAGTGCCCACGACAGAAAAGCAGTTGGCCACTCTGATGGCTTAAGTTCAGGGTCAAGGGGGAGATCTGTTTCACCCCAAATACCTTCCTGTGGCTGAATTCTATGCATATTAGTTTCTCATGGAAGACAGTTCAGAGAAAATGCCTTTTAATAAGTAATTCACTCTTTATTTGACTTTAAACAGAATTTTCCTGGATCGCAGTCTTGATGGTGAAGGGGGGATGGGCAGATCAAGATTACAAGCGGGTGCTGGGCGGCAGGGGTGCCCTGGAGTGCACGTCACAGTCTGCCTCCACTTCGGCCGGAACGCAGCTCGTCCAGTAACTCGCTGGTCTTTCTCCAAGAAACACGAGCGGGCAGATCGTCCCGAGACGGACCCAGGTCCACCAGGCAACATCGGGGATTCTTTTCCAATGAAGCTTCCGCCCAGGTAAGCATCTCGCTTCCCTTCCATTTTACTGTCCATGCAGCTGAACATTTAACCATTTCAAATCCACACATCCAATCATCGTATCACTATTATTAACCATCAGTCATTCCAGCCACTTACCCATCCAAACCACTGCCTGTTTTTTTTTTTTTAAAGAAAAATATTTGAGAGTGAGGAGTACAATGACCAGGACTGGGCCATCTCCTGCTTTTCCCAGCCTTTCACAGGGAGCTGGAGCAGAAGTGGAGCAGCTGGGACACAACCGGCACCCACATGGGATGCCAACGTCGCAGGCGGCAGCTTTACCTGCTACGCCAAAATGCCAGCCCCGCAAACGACTACCTCCTAACATGTCATCCGCCCACCTAATCGTCTATTCATACTTTCATAAACTATGCATTCACTTAGACGAAAAATCACCCACTCATTCACTTCACCACGTAACCATCCAGACACCGACTTGTCATTCCAACAGTTCTCCATCCATTTATCCACTCGCCATCCATCCTCCAACTGACCACCCACCTTCCAGTTGTCCAAACATCCAATCCCCTTACCAGCAGCCCTCCTGCCCACCCTCCCGGTGATCCACCCACCCCCCCACCCACGCATTGTCCAAATACCGCGTCACTCATCCGGTTACCGGACAGTGACTCCAGTTCTACGTCTCTCCCTCCTCTCCCCTCTGTGTCTGCTTGGGTCAGGATCTGGGATTCTGTGCACACAGATGACACCAGCAGGACCTACTCCCCAGTAAGCTCAGTCTGGTGGGGGCCATCTCCCCCACCCCTCCCTCGCTGATGGCTTCCTCATAGTCAGAACTCTAGCTCTGAGACTGAGTGCTGAGTCGTCTCCCATCTTCACTGACGCAGGTCTCGGCCAACTGGTAACCCTGGGTCCCACCAGCACAACAGAGGGGGAGAGCTCAGCACCCACTAGGTGGAGCCAGTTCCCATGCTTTCCTCTGAGCGGCGACAGGGCTCAAGGAGTCCCCCACCCCTTCTACTGCACCTCGTCTCCCACGCACGGGAAGGCGAAGCCCCATCGCGGGACTAGCAGCCGCTTGTATTTGTCATCCCAGCCCCCGGCCCCCTGACTCTGCACCAAAGCTCATGGATTTTTCCCTTTGGGGGACCTTTCCTCTCTCACTTTCTGTGCATGAGGGAATCCAACAAGGGGAGCCCAGGACGGAGGTTCGCCCGATGCGGCACAATCCTGGGGCTTTGCCAGGACCACTGAGGCGGAGGTGCGTTCTGCCTGCCGCTGCGGTTCTGCCGACAGACCCTGCAGCTATGGTCGGCGCAACAGTGAAGCGCCCCCGGAGGATGCCGGTTCACGCCGGCCACGGGAGGAAGGCCTCCGGGCGCCTGCATCCAGCTCTGTCTCTCTGGATCCGCCAGTTTGAGCTGAGGTTCAGCCTTGAAATGTGCCGGAGAAAACCAACACATTCAGAAGCCACAGTGGGGCTGGAGGAACCGCTCCCTACCGCACCGCAGACTGTAAACGTGGTTTTATTGAACGCCTTTTATCCATCCCAAGGGACCGCTGCCTTCCCAGCAACTAAGATGGCGGCATAGGCAGGTGCAACTGCCCTAGGACGAGAAGCAGCGACGGTCCCCCGACAGCAACGCGCAGACGCTTACACTGTGACCAGCCCCACGCCAGCCCAGAAAACACACACCGAACCGACGACTAGGGAAACCAGCAACACAGGCACAAGAGCATAATACCGAGTACCAGGTTAGTCCATAAATTAAAAAGGAAAAAAAAAAAAAACCTGTCTCCCACCCCCACCCCATCAGCCATTCCTTGCTTTTGTTCTCTGAGACTGGTAGAAAAGTCTGGACTTGGAGCCAGCCCTTTGCCCAAAGTCAGCGATTCCAAGGCCAGTGTCGGGCACTGGGCGTGCGGGGACGCCGGCTTGGGAGATGACTGCGCGCGTCCTTCCTCGGGGGCTCGGCTGCTATAAGTACTCCAGCTCCAGGGCGTGCCGCAGCGCCTCCAGGTCGGCGTGGCAGGATATCCGCCAGAAGGGCATGTTGTGCTGCAAGGAGACACCGGCACACGGTTACCACGGCCCCCAGCCCGCTCCTCCCACACCTCGAGCCTGGCGGGTGCTCCCTGCATGGCCGGGCTGACCGGCATCCGGCCTCCGTGGGCGCCAGCGTGGACTTAGCGGTGCACCAGCGCCGTGTTGCACCACCTGGGGGCAGGGGGAGGGCCATGGTCCCTGCAGAGCTCACTCTGAGAGGCAGTGGCCCCTGCGAGGGCAGAGGGGAGGGCCCAGGTGAGAGTCTCAGCACTTGGCCTCGTGAGCAAGTGAGTCCTCCACCCACGGATCCACGTGCTCAGGGGCTGAAAGGCGGGTGGGCTCTGTCCCTTGGCCGGCCCTCTCTGTAGGAGAACGAGAACAGGCTCTAGGCTCCTGGCTCTGGATCAGCTCGGCTCCGGTCCCCCCCCCCTCTCCCCGTCTCTCTCCCTCCCCCCGTCTCTCTCTCCCTCCCCCCGTCTCGCTCTCCCTCCCCCCGTCTCGCTCTCCCTCCCCCCGTCTCGCTCTCCCTCCCCCCGTCTCGCTCTCCCTCCCCCCGTCTCGCTCTCCCTCCCGCCGTCTCGCTCTCTCTCCCTCTCCCCGTCTCTCTCTCTCTCCCTCTCCCCGTCTTCTCTCTCTCCCCCCGTCTCTCTCTCTCTCTCTCCCCCCCGTCTCTCTCTCTCTCTCTCCCTCCCCGTCTCTCTCTCTCTCTCTCCCTCCCCGTCTCTCTCTCCCTCCCCGTCTCTCTCTCCCTCCCCGTCTCTCTCTCTCCCCCCGTCTCTCTCTCTCCCTCCCCGTCTCTCTCTCTCCCTCCCCGTCTCTCTCTCTCCCTCCCCGTCTCTCTCTCCCTCCCCGTCTCTCTCTCCCTCCCCGTCTCTCTCTCCCTCCCCGTCTCTCTCTCCCTCCCCGTCTCTCTCTCCCTCCCCGTCTCTCTCTCCCTCCCCGTCTCTCTCTCCCTCCCCGTCTCTCTCTCCCTCCCCCCGTCTCTCTCTCCTCCCCCCGTCTCTCTCGCTCTCCCTCCCCGTCTCTCCCTCCCCGTCTTCTCTCTCTCCCCCCGCCTCTCTCCCCCCGCCTCTCTTCCCCCCGCCTCTCTCCCCCCGCCTCTCTCCCCCGCCTCTCTCCCCCCCGTCTCTCTCCCCCCCGTCTCTCTCCCCCCCGTCTCTCTCCCCCCCGTCTCTCTCCCCCGTCTCTCTCCCCCCCGTCTCTCTCCCCCCCGTCTCTCTCCCCCCGTCTCTCTCCCCCCCGTCTCTCTCCCCCCCCGTCTCTCTCCCCCCCGTCTCTCTCCCCCGTCTCTCTCCCCCCTTCTCTCTCCCCCCTTCTCTCTCCCCCCCGTCTCTCTCCCCCCCGTCTCTCTCCCCCCGTCTCTCTCCCCCGTCTCTCTCCCCCCGTCTCTCTCCCCCCGTCTCTCTCTCTCCCTCCCCCCGTCTCTCTCTCTCCCTCCCCCCGTCTCTCTCTCTCCCTCCCCCCGTCTCTCTCTCTCCCTCCCCCCGTCTCTCTCTCCCTCTCCCCGTCTCTCTCTCTCTCCCTCTCCCCGTCTTTCTCTCTCTCCCTCTCCCCGTCTCTCTCTTCTCTCCCCCCCGTCTCTCTCTTCTCTCCCCCCCGTCTCTCTCTTCTCTCCCCCCCGTCTCTCTCTTCTCCCTCCCCCCGTCTCTCTCTTCTCCCTCCCCCGTCTCTCTCTTCTCCCTCCCCCGTCTCTCTCTTCTCCCTCCCCCGTCTCTCTCTTCTCCCTCCCCCCGTCTCTCTCTTCTCCCTCCCCCGTCTCTCTCTTCTCCCTCCCCCGTCTCTCTCTTCTCCCTCCCCCCGTCTCTCTCTTCTCCCTCCCCCCGTCTCTCTCTTCTCCCTCCCCCCGTCTCTCTCTTCTCCCTCCCCCCGTCTCTCTCTTCTCCCTCCCCCCGTCTCTCTCTTCTCCCTCCCCCCGTCTCTCTCTTCTCCTCCCCCCGTCTCTCTCTTCTCCCTCCCCCCGTCTCTCTCTTCTCCCTCCCCCCGTCTCTCTCTTCTCCCTCCCCCCGTCTCTCTCTCTCTCCCCCCGTCTCTCTCTCTCTCCCCCCGTCTCTCTCTCTCTCCCCCGTCTCTCTCTCTCTCCCCCCGTCTCTCTCTCTCCCCCCGTCTCTCTCTCTCCCCCCCGTCTCTCTCTCTCTCCCCCCGTCTCTCTCTCTCCCCCCGTCTCTCTCTCTCTCCCCCCGTCTCTCTCTCTCCCCCCGTCTCTCTCTCTCCCCCCGTCTCTCTCTCTCTCCCCCCCGTCTCTCTCTCTCTCCCCCGTCTCTCTCTCCCTCCCCGTCTCTCTCTCTCCCTCTCCCCGTCTCTCTCTCTCCCTCTCCCCGTCTCTCTCTCTCCCTCTCCCTGTCTCTCTCTCTCCCTCTCCCCATCTCTCTCTCTCCCTCTCCCCGTCTCTCTCTCTCTCTCTCCCCCCCGTCTCTCTCTCTCCCTCCCCCCCGTCTCTCTCTCTCCCTCCCCGTCTCTCTCTCTCTCTCCCCCCATCTCTCTCTCCCTCCCCCCGTCTCTCTCTCCCTCTCCCCGTCTCTCTCTCTCTCCCCGTCTTCTCTCTCTCCCCGTCTCTCTCTCTCCATCCCTCCCCGTCTCTCTCCCCCCCATCTCTCCCCCCCCCCCCCCTCCCCCCCCCCCCCTCCCCCCCCCCCCTCCTCCCCCCCCCCCCCCCCCTCTCCCCCCCCCTCTCACTCCCCCCCGTCTCACTCCCCCGTCTCACTCCCCCCGTCTCACTCCCCCGTCTCACTCCCCCCGTCTCTCTCCCCCCGTCTCTCTCCCCCCCGTCTCTCTCCCCCCCGTCTCTCTCCCCCCCGTCTCTCTCCCCCCGTCTCTCTCCCCCGTCTCTCTCCCCCCCGTCTCTCTCCCCCCCCGTCTCTCTCCCCCCGTCTCTCTCCCCCCCGTCTCTCTCCCCCCCGTCTCTCTCCCCCCCGTCTCTCTCCCCCCGTCTCTCTCTCTCCCTCTCCCCGTCTCTCTCTCTCCCTCTCCCCGTCTCTCTCTCTCCTCCCCCGTCTCTCTCCTCCCCGTCTCTCTCCCCCCGTCTCTCTCCCCCGTCTCTCTCCCCCCGTCTCTCTCCCCCGTCTCTCTCCCCCCCGTCTCTCTCTCCCCCCCGTCTCTCTCCCCCCCGTCTCTCTCCTCCCCCGTCTCTCTCTCCCCCCGTCTCTCTCCCCCCCGTCTCTCTCCCCCCGTCTCTCTCCCCCCGTCTCTCTCTCCCCCCGTCTCTCTCCCCCCCGTCTCTCTCTCCCCCCGTCTCTCTCCTCCCCCCGTCTCTCTCTCTCCCCCCGTCTCTCTCTTCTCCCTCCCCCGTCTCTCTCTCTCCCTCCCCCCGTCTCTCTCTTCTCCCTCCCCCCGTCTCTCTCTTCTCCCTCCCCCCGTCTCTCTCTTCTCCCTCCCCCCGTCTCTCTCTTCTCCCTCCCCCCGTCTCTCTCTCTCCCTCCCCCCGTCTCTCTCTCTCCCTCCCCCCGTCTCTCTCTTCTCCCTCCCCCCGTCTCTCTCTCTCCCTCCCCCGTCTCTCTCTCTCCCTCCCCCGTCTCTCTCTCTCCCTCCCCCCGTCTCTCTCTTCTCCCTCCCCCGTCTCTCTCTCTCCCTCTCCCCGTCTCTCTCTCTCCCTCCCCGTCTCTCTTCTCCTCTCCCCCGTCTCTCTCTCTCTCCTCCCCGTCTCTCTCTCTCTCTCCCCGTCTCTCTCTCCCCCCGTCTCTCTCTCTCTCTCCCCGTCTCTCTCTCTCTCCCCCCGTCTCTCTCTCTCCCTCTCCCCCGTCTCTCTCTCTCCCTCTCCCCGTCTCTCTCTCTCCCTCTCCCGTCTCTCTCTCTCCCTCTCCCAGTCTCTCTCTCTCCTCTCCCAGTCTCTCTCTCTCCCCTCTCCCCGTCTCTCTCTCTCCCCCTCTCCCCGTCTCTCTCTC